>JAINUG010000045.1:3895522-5095522 GCA_029706075.1 Aldrovandia affinis | reverse complement strand
TGAAATTAATAAATAGCACGCCTGGTAATTGCCTAGAAACCAAGTGCTGTGCAAAGTGAGGTATGAAATCAACGCCATCAAATGTGGTTTCTAATAAGTTGTCACATTATTGTCATTGACCTTCTTGCAATTAAAACGGGGGAAAAAATAACAGCCGAGAGGAAGAGACGCTGAAATAATGTGAGCACTTGAACGGAATGATTTTTTTCCTCAATGAGAATTTCATTATAATCAAGCATCACCTTTTCTGCACAGTGAAAAAGACACCTCTGATGAAACAGAGGAAAGGCTTGGGTCTGAAGAGCTTCTGTACAGCCTGGGGAAAAACGTTCTCTGCTGCTTCAACATGACGACTGACAATGACAAAACAGACGCAGGGTCCGAGCCAAAGAGAGAGAGAGTCCGACTCTGTCAGTCAGCCTCTGGCTCTCTCGGACTTTCCCCTTATATAAATATAAGCCTCGCTGTCAAACTTTGCTGTGGCTTTGATGGTCATACTCCAACAAAGGGTCAATCAAATACATTTACAGTGCACCTGATCATACTCAAAAGTGTTACGGCCATCCATTATTACGGATTATGTGAACTTGTCATCGTCATTAGCATCATGATTATTTATTTATTTATTTGATTTGATTTATTTCAGATTTTTCTCCCAAATTTGGAAGCCAATTATACCCTCTTATATTTATTTCGATTAACCCTCCCCCACTAACTCGCCGCCCCTCTCTGCGGGGCAAGCTACTCTCCCAGGCCGGCGATGATCTGCCTCCTTCGAGACGGAGCTCACCGACCCCCTTTCTGGAGACACCCACGTGCCAACTACCCTCCCCCCTCCCTCAGGAGCGGACAGCCAAATTCCGATCGGGGCTAACGGCCAGCGCCGGTCTGGCATCCCTGATAGGCAGCTCACACTCATACAGGACCAGCCAAATACGGGTGCGTTACACCACTGCGCTATCTGCCAGCCCCACGTCATGATTATTTTAAAGGCAGATATCCGCATACAGGGTGACTTACTGTGCCCAAGCACTTGGAAATGTAGAACAACACCTAGAAATACAGTATCAACATTTTTATTTACCCTTGTACAATTCTAGAGAAAAACTACTTTCCTCCTCTGCTTCTCCACGCGAGAACAATTGACATCATGCCACGGGCGGATGGCACTTGTTGATTGGGCGACGCTATAGCTCATCCCCCATCTGTGCGGTAACAGCCCCTGAGACAGGCCCAGAGACAGTGAGAAAACAGCAATCTGCAGAGCAATTACAGGTGAGCCTGCAGGTGGGGGGAGGTTGGAGGTCCGGATAGCCGCGGAGCGCTCCTTAATAACCGGGGCACCTGAGGTCCAGCCGACAGAGATGAGCAGCACGGAAGACACCCGCGAAGGTCAATGGGGTCACACCGCGAGAAAGGGGAAGACATATGGAGACACGCCAAGCGGAGATCAATGTGTTCACAACAATATACCACACGGCAAAACAAAGGAAGAGCCACAATCCCCTACCGGAATTCGAAAAACCTGACCTCCATATCTGGGGCGCCAGGGTCACCGGGAAACTGTAATAACATTCTAGTGGTAATCAAAGACAACATAATTACAAATATGTCGACACATCACCGAGAGGCTGGTTTTTATGGTTTCTTCAAGAAAGATATACAGTTCAATCCTTGTCTGAAAACTGTAATTGTCGAGGCTTGTTACGGTGCAGTTGTTCAATAGGGAAATTACATCATCATAACACAGACATACATACATGGAAACCCATAAGGATGCAGATCATACAAGAGATACTCAGATGACTAAAGAGGAGGAGGGGGATCAGAGCAGAAGACACAGATGGAACTGTTCTCAAGCACAATTAGATAATTAAATCCTTTTTCCCCCAATAGATGTAATTATTAATCATGCAAATAGGGACACGCCACTGCTAGTTTTCCTCGGCAGGAAAGGAAACTGCCGTGATCAAAAACTGATAGTTTGTTTCTACAGTTTGAAAGTACAGGAAGCAAGTTTCCTTGGTTTTGAACGCAGTCAAGCATCTGAACATTGCTAAAAGAGGTTTCACATTTTCTTAGTGTGTGGTTAGTATAGAACATAAATATTAGTATATGAATAATTGGGAAGTAGCAGAGAAAAGTTCATGTAACTTGATTCATAGTTTCAGAGTTTTATGCATATCTGATAGTATGTGTGTGTGTGTGTGTGTGTGTGTGTGTGTGTGTGTGTGTGTGTGTGTGTGTGTGTGTGTGTTGCTTTCCAAAAGCTGAGGAAGATCAAAGAGCATTTTGAACCACAAGGATGTTGCTTCGGTGCACTGCAGAAGGGCTTCAAAGACAAGAGTCTTATTAAAATCGCACCTTCTGCATCACCACATAGAGAATGCAAGCAGGCATTATTTAAAGGGCACTGCTAACTTTGTTTAAAAAAAAAGAAAAGAAACAATATTCCTTTAGAATGTGTATGTATGTGCATATATATATATATATATATATATATATATATATATATATATATATATATATATATATATATAGTGTTTGAAGTTAAATTTAAGTAAAGTAAAATATTTATAATATTTAAAATATTTCAAAACACTGATAAATATTGATAAAAATTTACCACAGGGAGGATGTATGTTTTTGGATGCACAGTGCCAAGCTCCCAAGTCAATAGCTGCTTAATAAAATCTTGGTATGCCTCGCCCTAAGCATCAGATTTTTCTGTAATGAAACCTTTTCAAAAGATTTACAACTAAGGGCCCTATTTTGGTGAATTAGGACTGTGTCAGTAACGCAAAGTGAACGGTGGCGCTTTAGGGCATGTCTAACGCAATTTTGGTAATTTCGTGATTTAGGACGATAGCACACCTCCGGTGCAGTTGTAAAAGAGGTTGGATTAACTTTTAAAAAATACATGTGGGTGTAGTGGGGGTTTGGTTTCATAGTGGCCAATCAGAACACCTATTTTCTATCTCTTTCAATACCGGTGCAATTACGCTATAGCAAATTTGCAATTTCCTGACATGATGACAGTTTTGCGAGGCTGAGCCAGGAGCGCTTCTCAAAACAGGAGAGCGATTTGCTTGTGCGAGAGGTGCGGAAAAGTTGGCGTGCGAATCAGAGGGGGAAAACAAGGCGCACATTAATTTGTTATTTTCATGATTTGAGTTTATATTTTGAGACCTACATTGTTAAAAGAAAGTGTTTTATTTTACCATCTCTTTTTTTCCTTATGTGTAGGCTTTCCAACTTAAAAAACAAAGTTTATTTTCTTCTAACTTAATATAATTGTTAAATAGAAAGTAAAACCAAATAAGAAAAACTAATAAAACCATTTATTTAACATATCTTAGAAAAACCTATGTGTCCATACAAAGCTGTGGTGAAATATTTATTTAACAGGTGTATCTTACTGAATGGTGGCGATGGATGGCCTGCTGGCTTAAGTCTTTCATGTCCATGACATTGAATAACCACAACCTGTCTCAGCTTCTTTTCGCGAAATAGTTTATTAACAGCAATTGATTATGCTTGCAAGTTACCCATGGATTGGCGCGAAATGGCAGGGCCGATTTTTTCTCCCAGTCCAGCCCTGCAAGTTACCCATGGATTGGACGATTTGCTTAACGTGGGGGGAAATTCACAATATTCACAAAACATTCTCATGTGATTTCAGAAAACCTTATGTTCATATGTGCGCATCAATAAAGTCACCAAATTGCACAGAGCGCCAGCGTTTGCGCTAAGAGGTGGTCTAGTTGGACGTTAACGCAAACTCATTATTTGACACCAAACTTGCATAGCGCCCGACTGTTTTCATTGTCACACCCCCTATTGCACTGCCCAGCCCATAGTCACGCAAACGCCTTCATTGCGCATCACGAAATTGCCAAACTCGGCGGAGACGGGAAATATTCAGTTTGTGACAGACAGAACTGGCAATTCGCCTGCGCTAGGGCATAACGCCCCTTAGCGCCGGCACAAAAATAGGGCCCTAGCAGTGTGACAGAAGAAGCCTGCAGATGAGTTGATCCTTATAATATTGGAAGTTGGACTGTGGGACAGGGCTGTGCGGTTAAGATTTAGGAGCATATGGTGATCCATTATTCAATGTGAAGTCACGTGGCACAGAGGGAGAGAGCAGCAGATGCCACGGTGACAGCAAGCACACCTCATCCTGGAGCTCCCGTGCGCCACAAGACTTCTCGGGAGACAGTACAGGGGACAGGCCAACACCAGCGCAGAGATCGCTGTCCCGACACACAACGCACCCCCGCTATCACAATCCCATGCCCTGGCTCTAGAGATGCTGGTGTTGGTGCTGTGGCACACATATATTCACAAACAGGTGAGAAAGCCAAGGCCTCGAGGCCTCATGAAGGCATTTCTGATTCAACACTGCACCAGCTGGCCGTCGTGGGGAACTGCAGGCAGCCCCGAGCACAAGCGCTTGTTTCTTTCTGGTGTTCGTGCGTCACAGAGAAGACACAGTTCTACTTTAAAAGAGCTGATCAAATCATCAAATAAATTGCAATTGAGTGAAAAATGTGATGGATTCCCAAATTTATATGAATATATATTCCACAACATATCAGGAAGTTTCTTCTCTAAAGTAGCAAAATATATATTTTGCTACTTTAAATCAAAGTAAATGTGGGGAGGGGTACAATATTGCGGCATTAGCAATAGTAACAATCTTAATCAGATTGTCCAATTTTTAGGTCATGCAAGGTCACATAATAACCATGATAAAAGAAAAACAGACAAAAAATGGCTAAGACAGGGAAAAGCCAGCTTTGCCACAGGGATGTTATATTCATTGAACATGGGCTCCTGTGCTCTCTTCATACACCAAGTGTTTCCAAGCACCTTAAATGATAAGTGGATCTGAAACTCCACAGGAGAGGGACAAAGACAGATTTACCTCGAAACCACTCCAGGCTGCGCTCAACAAGCCACAGATCGCGTTTTCACTCTTTTATAAAATGCATTAACTTGAAGTCTATTCTTGGCCATTCTGCCTCACTCCTCATTTGAACTAGAGCCTTTCTGAATAAAGAGAGGGAGAGGGAGAGTGAGAGTATGAGTGAGAGTACGAGTGAGAGAGAGAGAGAGAGAAAAGAGAGAGAGACTCTGGCAGATTGGCTGTAAGAGGCGCCCGCCGGTATTTCTGTACCAGGGGCAGGAAAGTGACATGGCCCCTATGAAGAATAACTCCTCTAGCCCCCGCCCCCCTGCCCCCGCCACTCCATCACGGGGAGGCAGAGCCCTGGAGATGCACTCAGTACAAGAAATGAATGTTTTCTGAGATAATGTAATGGGCATGTTTGACAGAGGCCCTCGGCCAAGGACTCACAGTGAGCAAACCCCATTTCTCACGAGTTACCCAAACAAAGGCTTCTTCCACTATTCCACTGGCAAAGGTGAAACAGAGGCAACGACTGCTAAATGGATCACTGAATCTCCTAATCAAGGACTGAACTATGCATCGGAAAGGTCGCCCATTTCCATAGGTTCCAAAATAACAAAGAGCAAAACCCTGTCAATAAAAATATAATTAGGAATATATATATATATATACACTACCGGTCAAACGTTTTAGAACACCATTTTCCAGTTTTGACTGAGATTTAAGCAGTTCAAGTCCAGTGAATAACCTGAAATGGTACAAAGGTAAGTGATAAACTGCCAGAGGGAAAACAAAAAAAAGAAGTTTAGGTTAAATAAACATATTTTTGGCAGTGAGTAGTTTCCTACACCATCAAAAGGCACATGGAAACTGGAGGAAACTCTGACAGGAAGAAGTCTGGCAGACCCAAAGCCACAACAAAATCAGAAGACAAGTTTCTGAGAGTCAACATCTTGTGTGATAGGCAGCTCACAGGACAACAGCTTCAAGCACAGCTTAACACTGGTCGAAGTAAGGAAGTTAGTAAAAGAGGCTTGCCTGGACCATGAAGGACCGCCAGTGGACTATTGAAGACTGGAAGAAGGTCTTATGGACCGATGAATCAAAATGTAAAATATTGAAATTTTGAAAGGTTTTTGTAGGCCGTCGAGTAGGCGAAAGGATGGTTCCTCAGTGTGCGACACCAACTGTCAAACATTGAGGAGGAAGCGTGATGGTCTGGGGCTCTTTTGCTGGATCCAGAGTCGGCGACTTGCATAGAGTGACTGTTAACCCGCCTACCTGTTCCCTGAAAAAGGCCTTTTTTAAAACACTGAAATTTACATACTTTTTCAGTTTTTGGTAACCTAAACCTTTTTTTAAAAAACCTCTGGCAGTTTACCGCTTACATTTGTACCATTTCAGGTTATTCACTGGACTTGAACTGCTTAAATTTGAGTAAAAACTGGAAAATGGGGGTGTTCTAAAACTTTTGACTGGTAATGTATATACTGTATATATACAGCCAACTCTAAATTATGCACACCCTTGAAAAGGATGAGTAAAAAGGCTATTTAAAATAAAGTATACAGGTAATGAGCTCAAATTGCTCAAATACTATATTTAATACTATAATATTGCTCAGAGAAAAAATACATTGTTTAACAAATGTATATATATTTAATACACAATAAATATTCCCCAAAATATATGTTACAAATATTAAAACCAGTTTAAAGTATTTTGTTCACCCATCCTTTACACGGATTTATTGTTGAAACATGAAAAAATTATCTTGGTCACATGCCTAATTGTTACAAGCCATATATGGGTAGAAAGGTTTGCAGTTTCGACTGAAATGTTAGTATACTGTACCTGTATCTCTGACCATGGGTAATCAAAGAAAAAATATTAAAATCCCACAAATAGCATAAGGTTTAGAGAAAATGACCACTAGGATGTTACGGACAGGTGTGTCGATATCCAAGGTCTCCAGACACGAACAGTGGCAATATGACATCAGAAGTTATATAATAAAATAAAATATGATAAAAATAAAAAAGACCAGTCTCTGTTAGCACAATTAAGAGGGTCTTTCAATTTTCCTTTTCCTTCCCGGTGTTACAGGTATGGTACGCAGATGCCTGCAATGATGTCTATTGCTGTATTCCTGCACTGATCTCGTGCGCTAACTATGATTTTTCCTACCATGTATTAATGCACATCTTGTTAGTCGCTCTGGATAAGAGCGTCTGCTAAATGCTTAAAATGTAAAATGTAAAATGTAATGGGCAAGGTTGATTGTGGCATCTCTGGATTACTTTTGCAAAGCACACAATGTTGACCTATAGCTGAACAACATGCATTGATCAAGACAATTTAAGGCCGGGTGTAAAAGGGGGAGTCAACATTTGATGAATGCAAGAAGGAGACACAATCACTGCAGGTCATATCCACTCCAGTACGGCATGCCGACACACATCGGTCAGTACAGAGATTATATTTTTTGATTAGAAAGTAGCAGGACGCAGCGGTCTAACGCACCACGCTTCGGAGTGGTGTGCGCTGCCCGTCAGGGACGCGGATCGAAAACCCGCGTCTCTACCAGACCAGCCCTGGTCGGCATTTGGCTGTCCGCCTCCGGGGGAGGGGGGAGGGAGAGCCGGCACGAGTTCGTCGAGGAAAATGTTAAGGAGTCCGTGGAAGATTTCCCATCTCGAAAGAGGCAGGAACATGTGTGTCGCGATCCCGGAGGACGGGCGACGGACTCGTGAGGGTGGGGAATTGAAGTAAATAGAGGGTTTAATTGGCAACCAAATTGAGAGAAAAATGGGGAAAAAATCTGAAATAAATGTATAGAAAAAAGAAAGTAGCAGGACAAACGTGTCATCTTCCACAAAGCTGAGCTACAGGGATGGCTCAACACCTTGTGCCTTCGCAGTGCATCAAGCTTCAAAGCAAATAATGACAGTGTGGATAGTAATGTGTGCACAAAATTAATGTGATAGAAATGATCATTACAGCAAGTGATTTGTAGTTTATTCTTGTACATGTTGAACACGAGTCAAAAATAATTCAATAGGTTGAAATAAATCTACTGAATTAGGATATTTACCAGGACTGTTTGATTTACATAAAATACAAAACGCATGATGCAAATAAATGATTCTATACTGAAACATGAAATAAATTAAAACAACAGGCACTGCTTCGGGTCTGTGATTCATTTAGTGGATCCCCTTCCCAGAGCCTTATTGCCATCTAGTGGTAAGACAAAGCTACTCTTAATACTGTGAGGGAACCACTCAGTCAGTCAGTGAATGCGTGAGTTGATGCAAAATCAGTCAAAGAAAGAATAACAAAAACTCTGGAAAGCTTAATAATATGCTGTTCTCCAAATAAAAATGTCCTGGATCACAGCAGTCTTTCCATAATTTGAGCCTAACATAACTGGAGCGTTATGTTGAAATTGGTTGGACAGCATGACAAAATAATAACACCATAACAAAAGAACATCATCCATAACTACCAGTTAGTCACCTTAAAAAACCGTTTTGGAACCAAAAAGAGAATATGCGTAAATTATTATTCACTTATTATTTTAGAGGATGAGTAAAGCCTATGTTAAGCAATGCCAATTGGTATGCAGTCCCGCAAGCATATATTCAACACTTATTACTGGAAAAAATTATTAGTGCACATCTATATGTCTACTGCACACACACACACACACACACACACACACACACACACACACACACACACACACACACACACACACACACACACACACACACACACACACACACACACACACACACACACACACACACACACACACACATACACCCACAGTATTTGGCTATATCTTTATCTACATACAGACACAACAACAGTCTGTACAAATGACTGTTCCCCCTCAGAGAAACTTCAGAACTAGACATGCCAAAATTATATCTATGTGAATTTCTTTAAACATAAAATAAATAATAGTACAGATAATTCAACTTTCTGGGGCACTATGTGTGATTCTTTGACAATAAAAAACTACCTCAATGATTAAAACAACTGCAGTTCCTACCACCATTTCATTAATAATAACAATAATAATAAAACACAGTCTCTGAGATCCAAACTTTGATTCATCACATGGTGAAGGGCAGAATTAAATTCCAGGCGTGATATATACTTGCGCCGCCCGACACCAATCTCAGACCGCAATACTCTGACGCAGATCTTGAATGCTGATGAAGCTATAACTCATCTCACAGCACAGGGTTCCCAAGATTTGCATAACTTCCTTCTGAATACATTGTGAATGTTATTAAACTAATCGAGTCAAGTTGTGGATTAGTTAAACATACAGATATGTAATCAAAAGATTTAAGATCTTGCCATATCCACTTCGATATTGTTTGCACAGAAGCATGTTGTATTTCGTCTGCAAACAGACAAACTGGGAAACTCTTTCTACCTCACCTATTTTGTTGTTCACAACTAAAACAACTGCTCATCTCATATTCGTGGAGTTTCAACAAAATAAGTATTTCCCTGGTAAACAGTAACTATACTCATTGCACGTACTATTATTATTAGTACGTATTATTCACCTTCACTTGGAATCCTGATGAGTTTAAAAACAAATCCCTTTAATTATGTTGAAAGCAAGAAAGATATCATCACAAATGCCCCCCAGAAACTCAAAACATTCTACCATTTTCATGTTCAAGTTTCTCATTCAGGTTAGCTGTCTCTGCTGATACCAGGAAGCTGGCTTGATTTAAAATTTTGATACAATTGAAGAAACTCAGAAGCTAGTTTCACTCCAAAATATAATTCCAAAGATACTAATTATTATTATTTTATTATTATTATTTTACCTATGCCATTACGTAGTCTAAATGAAAATTGTGACACTTAAAAATAATTAATTGCAATTTACAAATATTGTAGGCATTAGTACAAATGTTCTTTTATTAATGTACATTCTGAAAATAACAACAGCATAGATATATAATGGGATTCTATCTGGCTGGGCAGTCATCATTTAAAATGGAAGCAATTTTACGATTGACAATGGACTCATTGAATGCAATGTTTTGAATTTCATCTGATAACTGAACCTTTCTTTGAGCAAAGTTATAGTATGGATGTTCACAGTTGTGTCAGTTCATTTAACAAAGGCTTGCCATTTCTAATTAAGCCCTTTTTCTTTTGTAAACAATAGTGTCCAGAGCTTTGGTCTCAGGGTTCTTTTCCCCAAAATTATCGTCAGCCAACCGGAACCTGAATGTATGATATAAGATAAATAAACGCAGATAAATATTGGAATATCTTTTACAATGAACATCCACGTTAAGCATTGAAGTTGAAACAAAAAGCATTAGCATTAGCATTGAATTGATCAATTGTTTGACATTCTGAATAAAGTTGGGCTTCAGTGTGGTTCAGTAGTCTTTCAACCTAAAGGTTGCTGGGCTGATTTCCAAGTGGGAAATCCTGTAGTACCCTTAAGCAAGCTACTTAACAGCATGATTGTCTCAACACATGTCCATCCTTATGAGTGTACATTATGTGTGTATATGAAATATTACACATAAATATGTAAAAAATGATGTAGGCTCTTTAATTTATCTTTAATTATGATGACAGTTCTTCAAAAAAAAGTAACTAATTTAATAACCAGTGATATCAAGAAGTAGATTACATTGTATTTACTTATACTATAATATAATAATATAATAATTCAGTATATTATGTTAATTCCATTAGATCAATTTGGTATGTATTCAATGCATTCACAATAATATCCAGAAACATCCAAAAGTAGATTACAATGTTAAAAATATCATTAGATTGTTTTAAATGTTGTATGCATGCATTACATTTATTTAGCTGAACCCCTTACATAGGGACACATAATAAAACGGAGCAGATGCAGGAAAAGAGGTGGAGAGCGGACACAGGAGGCCAGGCAGTCGAGATGGCGGTGGCCAGCGGGGGAGAGGAACAGCCGATATGGACCATGTAATGGAGGGGGCGGCGGGAGGGGCGAGAGATTGGGTCCGCACGACGGGGCGAATTGGTGAAAATGCTGATGGACACACATTTCATTTTTCTCACTGCCACCGCTGCCCCTCCCAACCAGAGTGAGATGACTGGTTGGGGACCCATGCATATGGTTCACTAAGGGCTTTTTTGCTGGCATCTGCACACCGTAGATATGCACATTCCCCCAAAAATCTATACCACTGTAAATGAAGCTGTGAAGATCGATTCAGCAGGCAGAGTAATGTCTCATTCGGGCGGCCTGGATACCCCACCCCCCTGAGTATAGAAACAATGATCTACTGGTTAGAAACACATTTAAAACCAGAGAGAAAGTGATAAATCTAAGCATATTGCACACCCACAAAATGCTTCTGCAGACAGATGAGCAAATTAACACGTTTTATTTATTTATTTATTTTATTTTATTTTGGAGTGCCGTCAGCTAAGTAGAGCGGTGAATTAGCTCTAAATCATGCCCTTGTCATTCGGTAGTAATATTCCCTGGGATTGTCCTGCAATAATTTTGCTGTCATGCTGTTATGTGAGGTATTAAATTCTAGACGGGATGCTGGATGAGGTTGACTACCACAGCCTCTGCTTTACCATATTGTAAGTACTAGGACAATGGAAAAACCAAGGGTTGAGCTCCCTAGTGCACCCCCTGTGACTGACTGAGGCACTTCTGCCTCTTCTGCTTGCTGTAGGGGTGTGTCCTATGGCCTGGAATGAATTAGAAATATTCCAATGCCGACTGTGGTGGAAGTTGGAAGTGATACATAATAGGCCGTAGTATCATCCATTGAGAGAGGGATTTGCTCAACAGTGCCTCCTCTGGTCGATTGTGCCCCAGAATGCACAGTCTTGACAGTTTTGCTGGTGGATTGTAGAGTGGAAAAAGACACAGCCAACCAGCTGCATGTATTTCAAAGAACACACATGCTAGTGTGCAGTACTACCAAATTGACAAAGGATGTTGCAGTGATGAGACGAGTATCGGGCAAGTATGGTTTTCTCAAATTGATGGTGTAGCAGCTCTGAATCCAGCCAATAGGCCGTTTTTATGCAAGTAAAGTCATATCGTATAAAAAACTTTGTTGGCAGTCGTGATGACGTTGGTCAACACTGCTCAATATCGATAAATGTATACTTTCGACATGGTGGAATAATTTTGTTGTTGATTAAATTTGTTGTGTGACCAATAGTTGTGGAAATGATTTTGACACAATAATTGTTGATGTTAAGCATAATTTTGAAGTCATGTGACAATATTTTAGTCGGCTGTTTCTGTTATCATCATAGAAGAACAGGTTTTCTAAGGTTTTTGTTCGCCAAAAGCTGGATTAATGGAAACACACCTTCACCGGAAAAAATTTTGTACATTATTTTTGCAACCTATAAGTTGTTCACTTGAAATTCGTTTGACAAGTGAGTTGAAACATAGCTACTGGCTACTATTAATTATCCCCTTATAACCTGTTACTTCTCTGAAGGATAACCCAAGGGAACAAGGAACAGAAGACTCCTAAATGCAATACACGTATAACGTATAACTAATTTAAATGATTAATTATTATTAAAGATAATAATTTTAATTTAAACCTCCAAACTCTTTGATAGGTTAATAGAATAGTAACTGGTGGAATCAACCCGCAATTCGAAACTAACTCCAAGTCGGATTAAAGATTAAAGTAAAAGTAAGTAACTTTGGCTCCTGGTTTAACTTTTTAGTAGTGAAAAGCAAAACAAAACTATCCAGGATAGTCAATCAGGCAAGCAAAATCACTGGGACCAGACAGATTCAACTCACAGACCTTTACCTCCAAGCAGTCAGACAGAGCTCAAACGATATACTTGACAACCCTAACCACCCACTCCACAGCTCATTTGAACTCTTGCCACTAGGTTGGCGATATAAGGTCCCACAAGCATGGAAAAATACCTTTTATCTCAACTGCAGTCTGAGTGTTAAACAAAAAGAATTGAAGTGTGCACTAAACTGTCTTTTAATGGTGCAATGCAATGTGTCTTTTAATGGTGAATTGTGTCTTTTAGTGTTGTAATGTTGTACAGTCTGACTTATTGTTAGCCTCAACAACTATTGCTTACTTGGGATGAAGACATTCAATTGATATTTCTAATTGAACGTCACAGATTCAAAACTCAACAAATGGGAATTTTATGGCATTCAACCTTATGGAACTCCAAAAGGAAAAGTGTTAACACTCTTTTTAACATGCTGGCTAAACTGGTGCCAAAAATCCACATTCCTAGGTGCTCTGGTGTAATAAAACCAGTGGTCAGTGGTCACACCAGAACAGTTGATGTATATTAGGTCAATCACCAATCAGCATCTTTTAGCTGCCCAAGGTATTCTCTTAGATTTTTGGGCAGGGGAGAGAGAGAGAGGTCTAATATCCATATACTGTCCCTCTCTTGTAAACCATATTATAAAAACTAGGTATCCAACGCAAGTCTACAGTTGCAACTGGACAATGCAAATTTGATTAAAATATGGGAATATTTTTGAAAAATCAACATGAAAACCATATGTTGAGTAAACAGGAACAGGACAGGTGGCATTGGCAGATTTCTGGCCACCACCCCTTTCCACATCCTGGGTGTAAAAACTGGGATTGAAACGACGGTGTGTTCATTTCCGTGTTAATTCTTTGAGCTCCGGGATTAGAAGATCCTTCCTGATCCCAACGACAAACAAACAGCCCGCCTGTCATCTGGGACAATCTTCTCTGGGCAAATATCAGGAGCCTTCCAGTGCCTTCAACAAACATGGCTACCCGTGGAATCAATTAATCCTCCCGCCTGCCCCACCTCATATTTACCTGCACTTCAAAGGAGGAAGGAACTCTTATCTGGCCTGTTGGTTGCATGGCAGATTAGATCATTATCACAGGAGACAAGAGCCACACACCAGCAAAGGAAGCTGCAGAGGCACACTTTGATCGATTGGGTGGAAAAAAAACCTTAAATCACAGCTCAGATTCAGAGCTTTTTATATCATTTTAGAAATGAGCAATATCAATGATGTTGTATGCCATTGTATGCCAACAATGACCCTTGAATACCTTGTATGCCATGCCATGCCCATGACTGCACCAAACGCTGTGAACTCTGAACCCTGCACAATGACGAGTAATCTCCTCTCAAATCCCCACCAGATGGGAAAGTGCGCACGCCCATGCCCGGGAGCGGTGCGGATGCCAAAAATCATTTTCTGGATTGCATAATTAAATTAGGTAATTAAAGACGATTTGCATGCAGGAGAACCTGAGATTCTGCTCGCGCCATGATACCAAACTGCTTTTTATAGTAATGGCTGCTGACCGCATGTCGGTGTAATCTAACTGAGACACAGAGCCCTGTGACAGGCAGCTTAATCAAGTGACTGAGATGCTTCATCATCACAACAGACAGGCGTCCTCCCTTCTCCAGCCTGCTTCACTTTCAGCCACCTGCAGACGAAAACCCGCCCGATATGCGAATCACTCTACCACAGCTTTAATTAACATTTTCAACACAAGCGCATGTTGTTCGACACAGAGTGGCAAGCAGTAAAATACAATTAAAATTAAGAATATTGATTATCCGGTACGACAGCGTATAAATAACGCTGCACATAAATAAGTGAAAGCGATAGGTGAGGCCAGTGATTTATGCTCAGAGTCTTGTGAACAGGGGTATAAATCATTTGACGCTGTGTTCTTATTGAGTTATGAATCCTCGCTGCTCGTGAAATAATTGCTGCCTCTATGTCATCTGCTTGTCTAATGCGCTCCCGAAGAATATGCACGTAGCGAGCTTAGTGTGTGCTGCCATTGTTGTGCAGATTTTTGTTTAGCGCTACTCGCTACTTGCGCTCAAAAACCTTACATCGCAAGAAGCCCATAACTCAAAGCGCAACATTTTTTGCTTTCCACACTCTTGCAGTGCATTGTGGGTAAAGGCTGAGTGTCGTAAGAGGCGGGCGTGATTCTTGGTAACAGCTCTCTCGTTAGTCTCCCCTGCGGGGCTGTGACTGTCACGCAGGAGCACTCTTCTGCTTCCTGCTCACCGCAGCCTCCATCTCGCAAGTCGAGGACCGGCTGAACAGAAAACAACTCATTATTCGCAAGTTTCGCTCGAAAAGCTGCCACTTTTCATTCCAGGCGGCTCTTAGCACCCTTAAGAACGCATCACTTACGTCCCAAGGACAAGAGCTGTTGGGGGGTGAGATTAGATCTCAATCAGAAGAATCAAAACGGAGAGCAAAACAATGGACAAAGTGCATGGTCCACACATCAGTGAAGATCAGGCTGTAAGTAGCTTATAAATGGTGTGTATCTGTGTATACTATACACCCTTTAAGGGATTATGGAATATTTTCCAGATATGGAAGACCCACCCTCCTAGACAGTGGTGCTGGAGTGTTTTCCTCAGTTCAGTTCAGCTCAGTTCATCAGAACCTCCCTCCGACTTCAATATGAAACTCATTTCACATAAAAGACCTTTCCTTGAGCCAGATTAAATAATAAAAAAAATCTTTGAAAAACTAACTGTGAAATAAGATATTTCATCCATACAAAAGAACAATACCTCCGGAATTGATTTCCATTCAAAAATTATGGAGGTTGTGCAGTTTAGAAGTCCTTTTTTTCACATAAGTGATTGCATATCAATATTTGCGGAGTAAACAGGTCTGAATAAATCACTAGACATAGGCTATATTATGGGCTGGTTGGGCGCACAATGGGAGTGAGAGCTATTTCATGGTGCAGGCCTGTGGATTTAATTTGTGGTGCGGGTCATTGAATTTCAGGAGAGAATGAGCATGCAGTCCCCACCTCTAGTGGATTTTCTTCCACCAGACCCAACACAGAGGTCAGGGTGTGGAAACGAAATAGAGGCAGTTGAAACCAGCTCAAGTGAGTCACTCTATCTGAGCCACCTCAGGCGAAAGCAGTTCACACTATACTCCCTCCTTCACCCACCATCAGGACATATCATAACAAGGAGAACATGTCTTCTTGTATAATTTCCACTTCTGCTCCATACCCCCTCTCACTCTCTCCCCTTTTCCCAATTGTATGTGCCAAATTCAATGGATGCCAACACCTACAGTACAGTTCTCATAGCTTTAGGTTATGATACTAACTTCAGGTTATGGTCCTAGTCTGAGGTTATAGTCCTAGCTTCAGGTTATTGTCCTAGCTTCAGGCTATTGTCCTAGCTTCAGGTTATGTCCTAACTTCAGGTTATGTTCTAACTTCAGGTTATGTGCTAGCTTCAAGTTATGTGCTAGCTTCAAGTTATGTTCTAACTTCAGGTTATGATCCTAGCTTCAGGTTATGTTCTAATTTCAGGTTATGTCCTAGCTTCAGGTTGTGTTCTAACTTCAGGTTATGATCCTAGCTTCAAGTTATGGTCCTAACTTCGGAATCTGTTCAGTGCCATGGGACAGGTTGTGCACTTGCCCAGGATGCATTGCTTTTCAACTCTGGAAGGTTGACTTGATAAATGGAAGATGGAAGACTGGATATTATCAAAGGAGAATGGTATTTTAGATCTTATTTTTCCTGTATTGAATGTGCAGATTGATATAGGGCTCTGACAAACCTTTGTTTTTTGTTTATGTATAAATGTCTGAGAGCCTCAACGCACATGCCTCTTTCAAATGTGAAAAACCATGTGAGAGCAAAATAATATTCCCTTCCATTTGAATGACTAAATTAAATGAACAGATAGCATAAAGGCTCTACGGGCCCCTTATGCCCTAAGTGCATGGTATACGTTAAACATCATAATAAATGGCTATTGAGAGCTATTAGTGATCACTTGAGAAAAACAAAATTAAAATGTGCCAATCAAAGGAGAAAGGGCATAAATCATTTACTGCCTATCATGACAGTTTTGCAATTACTGCACCCCAACAACAGAGAAACATATTATAAAGTTGTGCGCCGCCTTACAATACAGACTAATTAAGGTACTAAATATACCCCAGTCACAATTCAGAATGTGGTAACAGGAAGTTCCTTGAACTACTCTCTAGTATTTATAAACCCATCTGGGATAGCTGTGTAAGGGCTAATGCAGCCATATAGAATGTTATGTGAAAAATTAAACCTTTCACATGGAAATGTGGTATTTCTCTGCGCTATTTTCTGTGGTTGAGCTGTTATAAAGCTCAGAATTTGCTTACATCAGATTAAGTGGTAGCGTCATGCTAATCGATATGTTATGCATACTTTATTAAGACTTATAAAGTGTGATCCCCAATAAAAAAGTGTAAATTAGATCTCCATAAAATCCATAATATGTGGTTTGTATAAGTCCAGCCTGACCACTGCATCTCCTCCTGCTATGCTGATCTGACCAACGACCTTGATAGTTAAAAAATGCTTACCTTATATCTCTGCCTCATAAAGGCTACCTGACACAATCATTTTCTGTCAAGTGCTGATCAACTAGTGCTGAATGTCATACTCAAAAAGTAATGTGATTAATGGGGAATGACAGGAGTTAAGAATAAGGAGTGTAAATCTGTAATTCTACACTCGCTGGGAAATGAAAAGAGATGCACAAACCTTGACTCCCGCATCCCGTTTCCCGTCAAACTGCTGTCTAAGTAGTCACACAACACCGCTGGAACCTTGATATTGTCTTATGAAGCACACATTATTTTTGGCAAAGCTGTCATGTTTCAGGAATGACAGCTTTTTAAGCAGTTTCCCCTGTCACAAACTGAAACAATGCCTCTTAAAGAGGACTAAAAGGCTATTATTTTACATGATAAAAGGCCGGGTGGGAGACGTATTCATATTCTGCCAACGCAATTGCTTTAAAAACCAACTTCCCGATGTCTCCGGAGTGAGGGTCAACGCTCAATTTCAACAGACTGAAATAATATTAATATCATACCCTTGGATGTCAAGAAAGTGTTTCTCTCCTGTTTTACCACAAGTGACCATGAAAGAGATACCCAGCAGACAGAGAGCATCAACAATGCCACTTCAAAGGAACCGGATCTCCGCCAGTGCTCCGTCGCATCAATTAGGAATTCTATCCACGCGGACAGATTATGGAACCTGTAGTTTGATGGACAGGGAATAGCTGTGATGCATTTTTACTGCGCTGATCTCACAGTCTCTCTGTTTGCCTTTGCGGTCTCTAGAGAAAAACTGCCATTAAAATATGCATTTAACACCTTAGCATAGAGTTGTCACAGGAGAGCGAAAACATTTCCCCCTGTTTCTTTTGTGTGACAGGGAACTTTTTAAAAGGGTCCCACATGTGAGGAACACAGTCATGCTCAGAATGAGAGTTAGGTATGAAAGAAAGTATTGTGCAAAATACAGTTATTATTCCACATGCCCTATTCCACAACATGACCTTACTGTGGTCAGCAAGGACATTAAAGTCACCTGATGAACTCTGCCTAAAACTCAAGGAAATTGAAGATTTCTCAGTCATCGAGAATCTCAATATTTAAAATGAATGCCACGATCCATCTACCTAAATTATCGATAGTAAAATAGACACCAGGATGGAGTGTCAGCTGTGTTCTCTGAGGAGCAAACTATCCCACTGGGAGTCAGGTGCAGAGCGTGTGGGGGGAAGGGCTGGGGGGCTCTTTGGCCCATAAAGAACATATACTTGAATGCCCTTCACCTTTTCATTTGAAGCATTTCAGAGAATCCAGTAATGCTTAGGATGCAAACAATGTAGGTCACCTTGGAAAAGAATGTCTGCATTGCGAATAAATAATGTCAAATAACATAATTAAGTGCAACATAAGCAAAATAATTAAGTGCAAGAGGAGATTTGTGACTGTTGCTGCTCTACATCTGGCAGCCACAATCAACACATCTTCTACACCTTTTTTCACACTCTGCACATGTATTATAACATGTCTAAACATGAGAGTAAACATTTTGCGAGGACACTAATCAGCGGCAGGAAACTCGGCACGTCTATGGATAAAAGGTGCAATGGAATGCAGGAGAACTGGAAGGAGCCCAGGTACAGCAGGGCTTGGCTGAGGAGACAAAGGTGTCCAGCAGGCCATAGAAGATGCTGCAGAAGGGCTTTTGCGTGCCGTGACTTCACGTGAAAGGGCTCTCTGAGAGCCTGCGGGAGCCCCAAAGTCCTCCTCCCCTTCGGCAGCGAAACAATCCGGGCGGCCGATCGATAAAGGCATAAATTAAATTACGTGAGATGCCACCATGCAGGGGATCATGCGGGGCGTTTCATCGCACCGGACGGCATGATCCAAAAGCGCTTTTCATGTCCGGAGCAAGGCTCGTTTGAAAGGCTTTCTCCCTCACTTGGGGCTGGAGCTCCGCCAGCGATCTGAGAGGAGTGGGTTGCAGATGTTTGCTCCACTCTCCTCCCCTTACTGGGGGATCAATTATACACAGATTCTTCTCCATAATGGATGATGGAAGAGTCCCCCTAAGCTCCTTGCTCACAGTGCCCTGGGGACAAGAGCAGGGCACACTGCAGAAATCATAGTTACCTGTCCAAGGAAATTAGGCCGTCATGTTACCGAGCCTCTAATAAATGATTAAATCCTGTTAATAAAGAGTGAATACATAAAAGGACACCGTTTTAATTTATGCAGCCCAGCTGGCTACCAAATATATGGGAGACCAAATTGCTTTAGTTATTCATTACAAAGGTGATGAATAACTTGTAATTAATTCATGGATCTGCTTTGTGGGGACTCATATTGGGGTAAGGGGTATGTTACCTGGTGGGTGTATTACAAAAAATATCACTCCCACTTGATCAGTCCCAACAGACATTATACCTCTTGTAGGATAACTGATGCTCAGGTGGCAAAAGTTAATTCAGGTTAAGTATTGGGCTGTTAAATATGTACCTGGAGAGACATATTGAGTCTGCACTGAGGTTTCTGTTCTTTTAAAAACATTTTTTTAACTTTTATTTTGATATTTGATAATGTGTTTGCCTCTGCTTCAGTTACAAGTCAACCTCTCTCTGGAACTCTTTTTTTGGGGACCATTACAAACTAATTACAAACCACTACAAATTAAATGCATTACAAACTAATTCCCAACTAAATACAATATCTTGGATCTCCTCAAAGACAGGTCAGTGCAGTCAATAGTTCATTATAGTTAACTCAATCAGTGTCCAGCTAGTCTGAAAGAATCCCTGGTCAGAGAGGATGATACATTTGCTCAAATGTGAAGGGAAGGAGAGGATTCAGGAGAAAGATTCCAAAGCTAAAAAACAGAAGCCACGATCTGTATAGTACACAAAAGAATAACAAACTCAAATTGACTGCTGTGAAGGATAAAGGAACAGTGATAAGAGAAAGCCACCTCTAATGGGCCAAAAGATATCCGGCTGTCTAAATCGATAATTTCATTACACCAACTAAAACCAAAAACCAATGCTACATCCAGACTGAGCTAATCACACAAAGGAGAGATGTAAAACCACTCAGTTCATTACCAGAGATTAAGTGTGGTCCTCTCTAACACACTAATTACAGTCCAGTTAGTTTTACCATTAGGAGTGACAAAACATCAGAACAGCAATCACCTCCCTTCCCTCACATCCATCTCCATGTTGAAATACTATATATCAGAATATTTATAAGCAGTACAATAGCTACATCATTTAATTATGATATTATGAGGTAAGCTTATGAGTTGTTTTAATCAATACAGATTTATACTGAGTCAATCAATTGTTTATTGCTACACAACAGTACATCATGATTCCACATGAATCCAGGCAATGATAAATTATTTCTAGGTCACCCCCACCCCCTGTCAGGTAAGACCCCAGTGGAAAGCTCTTGTTCCACAGAAACCATTTAAACCTGGATTGAATGTTAAAACACAACATGATATCAGACAATCGCCAGGTTCACATTCCTACCTGAAACACCAAGCGAGAGACCGATCAGCCAAACAAGTGCTATTTGATCTTGTCTTCAAATAATTCCAGTGAGGTGAGGAAGGTTGTGTTGATTCAAGTCTCTCTTGGGCACAATGCTACACAACACAACTCTCTCACCTTGGCAGTTTGTCATTAATACACTGCTTGGGGTGTGGGGGCCAGGATGAGGATGGGATAAATCCTGTCACCTTCCCTCTCTTTGTTCTAATTGCTCCCAAAGGTGGCAGCTGCATTTCCTGCTGCTTAGGAATATAATTGAACTCAGAGACAAATTAATCCAAGATAGAACTCCTTGCTTCCCTCAAAAATACATTTAAAATGCATACTAATATGAGTACACACACACACACAGACACACAAAGAAATACATATCAACATCTACACACATATACAATATACAGTATATTTACAACTATGTCCATACTCACACACTTAGATATCAACATGAGCACACATACGCGCACGTACACACACATACACACACACATACACACACACACACACACGTGCACACATTTACACAAACACATACACACACACACACACACTCTCTTAAATGTTTAAATGTATAACCCCACACACATACACACACACACACACACATCAGTCTGTGTTTCTGTTAACCAGAACATGTAAGGACATAAATTACAGAGCTGACTGTTGATGGGAATTCTGTCAGCTTCGTTTTTGCGTTCGTCTGGCGGAGCCCATCTGAAGCTCATTAGGAGAGGAAGGCGAGTGACAGTCTAAACACAGGTATCATTAACGCACTGTGACAGCTCACCCCTCTCCCCTATCAAATCCTGTGCGGCTCTTCATAAATTCCAAATGTGAAATGATCACAATGTTAATTGACTGGTTTGTATGTAATCTGAGCCTTTGCCCGTTGCTATGATTCAGATCTGCACTTCCACTTTGAGACCCTTTGATGTTTTGTCTGCCTTGTACTTGGGTTAATTTTCATCCTGGGAAAGGCCTGTCCTTCCCACAAATTTGTAGCACACAGCTGCACCAAGTTAAAATCAATGCCTCTGTGATATGAGTATTGCAACCAAGCAGCTTTAATATTTACTCAATTTTCCTCATCATGGCTCCAAGGTGGAGGGTAAAGGAATTTGATAGACTATTCTGTCTGTGGAGTGGCTGTTTTCTCTGAGACATGTTAACCACAGTGCAGTCAGACATTTCAGACTGGGCTTATCTTCCCTCTATAGCACAGAAGCCAGGTAGGAGAGAGGGGGCAGTACATTCTGACAATTATCGCTCACACACAGAAAGCAGGACAGAGCAGCTGCCCTCCCCCTTGCCTAAGGCCAGGCACTACCCTTTTCCTGGCCACAACGTACATAACCTGGATCACATACCCACATTGGCCTAGAACCTTCCCAAGATACACATAACCAGGACCACACCCTTATCTCTCCC
The DNA here is from genome assembly GCA_029706075.1 of Aldrovandia affinis. Classification (NCBI taxonomy): domain Eukaryota; kingdom Metazoa; phylum Chordata; class Actinopteri; order Notacanthiformes; family Halosauridae; genus Aldrovandia; species Aldrovandia affinis. The sequence goes on along the minus strand of JAINUG010000045.1, from coordinate 5,073,222 downwards.
CAACACCTATCCATGATAGATATCACCTGGATCACACATCCAATGTTCTCCGAGATCTGCGCACAACAGACCCATTACCATGACCTCCCCCCTCCTTACTGTTCACTCATAACCCACCCCTCCCCTTCTTCAAGAATTACTCACGACACACTTCACCTGTACCACAGGCCTCAATCTTCCCCAGGAAGTCCCACAGCACAGCACAGTGTACTTAATCTAATCTGTCCTTTCTACCCTTTGCACGTGTGTAAATCTCATGACCCAAAACAGAACTAGTACACACTGCTCCCTTTTTACTCACTCATAACACAGTTACCAACTTATCAAAAACACACCCCTTCTGCCTAGCAACAAAAAACACTTATTAAGCTGGAGAAAACCCTTCCCTCTTACCCGCCCAGAACACACCCACCTACCATTACTTACCCTTAACCCAATTTTATTTTGAACTCTCAAATAACACACACATCATTCTCACATCTCACACTGACTCTTCATGTCAGGTTTCCCTGACATGTTGCTCTGGCAAGTAAGCCCTAATTACTAGGGATGGTGACAGAGTATGAGGTGAACGCAATGTGGTGGTGACAGTGTATTATGACTTAGACCACCCATGGCTGTACCATCTCTAATGGTTACTTCACAGCTACACTCCAGAAGATGCAGTCAAGTACATTACAGCATAGAACAAACAAACACATCATTGTAAGACTAGCAGTCTAACTCGATGAGGTTAGTGACTGCTGATGCTATGGTATTATACATGGACGTTAATTCAATGTGTAGCTCCTTTTAAGCGCCGCACATGATGTTCTGTAAATGATTAATAAATCAATCTATGAATGCTGGGGTACAGTTTTTATTTTTAAATGTACAATTGGTTAACACTGTGGAATGTATTATTAATGTATGGCAATTATTGCTTGGTTAATGACATCATGTTAATAATTTATCATTATATGCTAATTCATAAAGCACATATTGTAATTTGAAACCTCTAATCTGAAGTGTTACTATTTAATGTATCCTGGGCAATACATAATTCATGGATTCCATGCATGCTCATTGAAGCTGAGGCCTTGTTACTGTTCCTCACTGAGGTATAACACTCATATTCCCAGGACTGAGTTGATACGTACAGATTAATTGATGACAGATTAATTAAATGACTACATGTAAAGTGTAGGCCTGCCCAACAGAGAGGAGATAAAGGTCAGCAGAACAGATTCAGAGTAATTTGTCTCTTAAGACTGAAGGTATGAGCAACGGCTAATGTACAGGCCATGGAGGCTAGCATAGAACAGCCTTTATTGCTAAAATATATATATATATATATATTTGTATCCCCAATTTTCTCTTTTCACCCAATTTGGAAAGCCCAACCATATTCGTAGGCTAGTCTCTTTCCCGCAACATTCTCCACTTATTCTGCGTGCACTCTCCTCCATTGCGCTTAAGTACAATTTGTGCACATCTGATGCAGGCATACGGCAGGTGCCAGAGGAGTCACTCTTACAGCCAATTAAGTGCTGCTCTGTGGGCTGCTGGTCCCACATCTGAGGCATACTGCTTCAACAAGGCACGAGGGGCTACTCAATCCCTCTCTTCCCTCAACCTTTTGCAATTGCAATTTGCAATTTGTCTTGGTCAAATGTAAGTAATTCTTGTTCTTTAATTTATGGTTAATCTCTGAAATAATACATGTCAAAATCAAAATAATGGTGTTGTGCTAGTAGAAAACATTATACTTTTATGCAATAGTCAACAGTATAAGCAAACCATGAAGGGGAAGATTGAATTAACCTGCCCAATATCCACAGCAAGCACAGAAAGACAGGCTAGTCCATGCTTTCAATCCACATGAAAACATTATGCAGATGTCCCCACAATATTTAAATTATATATGCCCACACAATTATAAAATGGATGAATAGGAAAACGGATGAGAGCTTTGTTCAAAAACCTAGTGGAAGCTAACCCCAAAAATTGCAATAAAATGTGTTTTTATGCCCCCAAACATCACAAACCAAACAGCAGAACTGTTACTCTTTGAAGTTGAGAAAATAAATTAATTTCAAGACATTCTGTGCACAAGATGTTTCCAACAAAATGAGATAAAGCCTGAGCCAGCTCTTAGTTTTTGTTTTTCGTTTGTTGTTCATTTCCCCCCCTCACAGACGCAAACAAATCGAGCCCCCGTGTGGTTTCATCCGTATATAAAATCAGCTGAAAAAAGGAACACTATAACACAAATGCATTATCAGGTCAGAAGCCCCTGTGTTGCAGCTCTCTGCGGGGGTGTATCTGTGTGTTTTGTCTTTTATCTATGGAAACACCAGCTTTATAATACCCAATCATGCTTTACTCTGGCTCTGGTACAGGCGATTGCACACATATTTTAGGAGGACACTTTTGGGATAAGACTGCTTCGGGTGATACAGGTAAGCGTTTGGGCTCCTGAGACAGACTGAAAAAAAAACATTTTTGCACAAAAACAGCACCGCACTTGTATGTGAGGACATACAGACTAACAATAAGAAACGACAGACTGAAAATGAAAAATAGCAAGCATATTGTCACACGCAGATATTTTACCAAGGACAAAAACATTTGTTATTGGCAGGAAAAGAGCCCTGTATCTAAATGGAGGGTGGACAAAAAAGGTTCGGTCGTCCCTGGGGAATTGCAGTAGTGAGTGAAATAATGTTGGTTTTCACTAAAGAGCGTTGAAAGAACACCTCAGGTGTTACCAGCTGTAAGCGTGTTAAGGTTTTCGGACATGTAAAGCTGGGGGTGGTGCAGTATGTGTGGCAAAAAAGGGTCTTTTAATCAGATCCTGTATCAGTGAAGTCAGCTTGTGTCAGAGTTAACAGCATTTCCCATAGCATTGAGCAGAACTCGCATGCAGAACTTTGGCCAACAAGGGACTTAGAGTCTGTGTCATCCCATTTCATAGAGAGAAAAAGGTTCATGTTGATGCTCTGCTCTGATCTGTTCGTCAGCACACTCCTGTGTCTGTATCCGACCACGTCTTGGTTGTACAGGCAGACTCAGTGACATGCGCTACTGTGCAACAAAAACCTACACAGCAAAAAGTTCAGCATTAAATCAACTATAACAGACTTAGTAACACTAATAGAATATAAATGAGCCAAAGTGACAGGATACATTATAGTAGAATTTGCTATTAGTGTTGAACAGTGAATACTACTGAACATGTCTGCTGTGTATATATAATATAATCATTTAAACAACACAGTTTCTTATGTTTTGTTGTTTAATTGTAAATAACATACATATATATCATAATATAATATAATATATTATAAAATATAGGACACAATTACATTATATAAGAATACTCAGTAGTACTTCCTATGAATACCCTCGTCATAATGCTTTATAAGTGTATTTATAATGCCGTATGAGCTATGCATAATGTCTTATAAGGATTGACATTGACGCTAATAACTGCTAATAAACATCTATAACTGTAGTTAAATAGCATTATGGGAAAGCTGCATAATGACTTCTGAAACAAAGTGTTATAATGTCCTATAGGATATACTCACATTTTAAAGAATATAACTTATAAATGCCTGATAAGCTTGGTATGCAGTTTTCTCATAATTTTTTATTTATTTAACCTTTATTTAACCAGGCAAGCCATTAAGAACAAGTTCTTATTTACAATGGCGGCCTGGGTACATACCTGGGTACATACACCATTCACTCACACACTCACACCTATAGGGCAAAGTAGACTCTCATGACCTGGCCAAGAAGGGTCAGGTAAGAATAGCTACTTTGTCATAGTCTAATAAATAACAAAATAAAAAACAACAACAACGAATAAACATATAAACAAGTAACAACATATGTACAATTATACACAGAATGTATAAAAGCAGGAATCCACTGATCATATGGGGCACGTATCTAAGTCAGGGGAAGCAGTGGAAAGCTGAAATGCGAAGAGAGGGCTGGGTTTATATATATTATATATATATAATGCTATATAGCTACAGTTATATATGTTTATAAACAGTTATTTGCATCTATGTCAAGTATTATAAGGAATTATGCATAGCTCATAAGGCATTCATAGGACGTGTTACCAAATATTCTTATGTTCTATATTTTATCAAAGTCTAAATTGACTGTGTAGGGGCAATTAACTAATGGAACTACTGAATTCAGTTAAAGTTGTTGGAACAAAACGGTCACACATTTGGCCTGGAGGTATCAAGTTTGACCCACAATGTCCATCACCTCATTTGCAGCAGGGGCCATGCATGGCCCAAAAGCTAAAATCGCAGGTTCTGGTAGATGCCGGTCAGGGTTGAGCGGCACAGAGAAGTGACTGGGCAGAGACGTCCTCTACTCGGCCGGATCAGGGGCTGATTACAAGCATTAAGAATTGATGTGGCATACTGGCAGAACCAACACGCAGAGCGCTGTGGACCACTGGAAGACGAAATAGAATATCTGTTCAGTCATTAATTAGACATTGCTTTTTCCAAAGTCAAAATGACATTCACTACAAAAAAACTATGCATACGTATATTCAGGCATCCAGGAGGCGTGTTTGTATTTCCAGAACATCAGGTCTTGGTTAAACGACTTATGACATTCAAGTGATGGGTGCAGGACCTTAGACTTATAGATCAGAGATGGGAGGAGATGGGGGAGAGGGAGACAGTTGGGGTGTAGCATACATTTTTTCAAAACGTTTTATTTAGCCAACTTACAGCAACACTACATGGATGAAAAGCATTCACTCAGCCAGGGAAAATGTCTTCCCATCTATTGAGTTGTGTGTGTTTGTCTGGAAAGAGATTCATTGTGCAGAGAGAGGACATCGGCTCCACTTTGTACACATTAGCTGCTTGGCCAAAGTTTCATGATCTCACACATACAAACAAGTATACACATATCTTTTTATGCGACATATATCTGATTTCTTGCGTATCCGATACCTGTTGCATTCAAAGATTGTAGTCTAAACACAAGAAATCGTATATGTGTTAGACATGTCCAGATCTGATATAAACCACATCAGGAGGTAGTCTGGGTGGGATCCCATCGGTATCGGATATGAGTGTAAATACTCTACATGCATATTGTCTTGTTGCCAACATTCTACTGACAAATAATAACCCATAATAAGCATTGGCATAAAACGTCCATTGTTCGTGCTCTGTCAAAATGACTAACTATTGGCGTCTCAGCTTGAACTTTATATAAACAAGTTGCATATAAACAAACAGTATTTCTGTATATGGGTGATATGGTAACATATTGTTACTGCAATCCCTTCTTATGGCATCATGCGACCTAGGCCCAGATGTATGGAATATGATTTTCAGAACATTACAAATCATTTGTGAACAGACGACCACATATATCAGATATACAGAAATGCAATTTGACAACTGTATGGAATATGAGTTGTGAGGCCTTAAAAGGACTTCAGAGCACAAATGTCTACAGTGGCCATTGTTTACAATTGTGTTTCCTTGGTAATGAGTCACATGCTCAGAGTATTAGCTATCAGAACTCACAACTGAGAAAACGCATTGGTTACGCATTCATTTAGCCATGTTTCTCTAAATATATTTTGAAAACGTCCAGTTACCATAGCTGTACTTCAGCTGAACTTGGCTCAAACATAGTCCCTCCCAGTCACGTGCACAGATAGGGCCCAAGGGGGGGCTTGAGCCCCTGCCCTTTTGCCCTCAGAGTCAAAAAGTGCCCTTTTTTTGGCTGGTGTTAATTGTATTTAATTTTTTCTTTATTTGTTATTGAAATTCTATCAAATATAAAGAAGGAAATGTATAATAGTATCATAGTACTGCTATAATAGCAGTGGGTTTCCCTGTTAAAATAAAAGTTTCAATCAATCAATCCATTTTCATTGGGAAATAAGAAGCAGCATAAACACTGCTAGAAGAGGCAAATACACCTTTTCCTCTCAGTGTGATGCTCAAAAACATGTTTCTAAAATCAAACTGTAGTTCAGTAGTTGTACCATATGTCTCATTTATAAAATATATGCAGTGTAACAAAATGATACAGAACATGAAAACAGAAGGAAGTTTTGAAACCCCAAATTCAGGGGGCTTATGTATCAAGCATGTCAGAGTAGAGGACTGCTGATCTAGAATCGTATCATTACTTATAATGAAAGGTAGAACAGGTCCCATGTTATTAACATAGTGTGTGATTATGGATGGCGGCGGTGTGGCAACATTGGGGTGGGAATAGTGCGTGTCGTGGGGTGAGTGCCCTTTTTTTTGGGCTTGAGCACCTGCCCCCCAAAATGTCTGTGCACGGCCCTGTTCCCTCCAGTTATAAAACGTAGCCTAAAGATGAAAAGTCCTCTTCTGGGTTAAAATACACAAACTGTAGCAAAGTGTTTTTCTATGCAACTAATTTTCCAGGCCTTGTAATCCAGTGCTCGGATTGATTGGATGAAGTCATGTCATCCATAATCGTGAGTCATGTGCAAACGGATACATTCTGAATGAATTAGCTTACATTTTATAACATTTTTGTTCCCAATTTAGTAGCTAATTACACCCTCTTTTTCATGTCAATCCCCCCCTTGTATTGTGAGTTCAATGCTGTAGCCCTGTGACTGGTAGTGACAAAGTATCATCACCTCCGAGATGGCACTTGCCAAGCCGTCGACCTTAAGTCCGGTACTCCAGAGCCACTCCTATACGCAGCAAACTCATGTCGGCTTCCCTCCCCCCTCCCTGGGACGGACAGCCAATTGCCGCCTCCTAGTGGCACTCCCAGCTAGAGCCGACTCTGGCACGGTGAAATCAAATTATCGTACATTTTATGGAAATAAAAAGCTTGCCAAATAATGATAAAGCCAGGTCTGCCCCAAACCTGTCTTGAAATAACCTGACATGGACCAGAATTAGCCTTTGGGTTCGGTAGCCAGGTCTTAGCACATACACACTCCTCTGATCTGTCTCATATGCCTGTACACTAAGTAGTAACTGAAGCTAAAATTCTACCAACGCCTGCCCAGAAAACAGCTTCTAGACATAGCTCATGTTTTTTATCTATAAATGTAAGATTTGACTGATACATTTTAATACCTTCTGGGAGAATACATGCAACAGAAAATGGTTAAATACATTTCTTTCTTATTTTCAGCATGCTTTAATTAATGATTAGAGAGCTAATTAGTTTGAATTAAATGTATGATCTGTCATCCTAATTAATGATGTATGTAATGTGGGATGTGGAGATATGAAGATCTTGCTGTCTCGCTTTGTTCGCAGTAACCTTGGAGCCTTTTCTTACTTACACAAACCCTTTATGCTTTGATTCATGTGTGCACAATGAGATTCTTGCAAGCAAAGAGCCTCCATAGCCAGTTTCAGCCTAGGTCAAGAGAATAATGGTCGGTTTTATTCTCTAGATTGCCTTATGAAGGTATAGAGTAGATTGGGATTGAAGGTATTGTAGTAGATTTTATAATGTAAATGCGTGTGGGGTTGTTTCATTTCTTTTGTGCATTGAGAATGTTCTCATCTTGAGAGTAATTCTGAGTCAGAGCTGAGTTTCTTCTGGGTGTGGTGCACTGCCAAAGATATTCATCCTCCCTACAATTACCTATTCACTATGACAGAATGCCTTGAAGGCCTTACATTTTCACTCATTTATGGAATCCATTCACTGTATCTCTGCCCTGACCTCAACATTGCTGCCTCTTCCTTGACCCCCTCCTGCCCAGGGCCTGTCCCAGCACTGGTCTTGGTCCAAGGGGCTATCCCCTGAATTTCCTGAATCTGAACTTCCGTTAAAAGCCAGCATGCTGTATTGTACTGTAGAGTGTGTATGGAGGAACAAGGAAGATGGGGTTTAAGAGTATATAAATCCAGTCGATGGATGCAGGGATGAATCACTGTTTGAAATGTAATTAGGATAGCATTTGTTTGGATGTTTGGGCAAGGTTGGGGGGTGGGGGCTGATATAACAGTTGTGCAGAATGTAGACAAGGAAGGGGGTGAGGGAGAGGAGCTGCAAATGCAATGAAATTAATATGTGGAGAGATTACTGTGCAAGGAAGACACTGTGGTGGACAGAGACAGAATCAGTCAGATATCCTATTCATCTCCAGATATTCCACACAAAAATAAATAAATATAAATGACACCCTCGACAAAAACAAACTGACAAAACACAAGCCACCCTGACAGCTATCAAGAGCTTCCGAACAAGCGGAAACCAGATAGCACCAAGATTAATCGAAACATATACAGTGATGGAACAGGACAAGAGAGAGAAGACAAAGAGAATAATAGCACAAAACACGTCTCTTTCAGAGTTTGAAGAGAGCCCTGGTTTGGCTTGAAGATAATGAGAAAGAGCAACAGCGAACACAATTCAGCATATGGCAAATTCATTTGTGAATGGTTTCAATGTCTCTAATCGCCACTTCTCCAGCCCTGGGTTGTCTGTGGCTCTATAGTTATTTAAGAAAAGAGTTTGGGGAAATGCGTCATGTGAATGTTAATACTGGAATAATTACACGCAAACCATTTTAGCACTTTAACAATGAACTTCTAAACAGCCTCCCTCATTAGGATGCAGATCAACTCATTTAATAATCCCACCAGAGAGAGAGAGAGAGAGTGGGCCCATGCTTTTAAAGGCACAATAGTCTGATGAATTACTGTAATGAACACCAAATGCTATGGCCTCCCCTCTCTAGCAGGATCTTCTAAATGGAGGAGAGGGGCTAGTCTCTGAGAAACATACCCACTCAGCTAAACGCAGAAATTTAATTGAAATTCAACAATAATTAATATCCAGGGAGAGTTTCAGAGAAGCTCGAATGAGGCCGCCCTTTTATTCAAACGTTTCACCACCGGCCCCTTAAACTATGTAGACAGTGTCCCACTGACACAATAATTACTGCCACTGGGTGTGTGTATGTGTGTGCGTGCGCACATTTGAGTGTGTAGAGGTGCTTTGTATCTTAACAGATATAAGATTATATAATGAATCTAATAGTCATAACTGTGATTGCGGACTGTGTGCTAAATTACTCTGATTAATTATATTTTGTTTTGAAAGTACATGATCTGGGTGTGTTCAAATGTACTTTTTTAAACAAGATTTTGTTCTATACTGTATTCATTGTAACTACCCCATGCATTGCAATTCCCCTGAGTTAATGCAACTAACACAATACAATAGCTAGACGGGCTTCAAATGTGAGAGCATTTCATGTACAATAGCACACAGTAAGGTTAACAGTATGATAGTTTCAGTCAAAGTTCAGTAACTAAGTTACTTCATTACGTAGCACTGTAGTTATTTGTCGCGCATGACATTTCTGCATGTACTACTATGACATAAGAGCCAGCCCAATCTCATTGGGAATATATTGCACTTTAGCTTATTATATTGGTCCTATTAACTAATCTTATTTTCGGCACCCACCAGACCACAGTTGGCCAGTATTTTGAAAATTGTCACTAGAGATCCACTAGCAGCAGGACCATTCATCAACTACAACTGTCTATAATATCAGATGACAATTATGTTACTGTATTTTTGATAAAGTAGTCTATATTGTGTTGATATTGTGCTGATGTGTAATGGTATTTCCTAATGCACTTGTGCAATTATTTTTAGCCATGGCATACTGTGGATATACAATGGATCATGCTCAATCAACAGCATTCAGGACCAGAGGTATCCATAAAGTACTATGACTTAACAAAGATTGGCATCTATAGCTACAAAGCTGTAGGAGGCAGGAGATGGATTTGAATTTAATTCATTCTGTTGGAAACCACAGATAATGGTCTGCATTCAACGGTTTCGCATGCACACTAATAGGGAATCCTGACAGATAAAAGTAGTCTTGCCTAATAATATATAATATACATAATGTATACCCTTAAACTACACATATTTTCAGCTTTTATTTTTGGGTCTGGTTTGTTTGTGAAACCTCCAAGGTCTTGTAAATTCAATGAACATTAAGGGAGGAGAGGAGAAGAGTCATACCATTATGGAGCTAATCTCTTTTAAAAAGGGTTCTATCTCACAGTTATACTGAGATAACACTCAGTTATACAGAGAATGTTTCTTTCTGAAAGGTTCACATCTGAAAAAGGTTTGGCTCTTGTGAGGAACATCTGTGGCCACTAAGCGAGGGGTGGCCAGGGGATTCTCCCCCCAAAGCCAAAGCATTGCTCTCCCTGCTAACAAACTTTAGTATATTATTGATAAAAAAATGAATCCTGCCTTTATGGTATGTCCTGATTTTGCATTTTGTACCCCATTTATAAAACAGTTAGCCCATTTGCATGGACATGGCTCCATGTCTACTTACAGTACTTTGGAAGAATTATATTCAACAGTGCTGGGGAAAATCTACTGTCATACACCTGTAGCCTGTACTGTCTACAGTGCATCTCTAGCACTTAAAATCATTGGGTGGCAAGTTTGCGTTTCACCTTCCTCCTTGTCGTGTCCTTAATAGTCACGTGGGAATGAGAACTGCTTTTCCCCTTAGAACTGTCCTCGCACTGCCTTCTCCATATTGTACAGAATAAACAACGGTGCATCTTCAGTAAAGGCTGCGGGAAAAAAAAATGCCACTCAGCTTTCGCAAGGACAATGTGCGGTCAGCGAGCATTGAACTGTGCGCGCTCTGACAACTGTAACAATCCCCATCGCCACTCCATGCTGAGTCTGAGGGAGCAGAGGGTGGAAGTAGGTCGCAGTGACGACGGGGGGGCGTCTCCATCCCGAAAACCGCTTCCAGGGGACACTGCATCTAGAGCTTCCTTGGCGGTCCGAGGGGGGCCAGTAACCGACGGGACTGTCCATTATTCCATTATCCCGAGCCGCTGTTTACAGCTCCTGCAGCCGGACCTTTTAAAAGAAGCAGCTCCGGGGCTTAAGAGCAGCTGTCCCTGAACCAGGCGTGCATGAGAAGGAGGGTGACACGCGCCACGTTTCAGCATTCCAGTTCCAGTGACCTTCGTCCAGACGGCTGGCGAATTTGCCACTCTCGTGTCTCATATGTCCCGATCACCTTGAGTCTCTCAGCTCACTGCTGAATGTTCAATGTCTGGATTTAATGTCAGCTGGATTTGTGGGCTGCAAGGGGGAGGCAATCCTTTGTATCTGTGTTAACAGAGCCATTTACTGAGCACGCAGTACAGTAATTATTCAAACATACATTCTGAAAGGGTCATTTAGAGGCTTTCTTTATAGACAGATATGGCAATTGGCTGGAACCAGCTTGAAGCAGCTTTCTTGTCAGTAGGCATTCAATGCCGCTACAAGCTAAACAAATAGGCATTTGCTATGCTTGGTCCAGGATGCAGCACGCACATATATTTGTGTCTGCAGACAGCACACTCTACACTTTTCACCCCTTCCTAATTTCTCCTCCTTCATTCTTCCATCCTTGCTTCCTACACAAACCCTGCCCCCTCAAAGCATCCTTCCACTGAGACCCAGTATCCCATAATGCTGTTATCCTACAACCAGCCACATCTTTCATGATATTTTCCTTACAACGATTGAAAGAAACAAAAACTACAGCCTTTCAGATGTATTTATTCTTCTAGTTATTAGACAATGCAATATGATTGCGATATTAGCCATTATCAATGTGAATAAAACTGTGCGGCCCAATTTTGTGGGGGTAATGTAATTACAATTTCTAAACAGTTTGGAAATGGTACCAAGTGCATCATGAAAAACTTCTGATTGTGCTGACTGCGAGTAGGGAATGGAGGAGAGCAGCCATTTATAAATGAAGCAATAAACAAATGCACAAAGGTGCATATTTCCGAGGGCACAACCAACATGTTCAACTAACTAACCAACTTGGACTGTTTTACATTGACACTTATATTGACTAGTACATACATTTATATATTTTTAATTACTTCACATTTAGTCTGGCTTTACATTTATAATTTATATGGTGAGAATGAGAAAGGATGTTTCATAAATGTGTACGCAGACAAGGTTACCCCCAAAAGTCTGAAGATGCTCAATCCCCCCCCAATAAATCACAATTTAGTTTTTAAGTTTTTAATTAGCCTAGGCTGTACATGTAGAAACAGTAGCTAGAATATACTGGTATTTAATATTTTCCCATAAGATTAGAGCAGTTATTACTATCATAATGAGAATTCTCACAGGCGGGCAATGCTGTGAAGCAAGTGACGGTTTCAACCTAAAATTAAAACAGCATTGTAAATCAATGGATTGTGATAAATATATGCTAGCTATACTAGCAATAGAACAATACCAAAGCGCATTGGTGTCATGCCCATTCAACTTTTATGCAATTCATATTTATTATAGCCAAAAACTTTTGATTTATTTTATTAATAAAAAGACAATGGTGTTGCAACATGTATCTGTTGGGGCATGGAGTGAGTAGGCAAAAATGTATCTGGTCTGGGCAATGTATCAAATTCTATGGTTTGCACTTATCATCTTCTGTCTGGCCATGGTATCTGTCACTTGCTCATTGACTGAAGACGTTAAAGTTCAATCCGAACTGGAGCGCTTTCAGTCAATGAATGGGATGAGTCTAGAAATATCCTAAGGTAATTTCATGTATTCAAGTATGCATGATCTGTGCCATTATTGATACTGAAATTGCCATGAGAACAGCACTAAATGTGTATGGAAATGTTTCTACTGTAACGGTTCCTGCTTGCTGCCAGAGGACACCATTAGACTGCTATTGCTTCTTATCGTTTAACTGTTTTATTGTCTTGAGTATCCTGAGTGTTTCCATCTGTGTCTTGTTTCGTCCCTTGATTGTTTCATTGTCTTGAGTTGTTCCTCCTGTGTCTTGTTTTGTCCGTTATATAAGCTGTCTGTTTTTGTTAGTCTGGTCTCTGTCTTGAATGTTTGTTCCTCATATTAGTTTGCCTCTGTGTTTAGTTTAGATTTACTTTAGTTTCTCGTGTTTGATTTTCATTCAGTGTTTACCTTATTTCTCATGTTTGATTTTGCTCTTTGTTTAATTAAACTATTAGCCCGTTTGAATTCCTGCCTCCTGCCTCATCTCTGCATGTGGGTCCTATCACTCAGCCTTCATTTTATCTATGTAATTAACATTGTTAATTAATTATATGTAGCTAGCTAGCTAGCCAATTCCCTTGTGTCCCAAATATCTGACAGATAATAGCTAGTTAATTACCGTACCCCAATATCATGCCAGCAGTTAGAGTATGTCCTAATTATATTAAGTAACATGACCATACTTTCACTTTATTAATGTTTAAATCAGATGATGGTGCATTCGTCAAATCCATTTAAATGAATTGAACTCTAAACCATCACTAACTTTAGTTAGCTAGCTAAAGATACAGCTAGTTACCTAGCTAGCTATGGTTACATCTTTATTTTTTATTTGGTGGCCCCTCTAAATAATTGGTTGCATTATGCCCTGTCTGTGTCATAATGTTGCTCAGTTTGTTGAATTTGTGAAATATCAGAGGCAAGTTTAATTTAGCTACCATTAGCAATTGTATAGACTTGTATAATGCTACAATGGCTAACAGAAAACTACAGTCTAGAAAGACACAGACCTCAAGCTAGCAAGCTAGGCATGCTATTCATAAAACATGTTGATTCAGTGTGAGCTGCATTTACAGTGTGTGTCTGCCTCATACTGTTTCAGATTATTAAAGATTGTGAATACCTACCCCATATATTTCAAACCGCCTGTCGTTATGTATCACATGTTACACATGTGCTAGTTAATTTAATTACTTCAACTTTAATTAGCCAACTTAATTACTTCATTCAGTACATATTCAGTAAGGTAATGTTAGCTAGTAGTCAGTACCTAGCTAGCTAAGCTGACACACTTTTTTCTGTTGGGCGGGGCAGCTGACAGGGGAACCTTCTTCAAAAGTCAGGGACAGAAAATAAAAGTATGTTTATATATTCAGGTCAGGTTTAGACAATGAATTCTAGCATACATTTAACCTATGTACTGTTATTTAGCCCAAACTTCAAATTGTATTTAACTTTTTAAGTAGCAATATGATTTCAGTTTTGTAATATGATAGGAACTCATTGCTTTACAGTATGTTTACATGTTCACATTAAACACAAGAAGTTTGAGAAGTATGGGGATGTAGAATGAGTCAATGATCACCTTATACTGTGATATTGATATATAAATGCATGCAATTTTCATAAATGTAGGAAGATGAGGTACCAGCACAGCTCAGTGCAGACTCAGGAGCAGAACAGGAAACAGTTTCTACAAGCTCCTTCTTGTTAGCATTAAGCTGCTCCACAGGGTAATAACAATGCAGTTATGAGCGTGAATCGCAAACCTCTTATTGAGGCTGTGATGCCACATAAATAGGTGAAATTAAATGAAGTGTACTAAAGAATACATATTTATTTACACCTTATATGATGCATTAAATATATTCCATCTGATGATGTGGCAGGCTCTGTTACCCTATTTGCCTAATCTGAATTCTGTTAACAATAACAGCTCATCATTTTGAACAGTTGGCACTTACAGCAGAGCAGTGCATGAATTGTCACAACAAACTACATTCTCAAGACTTAAATCTATTAAATAATGCACTGCCATAAAAAGCTAACTTTTGCCCAGAAGATGAGGTTTTATTTTTTTCTGTTTTACTGCTCAGAAATCACTAGGATGCAATCAACTTAAGACTTATTATCATGTAAAGGTTTTCTATGGTATAACTCCCAGACACCCCTTTTTTGTATCACCACTGCCCCCTCCCCAATGTACAAAACAAAGTGATGCCCTTGTATGCAAAACATTGGGATAATTATTCGCCATCCTGAACTTTACACACTCTATGACCAGCAGGTCTTAGAAGACAAGGGTTGCTGCAGCAGGGACTTAAAGGCCAGTTTACATCAAAGATTGCAACAAGACATGTTGAAACTGGCAACTACTTGCAAAAGAATTCCCAATATGTATGATCTGCAACATTCTGAAACTAGCCAGTTTACATCAAAACAGAGACAGTTTACTGTTTCCATAACAACCACTCTTTTTACTGCCGCGTTTATTGGTGGTTGCTGGATATTTTGTGTCTCAAAAAATTAACAGTGACAGAAAGTTGCTTTCTGCAATTGTATTGTTAATTAAATGCCGCAGAGGCAAAAGAACATGGAGATCAAGGATTTGGAGCCGACCATGGGTGCTACAGTGACAGAGTCAAGGGGCCTACGCAAACATATGTCGTGAACTGGAGATGTACCATCATTTTATTAATTTCTCGCGTCTATTCCCGGAGCAGTACGGTCATCTAGAAGAGCTGATGTCACCTTTAATACGCAGGAAAAATACAAACTTTCGAGACAGCATTTCACACAGAGAGCGACTTATGATAACGCTGCGCTTCATGGCAACTATTTAGGTAACGTTAGCTACGGAATAATATAAAATTGACCCATGATGTCATTGTAAATCATGCTACATTGTGAACAAAAACCATGAATCTGTCAGTACTATTCAAAGAAAAAAATTAATGTGTTGTAAAGGAATATGTATCTTTGTCAGATAACGCCAGCTAGTTAGCTTACAATGTCCTAGCTAGCTAATGTAGAATAGTTGAACTACGGGTTAATTTGGCTAATGCTTTTTTTTTTTTTTTTACTAAAATGCAACATAGTTATATAAAAGCAGACATGAAATGATTGGTTGGAGAAACCTAACAATGACCCTGACGCACGCTATGTTCTAAAACTCAACACTTGCAACTTGACATGATGACTAGCAAGAGACGCCAACAGCCGACTTCCGACGACCAGAGAGGGGGTCATTTACACTGCTGCAACATTTCTCTGCAGCGTTCTAAAACAGTTTAATCTCATTGCAAATCTGGCCTTAAGAGGCCTAATTGGAATACTGTGACTATAGATCTCATTCTGCCATTTAATGTGGTATTCCTCTATTCTCATTCACATTAATTTTCGTCTATAATGCGAAAGAGTGGGGCAGAACATTTTTAAATCATGTCCTCCTCTAGGCTGAAAAGCACGAGCAGTAGTATTCCCCTTGTGCACTTCAAATTGGTCTGGTATAGGTTGATTTTCATTCTGAAAGGAAAGCCTCAAAATCCAGATTTCAGTTTGATTGATTGAAAAGGTAGCTCGTTGTGTTGGTTTTATTTTCAGATCCTGAGCATGTATTATAAACAAACAGATTAAAGTATTCACACAGTGCTATATGCAATTAATATCTGAATCAAATCTGCTTTTAGGTTTTGCCATTTAAATCATACAGTTCACCACACCAACAGAATGTACATATAATTGCTGTAGCTCTCAACAATTAAAAATATCCACAGATGCACTTTAACAAGTTTAAAGTTTGAGTTTTTTGTGGTTAAAAAAACGAAGTAAAATAAAGTAAAATAAAAATAGACAAGATTTTGTCATTAGGTGTATTCAAAGACAGCTTAAAGGATTCCTTTAGCGATTTTATAAAAAGAAGATGAAGAGGCCTTCGAAAAGGTAACTAAAATTATATGTTGAATGATGCTTTCTAAAATTATCCTGGTAGTTTATTTCATGGTGGTGAAGAATTTGTACTCATATCTTATTCCGCGTCCTAGATAACAAATGTCTCCTCGCAGCACCTGAAGATTAATTGAGTCTCAAAAGGTGGTCCTCGGTTTTCACGGAAAGAACCTTTTTATAACGAGGCCTAGCCATTTCTCACGAATGCTGTCTGACCAGCTCGCCTTTAATCCTCTCACATTTACAAGCGATGAAACATATACCACAGGATGCAGACACGCTGTGGTATCACACTGCAAACAGTGCCTGAAATCAATAAATAAACAGTGACTGTGGATGAAAAGCTGAAGGGGGTTTAGACGTTGGAACTGGGGCGCTGAGAGCTGTTCCAGCTGCTTTCGGCGCGCAGGCGTGCTTCCGTGACCGTCCACAGAACGAGCGCAAAGACGGGCGACTGAAACTCCTTCATCGGGTAAAGTAACCCTCTGTGCAACATAGCTTAGTTCAAAAGGCTGGGAGATGTGGATCTGCACTGACAATGCTAGGGCAGGAGATGATCCTTACTGCTCCGCATGTCAGGCGGCCCACGCCAACACTGCCGACATGATGAAGCCGCGGGATACTGCAAGTGCAAAAACGGCAATATTTGATGCACTTTAAGCCATTACTTTGTTTTACAGACAACCGAAATTGTGGAGAGAGGAGTGTTTTGAAATGTTTCCGAGAGTCCCTAAAGGAGGATGAAGAAATTCATGGTGTATGGAGTGTAAGACAGAGGTGTGGGAGTTGTCTGCCACCAGCAGGGTGTGCAGGGCTCTGCTGTACCCTCACCAGTGAAAATCTGTGGGTGGCTGTGCCCCCCCATACCAGGAGGCAGCCACACCCCTCCATCTCGCATGGACACTGCCCCTGATAGACACATCAATCCCAATTTCAAATCTATGTCACTTCATCCAACTTCTGGAAAACTGCACAATTAGGAACCCATTCTCTCTCCTCTGTTTTGCTCTCTCCTTCTCTCTCTCTCTCTCTCTCTCTCTCTCTCTCTCTCTCTCTCTCTCTCTCTCTCTCTCTCTCTCTCTCTCTGTCGCTCTCTCACACACATACACACACACACACACAATGAGATTTTATTCACTCTGCTTGGTAATGAAATGAATTTTATTTGAGAAATAAATAAGTGCGTATTCCTTATTCAACCTCCATTAGCAATAAACTGAGGCTACTCCTTGCTCTATGTGTATCTGAACACAGACAAAATGCAGGCCTGTCCTTGGGATAGGAGAACAGCAGTATGTTTGGAGGAGAGAACACCAGGGACTTGGAAGAGAAGATAAAACATTTTATAGAAAGAGCAGGAGAAGAGCAGCCTGTTAGGCAGAGAAACCAACGGTCTTAGTGGAGAGAAGAGTAGGCTTTTCATAGAAAAATGCAACATATTGCAGGAGAGAACATCGGTCTTGGTAGAGAACAGCTGCCTGTTAGAAGAGACCAGTCATATTTTTTGGGGATAACAGCAGCCATTTAAAGGAGAGACCAGTAGCATAACAGAGGAAAGAACAAGACTGTTACAAGAGAACGGAAGTTGTTGGAGGAGACCACTGCAGGTGGAGAGAATGCACAGAGAGTAAGGGTAAGGGAAAAGGAGAGGAGAAATGGTGAACAGGGAGGGATGAATGTTGCCACGGAAAAAGAGGGGGGAGGGGGTATGCATACATATATACATGTGTGTGAGTGTGTGTGGCCAGGGGGTAGGAATCACGTTAAACTCTGGGACCCTCCGTATGGCACCAGCACTTTGGCAAATAGACAAATAACAGCAGTCAGCACTTTCCATGTCAAGCTGTAATTGCATGGCCTGAGTCAATGACAAATATTGGGTCTCACCGCTTGCCCGCCCCCCTCTCCCCCTGTCCTACTGCAGACCTGGCACTTTTAGTGTTCTCAGACTCTTTTTATACTGGGGGAAGTGCGTGTGTGTGTGGGGGCAGCGGCTGTGAGTGCAAAGGAACTATTAGCAGCAGAGCTTCTCAAAACGCTGGTCTTAACTGCAGCTGAACATAACTTCAACTTATGTTTGACACATTGGGGTTAGTCTGTGCCAAGCATCAATGGAAGCGCTGCCTGTAAGGAGCAGTAGAGTTAAAGGAGGTATTATTTTCCATTTGTCTTTAAATGCTAAATCAATCTTGGCAGCTTGGCAACAGAGAACAGAAGCTGCCTGCTTCTCAGCTGATTCTCTAGGAAGGTTAGGTTTCTACAAATTAATAGAGATGGATGTGATTAGAAATATATTACTAAAACTAAAAATACTAAAAATAAATACCATTAACAATTGCCATTTCTTCATTTTGTCAGGGACTAGAAAGGAAGAGTACAGCTAGGATTATTATTCACAGGCTTCAGTTTGGTACGGCAAGGTATGGTCGTTGCCATACCTGGGCTTCATAGTCTATTTTTAAACCTTGTCTGAATGAACCAGTAAACATAGTACTTTACCATTTTTCCATATATACAGTATTTTAGCCTATGTTGATGAAACAACTCTAATTTAGCCCAAAGAGTTTAGATTCCCAGTTAAAATATTAGTCGGGCAAAACGGTATGAAAGTAATATTTATTTATTGATACTATTATTGGCCAAGCAGTGAGCTCAAGCTGTGCAAACTGTTTCACCCATTATCAACACAATATATTTTAT
This sequence comes from Aldrovandia affinis, assembly GCA_029706075.1. Lineage (NCBI taxonomy): Eukaryota > Metazoa > Chordata > Actinopteri > Notacanthiformes > Halosauridae > Aldrovandia > Aldrovandia affinis. Next base: position 5,053,974 of record JAINUG010000045.1, on the reverse strand, counting down.
GTGACGTCAGTTTCCCACACCTTAGATTTTGCTGAAATGGCACCACTGATCTAACTGTTCGACATACTGCCTTCCTCAGTGTATTAGTTGCTCTGACGGCAACATCTTTATATACCCAACCCAAAATGTTATCCTGGGTGCTCAAGTTAATCAGAGAGGAATTGCTCATCAAAACTGCTTCCATATCTGTTAAAATTAATCCAAAAAAAGATCAACATAATTTTCAATTTAAATGGAATGCACTCATTTGGAGTATCAAAGTTAAAAGCAGTGGTGCATAGATCAAAATATTTAGAAACTAATTCATGTGCATTTCTATTTTTTGTAATGAAAAATGGAATAAGATGAGTTTTCTGCACCCCCCTAAAGCATTTTTTACTCTACAATAAAAGCACTTTGAAGCTGGCTTCACTTCAGTCAACCGGGTCCACCCACAGCCTAGCTGGCACCTAGGTGGCACTTTAATGCCAAGTTTCGCACTTCCTCACAAAACCTTCCTGCACAATTTAAAGCTGGCTTCATGCCAGAAATCGTGCAATGCAAAATGAGCTGGCGCATGGCTGGCATACATTCTCTGTGCACACTGGATGTAAAAGGAAGCATCAAAAACACTTCTTGACTGCACCTATCACAAATATCTAAACATCTGCTGTACTTCCTTAGCTAACTACTTCCTGCACTGTACTTCCTTAGCTACCAGCACTTCCTTTTGTTTTGTTTGGTTACAATATGCTTAGTTTAAAACCACCTTAGAAACTCATTGAAGAAAAATGTAAGCAACAGCTGAAGGTAGCTTGCAAGATTGTACAATATGTGTCAGCATCATTATCCATTATAGAATTACATACTACATGCAAAATGTCACATCCGAAGGCCGCATTGCCAAGTGCAAAATGAAGAGTAACAATTTGTTGATGTGTTGATGTCCCTCTCTGCTGTGAACAGTGACCAGAAGGTGCTGATATCTCTTAGAGGCTGCCTTTTTTAATGGTGTGTGGCATGTGACAGGTCTTAATTACCTTGTGCGCTGGTGGCAATATTTTGGAAGTGTGTAAAAAGATCATTTTCATTGGAGGCAGCAGTATGCCAATGCTTGTGTTTTTAGCCTCACATTTCAAGAGAAACATTAAAAGCAGGTCGCACTTCAGGTTCGCTCCATGCCCGTGTTTAACTTGTAATGTATTAATACAGCATTTACTGCAAAAACAGACACTTCTGATAGGTAATTCCTCTCCAATGAAGTTGTGCATCTTGAGTTTGTTATGGAAATTTGCCCAAGTGTTATTAAAAACATTCAGTACAGATCTGTCATGATAGATATAACTATATGGGGTTGAAGTCTCATATTTGTTAACTTATTTATTCAATGTATTACTTTACTGTCACATCTGCTGCTTGCCGCCAGAGGGCGGCATTGGACTCTTGATTGTTCCCTGATTGTTTAATTGTGTAATTGGTTTATTGTATTATTGTTTATTGTCGTTTCATTCCTTATTTAAGCTCTCTGTTTTCTGTTCACAATGCTCTGTCTTGAATGGTTGTTCCTCGTGTTTGCATGTGTCAGTGCTTGTGCAGCCATTTAGAGTTTCTTGTTCCTAGCTTTGTAGGTTTGATTTCTGTTTTGTAGTACTTTGTTTTATTTCTTCAGTGTTTTGTTGTATATTTAGTTTAGTTAATTTCTTAAACTCCAGTTTGTTTTTGGGTTCCTGCCTCATCTCTGCACTTGGGTCCAGTTCCCCTGTCATTGTTTCATTTGCTTACTGTGTTGTGTGTGCACAAGCAGCAAGATATGCAACAGGCTGGGACATTATATCATAAAGCATGCTGCCTCATTTGTAATAAGAGGGGGAAATATGACAGACTTCTCCTGTGCAGACTGGCAAACTGCCAGTGGGTGAATGTGTTACTGAGGGCCTGTGGATTGGCCTGAGGAGGTTGGTGGAGGGAAGGGGGGGGGCAAAGCCCCATGGGGCGGGCCCGCCAGTCTGTGGTTTCCATTTACAGGCACGTCTCTGTCAGAAGTCATGACGCGTCACCACTGACGCCCGCGATGACAGCACCAGGCAGAGCATGCATCTCTGAGCACACAAGATACTGACGGAATGTTTTAACCCAGGGGACCACCGGGGGCAGGATGGAGGGGATGGACTGGTCTTAAAGTAACCCTGCCCCTTATCCTGTCCTGTATCCACATTGCAGAGATATTAACAATCAAGCGAGGCTTCCACTTCACAGCATAATAATGGATCGTTAAAATTAAAGTCTAGAAAAACAAGCATTTCTTTGCGCAGTCATCACTGGTGGTTTTAGTAGGTGCGTTAGCACTAATGTCATAATTCATAGTCCATTTCTTTGCATAATTACATCTTTGATGATGTACATCTGGGTATGGCGAATGAGGGGCTCCTTTCCGTGGCCAGATTGTTTATCAATTTATGCGTGAAAATCGATTAATTAATTTGGTGGTAATCCACCACCACCTTTAATTACAGGTTAAAACTAAGACTAACGGTACATTTGGATTCAGTGAGGTGTGAAATAAGAAGCAATTGTTTTTCTACAGCGATGACTGGAGCTGGCTCTCAAAACAGTTCAGATGAATGATTCAGTATCCCCGTGCTGTAGGTAAGACTGTATGGCCGAGCGATGTATCGACGGGCCTTTGTTTCCATTCGGTAAACACTGCATTCAGACTCATGTATTTGTTTAATTTATTAGCAGCATCAAGGGGTTTGTAAATTAATGAGGACCACCTGAATCCTTCCAGCATCCGCAAACAGATGGTGCAGTATAACAAATATTTCCCCACACGCAGAAACAAATGACCGCAGTCATCAATATAACTGAATTAGTCAAACGTTGCAATAATATCTGTAGCACAGTGAATAATTAATTTAAGAGAACACATTATGATGCTCACCTAAAAATATATAAATAGAAATGAAAATGTATGTATCGTATTGCAGTAACAGGGTGATATTATTAGTGAATAAAGACAACATTCTGGGGCATGTGGCAAGAATGATTAGTTAGTAGCCAAGGACATTGGTTTAGATGCAATGAATGCCCAGTTGTTTAAAACTCTGACCAAAACTCACCTCTCCTCTACATACTGTGACAAATGGACATGAACATAAGAACTTCAAACTCGGGAGAGATATTCACCACTTTCGTTTTTCAGACAGCCTGAAATCAATGTGTTGCAGGAATGTAAATGCAGGTCTTATAATTTCATTTTTTGCAGATTTTTGAAGAGCAATATTCCATTCATTTCTTCTTCTAAATCCCTCTGGATCATTTTGAATATTGTCACTGCCATCACACATTATAGTACAATCAGCCAACTACAAACAGTGCCAAAGGAGCAACCAGGAAACGTGTAATTCTCTGTCTTGGTCAGGGACTGTCAAAGAAACCATGGAGAATGGCAATAAATTGGTTTGCAAACATTTCTGTTATGCTATTAAAAGTTTTGTGATGAAATATAGCAATTTTTTAAATTGTACGTATTGCATATTTCTTTCCCCCTATGCATTTAAATATGATGTAGTTAATACATTCTTTCAGAAAGCAAATATTATGAGAAAATAATGTGAATATATGGTCCAGTAAAAACTACTTTGCATTGGCCTTAATGTATTATAGAAAAATGCTAAGGATTGAAGTGTATGCATACTTACAGTGGCTTAATTGGAAATCTTCTGTACCATTTAAGGAGAGATTGCTACTTAATTCCACATTTCTTCAGATAGGGATCCCACAACAGAGAGAAGGAAACGTGAAATGTTGAGAAAGACATCCTCATCGTGATATTTACATCATTTTAATTAATATGCAAATGTAATTAGGCAACCCTAATGTATTTATGGAATTCAGAAAAATATTGAGGGTTAATTAATTGCAATGTAATAAAAATTTATAACAACAAGGAAATCATACATAATAAATATGTACATTCTACAACTACACAACCCCCCCACGGCACACTGCACACTCATTCATTTTTTTCCCAGAGATTGAGCTGCGAGGAACACGAACAAGAGCTGGAATTAACTGGAACAATTATTTCTTAGAATACACTGCAATAAGTCACTTACATATTGTACTATGCACTCTATAATACATACGCATAAATACATTTACTAACAAGCTGTTGCATTTCTTTCACTTGTGTATGAAGAATACAGTGTACGGTTGTAAGTAAATACAAATGGAATATCATGATGTGATATTTTATAATATTTAAAATACAAAACATAAATAAACAAATTGTCAATTTTGAAATATATATATATATATATATATGTATACGAATGATATATGTGTGTGTATATATATAAATACAATACATACAAGACAGGGAAGCATATATTAGCAATTGGAAATGTAATTCTAATGTTTAATGTGTTCAATTGTGCCTGGAATTGATCAATCTTTCTTTAGAAAGTTGTGGAAACCCCATTTTGTTTTCACACAAATGTAGGCAGGAATGTTTGCATTAGGGGCATGTCACTGACTGTCTATATACAGTATTGTGGCAACTGGCTGAAGTAAGAAGAAATCCGGGGGATGGTGATAGAGGGGCGGTATGTGGCAGCACACTGGCTCCACCCCCGTGCCTTGATTGGGTTTGTGAGCAGAAGACACATCTGATGCTCGTTTACCTGAATGGGCTGGGGTCTACGGCTCTTGGTTGCAAAGTATCATGAGGGGAAACGCATTGGTGAGTGTGAAAAAGCAAATTAGTGTGGATTACTGGATATGACCTGGATTGTTTTGAAAACCTGTTTTGTGTACCGACCGTCGAACGTCTGAGAACCCCGACTTGGAAACTGATCATTGGATTGCGGACTTTGACAACTTTGAGTAAGGATTGTGGATTGGACTTGATTACACTTCTCCACCCCTTCCCGTTTTTAGTTTCCCCAAATAAAATATGTTTGTTTTGAATTTCTCCTTTGTATGTGAGGTTTTGTTACTGATAATAGCTGTGGAAACCCCACACCCCTGATCCTGCCACAGTATATATATAAACATACAACATGTATTAGGCTTTTGCCAACCATTATCTCTCCCCATTTTCCAGTTTTTACTGAAATTTAAGCAGTTCAAGTCCAGTGAATAACCTGAAATGGTACAAAGGTAAGCGGTAAATTGCCAGAGGTAAAAACTTTTTTTTTTACGTTTAGGTTACCTTTTGACCGATAGTGTCATTTTTTGGGTTTAATTATGTTTAGGACTGCACATTAATGGTTCTCATCTCATTGGTTAGGAGACACGCATTGACTAACGCTTGCTAGCTAAGTAATTTAAGTAATTTTAGCTAGTATAGGTCGTTTTTTCTTTCTTCTGTATGACATAAAGTAGAACCATCTAGCAGAGTCTGCTGTCCCTTTCTTTTCATAGTTTTACAGCAGTGCAAACGGCAACGGCATAGACTCAATAAATTATTCGGTATATAATGAGTAAATATAGTGTGCCACTTCCCTGAGAAATACGCAGGGTTCGTATTTCACGTTTCATTGAAATTAAGGGGTGGGAGACATCTCCAGGGTACAGGATGGAGTACACTACAAATGGAGTGATGCAACCAGTATGATCAATGTTCTTGATCACAACTTTTTTGTGACACATGAAATATGAGCCCTGCATCTCTGGGATGTCCCTTGCGAGTACGCACATGCGCGCTGTTGAAACTTCATCTGCTTCTAACAGTTGTCTGAAATTACTTCTGAAACAATGTATCTCCTGATTCACAGCTAATAAGAGTGTAGAAAATGTAGGCCATCAAGGTATACATTTTGTTTTTATCAATCATATTGCAACAATTCTTTTGGATGTAAGAATAGCCCATGCATTCACAGGGAGCAGACAGGAATTCCTGCGCTGAACTACTTGAGCAGTGCTTGGAGAGAAATCACAGTTTTGGCTACTGTAGCAGCTATGACACCACCTCAAAAATCAAACCAATTTTTTTTTGGTAAGGAAAAACATGCATTTCTAGAAATCTGGAAGCATCCATCTCTGTAATCCATCATGAGTTGATCATTATAAGCGTAAGTTACCATGGCTAGCTAGTTAAAAAATGATGTTTCCTGTCTAGCCTTGGCTTTGACACACAAGTTCTATGACATCATAGAACAGTTTTTTTTAGAATGACTTGAAATAGAATGTTCCTTGTCAGTTTCCGATTTATTCCCACAGACACACACACACACACACACACACTCACATAAACATAAGAATTTAGAATTGAACTACTGTAGGTGTGAAAACAAAAAAGGAAAATGACTAAATAAGATTTAAGAATCGTATTAATAAGAGGCAGTTCTTATATGGAAAAATGAATAAATAGCTATCATAATTTACTTAAGGTGAACTATGCAATCTGAAACCATTTAAACCTGACATTAATGTAGACTATATAAAAAATGCTAATGGCAACAATGCTAGAGGCAAACAATTGCTTTGGCTTTCACCACAGCTGATTTATTGCCTTATACTGGGGGGTCATACATTAATTTCTGTGTTTTAATAAAATAAGTATTATTTCTGAATATATAAATACACAAGCACATTCATTCTGAAATTAGCTCACTTCTGCAGACAACACAGTAAAGGGCAGAGTGTTTGAAGTGTTTATCTGTACAAAGTTATATCATTTACCAGAACTAACCTAAGCTGGTCTACTGACTAACCTAACTTAGGTAGCTGCTAACAATGTTTTTGAACCACTAATGATCTGCATAGGACTGTGTCATTAGGATGAAGTAAGGTGGTTGCCATAACAGTGCTTTACTGAGCTGCTGGTCAGTGCCATTTTGGCTCTTAACAATGGCTTTGTTTGTTGCAATGGCTTCCAGTTTCCAGTATGACTTAATGTAATTAACTATGGCTAAATGAGCATTCATTAGTTCGTTTCAGCATTCATTTCAAATTGAGCCTTGTTTCCAAAAATCTCAACTACAATAAAAACGTGGCACGTGAATCTCTGCTTTGTCATCAGTGCACTGGTCCATTTAAAAGTCTGATGTATTCAAATTTTGTGAGAAACCGTATAATGCTGCAAAAATATGGTGGAAGAGTGCAAAAATATGTCTTACAAAATGCTAATGATTTTCACTTGTCTTTTTAATTAAAACTAGCAAACAGATTTGCACGAAATTGCAAGGGTTAGTTTGAATAGTATTTGTCCTTTGGCAAAAAAAAAAAAAAAAAAATCAACATTGGTGCTGAAATGGCATCAGGTGAAGACAGGTGATTTTTGCCTTTTGATTAGAAATTCAGTGCAAACATTATCTTAACACCCATGCCTTTCTCAATTTAAATCTGTGACATTATTTGAGTAATAATGAGCTTCTAAATAAAATTATATGGTTTTATATTATCACCATCATCATCATAAATAAATAAATAAAGAGGAAGGTATACAACTAATGTAGGCAACTAACATGTTACAATAGATATTTTTGGATATTTATTAAAGTAATTCTGGTTCAGAATCACACATCGGTTATCAAATGTCCCACCATGTAATAAAACCTGCAGTCTTTTATATATAAGCTTACAACAAACACACGTATGCACACACACATGCCCACGCACAAACACACAAAAAACACATGCACACGCACATGCACACATACACATCTAAGTATTTAGAATTGAACTAGGTGTGAAAACTAAGTAAAATGGCTATATAAAATAATACAACTATCTCTCTCCATGGAGACTGTGACTAAGAGGCCATTATTATTTGGGGAAAATTAAGAAATAGCTATCATAATTTACTTAAGCTGAACTATGCAATCTGAAACCATTTAAACTTGACATTAATGTAGACTATGTAAAAATGCTAATGGCAACATTTTCACAGGCAAATAATTGCTTTGGCTTTCACCACAGCTGATTTATTGCCTCATACTCGGGGTTCATACATTAATTTCTGTCATTTGATATAAGAAGTATTATTTCTGAATATATAAATACACAAACACATTCATTCTGCAATCAGCTCCCTTCTGCAGACAACACAGTAAAGGGCAGAGTGTTTGAAGTGTTTATCTGGCTCGGACAGATTTGATGGGTTGACAGGGCTGTCCCGGCCTGTGACAGGCGCAGGTCTGTGGAGATGCCAGCATGGTCGGGTGCACATTAAATCTGACACCTCAAACCACCGCACTGACAGGCAGGTGACATGCCAATATTGGGCCCAAATCACCTATCTGAATACATTACCTTACAGCCAGTTAACCACGGCAACCACCGAGCCGTCAGCCGCACCTCGCGCTCCGTGCTCAGCGCTCGGTGCCATCTCACTCAGCACAAATCCAGCCCTGATTACACACCACTTCCTCGCCTCTCTCTCCCCATCTCACTCCGATTAGATCTCTGCCACTTCTGCGCAAAAACAAAAGGAGCACGTGAAATCAGAGAGAAGGACAATCCAATTGGGGATAATTATCGTGAGCAAAGCTCTTTATTGCCGAGTAGCTCTCCTGACACTTTTGCCGGGGATTTTGTTTGACAGGCTGGCTCAGAGATGAAGGCCGGGTGTCAAGCGTTGGCCTGCCAGGGAACCGGAGAGCGAAGGTGACCCGCTCAAAGTTATCAGTGCGCAATTACTAAGGCGAAAGGCTGGGGGCACAGTGGGGAGCGACAGCCGAAGGAGAGCGGAGAGAAGAAGAGGAGAGCGTATGGTGGTGGAGAGAAGAATGGATGGCAGAGGAGGGAAGGCAGAAAGGAAGCTGGGGAAAGGAGGGGAGAGGAAACGATGCAACGGGAGACATTGCCACGTTGCAAAAACAAGAGCTGAAGCTGAGCATCAGTTGACACTCATGTGAGAGCATAACTTCCTTCTGACCTACTCTGACCTAGTGCATTCTGCATTCAACACCATCTGCACTGGGATGCACATTTGGGAACTGGTTATATTTTCTTTGATATAGAAAATGAATGAAACAATGTACACAGAGCTCTTTGATTTGGGGCTTCAGAATGAAATTGGGCAACACCTTTCAGCATCTTCATGCAGACAGTCGCTTACATAGTGTGCTACAATTTGAAGAATAGAAAAGCAAATTGCTATGGACATTCCAACTTTCCATGGACATTTAGTAAAACCGCAACCTAGAAGGAGTACTGAAATTACCACTTTGTGAATGAGAGAGTGGAAAAACAGAGTTACGGGTGCATTTAAATGAAAAGTATTCTCAGCCATGTCCACCATACTCCCTCCCTGGCCCACACTTTCCTTCCTCTTTAAAACACTCAGAGAATACAAAAATCTGTAAAAAAAAAAAGAAGCTGAAGATTGGCTTATCACACTCACTAGCTTGCAGGTTAAAGACAAAGAAGTTACCTTTGTTACTTACGTATACCAGACTCCAGTTTGCAAAATATCTATCTGAAACAATTCCAATTTTTAATCTCAAACATCCAGAAATGTCAAACGAATTAGTTTGGGTGACTTGTCCTCATCCACGGTTGCCCGAAAAGGGTATCATCTGAGATCCAACATTTTACTCAATGAAATACAGTGCTGGACAGAAATTTTGGAGAACACAGCTATATCTTATCTATAAAAATCCTACAATACCACCACAATGTTACTCCGCCACCCAAGTCTCACACTGAAATACGGCAGGTGACGCTCCACAATCAATTGTTACATGCCCTAGAAGTGACAGAAGGGCAGTGATCTAAGGGATGAAGGTGGAAACATGAAGACATGCAAATCTGCCTTTCATCTGAGCTGATGATGAAGAATAATTCATGACCCTGTCATCAGATGAAATCAATCTCACCTTTTAGCAATACAGAATGATTGCATGAAAAAAAAAAACATTTGTATCATGTCCTCATTCTAACTTTGAAGTAAATAACTCGCTTTCATGCTGTGGCTTCACAAGGTTCTCTCACACAATGAATACAAAGCTGTAATTTCTGTCTATACATATCGGAGATACAAATGGGCTCAATCAATCCTTTGTGGTATCTGATTCTAAAGGAGAAGCCACCGGCCCTGAAATATTCCTGGTTCCTTGTCTGACTGTCCAGTCTGTCAATCAACCTCCGATGTCAGTGTGCAACAGACAGTCTGGCCAACTCAAGCGTGGTGACATTTCCACACTGCAGACTTCCCTGACCTAATTGTATTTATACATGAGGATCGCTCAGCATTTAAAAGGGAGGGAATTTATGTAAACTATGCAAATGTAGATCATTAGCAGAGAGAAGGAATAGTTTCCTTCATTGTTATTTTCAAAACAAACATCTAAAGACTACATACAACGGCCTCATAACCAAAGTATATGCTGAGCGTAAGGATGCTTTTTTCTTTCTCTCTCTCTTTCTCTGTCATATACACACACACAAACAATACCAAAGTGACATACCAATAAGACTAGAGGGTATGCTAATATAATCTGACACAATGCATCCAATATGAATGTGAAAATCTGGGAATAAATACATATATTCTGTCCCACTGAGAAGAGAAACCTGACCTGTTAGAGGAGAGAACAGCAGCAGGATAGAGGACGGAGACGCAATCTGTTAGGAGAGAACAGAATGTTTGGCCTGATACTGGAGAGAGTCTGTTAGAGGACAGAAAAGCAGCCTGTTGGAGCAGAGAATGGAATTCTGTTATAGGAGTGAACACGTGTCTGTTTGAGGAACAGCAGTCAGTTAAAGGCAGTGTAGTGTAATGGTTAGGGAACTGGGCTTGTAACGCAAAGGTTGCAGGTTTGATTCCAGGTGGAGACACTGCCGTTGTACCCTTGAGCAAGGTACTTAACCTGAATTGCTTCAGTAAAAATATCCAGCTGTATAAATGGATTGTATGTCAAAGAAATGTGAAAATGTGTAAGTCGCTCTGGATAAGAGCGTCTGCTAAATGCCTGTAATGTAATGTAATGTAAAGGAACATGCTGCTAGGGGACAGAACAGCAGCCCACTAGGGGGCAGAACAGCAGTCTGTTATAGGAGTGAACACGTGTCTGTTTGAGGAACAGCAGTCAGTTAAAGGAGCAGCCTGCTCGGGGGCAGAACAGCAGCCTGTTATAGGAGTAGCCTGCTAGGGGGCAGAACAGCAGTCTGTTGGAGGAGAGAACAGCAAACTGACAGAGGAGTGAATAGCAGTCTGTTAGCGGAGTGAACAAGAGTCTGTTTGAGGAGAGAGCAGCAGTCGATTAAAAAATAGTTTCCCAAACTCTTTTCTGTGTTGGTTTTTGTTCCAGCCAATCTATTGATTGATTAAGGTTGTTTAAAACATGTTCCATCATTTTGTGCTGAAACATATTTGTACATAATGCAGGTTGGGCTCATTATGATTGGCATTGTCTTCATTTTCCACAAATAGTTTATTTTCAATGACCAGGTTTCCATGCATTCAGAATTTTCACTGCTCTTAGCTGTAGATCTATCAATAAATAAAATTGAAAATTAACCCTCTTTCAAAAGGAATAATTGTCCTTATAAATTACATAAAATGAAAGCATTAGTTGTCTGAGAACTGATCTGACCTATTACAATTTATTCAATTAATATGGGATATTCATTCTGTGCAATGTGAAAATCTGTTTCTGACATAATTTGGCAAGAAGAGATGCCACATTATTTCTGAGAAAAATTTCTAATTAAAAACAACTCACACCTCATTATACTTCAGGAATTGCAATTATGGTTGGAACAAAAACCAGCATATATGGGGTAACCCAATTTGGGAAGCCCTGGGTTAAAGGAGTGGAAAAACAGCCTGTTTTTGAGAGGACAGCCATCGGTTGCAGGAGATAACAGAAGGCTGTGTGGGGACAAAACAACAGCTTGTTAGGGGACAGAACAGCTGTCTGTTGGAGGAGAGAGCAGATGCCTGTTAGAAGAGAACAGCCTTCCATTTGGAGAGAACATCAGCCTGTTATAGGAGAAAACAGCAGGTTGTTAGGGGAGAGAACAGCAGCTTGCTAGCGGAGAGAACAACAGCTTGTTTGAGGAGAGAACAGCAGTATGTTATAGGAGAGAACAGCAGATTGTTAGCGGAGATAACAGCAGTTTGGTAGAGCAGGGTACAGCGGCATGCTAGGGGGCAGAACAGCAGTCTGCTAGAGGAGAGAGCAGCAGCATGATAGATGAGAACATCAGCTTTTTATAGTAGAGAACAGCAGTCTGCTAGGGGACAAAACAGCAGATGCTACATTGTGGAGGAGAGCTGAAAAGGGGAGTAAATGTGGTGGAGTGAAGTGGGTGGATGCAGCCTGTGTGTGGGGCCTGTATGTGTGTGCCGGAGGTGAGAGTCAAATGAAAAGCTGTAAATAGTTTTTTTATGCTTTCATTTCGAAGCCCAGGGAGGCTCATGAAAAGCGGTACTTCTCACATTTCATGACCTAAAACTTATTGAAGAGAAACTTCAAAACAGGCAATCAGAAATTCAAATGGGAAAACCGTGATTTTAAAGCTGTGGTTAGTTTACTGTCCTCTAGGTAATAGAACCTTCTCATAAAGTGTGGCCAATTTTCACTCCATCTGGAGGCAGAGAAAACATTTCAGAAATTGATTCAGGCCCGCATAGTTCTATGTGGGATAATAAGATAAATTCAAGTCCAAATTCAAAAGGGTGCTTCAAAGTACCTGGGGTGTTTCCATGACTCGTGATGGGATCCCTACAGACCCTTCCGTGGGAACAAAAATCCTGTTTCCCGATGTCTTACAGTCACAACAAAAACACAGCAAAATGTTTATCCTCTTTTATCAAATTAAAGAGTCTATCGCTTGCTTAATTGTTTATGAAAGGTTTTAAAAGCCAATCGCATAATTAATCTTTATTGTTGTAAGATTTCAGCTGGATTCTAATTAGGAAACTCATTCACTCATGTCATCTGATAGAGCGCCACCATGGATGTGGAACATAATGAGGAGATTGGGGACCTGAGTGTGCAGAGAGCCCCCGTTGCTCTCCCTTCCCTTCTCTCATTTTCTTACAAACTCTCTTCTGTCTTTCCAGACCCCCTTCTTGTGCAATTCCTCTCTCCCTCTCTCTACTCCTCCTCCTCCTATTCCCAGATCTTCCTCTCTCGCATATCTTAACCTGTATCTCTGTCACACCAGCACTCTCAATATTGCCTCCCTCTCATTTCTTCTTTCCCATCTATCCAGCCCCCCACCCCCATCCCACTTTCCACCCACAAACATTTGTGACCTAGGTCCTGGATTAGCAAATGTCCTTAAATGTCCTTAAACTTTATAAATGAAAGTGTTGTTTTTTTTCTTCTTTTTTTGCACAGACAGGTGGGCAAGTGAATTATGGTATTGCTAAATTAAACTGTGTTTTAACAAGTAACACAAAAAACTGTAACATTTTCTTTGACATAGTCATTTATGACATGAAGTGTCATATGGTGTCATGTCCATTCAAAGCTATGACACACCCTTGTTATGACAATGTCCACTTTGTGTTATGACACAATTGACATAACAGCTTGCATAGAAGGCTCACTATGTCAGGGGTGTCATAACACTGCATTCACTGTGATGAAGGGCCATGCAAAATACCTTAGCTCGCTCGTTAACCTGCAGTTCCAGCTCTATCCTCAAGCCTCACTGTAGGCATTTTAATTTCAGTAATTAGTGGCAATTACTCAAATTAACATGACCAATTATACAATTAAGGACCAATTTGAGTATTGGAGCACAGGAGTACAAGTCTATAAAGTGACACTGTTAAAGAGGGTAGTGTCCACAAAACTAAGGTTGCTACAGACAAATCAAATAGAGATGCAATTTATTCAGAAAAACCTGCAATGTATCACAACACAAACTAAAAACAACAATAGACCATTTTAAATTACATCCATTGTCAAAACAGGGGGGAAACTACAATTTGATTGGAGGCTTTGATTGGAGTAAATGTCCCCTTTGAGAAAGTTGACAACCCCAAAATACATGCTTTTGTAAACACAAATGGTGGGGCGATTCCAACAGCTGGTCATTTGAGAAGGGAATATGAACCGTGTATCACAATTGCACAAATGCAAATGCAAAATAAAAGCTTGTTCAAAAATTGGAGAGCACATCTGTTGTTACAGATGAATCGACAGGCGCGAAAGACCTGTGCTCTACATCATTGTATGTACAAGGAGGAACAGACGATGATTTAAACGTTACTGTACAGTATACTGGCAGATACTGTATACTTGCAGTCTGTCAGTCATTTCAGAGACCATTGTGAAATTCCACAATTACATTCTGCAAGGCTTATTTCCTAATTCTGTTAATTTGACATGCAATGACCACGTCTTAGCCAACAAACAGGCCAATTACTTCCCAGTCTGAGATGAATAGTGACGCAATATTTATCAGTGTCATAAATATCTTAGATGAGGAGTGTTTCCTCCTATGGACAAGATTTTACACTGTTTCTTTTCAAAAGAAAATACCGCTAGGACAGTCCATAACAGAAGAAACTGCTAATTATCTTTGTCTTTATCTAATTGTGTCCCTTTAGCTGATGTTTGAAAAATCTAGGCTATGTGTTATTAAGAAGATTTTTCACTTTATGTTTAATTTGGGCTTAGTCTATACAAAAAAAATATTTTACATTTGCTTTGAATTGGTTTATAACTTAGTGCAGTTCAAATATGTCAGCCCATTCATTTCCACATTTTAGTTTAATTCTACAGAACAGGAATGATATATCCTACAGAAAGGTGACATATGTTAAAATTTTAAGCCAATGCATACAAATCAACATATACTGTAGGTGTGTCGCTCCACCTGCTGACTAGTCGACTGCACTGCAAAACGCACCTCGTTTGTGATAATTTAATGATTACTTGAGATCGTAATATTGCTTACCAAGTAACTTCAGACCTCTTGGTGCTAGAGGACAGAACTGAATGTTAATGAGAGAATTTCACATGGCCCTAACAATGACATATGAAAATGACTATGTCAATAATTGGTTCAAGGTTATGGCACTGTGTGACAACTTGCCAAGTAGTGAAACCTCATGCAAAAACAACTTATGAATTTATATTTAAAATGTAGATTGGGATAAGTTCAGCTTGTTATAAAGATTATGTACCGATGTTAAGTTGCTGTCCAACATACGTTAACCTCTGGAAGAACCATGTTTTTTTAATTCATCCCTGCATGGATTCCTTTGAAAACACAGGTGGAAATGGTTCCATCAAGACCATTTCATGTCACTGTGCGGATCATGCCATTATGGAAGGAGCATTTGCATTACCATTGTTAGACATGCTGTGACCACCAAATGTGCAAATTTTATGTTATATTTGTGGTGCATAATGTGCAAGTATTCGCACAATATCATAACTTTGAACTAATTATTGGCCTACTATTATACATGGTCAATGATGCCATGGTGAATGTAGTGTTATGACACCCCTGCCGTAGTGAACATTCTATGCATATATGTCAATTGTGTCAAACTGCAGATTGTGTCAACAAGGGTATGTCATAGTTTTGAATTGACATGACACCCTATGTCAGGCATTATGCCATAGTAATGATATCAAAGATTGATATCAAAGAATCCATGTCATGTCCATGTCATAAATGACCATGCCAAGTAACATGTTAGCAAAAAACTCTCACATTCATTTATTATGCAAGTCAACGTCAAGGACAAAATGTTGATTGAACATTTTTTACCATGCTGAGTCGCTGTGGGGTTCTTCTCAAGGTAATATATTATTAGAGCGACCATTGCAGATGTCAATAACCACAACAAATAGCTGGTTCCTGCTGAGCTTCCTCAGGTAGATGGACTCCCGCCGTGGGACAACTGTTGGTAATATTTAACACACTGACCCCTACATAATCCAAACAATGCCACATGCGCAGTAACACATCGTGTTCATCACAATCCAGTTTAGATAAGATCTGCATCTGGACCTTGGGAGACATGTTAGCTCTGAGGAATGCTGGAACCCCCCATTGATTGTGGTTCACTGAGGTTTCTTACAGCAGCTAAGTTTTGCATTGCTACTGTCACCACTAGATTGCTCATGGGGGATATTTGGAGGTTTTGTACCAAGAGATTTAGCCACCTATTGTCTCCAAAAAACTTAGAGTCTTTCTGTGATACCTTACGGATTCCAACTATATTATATATTTCAATTTACTTGAATTGTTTATTGTTTATTGTTACTCCCATTATATTTCAACTAACTTGAAAATCTCTTTATCAATTATCTTGAAAATTAAATTACAATTATTTGTAAGTTGTATTGGGAAAACCACAAAATTTATTTTTATTTGTGGCTGCTTTGTGTCATCTTGCTGAGGTTGTGTTTAATTTGAATTTGCTGTTAATTACTGGTTTGTATCCCGATAATATGTATTTTTTCCCTTTTACACAATTCTTCACAAATAAAACTATACATTTATATTTATTTTTGGTATTGACATATAATTCATTACCTTGCTGTTTTCTACTGATATCACAAGAGATTTCAATTTCTCAAGCAAACATATTCTTATGGCCACAAACTAATGAACAGAGACAATGTTTCCTTACTATTATTACACACTATGAGTGACCATCGTAGTTCGCCCTGATCTGATGTAGTTGTATCACCCACAGACAGATTTGGTATGCATCTCAAGATTATTGGTTGGAGAGCTGTGAGATTTGGTTTGAAATTAGTTAGTCATAGATGACTGGATGCTTTGAAACAATTATCTTTGGGTATACATATGCCATAATACATTATTCGATGTGATTTATTTGGGGAAACTCGCACAACTTGTCCAAGGAACCACCTCCATTCATTTATTCTTCGACCACATTTTATTTTATTGTGCATCTTTGTACAATTGTAGAAAAAGTGTTGTGCATGTTTCTTTTCTGTTATAAATCTAGGACATCTAAGTAGGAATACTGCATTTCAGAGTCTGTTCTTTTAGCATTATCTTCCTACACATCTATATTTATCTATTCACTTTCATGCCAGCTTTTGTTTTAATAAAAATATATATATTGTTTCCATTTTTTTATTGTGATAAGCTGTATAATGTGCTGTGCAATAAGACTATTGTTAAGAGCACTACACCATAAACATAATTAATTGGTTGATTTCATTATTAATTCATTGATTCTGGTAGTGGGGAAAAAATCTTGCAGATGAAATTTAAAGATCAGTTCAAACAGTACTGAAAGACTGATCCAGTAGTTCCCAGCAGCTTTAGCAAATTCATGTAAAAACTGCACCACAAACCATTTTGTCCAAAAATATGTTGCACACTCATCTGAACGCTCAATCTGAGCACCTTTGTTGTTTTCCTCTGGCACAGGGCTTGCGTATTCATTTGCTATTCTGTTTCCGCTCTGCGCACTCAAAGCAGGCATCCTTTATCTGGATCTCCTCTGGCCTACCTGTTAAGAAACTGCCTGGCCACATCAACACACTTCGGACACCATTGGTTGTCTGTAATGAAAGATGCCAAAGCACTTTCCCCCCCGTTGGCGATAATTATCAAAACAGTAATCTTGCAGCCTGGCCATGCTAAATAAGAAATGAAACAACTAATGAAACTACTGAGGACTAACAAGTCAGCTGCTTAATAAGATTTTTGTTTCTTTCCCCTGAAAGAACAAAATAATCTCTGTAGCACTTTCTTTCATTCCCATGAGCCGGGATGTCCTCAGGAAACCCCCGGACCGAAGCTGCGCTGTCTGCTCCGGCAGGTAGGGGAACGTGTGTTTTCTGTGGAGGGAGTGGGGGGGGCGGGGTGGGAGTGAGCGTCCATTCCGAGCAGTTCTCTGATCGGCCTGGGCAAGGCCCCAGGGGAGGCGGTTAGCCGTCGGTGATTACTCCACCAACCTTCAGTCAAGGCCAGACTTTGGCTCGAGGACTCGTGAGAAAAGGGCAAAAAACATACAGAGGTCAGAGGGGAATCTGATGTAGGATAATGACCTTGCGCTTTTTGAAGCAGTCTGTGTCTCGGAGGTGCCGTTGCACGCTCGCACAGCCTTGCCACAGTGGTCAGGACAACGGAATCGCTGGCCATCTTCCGACACATACTGAAGACTCACCTCTTCAGACTGCATTTTGGCTCCCCTCCCTTCCTCACCCTCTAGCAATTGCTCTTTTAAATTAATTCAGGTCGTACCTTTATTTGTATCTTTATGGTATTAGATGTATCTGTATGTATGTATTCTTTTTCATGCAAATAATACATATGTGGTTCTGTGTGGCTCAGTAGGTAGAGCATGGTGTTGACAATGCTTAGGTTGTGGATTTGATTCCCACTGGGACCACATATACTTCAAAATGTGTGCATTCACTACTGTAAGTCGCTTTGGATAAAAACGTCTGCTAAATGGCATATACATATAAATACACAGAATATACAACACAAAAACAGGAAAACATTTCAAATTGTATATGTTAGGATTTAGTGTGTGTACGTTGTCTCCGACAGCTGTTTTTAAGATTTGCATCATAGTTCTAGGATTGGCATTGTACCTATGGTAGCGCTTTAATGATGATGGGTGTACACTTGTCTGGTCTGGTTGTGTTGTTCAGCCTAGTCCGTGCCAATGTGTTCATATTACTCTTGTGGATACACTTGTGCTCCCTTGCATTCCAGATAAATGCATCTGAAAAATGAATGTAATATAGGAACCATACATCAGTAGCTCAGGGTTATTCTCTAAGCAAGCACAGATGTTATCACAATATAAGTATTTGGTTTTCCCTCATCCAGGATGTCTAGCTTATATTTTTCATATTATCCATTTATGTGGTTGGACAATTATTCAAAAAGTGCCAGTTTAGTACGTTGCTCAAGGGTAAAACAACAGTACCAAACCTGGGATTCAAACCAGCTAGCATTCTAGCTGTGAGTCCAGTTTCCTTCACACTACATACCAATGACACCTGAATCATGAACTGCCAATATTGGCAAGTGGGAGGAGTAGTGGTTTGGGAATTGGTCTCATAACCAGCAGGTTTGAATCCCAGTCCTCAATTGCTTCAGGGAATATCCTCTGTAAACGGATTATCTGTGAAAAATGTAGAGAACTTAGGGCACAGGCATGGGCCTCTGGGATCAAATAAATGATATGATTATCATTCAGTCAGGCTAGCAGGAGGAGATGTTCTTCCCAGAGTTCACCCAATGCCACGGACTCTTCAACAATGAATTTTAGGCTGGGGTCACGCCCCCATGTTCATTCTCGAGTTGTTGGACCGAGCTGTCTCTTGTCTCCGGCTCGCATTGAAAGGATTTGTAGGTTTCTAGCCATATCGGCAAGCGGCGGCGGCTTCTACCCCTGTTACATACACCACACGGCCCCAGTGTCCCGTACAGCAGGGGGAGGGGAGGAGCTGTCAATCACACACAGCTCTCCTCTCAGTCTTATTCGCGAAAGGCTACGGCTTGGAAATGAAGAGACAACTTGCCTGTCATTTCAGCTCCTGCTGGCATCCCTCATCCCGTTTCACTTCATAGCCAGTAGAGCATTTTGCCCTCTGCCCTTACACGCCGATGACAAGACTGCGAGAAACATGTGACATGGGGAGCATGAAAAGGTTCACGTTTTAACTCATCGCGGCTCTCAGACAAATAAAAGTCTTTTTTTGATACTGCTGGTTAGTTTTCAAAACGAATGCAAAAAAACCCCTCTCTTGCCCTGAGCCTGAACTCCAGATATTAAAAAGTAAATAAATACACGAATAGAGATTTGCATATTGGAGAGCTGTCACATAGCGTCCCCTTCTCATTTTCTCGAGCCCTGATGGAAAGCCACTCTTGGTGAGCAGCCGATTTCTGCTCGCTCGTGCATCACACAAAGTGGACGTATCGGCAGTTGTCATGTAATGATATTGCCGGAGTGTAAGCCAGTTGGAAGCGGACACTGCATAGATCAGGAGCGGGGGCCCGGGAGAAAGCATTACCAGCATCCCTGTGCTTTAGGTAATGACAGGCCGTCCATCACCACGTTATTCATGCGGAGGCCATGATGTCATCGGCGCCGGTAGCTTCACTACGCTGGCCCTGAGGCGACCCGAACGGGAGCGGAGTCCGAACGGAAGCAGGTCTGAGCCCCCTGACCGCCATCGCACAAATGGTCAAAGAAAATGCTGAGCCACAATATCCACTTTTTTACAAGCCTTCCCCACAAAATGCTACCTGACTTACTGTAACACCGCTGACCCAAAGCCAGCGAAAAACAAGAAGCTCCAGATGAGTGCCAATCAAGGCCGTTAAATTCAGATGAATGGGATTACATTACAGCGCCGTTCAGACCAGCGAGTGGAAATCAATGGAAACAAGTGGAAAATCAAGGTCACGAATGTTGCTTCCTCCTTTCTATACGACTACACATAATGCAGTGTGGTGTAGGAGATATAGTAGATGTGTCGTGCGTTTATAAATCTGTGTTGTAAGGAGGGTCTACAAAACATCTGACTACTTTCACTGGGCTTAATTTTCAAACACTTATTGGATTTTTCCAAGACGCATCAATTTCTAGCTCCAAAGAAATATACATTTCGTAAAGGTCATTTTCAAAACATGGTGATTATTTTTCAGAGAACAGCCTTTGCTACCATTTAAGCTCATGCATTTGGCTTATCTTAAGCCAATTTGGCTTCATACATTTTGTAATACCCTTCTAAGATTCCATAGCTTTTTTCTCCCCGGAAACAGCATTTGAGGTTCTTTAACCCATCTTTGTGTGGACCGAGACGTCGCCTCTTGTTAAGCACGAGTCGGGGCCGTTGTGACGACCGGCTCCTGACATGCATCACATCCAATCGCATTACTTTCCTCTAACGGGATGAATTATGAACGAAAAGACGATTTCGCATCGTGACTTCCATTTTACTTCCACACAAAACAGTGATGGGCTTTGTTTTTAAAAGCCCGTTGTACAGCGACACTTGATTTAATGGCGGTCTTTTGCAGGGGGAAAAAGAAACGATCACAGCTGTAATAGTTACAGCTGTAATAAAACAAGATGCACAGTAAAGAGCGGCGAGTATTCACGGAGGAATAAAATTAAGAACATCTGAGAGATGGGTTGTAGATTATGACGCCTTGACAGCAGTTTAGCTGCGCACATGGAAAAATGTTTACGGGGGGGGCAGCGTTATTCAATGATCCCATCAATGGAAACGCGGGAAACGGGGAAGGGGGATGGGGTGTGTGCAGGACAGCCACAACGCAATATCACAATCTAATGATGCGTTTCCCGGTCTTATTCTTGCCTCCCTGCGAATCCATTACCCACCGGGCCGAGAAAAGATCGCCGCCCGTCTCCTTCACCGGCCAACGCCGCGCGAGACCCGCTCTCTGAAAGCCTCTCTGGGGGTGCAGGCGTTTCAGTGGCACGCGGGGGGCTTGCCGTCGCCATTTGCGGATGCTGCGAAGGTTTTCCTTTCAGGCCCGGCTGTGCTGTATCTCGAGGCTCGGAGCATTTAAGAGCTGATAAAGTGTACTTAACAAACAGGCCGGTGGGATGAACAGGCTGGCCATCGATCATGCAGCGACGCGCTCACTCTCTCCCGCCAGCCCCATACATCAAAGGACTCTGGCCAAATGAGGCAATCACTCAATTATTTGCATATCAACTAATGAAATATTACAAAGTAAAACCCACATTTATGTTAATTGCAAAAGTAACAGACGATTTGCTGATTAATGTTTCTGTATGTATTTTATAGAATATGTTTCATTTATTTAATGTCGGAAGGCAGGAGTTGATTCTTCTGTGAGGGGTAATCATTGGGGGAAAAGAGTAGTTGCTGCATAAGTGATTCACATGAGAGTAGTGCAATTCCTGAAGGAGTGGGGGAAGGGGTTCATTGACTGGGGAGGTGGGGGGTTGTTGCCTGTAAGTCATACAGCGCAATAATAGGCCTTATTAATCTTGGGAAATAGTCGGATATTACCCTGAAAAACAATATTCCCATGGCAAACCCTCCTGCACTGGGCAAGGACTCTCCACAGCTGATGATGAACTCGGCATAGAGTATAACACAGTCCCCACAAATCATGGCTCTGAATGACAACACCAGAATTAAATAGCAATGTCTGTCACTGATCAATACCTTTTGGCAAGGTTCAAAAAGGATGGGCACTTCTCTCTGCAGGAACCTTTTGTTCACCTTCATTAGTTGCTTGTCAATCTTTTTTAATGTACGTCATAAGGCCTCAAGAACATTTGGCAGCCAAAGTTAACATACAACTAAAAATAAATGCATTGCTGTGTACTGACATCTATCCTCCAGAGTCTAGGTCAGTTAATGAGGGCAATGCTGTAAAAGTCAGTAACAAATCAAAAATGCGGATCAGCTCCCAATTTACACGAACCCCACTGGCATAAACAGCTCACCGAAGAGTACAGTAGTCAACGCTGTACGGGAACCACCATTTCATGGCACCTCAACACTTAACTTTGAACATAGGATATGATGATGATGGTATGCGATTGGCAGGACCATTTGGGACAGTTATCAGTCTGTGTCTGCCACTCTAGCAAAATCTCTAATGGTTTTTTTAGTCATCCTTGCAGAGTACATCTTCTCATCAACTAAGCTTTATTTTCAATTTTGTTTCAACTCTTTGCTCAGCATGTGAACTATATAGCCATATAACGTTAACTACACAGGTTAAGTTCCACTCATGGAGAAATCATGCCCTGTATGTACTTGAATAAGACTGTTGTATCATACATAGAGGACATATGATTAGAGGACATTACAGGCTCCCTTAGTTGAGGGAACCACAACTTTTACAGGCATTGTGCAATGGGAAGCCATTATGGGGAGATTTGTTTTAGGATAAAGAACAATATGGCTAGTTGTTACAGATAAACAAAGGCACTGCTACTCCATTGTTTTAAAGGTCTAAATGTTATGCACTTAATGGTATTTTGTTTAAAATATTCTCCCTTGTCTACAAACATTTCAGATTTCCACATGCAACTGGAAACCACAATCCAACTGCACACAGCAGCACCTCCCAAGAATACATATGCCATTGTTTTTTCCTTTTTTTTTCTCTTTTTGTAAATTAACAGAGATGTTCATTGAACAGGGTTGACAGCTTTTAGTCCAACAATTCAATGAAAACATATTAAAAATGTTCTGATTAACAATTAATTAGTATAGAGAAAACTTGCTTGGTATCGCAAGCATGTGGCTGTGTAAATTACTTTTGCACATAATTACTCTTCTGTACAACTGTGAATTACTGTTTTCTTAGGTAGTAAAACAGTATAAAATGAGCAATACATTTTTTGCAGTTTGCCTCTAATTAGATTGTAAAATCAATGTGAAAATTACTTTGCTATTGTAATAATAAAGAGTTACAACAATGTTAACCAATTCCCTTCGCATCATGCTGAGGGTAACTGCCCAGCGCCAAAACAATAGCTTTTAGTGACAGAATTGGTCATGTAAATATAGACATTTTTACTACAGACATCAATATTCGAGTAGTTTACAATGGACAAACGCATACATAACACTTCATGTGGGCAAATCCCTGTGAGATATGAGTGCAGTATTTGAACCGTGTGTGTGGGGGGGGGACCGGAGGACTCACAGGTAGTGGTTCCGGTGGGTGATCTGGATCTGGGAGCTGTGACCAAACCTGAGGTACTTCCACACACAGTTGAGGGTTATATCTGCAAATCAGACAGAAAATGGTATAAGAGTACACTATAGACATTCATACTCGCATACAAACACTCTCTTGCACATGTATACACTTGGACACACACACACACTTATACACACCCTTGGGGACACACACACTGACACAGACATACATATACATACTTGAACATGTACAAACACTCATACACACACATTCACATTCTCTCACACAAACACACACACATGCACACATTTGGACAATGACACATACCTCATTTGTACACAGTGTGCACACAGAGAGCTGAATTTAACTTCCCCTGATCAGCAAATAGTCCACCATTACATTTTACATTTTTACATTTTAAGCATTTAGCAGACGCTCTTATCCAGAGCAACTTACAAGATGTGCATTAATACATGGTAGTCTTATTGATAAGTATTCTGCATGTGTAGATGTATGTATTAAACACATTATTTATCTTAGCATTTATAGCCAAAGGCTAATTCCCAATGTCCTCAAACTGCAGAAAAAGTTAAGTATGTATCGAAAAAATAAAAACAAACAAAATAAAACACATGCACAAACACAGTAGAAAGCATGCATGCATTTAATGCAGCACAATAGTAAATAACAAAACAAAACAAAACACAATCAGCAATAAAATAATGAGAGCAACCATAGATACTTATAAAACACTATGAAAAAGTTTAGAAATGTAGATAATGGTTGGTCTGCGTTTACATTCAAAATTGCTATTCCAGCAATCAATCCTCAAACTGGAAGCCATAACAATAGCCAAAGCCATTGTTTAGAGCCAAAATGGCAGCAACCAGCAAACCCCTGAAGCCCTGTTATGACAACCATCTTCCTTCCTCTGAATGACATTGACTGACACAGCAAACTGAACAGAGGGCTCAATATAATTTGTTAGCCAAGCTATTCAGTCGATCAGCTTAGGTTAATTAGAACTTTGGGTAATGCTTTACATTAACTCTATGCACATAAAGCATTCATAATCTATTCATGAGCATTAAACAAATGGTACATTACAATTACATAGGACATTATGAATGCTTTATGACATGTTTTACTTGTACATTACATTACATGTAATGATGCTGTTATGTAATGATCAACAGAGCCTATTTATGAATGCATACTGAGCTCTTCATGATGCATTCAGTATAATCGTGTGTATGCATTATGTCACAACCTTGGATAGGTCTGATACAAGAATCACAGACCTAAAAATGGTGCACACATAATACATTCGTAAGCATCCACCATCATTGTGGAAATTATATTTTCACAATGATGGAGATTACTTATGGTTTTACATATAATATCATTATGTTATATTATATTATATTTATAACCATAGGTGATCTTCTTGACAGAAAACAAAGGTATACAAGGTGTAATTGGTGCTCTAAAAAAGGGAAAAAAGGTACAACCGCAGGAATAAATCCCAAACCAAATTCAGGGCTCAACATCCAAGCCCTCTGGGCCAGTCAATCAAACTTTTTGATGACCCACTTGGGCCAGTGCATTTCAAAAAATGTAAATGGAAAAAATTTAACCTAGTCTTTCTTTAACAAATGTTTTGAGTGTTTTGAGAAATTCTCTTTTGACTGCTAATATGCCATGAAAGTGCCTACATCACTGTTGAAACCAGGAGATCACCACACTTGAGACACACAGACTGCAACCGTAAAACTGTTATGCACTTCGTCCCACTATGAACCAACCGTAATGACAGGCAAAGTTGCTGTGTTTTTCGTTTCCCCAAAGACTCCAAATAGAAAATTCTGGGAGAAGCAATGTGTGTCTGTGCAGTTAGCATAAACATTTGTTACTGTCATTTATTATATGAATTATGATAATGTTCGATAACTCTGCAGACTGTGGTGCACGTCAAAGTCTTAAGAATGTCCAGATACACAAGTTATGTTGCAAAACATTTATTTTGGCATTTTATTTTTGTCAACAATGCAGACACCTCTCATTAATTCCTGCGCTGCCTGAATCTTCCTGCTCCATCATGTATGTATGCTGTTGTACTCTCCATAGCAACATCCACTGCTGACCCTTTTTCGACTACAGCTCCGATGTCATTAATAGGAATAATGAGAGGGTAAATGAAGGGTTTATGGAACAACTGCGCAGTGACATTGAATTGCAAGCTACTTATACATTTTAAATAATGCAGCAAGTGTCTGTAGTAGATGTACAATTACAATCTCACTGTCAGCTTTCAAAACATTCAGATGGCCTCAAAGTTATGTCCAATCAAATATATTCCATAATCACTTCACTGGTGATTGTGATAAGCACAAATCACTGGTGCTGGTTTATCTGGCCGCGAGGGGAACTGCTCCCTCCTACCTCCAGACACTCATCACACCCTCCACCCCAGACGGACTGCTCCGCTCAGCTGGCGCGGGCAAACTGACTGCTCCATCCCTACGGGCCCCAGCCGCTCCTCGCGGTCTCGCCTCCTCTCTGTCCTGACCTGTGGGGTGGAATGATCTTCCACACTCAGTCAGGACCGCAGAATCACTGGCCATCTTCCGCGAGAGACTAAAAACGCACCTCTTCAGACTCCACTACCACTGATTCTGTACTAACTCAACTAATTGTCATCGCCATTGTTTAAATGTTTAATACTGTATTTTGTATTTATGTTTAATACTGTATTAAAAAATATATATAATAATAATAATTCTACTTACCTTTTCTCTCTCTGTGCTACAGGTATGGTATGCAGCTGCCAACAATGATGTCTATGGTGTATTACTACACTGATCTCTTGCACGAACAATGATTGATCTTACCATATATAAATGCAAATCTTGTAAGTCGCTCTGGATAAGAGCATCTGCTAAATGCCAAAAATGTGAAATGTAAATAATATTCAAATGGGAGAGGGCTAACTCATTTGAATATTCTGTACATAAATATAACATTAGCATAATGTTGTTTACATGGTCATAACTAGCACTACTTGTGCAGTAAACAAAGCTGGTTAACCTTTTCGCTAGCAGCATAGACTTGACAAGGGAGATGCTAAATAAATCGTGTTCCATTTCAAGTCAATTGAAAAAACACTCCCAGTTCCAGCATTGTTGTTTAGAACTAACGAGTCAAAGGGCTAGCCAGGAAACAATCAGTTGCGAGCTAGCTATCCATGATAATTTACCCTTATCATTTTAAGCACATTACAGATTACAGGGGTAGACAATTTAACAATGTAAAATTGTGAAATGCAAGTCCTGCATTCCTCTGAAAATAATCTTATTTGGTTGTTGATTCCAAGAGACAGTTTGAATGCATCCTCAGCAGCCTGCCCAGTGGCGATTACATTGTTTAAAGTCGACCAACATTGTTACAGTATCATAGCAGGCATCAAAGCATTGCGTGTCACAAGTCTTGTTAGTGCATAGGTCAAGATAATGGTCAAGGTGCTCATGTGAATTTAAACTCTTTTTCAGCATTTTTTTGCCAACCATTATCTCTCACCTACAGTTTTTGGGGTTTAATACATGTATATATTCATGTAATCAGTGCATGCACCTTATTCTGGATTCATCTATGCATCTACTCGCACGCTGATTGATTGACTGAGGCAGGTATTATTTTATCCATGCAATAGTGTGGGCCCTGGTTAGCATGTGGGTGGCTGTTTACAATGCAGCTCATTTTAGTTCTGGAGGCATGCTCCGCCTCCCTGTGGGCTGGAGAAGGGGCGAGCAGTATGTGGAATAAGCGTGGTGCAGGGGGTGGCTCCAGTGAGGTGTGTCAGGAAGGGGGGCAGCAGCTGTTCCTCGGCTTGTCGACCGCTCTTTATCCAGCGTACAGCACACGGCATTGACAGGCTCACCACGCTCTGCTGCGCGTGGCTAAACGTAGATCCACGCGCTGGAGCACGGGGCCCACAGAGACGGTGGACGCCAAGCATGCTCACACGCGCACACACACACTCTCTCGTACACACACACACACACACACACACACTCTCTGTCACACACACACGCACAGACTCTCATACGCACACTCTCATTCACACACTCACATGTACACACACAGACACACACGCTCACATACACTCCCACATGTACACTCACATATACACTCACTCTCCCAAACATTCACTCTTATACATACATACACACACACATAAAAATACTGTGGAATTCTTGCAGATGTCCCTGTGTGTCTCTGCGGATTTAACTACCAGGGCATTTATTGCCAACCTTTAAAGCCCGCCCGCTGTTTATCTCACTTCCGGTTGTAATACTATTTAAAACCACCAGGGAGCATAATTTGTTTTCTAAGCATGACAAACATACATTTTACTTTTTTTTCACATTTTAGGCATTTAGCTTACATTACTTTACATACAATCCATTTATACAGCTGGACATTTTACTTAAGCAATTCAGGTTAAGTTCCTTGCTCAAGGGTACAACGGCAGTGCCCCACCTGGGAATCGAACCAGCAACCTCTGAGTTACAAGCCCAGTTCTCTAACCATTACACTACACTGCCACTACACATAAAGCTGAAGGGTAGCTCAAAGTTGCTACATTTGAAATAATCTGGTGCCTGACATACAGAGTTGTTTCTTAGTCAACCTTTATTGATTATTTACTGTTATTATTTTTCTATTTATACAATTTTATTAATCAAATAATTGGCATATTGATAAATAAGGTTACATTTTTAGGTTTTTCAGTGACTGTGAAAGGATTATACTAAATTCATATTTTTTGTTAATAATAGACCACACATGCACATTATGAGAAATATAATTTGTAGTATTTACTATACAGCATTTATCACAGCATGAAGGTCCTGCTCATATTTTGGGTAGCAGTTGGTATTTTTAGCTGTAGCCTTTTAAATGTTCATCTTGCTACTATATCTTGTTTTGTGCAGTGTATGCTTTGCACTTGGGAAACAACTTAACATATGCCCCAACATTCTGAAAAAAAGTGGGAAACTACTAGATAAGTTAATTACTCAAAATGAAAAAGAAAAACACTGACTTGTCATCTACCTGCACACAGGTGTATACATCATATCATATACAAATAGAACAACTACTAATATAACTGTTTGTTAGATAACCAGCTAGAATTTTGAATGCTAGCAAGTGAATTTTAAGTATCCTGCAGTTGTTTGATGGCTATAACAGCTAAATATGTTTATAATGACACCCAAACATGTCAAAAAGTGTATTGAGACACAAAAAAGTAACAGCAGCAAATGTTGGAGATGGTCAAAAGTATGTGTTGGGAGAATTGGCAAAACCCCCATGTTCATTCAGTGCTCTGTTTGGTTCATTATCCCTCTGAAGCATATGAATTAGGTTGTTTGAGAGAAGGTTTGAATCCTAAGCAACCTGCCCATGCCCAGTGTTGAGTAGCCTGCATGTTGTTTGAAGTGCAGTAGACCAACATAGCTACAGTACTGTAGCAAGTGTCAAAGCTGTGTGCAGGAAATCATTGTTAGTGCATATGTGAAATGCAAAAAAAATGTTTTGATGCTCATTTGAATTTTCTGTCTTTTTCGGCTTTTCACTGAAACCTTTAACTTCTCGCTTAAAACTAGTTTTGGCAATTGAATGGGCTTTAAGTTTTGATCACAGTATCCACAGTATCATTTTTGTACTACACGGTGCAAGTGTAACAGAGTTGGTTCTGCCTGCAGCCAGTTTTGAACCGAGGATCCAAACACCACAAGAGATACGATTAGCCCGCTGAGCTAAAGACCCGAGTCCCCAGCCAAGGGAACCAATCGTACCCTCATCAACGTCACGTTCTGCAGCGGACGCTCATGTGCTTTACTCATGTCTTCTGAGCTCCGCTACACAAGCAGAGAGGCAGGAGAGGCTGGGACTTTCATCAGTTATTGCAAAGAGGGAGACTAGATCCATCATCATCTGGTGTCCTGGTGCACACTCATTGGAGGACTACAATCAACTGTGTTTACTGCATTTGCACAAACAATGCACCGACATTTACATTTGCTAATAAAATATTTCAATATATCAGGTGAAAAGAGTAGAGAGTGAGATCCCTGAAAAGCAGGCTAACATTTCTGATTAAGATGCTAAAGCAGACACGGTGAAAGAAAATAACAAAGCAATATTGAGCAGATGTTTTCTCCTTATTTGTTGCGTTGTCATTTCAGAATCTACATATATAGCGCAGATCTCATCTATATGGACGCACGCCAGCTCGAATTCAAAAGAGCGTAAACTTGCTGCATCGCTATGCACAGAGCACAGTTGATGTTACGTCTTTTTGAGCTCAACAGATCATTTGATTAGCGAACAAAATGTGTCGAGATGGAAGTCTGAGTTTAATGCGCAGTAAAGACGGTGGTGGTGGTGGTGGTGGTCGATAGGGCGTGTGCCAGGACTGTGATTAAGTAAAGAATGTCTGTGCCACCCTCAATTTCCTGCCCCTGCTGGCACTGCAGTGACAAGCAGGTTAAACCAAGCCACACTGTGGTGTCTTCGTGATTTATTCCCTGTGATTGGTGGATCCTCGTGTCTGCAAAAGCGGCCAGTCTCTAATGAGCATAACCACCAGCCAACAAATCAAAGTCCTCCTCTTGTCAAGTCGGCCAGTTGGCCACATCACACACAATTACCAGACCTATAAAGAGGGTCCTTTCACAGGAGGAGCGTCGGCGCCACGCTGAACCATCTTGTATTCTCTGTGAAAGCAAACAGTGGCATGAAAAAAGTTCAGGAGGAGCCTCTGTGTGTGTGTGTGTGTGTGTGTGTGTGTGTGTGTGTGTGTGTGTGAGTATGTGCATCTGTGCTTGTGTAACTGATTGAATGTGTCTGTGTTTGTGTGTGCGTGCATGTGCGTATGCACGTGTGTGCATGTGTGTAGGTGAGTTTTTTGCCTTCATATTTCATACTCATATAGGCTGAGCTTCCGGGGGTAAAACAAAGAAGAAAAAAGAAAAAGTCACTTGTGCAATTTTGTACACCATATTCAAAACTCCACATGAATAATTAAAAGTGCACTGAACTGACAGGAAAAATTTTAAAGAACCGGCATGGATAATGAGACACTATTTTCTTTATTGAGAACTTATTTGAGTTGTGGCCATTTGTGAGAGAAATGCAGAGAGAGAAAGAGAGAGAAAGAGGAGGAGGAAAACACAGTAAGACAGAGATATAAAGGCAGAGATGGAGAAAGAGCAAGGGAGAGAGAAAGCAGAGAATGAAAAAGCATAATTTTCCTCAGTTCAGTAGTTCTATGCAGCTGCAGCTGAGACCTCGGGCTATTCTGATCATTGGCCCTGGCTCCCTGGCCCCTTGCCTCCCCCTGCCCTGCCCGGGAGGCTCAGCGCAGCACGGCGAAGCCTGAATAAAAATAGGGCTGGGGCTGTCTGCCACTGAACACCTACAATAACACCCTGTGACAGCCCAGGGAGCCCTGAGGCTCAGAGAAAACGGACAACGAGCTTCCCGCCGAGTGACCACTCGCATGGCGATTGGATTGACAGGACACGGCCAGCGCGGTTGCCAATGCCAGGGTGTAGGGGCAGCATCCAATGTGCTGGTTAGAGCAACAAACAGTGGACCTGCTGCTGGACTTCCTCCTTATCTACCCCAAGTGCCTATTCACCAGCAACAAATACAACAAATTCAACTCATTCTACTGTTTCAACAACTACCACATGCAGGGAGGGAGGGTTACTCATTGCCTCGTTGTGTTTTCATCTTCAGTGTATTCACCCAAATTCTATTGTCATGCAAATAAAGTATATTTGATTTTGAAGTCCTGGGAGGTGGGGATTATTTAACCTAAATTGAACCGGCACAGCTGTACTCCTTTTTTAATCCCCAATATTACATTTTTTATCCTAATTTGGAATACCCTATTATATTTTGAGGGCTGTCCCATGCCTGCATGTCCTCCATAAATTCAGGGGAGCACAGGCTTGCATGCCCATTCCTCTGAAACACATGCAGCCAGCTACCGTTTATTTTCACTCTGCGGTCCACCAGGTGAGCTGCACAGTCATTGTTCCGGAGGGCTGCACTACTTGCGCAGCTGTCATGAGCAGACTGCAGGCGCCAAATCGACCACAGGAGTCACTCTTGCACAATGAGCCGATTACACGTCACCCTGTGTGCCTGCCTGCCAATCACATTTGGCACTAGCACAGTCGGCATCAGGTTCCACGCCATGGGGGCATCACTGCACTGAGAAAGAATGCTTTAGCTGGACACACCACTGCCAGTCAAGTCCACCTATACAAATGGGTAGCTGAATATTACGATTGATAAATATTCAGTGTTTGTCATCCTGGATAAGAGTGTGTGCCGAACAAACAGAAACGATAAACGACAATGAGCCATCCCTTGCCAAACAACAATCCCTATAGTTATCACGATATGCATGCAGAGTCTTCATACGCCAACATCCCAGCAAGGAATATTATTTTAGCCTGCAAACTGTGACGATTCTCCACGTGTGCATGTTCCTGGTGGCTGCGGTGCCTGTTTGGTGTGTTCATCACGCACTCTTATCGACAGAGCAGGACTCGGGGCGCCGCTATCTGAAGTTCCGCAAGAGAGATTAGCGCATTAGCGGAGTATTTCATGTCTCTTTTCACAGACAACCAGGAATTTGTGGGCTTCAAAGACCTTCAAGGTGGAAATTCAAAGACAGATTGTGGCGATATCTCCCTTTCTCTTTCGGAGTTTCAGCAATGGAGATCTTCCCGATTGTGCTCGTCTGAAACGGTCCTTGGTGACGTGTCCGGCGGGACGCGAAGAGCAATCGTCCATGTCTCGGTGGCTGGGGGCAGAACCGGGATAGATAGGTGAGGCTGGCTTCCACACAGTACTAATTGCAGTTGAGTGGTGTGAACAACTTTGCCAGTGATTAATTCAAAGGCGACGTACAACAAAGCAGAATTCAATGACACATCTGTTTGAGTAATAGCTTGTCTTCGCCCAATCCTGCACCTCTGGGAGCTGATTGACCATGATGCCATTTAATGCAATAAAATGCCACTGCCTGATGGTTATGATCTCCAGCATCTAATAGCGATGAGAAGACAGAGGTGCTGATTCAGTCGTAACGAATAATAAACACCCTCATCATGCAGCGATAACGACGGCGGAGCTCGGGGTGTGGTTAACGAGGGCCTGAGCGATCGCATTAATATCAGCACCTGGTCCTGGGCTGGCACTCCTCCCCCTTTACCTTTCAACGAGTGTGAGGAAACATACTGTGGAGAGACCGCTGCCCATAAACAAAACAAACGGGGAGCAAAATGGCCGCCTGCAATGTGAAAAATGGCGGGGACTTATCGGGGGCCACGGCAGGGGGGGTAATCCAAATTAGAGAACTCAAATGGGGCCACTCCATCTTTGGAGAATCCCCTTCACCCCGCCCTCGCTGACGCCCACCCCACCGCCGCCCCTCCGGACCCCCGATAGAATAAATCTTCGCGCTGCGATAGTTTTAATGGCTTTTTAATGAGTCTAATGTTTTCTGTTTTAATGAACTTCTTACATCAGCTTTAATCATTTTAGAGGAATGAAAAATGATTGAGAAATGGCCCACATTAATTTAATTTACTGTTCAATCTGCCCGCCGGTCTTTACAGCCACAGGAAGGCTGGGAGGGAGAAGAGCCAATCACATGAAGAGAAACGGGTAATTTACGACGGCACACAATGGGGTTGTTGTTTTTCCTTATCTCCAATTAGACGCCTTTGTGGAATCGACCGATTTGGGCATAAATGTCTCACATATAATGTGTGGTTAACAGGACGACATTCTGGGGGGAAATCAGTAAATGGGTAGCCAGACCCTACAGCATCCATCTTTCAATCGCTCAAATGGCCACTTTGGTGTGGTCTAATGCAGACACAAATGAGGGTTGATTTTTCTCCAAACACTGGTTTGGGTACTGATGCCGCAGACTAGAAGTGGTGTAACTGTCAAGTTCTTCTGATGTCGGCGTACATTCGCTTGCGCGAGAGATGCGGGGAATTTTTATCTTGATGTGCGCGTGTGCGGATCGGAACACTTCTGAAGGGAACAAAGGCTGGTTCTGCCTTTAAAACATCACTCATTATCTTCTCATTCTATTCATCATAGAATCTTTGAGGATGAAAGATCAATATTCCTCTGTTAATAAAAATTTAAAAACTCCCAGCACACCAGCCCGAAACCATATCCAAAAGGCCGCTGCTGCCGATTATAATCACAATCATAATATGGTGTTTACTAAAAGAGGACTGCTGAAGGCAATGCTTTGTATTTGGAATGCTGAGACCACGTGGCTGTGCTTGGCAGAAGTGGGTGTCAGAAGTGGGTGTGTATGAACTGATTGTGTCATCAGGTCAGCTGTTGAGAACAGTCCTAATCTAACACCGCGGTCAGGGCTGTGTACAGTCTGGCCGCTGCTGGCACTAATTTAACAAATCCATTTATGCAGAAAGATCAATGCTGCTCAATCGCAAAATGCCATCAGAAGTCAAATCTGACGATGCACACAGTTTAGACACGTTCTACTTCCATGGCCTGCTTTTGAGAACGGGAGACACTAACAAAACTGTTTCAGATCACATTCAGAGGGCGATATTATTTTATATTTGCCTTAAACAGCCGCGACAACACCGAGAGGCCCGAGTCAACACAATGCCCAACCGCTGCTTATTTTCATTGCTTATTTAATGCGGTTTTGCACCAGTGATTTGATAAACCCCACAGCACTTTCTGAAGACCAGCAGACCTGTGAGCAGTGCTTAATGACCTGCTGTGCATTCCCTGAGGCAGGCATGGCACAGACACTCTCTCTACTGTGAGTGGTTGAAGCCGCTAAAATAAACACACACACACACACACACACACACACATCAACCCCCTTTCCCCCAACGCACCACTCAAACACATGCACACACAAATGTACAGGGGTGCACATATGCACCAGAATGACCCCCAAGCGCTAAACCCAGACACACATGAACACAAATATGTGTACAAGCAGACACATACATAAACCCGCATACGCTCTGCACACCACAAACACACGTGAATACAAACATGCTTACACACACACACACACACACATGCGCACACACACGCAAACGCAAACCTTGCTCACACACATGCACGCACACACACAGCAGTGTGGACTGAACAGCGGCAGTGCGAGGGTTGGTTATGGTGCACCCCCTCGGTGATTAACGTCTGTGCAGGTCACTGCTACCGCTCGCAGCACACAATCTACATTTATATTTGTTTTCACAGAGCAGCAGAATGTAGATGAGGGTCCCGTTGATGCTGCCTCAGCTCCTTGATTGTTCACAAGGGCTCCGAGCGCCACAGCCGGTACTGGGGCGGCGCCAATATCGGGCCAAATGTGAACCCTGAGACACATGGGGCAGCAGTGTTTTGGGGAAGTTAAAGAACGATGGCGTTTAACCCTGAGCAAAGCCTTTAACCTGGATGGCCTCAGCAAATATCTAGCCAAATAAAAGGATAACATAAAAATTTAAACAAAGTAAATCTCCCCAGATAAGTATGTCTGCTGAGCTACTAAATAATGTACTGGCTCCACCTGTGCCTGATCTTGAGTTCTGAAGATTGTTTACATTGAGATACTGTACTGCTGCGCCTTATCGATCCTGCTCTCCTGTGGTGGTGTCCCACAGCTCACCTCGTACAACGATTTGAAATTCCAGCGCGGATCAAACCGAGCCGAGACAGCCCCGGTAGTTTTGAAAGACAGAAAGTGTTCATGTTAGTTTTTGTGTCTTCTTCCCCTCCCCTCCCCTCCCCTCACGTAGAGGCTGAGGGTCTAGTCCCTGTCCCATGGGACTAACCATGCGACCGTCGCCGCCAGGGCTAATTACCTCACATGTTCAGTTAAACATACCGTTTAATACCCGCTGTTCAAAATCTCCTCGTGAAGCAGAGCGTCCAGTCCCTTGGATATCGTATTTGAATATTCTGCCAGCTGTAAGCGCATTTTGAAGGCCAAGAAGAAGCCATCCGAGGTTATTTAGGACGGTGTCATTTAGGTCGCCCCTCTGTGATGTTCAATTACATTTCTCGCTTCAGGCGTTTTCAGAATGCTAGATCTCTTTAAAATATGCAAGTTACAGAACTGCGATTTTCACCTTGACATAAGATTGTATCCCCCCCTTCTTTAGCACCCTTTCCTTGAGGTGATTTCAGTGGACTGGTTACGTAAAGCTGTAATCAGCAGACACTGGCTGTGATTAGCACTGACATGACACATCAAAGGGAAAACGTTGGCTCCTTTATTCAAATGACAGCTCTGCCTCAGCTCACACCTCGTGGACCATGCCGCCTGTGGCTGCTGCCCTCCACACACTCTCACCTTCTCTCTCTCTCCCTCCAGCACTAGTCCACACACTCTCACCATCTCTCTCTCTCCCTCCAGCACTAGTCCACACACTCTCCCCTTCTCTTTCTCCCTCTTCAACCCGCCCTCCACGTATGCTGTCTCCCTCTCCTGGTGATAACCGTTCATCGGTGCTGTGAGTCCAAACTCTGTCACCTGTGGGCCTGATTGTCTGATTGGAAACTTTCAGGGAAAGTCTGAATCCAGATTAAAACCTAAAAATCCCTTGAAATTATCTCACCAGGTCCTGATTAAAGTCAACAACCATGCAGATAATGCATATTATCATTTTAATCCAACAAAAGTAAAACATGATGAGTAGTTTTACTGAGAGAAATGACATTTCCCATTTTATTAGCTCTTACAGCTTTAATAAATTCCACAGATTTGAATCCATTCTTTCATCATCACCTTTTTTTTGTTTGTGTAGTTTTTGTGCAGTTTCCCAAATGTTATGGTTTGACACATTGACATGACAGTAGAAAAAGAATGCACAATCATTAAAAACAATCACAAATTCCATCAAAGAACATAGCCTGTGTCCCAAAACACATTGCAGTTTGGCTGGCTGTGTAAAATGTTCTCTCAAAGTTTAATTTAGTTTCTTCTGCAATTTTTTCTTCCTTTCATATTCAATTTATTGAAAAATTATATTAAACACACTGAGGAGGGACAATTATGAGGAAGCGGGCAGACCCAATACTGTCAAAACACAAACCGTGTGATAGCATACAAATAGCATACACACTGGCAGAAATGAAGTGCAGCACCTTTTGCCAACCTCTGTCACGTAGAATTTTCTTTCAATCTTTGCAATATGCAGTTAATGCTGAACAATGATAGATATGCAGAGAACATTTGTCCAAACTTTAATTTCGATAATGGATTTAACTTGGTGCGAATCCTACTACTATGGCAGTGTGTACAGTGTGTGTAAATTTGCCAAGCGTTGACTCCTCTGGCAACTGGGCCAAGGCGTCAATTGTTCTTGCTAAGAGTCGGCACCAAATTAAACTTCCTGACCCATTCTACATCACCTTTAATAATTATTTACTGCAGACTAAAATGGGAAATAATATAATTCTATGGTCTAAGGAAATGTGTGTGTCTGATTCATTTCTCTTACTTTCCACATCACCTATCAAGGAGAATGGCCAATGGCCATTCCAAGCCAAGATTGAATCAAAACATTTAGAATGAGGCCTCAAATCTACTGAGTAATACTCAAATAAACGTTTATAACTGTAAGACATTGGCATGAAGGTGAAACAGGACTGCCAGTACAACTGTCACAACACTGCAAGTACGCTATTGATAATTGATATTATTGATAATACCGTATTATTGCTAGAAGTGATAAACATGAACTTTTTCCTGATATAGTAGTTATTCCCATAATCACATTATTGTAGCTACATTCCTTTAATTTCATTCTTTCTTTGTGCATATTAATACATTTGACCATATAGCCAGTTTAGCATAGCATTTGCTACTTACTGTATGTTACTTTATATCAGTGTTGAATGTGTTTACTACAATGATACAAAAATGATCTCACTAACAAACTTTGACCCAGAATGTTTTATACAGCACCAAAGCAAGCAGTGGTGGTGGGTAAAAAGCTAGGTGAGCAGGTTAATCTTGCATTCAAAAAAATAATTAAATAGTACTAAGACTGAGACAATGAAATATTGTTCACAGAATGTGTGGCCACTGGAAACCATTAAAGAAGAGCTTTAAGCTGACAAAATAGTTTTAAAAAGTTGTGTCACTGCTAGTATATATATGCTTTTCAAGCATCTTCATTTGTTTTTGTGGAAATATGACCACACACACACGCACCCAAACATATGGACAGACATACTGTATATGTGGAAGGCATCGGTCTAGGCGGGGGTGGTGATTAACGGCCACGCCTACTGGTAGGGCAGCTAGAGTACACAGCTGTGCAGAATTAACTAACCATACCTGTGTGCTGTATTCTGTTTTCCTTAGTAGGTGGCTGGAACATGGAAGCTGAATGCTGGCTGAGAGAGAACCGAGAATAATATATATGCCATTTAGCAGACGCTTTTATCCAAAGCGACTTACAGTAATGAATGCATACATTTTTCAGTATATATGGTCCCAGTGGGAAAACCATCCAACAACGCTCAGAAATTAACTGGAAGTCTGTCTGTGTATATTTAATTTATACAGAGACCCTATAAATAGTGTTTGCCAAAAGGTGCTTTTTATTTTAGTTTGTTGTTTTACTTTGTTGTTTTTAGCCAAAACCCATGAGGGAGACGGCCAAAGTGTTTTTGTTTATTTTTGTATGATACCAGTTCTCTCCCTCTCTCTCTCTCTCTCTCGATAATACAAATCTGGTCTGCAGACCGAACAACCCATTCCCTGAGTCCAGTTGCTCTATTCTACTCTGGGGTGTGTCACATGGTGTGTGACAACATATTTTAGGACAGTAAGCTGTTATAGGAATAACAGGGCCCAAAATACACATTTTCCAACCAATCTAAATCCAGGTCTTGTGTTCTTAAAGGAAACATATGCATATTGAAAATATATATTTAAAAAAACTATTAACTCTCTGATGTACAGTGGCTTGCGATGACATACTGTGGTAAAAGCTGTGAATATGACAACTTTGGTTCCTTTTTTAAAATGTATTATTACTTTGATAATGTAGGGTACCACATGTGTTGACAGGCCTGTGAGCTCGCACACACACACGCTGTCTTATTTATGGCGCGTGTCCCTGGTGAGCTCTCTCCGTGTGCATTACCAACTCCTTCATTCTTATTGAAGTTCTTCCAGGCCAGGCAGTTCTCCACACTTCTGTTGGGTCCAAGTGCACGTGTTTAAACTCAGAACAAATATCTCACACACAACTCTTCTTCAATAAATCTCTGTCTCGCACACAAAGACACACATATCCGCACACACTCAGGAGCACTCACAAAAAAACCCCCAAAAACCCCAGTGGCAGGGGGTGGTTCAGTGTAACAGCACAGTGTATTGCAGTACAGTAGCATGGTGGCGGGGGGTTCTGGCCGGGTCTGGACAGCTCCTGCTAAGAAGCTCCACGTCCCACAGCGCAGGCAGGAGCTGCAGCACGGGAGCGGTCTGGCACTGAACCTTGGAGACAGCTGAGGGTCATTACTCAATCACGCGGCTCCCTCCCGTGTATTCATCACAGGCAGCGGTATAAAGGGAGAGGCGGCCACACCTGAGGGGAGTTCGGCCAGCAGCCCATTCCTGGCTGCGACGCGCCTCGTCGCATCCTTTGTTTATCTCGCACACAGGAGCCCTCTGACGGGAAGCAGCTGGACCCCGCAGCAATCGGGAACACGACCCAGACAGTGTGTCATCCCCGTGTTCCCTGGACCCCAACCCCGTGGAGCCCAGCCAAGACTTAATTCGGTTTGATTAATGGAACTTTTGCTGTTTAAATGCATTTAAAGGAGACACGTAATTGTTTTGTTTAGTTTTGTTACAGTGCAAAGCCAGATAGAATCCTCTGTTCATTGCATACTGACTTTCTCTTCCTCCTTTATGCCTCACTTATGGCCCCAGTCACAGGCACATGCTTAGTCATGTGACAAGTACAATAGGGCACAGTGAAGCATGCATAAACATGAAAGATAACAACTTGAGTGGTATCTCTGATTCAACACAGGCCCCAGCTGGGGAAAGGGCCTCTCTGCTTTAAAACAGGGTCCACAGGGGAGAGGGCCTCTCTGCTCTAACACAGGCCCCAGCTGGGGAAAGGGCCTCTGCTCTAATACAGGGACTAATGGGGAAAGGGCCTCTCTGCTCTAACACAGGGACTAATGGGGAAAGGGCCTCTCTGCTTTAGCACAGGGACTAAGGGGGAAAGGGCCTCTCTGCTTTAACACAGGGTCCAATGGGGAGAGGGCCTCTACTTTAACACAGGGTCCAATGGGGAGAGGGCCTCTACTCTTAACACAGGGTCCAATGGGGAGAGGGCATCTCTGCTTTAACACAGGGTCCAATGGGAGAGGGCCTCTCTGCTTTAACACAGGGACTAATGGGGAGAGAGCCTCTCTGCTTTAACACAGGGCCCAATGGGGAGAGGGCATCTCTGCTTTAACACAGGGCCCAATGGGGAGAGGGCATCTCTGCTTTAACACAGGGCCCAATGGGGAGAGGGCATCTACTTTAACACAGGGTCCAATGGGGAGAGGGCCTCTCTGCTCTAATACAGGGCCTCTGATTTAACAAAGGGTCCAATGAGGAAAGGACCTCTCTTCTTCTCTCCCCTGCTTCCCAGAGACAGAGGCAACCACTCCATCTCTCTGAAATGTTGCCTTTCCCCTTATCCAAGTGGAGAAAGTGACCCATCTCTCAGACTCCAGCACAGGCAATTCTTTTGACCCTTCCGCCACTGATACCCTTTTGGAAAAATGTCTCCTAAATATGTGTTAGCGTTTAACTCAATCTTGATTCAATCTTGCTATTGCTTTTTTGTGCATCTCTTCAGGATGCGGAATAGTGACGGAGCGCTCTAATTTCGTACGATGGGTTTCCGGGGCACCATAGCAAACCCGCACAGACCATTCTCACTTTAATGTTCCTCATCTGGGCTGGAAAATGAGACCAGTAAAGCATACTCGTTTCAATAATATAAGCAACAGGTAATTACACAAATACAAAGAATATATAGCACATGCCTGCATATCACACACTAACATTGACATAGCGATAACCTCTGCTCGTTAGACTGAATTTTGAAGGTCTTCAACTTCTCTGCCTCCCTCCTTCCTCGAAATTTTCGAAAAATAAATTCGCAGGGGACAAAGGGACAGGGGGAGAGGAGAGATGGAATGAGATGAAAACGTCCGGCCCCGTTAATAGGGACGGATCAGTCACCGGGAGCCCTGTGGGCGGAGCTCTCCCTTCCTCATCAACGCGCACAATTCCCTGATCCAGTTAACATCTGAGCCGGACCCTGGGCCCGGCAGACGGCAGCCGGAGGATGCGAGCATCTGTCACGCCAGGCAGGAAAACCATTTCGGCTAAGATTGATGTAGGCGCTTGCTCCGTGAGGTGTTGTTTTTTTTTCTCACCGAGAGCGAGGCCCCATAAAAACCGAAGCGAGCAAGGCCTGTTAGCGGCCTGCGTGGGTACAGCAAGTTTATACATATCCCAAAGTCACCTAACAATGAACGGAAAACTGCTCCCCAGTGTAAATAGAGAAAGAGGCTGTGCTGCGTGAGAGGGAAGACAGTGGTTCGCACAGCCTGCTCTTTGGGCTCTTATCAAATGCATCTATTTCCAGCTCTGGGTCTGCGAGGCTCAAAGGAAACATCTGGTGAACAATTATAACTGACTTAGGAGAAGATTCCCGAAAACGGGGCTTTAGCTTTCGGTGAGAGATTGCGAAACCGTGGGAGAGGCCTCCACGCCAGTTGGCGTCATCTGACAAAGAAATATATTTGCGAGGAAAGATAAAAAATGAGGGCTGTTATTCGATCAGCCATCTGGAAGACTGTGCAGAATACTCTAACAATTTGCGGAAACATAGGAGAATTGCGAGAGTGCTGCCAAGAGAGCTCAATTTAGTTTGAAAAATGAATCGCCTAGACAAAACCATGGTGCGGGCAGTGGAGGGGAAGGGGGGACGAAGATGCCTTCTTCAGATCTCAATGATGGATATTCTTCTGGGTTCAAACCGCCAGATAAGGTAGGTAGGTCTACGAGTGCGTTTTTTTTCTTCTGAAGTGAATACAGTCATCTGCAGATATTGATTGGAGGAGTTTTTCTTATAGAGATAATAGCTGCTACTGTGCATAGAATACAGAGAATATGCAGGACATAGAGTCTGGACAGCTGGTCTTTTCTCCCCTTATGAATGAGCTCAGCTTTTGCACTGAGGATGTGATATATTTTAACATAAATATTTTCATTCCTGAATTTTGATTTTATTTCATAGATGGTGATTATAGACAATGGGGTGGATTACTGAATTCCAGAGTGGATTTTTTTTCATTTCTGTTGCACCCATCCTTTACTCTCTCTCCCTCTGTACCCTTACAGATACCCCCAGGGGCCGGGGCTCAGAGACTAATGGGGCCCAGAGTCCACAGTCAGCTTCACACCATTTACCTCCGCAAGCCCTCAGATACAGAGCTTTGTGTGTGTGTGTGTGTGTGTGTGTGTGTGTGTGTGTGTATGTGTGTGTGCATGAATAAGAGAGAGCAAGAGAGAGTCAGAGAGAGTGATACAGATGGTAAACGACAGTCTGCTATAATGCATGTCGGACTAATCACATTTCTGATGTCTTCTTGAGAGTATATGTCCAGGAAGATTCACTTTAAGTGGTGGTGACTTAGCACTGTACACTTCACAATTCTATCCCATTTGTCTCCTTAATTGCATTACAATAAAGGTCAACTTGGAATCAAATGTCATTAATGGTGTTGAGCATTTTATAGGTAGCTATTATAGTACTGCCATTTTGCTAGAAAACCTTTAAAGCTAAATTTGAATGATGTGACAGCTATCTTCCTGCTCATTTTTGCTGAAATCGCTCAATTCGGTCCCAAATCTGAGCACACATGACGCAGCTTTAATTACTTCAGTCAGAGCAGTGATCTTAGGAAGGTCACTCAGTTTTAACATTTTACATTCATGCTTTTAAAATGGCAAACTATTATTCGGCTGAAAAAGTCTAGAAATGATTTTTAATCATATGTATATATATATTTAAAAAATCACATCTCATCATGCAGAAATGCTTACCTTTGACAAGTGCTGTTTATATTTCTGAAGGATGGAACTGCCTGACAGGGAGCAG
The DNA here is from genome assembly GCA_029706075.1 of Aldrovandia affinis. NCBI lineage: Eukaryota > Metazoa > Chordata > Actinopteri > Notacanthiformes > Halosauridae > Aldrovandia > Aldrovandia affinis. Next base: position 5,011,105 of record JAINUG010000045.1, on the reverse strand, counting down.
TGGCAGCAAATTTTGGAATACTAGGAAAATTAACTAGCATGCCTATCGAGGGTCGGCAGTAGTCACTGTAAATCCTGCCTTACTGGAAAAAAAAGACTACAGTGCTTGGTTGAAAATGTGTTTTTTCCCTTCATCTTGACAAATGGCTCAAGTCAACCAGTATAGACATCGGGGTGAAGCTGATTAGTTTGGGCCTTGAAATCTTGCATTGAAGTCTTCAGTCGCAATTTCTATTAACTTTAAGTAAAAAATCCACCAGCTTCACTCGACCTGATGTGCCCACACGTCTTGCAATTCTGAAATATGTTAATTCATACAGTGAAATTGAAAACCTGCTGTCGCAAATTAGGTTAAAAACAGGTAGTACTGCCGAGCGAGTAGAATTCAGTGAGATAAATCTTACGCAGCACTTTGCCTTCTCAATTTATGTTGAGTGATATCATTTATGTGGTCAAATGTGGTATGTTATAAGTGACCTTGGGTCTAGAAGAATGTATTATTATTATTATTATTATTATTATTATTATTATTATTATTATTATTATTGCAAAAGAGATAATGTATATCACTATGTCAGCCTTGCTTTATCGATGATTAATTTCATGCCCATGAAGGCTTCTGACAGTACACTTAATATAAAGCATGTCAATTCTTCTATTCTACTTACTCCCATACTGTAGCTGGGGCTAAAAATGAACTTGAGTACAGGGGTTATACTGCCAAGTGCTCAGCATCACAGCTATTGGTTGTTCTGAAACAATATTCCAAAGAATAGCCAGCTTAGATTATTCTCCAATCTGACCTACTTGTTAATGACCAGAAGAAAAAAAACATTTACAAAAGCTGGTAATTACAATGAATTTGAAGGACCGGTACATTTTGTATAATATCTTATATCATGCCCTACATGCCCGCCAACCCCACCCTCAAATTACCTTCTCCATGTCTGCAAGAACAGGTGAAACACGTGAGATAAGAAGAAATATCTAGCCCATGTCAAAGGTTCGACTCAAGAGCATGTTGATGGAAAGCAAGGCACCTCAGCTATAACGGCATGGACCCTCCGACCGTGGTGCTAATATTTATCTTTTAATGAAACGGCCCCTTGTAAGACCTTTAAGTGTGGGTGCAAGCCAGGGAGAAAGAGAGAGGAGCCGTGGTGAAGCCCGCCAGAGCGTGACACCTGAGCTCTTTAGAAAAATTGACGGGAAAAGTTCATCAGATTGAAACGTCTCCCTTTCTCACTCCCTCCTCCTTCGCCCCTGCCAGCTTTGTTATGGATGGCTATTGAGAAGCCGAGTGGCCCTTCTCTGATGCTCCTCCCGTTTTCAGTCCCTGCGGGACCCGGGTACCTGCAGCCAGGACGAGGGCTGTGATTAGATAGCGCCCTGCCCTTCTCTATCGCGTGTGCTGAAAGGCCACGTGTGAGCCAGCTGCTCAAACAGGTAACAGAAATGTCACTTTGTGGACCTTCTCTGGGCCGCAGGGAATGGCGGTGTGTGTGTGAGTGTGTGGGGTGGGTGGGGGAAGAGAGGAGTCTATCGAATCTGTTCATATGTGTGTCTCGGCACGGTGTATGTGTTTTGTGTGTGAGTTTATGCGTGTGTGTGTGTATGTGTGTAATGTTTATTTCCTCTTTACTTCTTTATTTATGCACTATGCGTGGGACGTGGACAGACAACCAGTGTCACGGAGTCACAGTGACGCTGACAGAGCAGAAGCTTAAGACTGCCATGTAGTTCTATTTAGTTAGTTTCATCTACGCCCATAGAGAATGAACTCTTTTTTGTGTGTGTGTCTCTGTTCCATTCATTATTAGGACTCAAATGTTTGCTCAGTGAGAATGTTTCATTACACCATCACCCTCTCAAACACACTCACACACACACACACACACACACACACACACACATAGCACTTTTATTGAACAAGAACCCAATTACTTAACCCAGCTTCAGGTTTCATTCCTCCTTGGCTCCTGTACCTTGACAGGGCCTTCCTAATCTCTGCTGACAGGCTGAGCAGCGCCGGCATGCCGATGCAGGGGCGACTCCTGACCTACCTATAAGAGCCTGATTAAATGAAAACCGCGATGCCCATCTCTGCTTCCCTGGGCCAATGCATATCAATGAGAGACATGTTTCACCGTTCTCTCTGTGTGTGTGTCCACCTGTAAGTGTGCATACCTTTGTGTGTGTGCGTGTGCACTGTACTGCTCTGAGGGTTTATAACTGTGCATATTGCACATGTATGCGCGCACAGTGTGTGTTGCGTGTGTGTGTGTGTGTGTGTGTGTGTGTGTGTGTGTGTGTGTGTGTGTGTGTGTGTGAGAGAGAGATTTTGCATTGTGCATGTGCGCCATACCGTCTCATCTCCTACCATATCGCCGAAGACCGAGCACTTATTAAGCTCCCTAATAAAGAGGTGGTGCATAATTAAATTTGCTGTGGGAGGACCTGGGGACATTTTTTATTTCAATAAAGTACTTAATATTTTCATTTGAAAGGTGATGGCTGTGACAGATATTGGGGGTCATTGCTGGTAAATGGCCATTTTATAGATTCTGCTTTGAAAAATAAGTTTCTGTCCAGTTGATCAGTTCTGCCCTTCTTTGATCCAATATTCCCTAACGAGGGTCTAATATAAGGAATGACCTTTAAAATGCATTAATTGACTTGATTTGTTCATTGAGAAAACCAGTGCTTGGATTCAGTTCCTAGTTTGCCATTGTCCAGTCTCTCGAGTTGAAAAGGAGTGCAGAAAACGTCCCGCACATGCTCAGAGCATGTGCAGAAAGATACGTCAAAGGTAACGGGAGAAAAAAGGACAAAAAAGGAAAAGAAAAGAGAACTTTCTGCACTGGTGCCAGTAAACCCACAGTAACCACTTTCCACCACCGTTCAGTACAGTTTTGTTTTAATGATTTTGTGCTTCTTTAAATAGCAATTTAAGGATTTAACAAGGGGGCTCCTGTGTTGGTACTAAGATATAATGGCCTGAATTCAACCAACATGTTTCCTTGACATTGAATTATAAATGAATTATTATTGAATTGAATATTGAATATTGAATTTTGAATATTGAATATTATTGAATTATAAAAACTTCACAAGCATGGTTTGACAAGTTAAGCTCACTGATTGCTTGGTTGAATATTTCCAAACCTTTTTGAATAATTCTGATATTACATGCACATTTACTGTACACCTACATGACAGCCGTCCATCACCTCAAATAGTCAGCTAAACAGAGCTCTAAAGGATATATAAAGGATATACGTATATATATATACACACACACACACACACACACACACACACACACACACATATACTGTATATATACATATATAGTACAAACCATAATAATACCACCAATATAATACAAACCATTAAAAATGAATCTGAAATATTAATAGGCTTCAGGGCACCTAATGTGACACAAACATAGCTGCGGAGCATAACGTTGTCTGTTAGACAGATAAAAAAACATTACATTTCACACAAAATAAATGAATGCCCACATTGCTCTGCTATCCTCCAGTGAGTGTTTTTGTAGCTTATCTGTATTCTGTGGGCGGGTGAGCACCTTTTCAAATCATGCTGTAAAATTACTCGGGGTCCCCTTCTGTTGAATCTCCCACCCCCCGGGGCCAACGGATGCAGACAGCCTGCGTATATCACCCCTCACGCCACATAAAGCTCAAATATTAGCCCTTTATTTTTTTAAGGGCCAAGTAAAATTATGCGATGAAATATTTAAATTGCGACATTTCACACACATCGGCTCTGTGACTCGTGGACGTTCACAGCCGCTTGTTTCCGCTTTGCTCGCGTAACAAAATAGGCTGCTGTGGAAAACGCACTTTTCAGTCAGAATTGAAAACCGGTAAATTGATGTGACAAAAAAAAGACATTAACTACCTCTTTTCTGCACTCCATTAGGTCAGAGACTGAGCCAAGAGTGCCCTGGCAATAAGTCAGCTGTGCATCGAGTGCAAACGCGCCACGAACACAATATCACGCCCGTTCTTCCCCCAGGTGTAGGGTAACCTAGCGGACCAGGAAGCCGTGAGCATGCGATGGCTAAGCTGGGTCCGCTGGTTCTGACCCATCGCACGGCTGCTCCGGATTCGGCGTGCCTTGTTGCTGTCCGATCTCATTAGGTCTGCCTCCGTGGACATGCCGGCCCACCAGACGGGCTGGTCACGGCGCAATCCGCCTAGCGATCCCCGTGTCTGGTGTTCTGACCTTGCTCGGTTTTGTTTTTTCGTTTTCATAAAGTCCCTGCGGAACACAGTGCTGTCTGGGCCAGTCCAGACAGCACAGACGGTGTTTTTTGAGGCTGCCCCAATGCACCATGGGAAAACAACAGTGTGCAGACACAAAGTTGTCTTCTTTTATCAGTCACGAGCACTACTGTCTGCTGACGTTACAGTTCACACACACGCACATCGTCTCGCCAACTGATAATTCACGTAGGCTCAAAGATGAGACAGGCTCCTTACTGCTCCTAAAGGCCTTTACAGAAATTTCCCCAGAGGCCCGGGGGAGGGGGAGTGGGGTGGGGTGGGGTTGGGGTGGGGTTGGGGGGGGCATAGCATGGCATGGAAAGATCCACAGTAACCTCAGAAACTTTTTTTAGTGTGGATTGACAGGGAGCTTTAAAATTAGCTGCACACTATACCAACACTTTATCCCCCCCAGCAATGCTGGACTACAAAGCACCTTTGCAAACACTTGTTTTCCGTTTGAGCAGGAAGAAGGGACTGCAGAGATGAATAGTCCCTGTGCGACAGCCTTGAGAAAGAGTAAAGACCCGGGGCTTCCGTCTGAGCAAATCTGAGAGGAAAGCACGGACACCCGCGGGTCCTCTGTGCTCCAGGGCAGAGAGAAGCAGTTTGAAAGCGGCAGGCCATCTTGTTACAGGTAACAGCAGGAGGAGGGGAGGGGGGGGTATGCCTTTGTTCATCTCACCTGCCTGACACCAGGGAGAACTGAACAAAAAAGGACGGAAATCTAATTTACTTTCATTCACAGTGACTCAGACTATCGCCTGAGTGTTAATAACATCTAATTACAACAGCAATGCTCAGTGCCCTTCTTAATGCAAGCAACTGAATTTCCTTTCCAACACTTTAAAGGGTGTCACGGGGGCCAACATCTTAGTGATTTTTAATGAACAGTTTCAAACTAAATATAATGATCCTTCTGCCCCTTTCCTTCTTAACACCAGAAGGTCTAGTTTTCCTAGGTGTGTCAAACCCCCCAGGTGGCTATAAGAAGGAAGGGGGGGGTCAAAATGTAATTTTCGACGTAGTGGGAATGGGATGGGACAACGTGCAGAGGAAAGGCTAAGAGTCAAACTCCATCACCATAGAAGCAGGAGAGAGGTGGGGAGACGACCTGGAGGCAGGGCGAGGATCAAGTCTATTGCTCCGGAAGGAGTTAAATGAGAGTGCAAAGCATTTCCATATTTTTGATTTTGTTAATGGCAAGTCCTGCCATCACCAAATTACCCTCACAACACGCTGCCAACAAATTGATTCGGTTAATATATTTTTGTGTTCTAGACTCACGCAGCTCAGAGTGTGTGTGTGTGTGTGTGTGTGTGTGTGTGTGTGTGTGTGTGTGTGTGTGTGTACGTGCACGCACATGCGCAAGCCAGAGAGAAAGAGGAATTGCTAAAGAAAGCGTGTTCGTGTATGTGTGTGTACTATATGAGCATGTGCTTCATGTCAAGAAGGTACAAATATACTCTTCAGAGGAAATAATTTATGCCCATCTCATTGTGCCTGTGGCTCCATTGCCAGATCCGCACTGGTAAAACCCGGGAGTGAGACGTCATTTCTGTGTCTGTGGGAGTCAAAGGATGCTAATGCTTTTATGCAACGCTCGTCGAACCAAAACCGGAATGCTCCTGGCGGGAGCTGTGTGCCAAATCCATTTCCTTCTGAGGAACTGAGGAGCGCATAATTTAGAGGGAAACGTTCCTGTTTGATTTGCATGAAAACATACATTCAAAAAAACAAGCGCTGGAGTTTGAACCTACGGATGCAGCATTCTTGTGGAATCTTCAGTGGTAACTTCAGAACTTCAGTTAATGTTCAAAGTAACAAGTCGAAATGTGTTGATGGCTTTGTTTTCTTTTTTTAGCTAGTGCTGCAAATGAAGTTTTTCGAGGCCTATTTCGCCTTAGGAGGAAAGTTCTTAATTACATTGGCAATAATACAAAACTAATCCTATTAATGTACACAGAGGGAAAAAAAACAGCATCATGCGGAAGTTATCTTTAATGTCTGCAGACCCATTACAATCTCCCATGCCGAAAACGTTAATAAGGCAAATTGCGGATTAAACACTGTTGCACTGTCAGGCCCTGGAGGTGCTGCTCACCACTGGCGGTGGAGTTAAAACAGGAAGGAGCGAAGAAGATAATACGCATCGCAGCCAATTCAATGGCCAGCTATTTCTTCAAAAACACAAAGGCTTCTGGGAGCTGGAAATCTGTAACCTTTAAGATTTCAGTAATAGAGCTCAGCAGGAAATGGCGCTTCTTTTATGGTTTTGTTTTGTTTTGATAAAGACATCAGAGTAGCAGCAGGTTCCTTGGCCTTGCTACTAAATGGGATCCTAACTCAGCTTAAACCCATGTTACTGGACCAAGTTCACCAAAACATAACACTGATTTTCCCATGTAAGTATATCCCTGCTACTAGGAACTGCAGTGTTAGCTTCACCAACTATACCCACAGCACCATGTTGTCAAATCCAAAATGTGGACACGTTAGCCTGAGTGCTTCAGTCCTGTGCTACTGTACCAGGAAGCAACCTCCTCTCTCCTAGTCTAATCTGCTGCTGTAGAGGGATGCCTTGGCCTATTAATCCCAGAACAGAGCAGAACCAGTGGACTCCGTCCCTGGTTTCAAACACACCTGACTCAAACACCCGGGAACCCACCCCTGCAAGACACTTCTTGGGGTAGTTGACATGAGCAGTTATTGTTGACATATGGGAGAGTACATGCACAGTATGTGTGTACATGGTATGTGCCATTCTATAAACACCACTAAGCAACATATTCCTCCAAGTTCCTCCAAATTACCTAATAGACTAACAAAGACATGACATGCATTGACGTGAAACCTTCTATGGCTGTTTAGCTGGACTGGGTAAATGCTCTGAAGTGCAAGTTATTCAGTATTTCTTCGTTTTTTTCGTTTTTTGAGATTAGCCTGTCAGCATGAACAAACTGCTCACTTTTCTGAAGAGGACTTCAGGCTGTGTCTAGCAGCCTGGGTCCACTTAGTAAAGTGAAAAATTATGACAAGTTTGTTTTATCAGCAATAAAAGATCAAAAGACAGTGGTAACCAGTTCCCTTAACAGTTTATTCTGGTCAAGTTCCCCACAGTCTGGAATCAAACCCTCACCGTGCCAGTACCAAATGTGGCTGGCAGCCCCACAGGGAGGCTAATAATCAGCTACAGTGTCCCCAAGGGATGGAGGGTTTCAGACAGTAAGTTACTCCCTGCCTCATCGCACAAGAGCTATTCTTCAAGTCAGTTGAGCACCTACAGTCTTCCTGCAAGTGCACTTAGTGCTACTGATTTCGCAGATGGTGGAGTGTATAATGAAAAGCATCTGGTCATCTGAAATGAGGAAAATTAAAAAGCTAAAAATTTCTGGCAGTAACATCCTTTCATTTTACCTTCAAATGTTTCAGGAAAGATTTCTCCTCACCCCGAGCAACATTTAATTGCAAATTAAAGCCAAACTTTAATTTTTTTCAACTAATTTCTTGACACGCCACCTGATCGTTCTGATTAACATTCAGCATTTAGATTCAAATACAATTTAGAGCGAAATTTGGTCTGATGTCTATCTTAGGCGATGTTGCAGGCAATTATGTGCCGGGGCAGACTTGTTAGTTTTTTCAAAGTAATCACACAAGCACATTAATTTCGGGCTGGGGAACGGAGATGGTGATTATGAAGTGCGTGGCCCAGGTGGCCGGTGGGATCTCTTTCCCGTTATACACGGAGTGCGGTGGCCACCATCAGAGACGACCCCTCAGGCACTATGGCCTGATTGATCTAACAGGCTAACTGTGGATACTGCTTACTTTCCATTTTGTAAAATAGAGGCCCAGGACCTATTTGTCTTCTCCCATGGTAAACTGAACTGTGCTAAAGATGTAATACCATAAAAGCGCGCAATCAATACTCCCGAAAAGGTACTCTCATTTATTATTTTGATGGAGAAACCAAATACCCAGCTTATGAGGTGGTACTAAAGAAAATATGAAAAACTGACTTGGCATTCCTTATTAAAAAGGGGGTGGGGGGTTCAGCCCTCTCCTTGTCCATATTTGCAGAGGTTAGTGTTATCATTAAATGACTGTCACAGACAGAGAGACAGATTGACAAATAGCACAGTAGGATCTTCAGGCCCAGAGAACCTTATGACAGGCATTTTACCTCGGTTCTCAGTGCAGCAGTGAATAAGACTGTCCACTAGGTGGCACACCATTTATGAACTATTTTGTTAACCGTTACAAAGACCTTAGACTAGGGCAAACACTGTTTTTGTCATTTATTGACATCTCTAAAACAATTGCATTTTAGGTTTAATATAAAGGGATCATCAATATAAATGAAAAAATGCTATTTATAATACTGAAATCAGTGGTACCTGGCATAGCTGGTATTTTAGATAGCTCACACAGACAAGCAAACACACACACACACAGAGACACACAGGCAGACACACTCACCTAATTCTTTCACATTTGATTCAGCTGTAAGTAGGCTCTGGATACTGTTTCTATTTGAGAAATGACAGCAGTGCTCATCTGAAAACTGTCCTCCCCTTGTGCTAGGTACAATTTCCCCCCCAGCAAACCTTTCCCGATAGTAAATTGTGCATACTTTTATTACTGTGTACTTTTATCTCAGTGAGGTGAAGGACGGATCACCCGATCATGAGGGACATTAATTGCATCTGGTTTTGGAGTGGTCAGAGCAACTGCCCTAAATGTGAATCTGAAGTGCCTCGTCTTTTAATCTTCCGAAAATCTCTTTAATCTTCTTTCTGTTTGTGGTGTCTGATGCACTGCGACACTCTTGGCAGTGTCTAATGAAGAGGGGGATCATTCTCTGTCTAAAAGCCAACGCAACCTTAAGAAACCTTGCAATTGTGCATTGAAGTGGCCACTGTTATTTAAATGCAAAAAAAAAAAGGATTACACTGTTTTCCTTCTAGCTGAGTGGCTTCGCCGACTATAATTGTCCAACTGTGATAAGTGTTGTTGTTACAAAGCCACTGCATCTTTTCACTGTGTATCTCAAAAATAATGTTGTGAAATTCTATTCTATCCATGTTGGAAATTGTCCCTGAAAAGTGGTGCAACTTCAGACTGTGCTGGTTGTAATGCACCGAGCAAAGTGGCAAGAACAGTGCTATAGACCAGTGGCTGGGGAACTGGGTAAATAAGAGGTTGCCAGTTCATGTCCCAAGTGGATTAATGATGTACCAGTCAGCAAGGTATTTAACATGTTCTGAGAACTAGTTCCTGCATTACGTACGGGCGTTGCTGATAAACAGCAGAGGAAGCTAGCACAGAAGGCCTGCAATCACATTGATTGCAGAAAAATATGGTTTAGTTCCGAGTATTCAAAAGGATTTGTTCCTTATTTTTTCCTCTCTCTCAGAAGTTATGAGAGAGCGCATGATTTTGGCATAATTTCCAGGCCAGCTCTTTCCCGTACAAGGTATAACGAGGCTCTGAGGCAATTAAGAATGCAACTAATCAAAAGTGTACAAAAGCTAACATTCAGTAACTAATCTTCCCACGTGATTAAGGCAATTATTAATTGCTTCCGTTTGTGTCGTGCTGAAAGGGAATTCAAAATGTTTCATTCTTCTGAGGGAATACGCCACGCTGACTTAAAGCAGGTCTTGCGTAATCATCGGCCATTATATGTGTGGATTTTAAAAGTTTTACAAAATCAAGACAAATCAGGAAGAATTGGTTATTCCCTTGATTTGATAGGCACAACAAACTTGTTTTCCATTTTAACAAAACTTTTGAAGATTTCTTATTTTTTTTAGTTTTTGCATGACATTTAATAAAAATAGGAAAATTATTATATATATATATATAGCCTTTTTAAAGGTGTTCAACTGCACAATTAGACACTGAACCGTATATCATTTATCTATTTATTTTATTTGTTTATTTCACAGGGACCATGCACAACTTATTTTCTATGAGAGATATATAGAATTAACTATAAAGCAAATTTTCATCTGCAGTCCCTGGGCAGAAAAACTTTAAAATGCTACATTACAGCATATTAAAAATAAGTATATGAGATATATATATATATATATACAGTATATGGTGTATAGTCAGTCATATATGTATACCATAGACTTGACTAGTTTGACTACATCAATTGGGGATTTCAAAATGAGTTTCATTGACTAATACATCTCTACAAGCTCAAGTGCTACATTTACATTTTAGACATTTAGCAGATGCTCTTATCCAGAACGACTTACACAGTTTACACTTCTTTACATACAATCCATTTATACAGCTGGATATTTTACTGAAGCAATTCAGGTTAAGTACCGTGCTCAAGGGTACAACGGCAGTGTCCCCACCTGGGAATCGAACCTGCAACCTTTGCGTTACAAGCCCAGTTCCTTAACCATTATGCTAAGACTGCCGTCAAGAGCTGATCACAATGTGGTACTAAATACCAGCCAACAGTACACTGGGCACTGTTAGCAACAGTAATAATAAGAATTCTGAACCGTCCATGCAGTTAGAGGGATAACTTCCTCCTCCAGCACCAATGTGTAGCACATACCCTGGTGATGTACGAAAGTTGCCATGGAAACATACGGGTGCACCAGGCCAATTAGTCAGAGAATAGCTGACCAGTTTCAATATTCAGGCAGAAAATTATGTCAGGATGTCTACTCTACAATTTGCATCATTATATCCAAATAGCCAAAGCAGGTCAGGACATTGGACTTCTCATTACAAGGACATAATCAGTTAACACTACAGTGTTCCCTCATCATAGCGATCTTCATCAAGTATTGATCAGTACAGTGTATCTGTTATAAAGACCAAACCACAAAGGCCCATAAACACATTTGTTGGCTAGTACAGGGTCTCTCTGTTTTCCCAGGTGGTCTACCATCTAAGTACTAGTCATGCTTAGGCATTTGGCATGACCACATAATTCTGTGACAGATGTAAAGCCATCACCCAATACATGGATAGTGGCTATTGGCTGTAACGTTCAGGAATGTTTCCCTTTTTTTTGTTGAGAAAGCGTTGTAAGCTTTTTGTTACAGCCTTAGTTTCACTTGAAGAAAAAAGGGTTTTAACTGTTTGTTTATTAAAAGGAAATCAAAATTAACAATGTTCTCCACTAAATTTAGAACTTTAGCTTTACCTTAACTTTGACATATTATGTTTCAACTATCCAGGATATGAACACTTCACATGGATGTTTACTGGAACTACTTTAATTTAAATGAACACACACATACATACACAACCATGCACAATGACAATTTTATGTTTCAGGCATGTTACATATACCTGTCAACAAAAAAACAAAAAAAAAAAAAATGGTATATTGCTCTCCTTCCCTACAACTGAAATGGACAGCTTTTATCCTGTGGAGAGAGGTACTCTTGCAACCAAAGCTACCTACAGACATGCATAATGGAGTGAGAGTGGTTAGTTTGTGACACCATAAGCATCAATGCGTCAAATCATCATCTAGAGTGTTGGGTCTGCCATCAGCCAAAGACAGTCTTTGTGATGTGACAGGTCTTGTAAATGGTTTGCACTGTGTTGGCTGCTGAAAATGCAGAACAGGTTAGTGCAGGGCATATCATGTAGAGGAAAAATGCTGCAAAATTGTATATTACACATATAAATTATGAGTACACAGAATCGGGGGTAAAATAGTTTGTTCCTACATGAAAAACAGAGATGGAAAAGGCAAACTCACCCACTCACTGATTAAAATAATTTCTACACTAGAAAGTACATCGCAATACCGGTTTATACATCTTAAAGCATATTCATTGTTTTTGTGCTTTCTCATTACAATATTTATAAACTATGATTTAAAAAAATGAAGATAAAGGCAATTTCTTTGCATAAATGTTACCAAATTAGCCTTGTCCCCCTGTTGTTAAATACAGAAGATTTTGGCAATTGCATTGTGTATCTATTTGACATACTGTACATATATATATATATATACATTCAGTGGCCACTTTATTAGGTACACCTTTCTAGTACTGGGTAGGACCCCCCTTTGCCCCAAAACAGCCTGAATTCTTCATACCATGGATTCATTCCTCAGAGATTCTGGTCCATGTTGACATGATAGCATCATGCAGTTGCTGCAGATGGACTGTGGCCATAAAGAGATGCACATGCCTCACTTTCCTGTTCTCAGCTGAGAGGAGTGGGACCCGGTGTGGTCTTCTGCTGCTGTAGCCCATCCACTTCAAGGTTCGATGTGCTGTGTGTTCAGAGATGCTCTTCTGCATACCACTGTTGTAATGTGCGGTTATTTCGTCACGGCACGTTTCAGCACGTATCGCATGTACACGAGTTACTGTTGCCTTCCTGTCAGCTTTAGCCAGTCTGGCCATTCTCCTCTGACCTCTCTCATTAACATGGCATTTTCGCCCCCACAGAACTGCCGCTCACTGGAAGTTTTTTGTTTTTCGCACCATTCTCTGTAAACTCCAAAGACTGTTGTGTGTGAAAATCCCATGAGATCAGCAGTTTCTGAGATACTCACAGCACCCCATCTGGCATCAACAATCATTCCACTGTCAAAGTCACTTAGATCAAATTTTTTCCCCATTCTGAATTTTGGTCTGAACAACAACTGAACCTCTTGACCGTGTCTGCATGCTTTTATGTATTGAGTTGCTGCCACATGATTGGCTGATTAGATAATTGCATTAACGAGCATATGTACAGGTGTACCTGATAATGTGGCCACTGAGTGTACATATATATATATATATATATATATATATTGAAATTTTTATCAAGTAAAAATGATCATATTTTGGTATATTGTTCATATTTGTAAATCCGCCAAGAAATATAGTTCCTCATTCGCCCAAGTTGATGAGCGAGAGATGAAAGTGTTCATTACTTGCACAGTAGATGGCAGCAATGGGCCAATCAGCAATGGGCCAATCAGATTCAAGTATTCATCCATGATGTGGCATAAATATATATATATATACTGTATATATATATATATATATATATATATATATATATATATATATATACTGTATATATATATATATATATATATATATATATAAATAAATAAATGATTGTGTGCTTTCTCTCCCAAACAAATGTGGGGCATTTCTACTGCACTGTGAATGCACAGGTCACAACTGACACATTATGACAGGCACATTAAACAGCAGTTCTGTGTGAGGGCATTGTTTTAGTTTAATTGATTCAGTTAATTGTGTAACAAAATTTAGACTAGACTTGATTAATAGGGTCCCTACTTTTCTGTATTTGCAGGAACCATGTTTTTGAAGTAACTAGCATGGTAGAAGTATAGTAATAAAATAAGGGGGAGGGGGTTATTCATTTAGCTACATTATGCAAGAAGAATAAATCAATTAACTAATGCTTCTGTCTGTCCTTGGTGTGTAACCTCCTCGACACTGTTGCAGTTGCCATGGTTCTTTAATTAAAATATACATGCAAAAATGTTGTTAACCTTCGATTTTTTAAAGGTTGATATGTTGACCATGATGAGAGGTGGCTGAGTAATGATAAGAGATGACTCCCGCCATCTAAAGTTGCACCCAGGAGAGGATTATAAATTACATTATTAAGTTTAAAAAAATGCTGTTTAATTGTAGTCATTTAATTTTGCACATAATACAAAAGGTGTGTGCCTGTGGCTAACTGTTGTGTCATCTTATTGATGTTTGAACACCGTTAGATTGTGTTACAGCTGGCCAAAGTTTGACCCCTGAGACTTAAACGGCAGGTGCTTGATTGCTGATTGAAGCCATGCTGGGAACGCGTGACCAGCTGCCTGTGATTGGACCGTTTCCAGTGGCATTCTCCTCAACCTCGTCTGGCCATGCCCCTGTCTAGAGTTTATAAGGGGTGGAGCAACATTTTTTTGGAGAAGAGGCTTTTTCCTTTCTTTGACTTTGTGCCATTCAGCTGTGCCTTTTTGGAAAACACAAAGATTTTGACCTTACTTGCTTGTCTGTTTTTCCCTGTGCATATTTTTTTTCTTATGTACCTTTTCATAGCTAGGGAAACGTAGAGTAGGGGAATCAGTCTGCAGAAGAGAATGTCCATTTTGATTTGCACGGGAGTTTAGAACTTATCCTCACTGGTGTTAGGGCTGAGACTGTTTTATTGATTTTTATTATATCCCTTCGTTGTCATGTGAGTTGTCCACTATCTGTCTAAAAGTATGTCATAAATAAATCCTGTATCTTTTTATATAACTTGTTGACTTGAAGGAATATTTGTTTGTTGTGTCCCGTTTTGTTCACCATCCGGCTATTGGAGTTTTTATGGGTTCATAACAATTGGTAAAGCAGTTTAAAAGAACCAACAAAAAGGCATGGACATTTTAAAAGAAAAAAAGTAGTGAAAAATATGGGAAAAGCAAAAAAAATGAAACAGCCCATTTTGAAAAATTGATTTTGCCCTTTTTAAAATAAAACAAGACATTGGCAAGGAGGGACCAGGTTACAGTCCAGAGGAACTGGCAGGAAGCCAGATTTGTAAAGTTCAAAGGAGCCCTGTAGTCATGTTATATTCTCACAGGTACCTCTGCTCCTCTGCAGCAGACAGCATTGGTTCCTGCACAGGGTCCATGCCACCCGGTCATCCCTCCGAGTTCATGTTTCTTCAATAGGAGCACGTACAGGGTCTCTCTGTATCTTTATACCTCAGTCAATCCTTAAGGGGTAATTATTCTGTGTAGTTTCTCCTTTATGATTTATTTTATATAGCTTATTCCAAAAGTCTCGGGCCCATCAAGGCATGATACATAAAAGTGAATATCATCATAATATAAGATAACTACAAACTCGTCGTTTGTAGTTATCTTATATTATTATGATATGCACTTTTATGTATCATGCCTTGATGGACCTGAGACTTTTCTAATAAGCTAAATGAAATAAATCATAAAGGAGGAACTAAAAAAATAAGTACCACCTCTAACACCACCACCACCACTACTACGATTACTACATTTACATTACATTTTAGGCATTTAGCAAAAGCTCTTATCCAGAGTGACTTACAGTAAGTGCATTTAAAATGGCAAGAATAATCACAGCTCGAGCAAGAAATCAGCACAGGAACTATACAATAGATGCCATCATAGACAGGTGCGCACACCTACAAAACAGGGAAAGAAAAGTTAGTACTTTTTTCAGTGACTTCAGAAGTTCTGCCAAGTGTCACTCAACCACAGGGTGGCCAAGGCAGAGAACAGGCAAAGCCGCAAGGAGCCTGATGGGATTGGGACAGGCATTTAGCAGGGATGTGATTTTCCTGATTATTCAGGAAATGTTGATTTTCTGGTGCTAAATTTCTCTGGTTATTTGGCTTTATTTGCTGAACATTCTCTCCTGCTATCAGCTGTCAAAGAGTGCAACATTTCTTAATGTGTATGCTTATGACATACACATGTCCACAAGATATCTATGAAAATAAACATTTCCTGATTAACCAGGAAAAAAAATCACATCCCTGATTTAGCCAGTGGAGGCCAAACGGAGTGGTCTTACTGGGGTGTATGGTGTGATCAGCGTCTGAAGCTAGGAGGGAGCAGTACCCATCATGGCCTGGTATGCCATGCATAGTGATTTGAATTAAATTTGAGCAGCCAGTGAAGCGTGATGAATAGTGCAGTGACGTGTGAATTTTGGTTGGTTGAAAACCAGACGAGCAGCAGCATTCTGGACCAGTTGTAGTGGCTTGATGGCACAGGCCAGTAAGGCTGGTTTACAATAATCCAGGCATGAGATTACCAAAGCCTGAACCAGGCATGAGATTACCAAAGAGATTACCAAAGATTACTGTGGAAGACGCTGGTCTCGGCAGCAAATCAGGGTGATTAGCGACCACGCCTACTGGCAGAGCAGCCAGCGCACGCACCAGTCCAGGGTTTGACAATTACACCTGTGTGCTTAAAACTGCTCTGCTCTCTTCAGTAGGTGGCTGGAAATAGGAAGGAGAAGGCAGTAGAGACCGAGGAGTCAAGGAAAAATAAAGTAAAGTAAAAGTTGAACTGGAACTGAAAAGTTCTGGTGCGGTATTGTTTAATTTAGTTTGTTATTTTCAGTTTATTGTTTTTGTCCCGAACCCATGAGGGCGATGGACGAAGAAGTTGTCTGTTTTATTTTCCACTCCCGATCTCGTTCTCTGCCCAGTGTCAGGGGAAAGAGAACCTTAAAGAATAATAAAAACCCGGTCCGTAGACCCAAAAATCCACTCCGTCTCCGACTGCTCTGTTCTGTTCCTGTCCAGGGATTGTCACGTGGCGTGTGACAATTGCCAAAACCTGAACCAGAAGCTATGTGGCCTCTTGGGTGAGGAATGGGCAAATTCTCCTGATGTTGTGAAGGGAGAATCGGCAGGTCTAATCATCGCAATGTGCCCTGAGAAGTTCAGTTGTTCATCCAGTGTTACACTAAGATTCTTGGCAGACCGGGATGGAGGCACTATGAAGCCTTCCGCGGTGATTGAGGCATCAATGGTCAGAGAGCCCTTTGTTGGGAGGAAGAGCAGCTCAATCTTTCCCAGGTTGAGGTTTAGGAGCTGAGATGTCAACCAGGGATGTGTAAATATCACCACCACCCACCACCACTACAACTGCTCTCTCACATGTAGATAGTATCCAGGTCCATTCAGTGTCACCATTGGCCTCCTTTGCCATGCAGTAATAGACATATGGAAAGATCAGCATTTAGATTCCTGCTTAAAAATTGCTGATACCTATTTTTATGTCAAGCTGAGGCATTTATGGATGTTTGTAGTACCATGCTAAAAAATTCCTGATAATATGGTTATACTCGATTTTTTATTTTCATCACAATTTTGTTTTTAACACAATCGTCAATCTCGTCACCATCGAGTGAGCCCAGATGACACAGAGAGGTCATTCAAGGGAAAGACACCAGCGCCCTCACTTTTCCTGCGATCATGTGCATTCATAATGCGGCTTTCATCAGCAGCTGTGCAAGGGGGAGGAAATGATCAGTCAATTACCACTTACAAAAGCAATATGCCAAATGCAGAACACTCCCCTCAAATTGCTTTGTTTCGAAAACATCCTGATTGTCCATTACAATGCAATTGAACCAAGCAGTGTGAAAGCCTCAGAGGCAAGGGGATGTATAAATTGACAGTGTGAAAATACAGTATGAGGCTTTCCCCCCCTGTATTGGCATCCAGCCCCTTCTCTCCTCAGCCCATAAATCTTTATTTACACCCTCAGAATTGCAGCTGCCGTTGTCGCAGGGCGCTACTCCGCACTATTTCATTTCCGGCTTCTCCATCAGCATTAAAGACTTTCACCCGTTTCCGTGCAGCTAGTTAGCACTCTGTGAAACATTAAGAAGGGGGGAGAGGAAGAGAAGGGGGGAGAAGTCGGCACATGAAGAATGGAGATGAATGGCTTTTATTATCGTGTTAGATGCACAAAGCAGCGGTTCAAAGGCACCGAACGCGGCCGCGTCTTTTCAGATTGTTTTATCGCTCTTGGCAGCGCAGTGCTGGAATTTCTATCCTCTGTCGCAAGTGTGCCACACATATTTCTGCCTTTACATTTCCCTTTCAACAACTGGGGGATAAAAAGGTAATGTGGAAAAAACGTTTTTAAAATGACAACAATAAACAAAAAGGGGAACGTATCGTATGTTTATACAGCTGCTTTTCAAACGGTGTAGGGTAATTAGATATCAAGTGCGAGGAAATGAGTAATTAGCCAGTACACGCTGTCCAATTTGGTCCGTAGCTTTGGCACCCAAGCAGGAGGGTTTTTTTTTCAGTCTGTGTGCATTCATGCTCTCAGAAGACTCTGAATCCGTTAGAATAACCTTTTTGAGACTCCCTCCCTCCCCCCTCCACCCCCCCTCCCTGTTCTGGTGGGGGTTGTCAAAAGGTTTTCCATTACAGCACAACACACCAACACCACAACGTTCTCTGCATATCTCACATGGCAGCCCATCAATCAATGAAAATAGCCTGGGCTCGTCTCAAGAACCCGTGGTTCGAGGGTGGAAGCAAAGCGCTGTGAGGCCCGTGTTTACTGTGCGTTTATTGGGCGCTAACTTTTACTTTAAAAGTGCACCTCCGAACCTTGATGCGGTGCCTTCGCTGACGGTAAAATGGAGGGTTTTAAAAGCGTCGGCTGGAGACAAACTGTAAATACTCGGCTGTGAAAATGACAAAACCCAAGAGGAGACGTCTTGGGGAAAAAAAGGTAATCCATCATTCAGTGACATGGCAGAGGAGTACAGTGGATTCCGCGCTCCCAGCTGTCGCCTCTCCCTCCATTTCTCACTTCATGTAACTTGCATGTTTTTCTCCTCTGACTTTTTGAACAATATTATTACTATCACTATCTGACATGCAGCTCTGTTGCTGGAGAAGGAAGATAAGGAGACGCACAGCGACCATCTGAAATTGAATTCTGCCCAAATCTGGCAGTGATGAAGTGGTTTTTATACCCTGCGCAATTGTCTCTATCACACATCCTGTCCGGGCTTATTAAAGCAAGCTTGTTTATTCCGGCAAGCCCAGTCATTTCAATTTTAAATAACACAATTGGAAAACAAAATTCACTATCGTGTCTCTTTATCTTCACAATGAGCTAAAGAGTGTGGGGTGGGGGGGAGGAGGGAGCGGGGCGCTGAAGCTTGTTGTAATAAGGTGGTGTTTCTCGCCAGTTAATGTGTATAAAAGAGCGTCCTAGCGCCTCTCCCTCTCTCTCTCTCTCTCTCTCTCTCTCTCTCTCTCTCTCTCTCTCTCTCTCTCTATAATAAAATCGGTCTTCCCACACGCAGCTCTTAATATAAGGATGACATGCTGCAAAACTGATCGGACCTCGCTAGCTTTTGTGGCAAGTCAACAAGGCTGGAGAAGACCTTGGCCCTTTTTCCTGCTTTTCCTCCACGAGCTGGCGGGTGCGCTGTGTTGTGTTCTCACCTGGTGGGGAAGTTGTGTAAGGGCCCGGGTGTTCCACCTCTGAGGAGGAGGTATGTAGGAGAGGAGGAGGAGAAGGAGCACCTAGCAGCAGCAGCATAGTTTAATCTCTGGGGGGAGCAGGAGGCTATCCTCGGGACCCGTCCACCGTCGGCCCATCGCGAGCGAACACACGTGCTTTTGACAAGCTGCTTACGGTCGCAAACGGCCGCTTGTGCCACGGTTTGTGCGCAGTCCCTCCAAAACTGGATTTTGCTGAAATCCCTCGCTTCAGTGAGGAACTGACATGGAATTAAGTGAGCATGCAGTGCGCTTCAGCTTGATTGACTCAACATGACCTCCGTACGATCACAGCCCAAACGACTGAGCTGTACACACTACAGCGAATGGATCATCAATATCCTTAATCACCAACCAAATACTACCCATTACTGTCCTATGGGGAGACAGCTGAACTCTTTCCTGCATACTGTACATCTGTTGTGTGTGTGAGGTCAGGAGAGATGAAGTCACAGTGCACATGAGAGAAGGATGTTGGGGTTGATTTACACCTCTCTCTTGCGATGTTTATTGTAAAGTTATTACTCTCCTTTGGTCTGCATTGATTCCTGTGATATAAAACATTTTATAAGACATTTTCACATAAACTTCACGTAGAACTCAATTTTCATCTGGGCAATTATGTGTTTTGCAACAAACAGAACATGTTCCTCTGCATTTATTTTGCAACCATTCATTAAAAATAAATATATATCCGGATGGTGTAGCGGCAAAACGTCCGATGCTGCCCACTGCAACCGGGGTTCGATTCCATCCAGGTCGCGCCAGTTTCGGCTCTGGCTGGGAGTGCCACTAGGAGGCGGCTATTGGCTGTCCGCCCCAGGGAAGGGGGAGGGATAAACACAGAATGACCTCACTACATATATGAGTGGTCCTGTGTGTTATGGTGACAGGCTTTGGCATAGGTGGGTGCCCAGCTTGGAGGAGGCAGTGCAGCGCTCACTACCGGTCTCGGGACACATATGAGGGAGGGGATAATTGATATGAAAAAGAAAGGGTATAATTGGATACTAAATTGGGAGGAAAAAATGGGAATAAACAGCAAAAATTGAAAGAAAAAATAAAAGTATATATATATACATACAGTATATAATAATATATGTTTAACAATAGAATTGAAACAATTCTTGTTCTAGAAATATGAGGTCATCTGTTGTTTTGTTCTGTAGTGATGAGGAAAGACAGATCCATTGCTCTCTCCTCTTCCCTTGCACTGAGAGAAATCAATCTCCCTTTGTATTCAGGGCAGGTATCATGACATCAGCGAAATGCTCTACCCTGACCACAGTCTGCCTCATTACCTTTTTTGGGGTGTGTGTGTGGGGCGGGGGGGGTCCCATTTCACATAGGACTGGAACAGATTGCATGTGGCAGCCATTGATTTTACTTCCAGAATGGGGTCCACTGGGGACAGTGGGGCATTCCAGGTGAGGGGTGGCTCCAGGGCATGGCACCCGCAGCGCTGCACCCCACCTGACTCTGTGCCATGACCTCAATCCCAGTGACCTCGGTGACCATGGGGATCATGGGACCACCTTGCTTGATTGAATTTAACTGATAGATGGACAGGACAGACAGAGCAGAAATAGATACCGTATGAGCAAAAAGAAAGGGCAGATCTTTTAAATCATCTACAGTTGTAAACTCCAGTGGATGGAGAATGCAGATTTAAAATGAGAGATGGCAGTGAACAGGTCAGGTAAACAAATAAAAAATTGAGAGAGAGAAAGAAAGAGCGAGAGAGCAAAGAGAGAGAGAGAGAGAGAGAGAGAGAGAGAGAGAGAGAGAGAGAGAGAGAGAGAGAGAGAGAGAGAGAGAGAGAGAGAGAGAGAGAGAGAGAGAGAGAGAGAGAGAGAGAGAGAGAGAGAGAGAGCGATGGAAAGTGATTCATCTTTTCTCTTTTGAGCATCAGGAAGTGATTTCTGTACCTATAGTTTCCCACCTCCGGTAGCGGTCTCTTTTTCCTCCAATTTCAAAGAGCTCTCAGAAAAATGACAGCCTGATGATGGTGCTGTGGCAAACATTTAAGTGAATCACTGTCAGAGACACAAAGCCATTGTAATAACACAACACAAAATGCAGGAGGAAAATATTGTTTCATAAAACCTGCGTGATTGAAAAAGATGGAATGGCCCTGCAGTCTTTTGCAATGCAAATAAGTCTGATGCAATCTCTCCATAATTTAGCCCTCAGCCAGCAATGTGTGGTGCACGGTTGGGCGGGGGGCGAGTGGGATGTCCGTGGTTGTGCGCGGGAACGTACAGGCTAGGTTAAGGTCGGCTTTAGATCAGAGACATCCATTACATTAGACCGTACTTTCAAGGTAAAATCATATAACCATGTGGAATGGACCTCAATATGCACTATGTGGAATAGACTTCAATATGCAGATGTCATATTCTCCTGAAATGCTTGTAAATCTTTGATGCACTTTCATTGGAGGGGCATCATGGTTGTTTTGGGTTTGGTTTTGCTCTGGGGGTGGACGCTGCTTGGGAAGGGTGGGTAAGTATTACACGAGTGCATAAAAATGAAGAGTTAGAACACATTTGGTCGTTTGTTTGTGTCCCTCTTAAAGCCCTCTTGCCCATGGGCATTAAACTATTAACAGCTGGATACATTTAAATAATTTAAAACTGCGCTCTGCTGCCTTTTCTAAACATCCCCTACTGAGTTTGACAATGTTTTTGTTTCTGTGGTCCACAGGATATTAATCTCTTTGGTCCCATCAATAACATAACATAACATTAAAACATGTTAGGGAAATACCATCTTAGTCCCATTCATAACATAAAAAATAACATACAAAAATGGCATGGAAATAGATTGCAACATGAGTGTTATGATTAGGGGCATCGTTACAGTCACAGTCCTGCCCTATCTATTATTTGTGTTGTCACAGTCGGATATAGTTGGGTTGGAAAAAGAAAGTATGTAAGCCTACTCTTGATCCTACTGCTACAAATATTGATTTACTAACCACGGTTGTATTTTATATAAATTTAGATTTCCAATTAGTATCGAGTTGTCAGGAATAATGTACTTATTCTTAATCATTTCTGCTCTTGCTGTTTGTTGCTGCCTCTTCTCCCCAGATTCTCATTTGAGTTGGTATTCACTGTACCGCACAGCTCCGCACCACAAATCTCATGGTAGGGAATTGAAAAAATGATATAATGCCTACTTTCCCTTACCTATGTCTGTGGCCAAAAATTAATCATTCAATCCATCAATCTTTATTTTTGTATTTACACTTTGGTTGTCACACATCGTGCACAGTGGACACTTACAGGCAATGAAAAAAAATGAAAAAATCATAAGCCAATGTCGCGAAAAATTGGAAAAGGATTCCCTGACCCTTTAAAAGACGATTAAGATTAACCTATTAAATTCTGACAAGGTGACATCCAGTAGCGTGGTGGCCAGTGCTCTGGCAGGAGATGTACAGCTCCAGTACTGTATAGTTCTGCATATCCGGAACCCGTAAATCCGGCACACTGGATTTTGCACCATTACCGATGATA
This sequence comes from Aldrovandia affinis, assembly GCA_029706075.1. Lineage (NCBI taxonomy): Eukaryota > Metazoa > Chordata > Actinopteri > Notacanthiformes > Halosauridae > Aldrovandia > Aldrovandia affinis. The sequence continues at coordinate 4,988,242 of JAINUG010000045.1, read as the reverse complement.
AATTGATAAATAAAAATCTCAAATGATATAACTGTCCTTTCAAATTCCATTAGCCCAAATGTTTACATAGCAATCAGCAAATTAATCAGGCAAGTAATTAGGCAAATTTTGTGATAGAATGACCTCACTGTTAAAAATGACAGGGATGCACTGAAAGGTTTATTAATGCGACTATTCACAGACGAAATATAGCTGTGATTAGAGGTACTGAACACTGAACACTGAGCATGTGGGTGAAAAGAAAACCCCTCAAAGGTTGTGCTCTCCATTGAGAGAAAATCACAAACCATTTCTTATTTAAAGAAAGAAGGGAGTGACCAGAGAAAAGATTTCTCAGGATTTCAGCATAGGAAAGGACACTGAAACTTGTCAAGGCTAACCTGCACACTTCCAAATTACTGTTTTGCTGTCATTATCCATATTGAGGTAAGTCATTGGAAAAAGTCAAATGGACAAAATTAAGGTATGTTAAGTTATGAAGTTGTAGTTTTAATGTCAATGTTTGATAATTCTAAGTATTCTAATGCTATACGTTTCAAAATGTTTTAAAAATGACTTTTTGACTATAAATAAATGATGCATGTATACCACAATCACTGCTCCATATTGGTATACCCCAGTCACAGGCTGAAATCTCATAATGTGCTCCAAACTCAGATGTCAGTTTGCATTGGGACTAGTCTTTTTACCCATAAATTAAAGGTTATTTGGGCAGGAATCTCAGCTGCACTGTGGAAAGATGACTGACATGGTCGATTCACGCTGGACTAACATTAGAGGCGTTCTGATAAAAAATGACATTACCAGATGTTCTCCAGTGACGCTAATCCTGAGCTAATAGAACTTTTGTTGAATGCATTGGTCATAAAATCATTTTGCCAACCGTAAAACAAGGATAACCCTGTTGTCCAAACCTAGTAAAGACTGCCATATTTTAGCCTATAAAGCCCAAATACAAATATACAGGATAGGAGGTCATTCAGCTTAATTATTGATTGCCTCATTAACACAAATAGCACAATTATGCCTACTTTCAACATAGAGGTGATGTTTATAAATAAACAGTAGTGAAATCTCCATCCTCAAAGAATATCTGCTAAGAATATCGCTACCATGTGACAAAGCCAATCGTGATAGGTGGATATTCACAGGCCATTCAAACTTTAGGGAACTCCAAATGGGCAATGGTGTTAGCGACGCCTCTCTGGGTGGTACGGTCGCACTTTAAGCCCTCTTAAAGGCCTCTACATGCTTCTGCGTAAGCAACGGGACTGCAACGCGACTACAACGCCACATTCCTCTGAAACATGTTGCAGAGCACTTGGCAATACATACTTCTGCGCAACCTACACAACATGGTGTCCTTACACTTCCTGAAGCTGGTTAATTTTATACCGTGTTGAACAAATTATGCTAGCTATCTATATCGTTAGCTACTGTTAGCAAGCTTTATTTGGCCGTGATACCAGGTTGCTAGCTAGCTAGAGCTAGATATAGATAGTTTTGCTTAGCTAACGTTGACATAGATATATACAGTTGTTGTTGTGATTGTTCTTCCATGTATATATCAAATTATGCTAGTTATCTATATTGTTAGCTAGCTTTATTTGGCCGCCAACAACGATGTCTATCACTGTATTACTTCACTGATCTCTTGTGTCTATCGAACTGTGATTGTTCTTACCATGTATTAATGCACATCTAGTAAATCGCTCTGGATATGCTTAAAAAAAAGATGTACTAGCTTGATGAAGTATGACCATGACAGTTCCGCCTCCATTTGCTAACCAACCAATCAATGCTGTGCAACATCTACGGGACATGTTTTTGTGCTAGGTACGCAACATCCTCTGCAACACCCTTTGCAACATCAATGCAGAGGATGTTGCGTTGCAGTCGCGCGAGCTTGTAGAGGCCTTAAGGCTTAAATATACTTTACTTTAAATATGCGTACACCTACGCAAGATGGCTGTCACGCACCCTGCAGTCATTGGGAGTGTCCTTTGCTTTGTTTCACCCACTGGCTCACTGTGCATGTTTTGATGTGCAAAGAGCAGTGCCAACCGAGGAAGCAAGTCATAAAATGTCCTGGCGGAAATACTGATGATGCTTTTCATCGTCAATTTCTCTCATCAGTAGAATAAGAGAAACATACTCTCTGTTGTCACGCCGGAATACATTAATGGTCTAACATACCATCTCCATTGTTTAGTTAAATTTATTTGACATTTCACATTAAAAAAGGGCAATACATGGTTACATCCCGATGTACAGTACATGTTGGCGCCGCTGCCGCTGTTTCTGCCGTCTTCTCAAGGTATAGGCCACATCAAAACAACCTTGTTGTGCAGAAACGGAAGTATGCCGGCCAGAGACAACAACTTTGTTTCATCTCTGACCTGCCCCCTAGTGGATATAGCGTTTAAACATCCAGACAGACAAACAGTACGTAGTGGAGTATGCGAACAATGCCACTCACGTTGTGCATGTGTACGCGTGATTAAGTGAAGTATATTTTTAGCCCTTACCGTATATGGTTTTAGCATTTTGGTGTCTCTCCAAAGAGGTAATAAAACCTACTGGACACCAGAAACAGCCATCATTTGTTCATAACGAGGGCCACAGCTAAAGCCTTTAATGGCCCATTGAGTTCCCTTTGTAGTCTGGAGAGAAGGGAAAGGGGAGAGGGGAGAGGGAGAAACAGGAAAGAGCTGGCGCTCGGGCTCACTTTGTAGCACGGACAATGAACAAATAATCACTCAATCTGGCTTTTTGAAAGGCAGATCCATTCATAATAATATTCGCTTAGTCCTGGATCTAATCTGGGGATTTAACAGAGGATGAGATGGTTTTATTTTATTTTTAGATTTCTGCAAGGCCCTTTGATAGGGTTGAGCATCATTTTATTTTCCGGTCCTGGAAGCATTTTGGATTTGGCATTATTGGTAATATTGAGAGAGGAATTACACAGGGTTTTTTTTGTCATAATCGCTGCAGAAATGTTGGCCATTCTGATAAAAAAATAATGAGAATATTTAAAAACTGAATGTTTAAGGAAATCCAATTATTATCAGTCAGCTAGCACAACACCACTTTTCCTTCAAAATAAAGAACAAATCCCCTTAGCCCCTCCGATAATTGAATGCATTTCAGATGCCTCTGGTTTACATTTAAACCTGAATAAATGTGAATTTATGGCCATACATAATGATCCTTTAGTTTCAATACATAATATACAGTACCTATCAAATAAGTAATTAAGCATCTGGGTATTATTATCACAGGAGCAGTATTGCAAGTGTAAAAGAAAACATTCAAAATAATGAACAGAAATCAAAAGCTGTATTAGTAAATAGTCACAAGGTATCTTATTAACTAAAATGGAAAGTTTATCCAAACACATCTACTCAGCTTGGTCATTAGCAATCCCTGATTGTATAAAAGGGATGCTGAAGTTAAAATAAATAAAACAAATTTAAAAGGTTTGAGGTTTAGATTTAAAAGATGAAGGCTTCTAGTTTTGTTGTTAAAGCATGGTGGTGCTTAAGACTTGTCCAAGTCCATTCCAGTAGTTTCGTGACAAGAGACGGTAGCACACCTGCAGTGTAGTTAAAGAGGTTGGTTTAAGAAGAATAAATTATCTGTGAGTTTGGTGAGGGTTTGGTTTCTATGGCTAATCAGATTATCAGTTTTCCCCCGCTTTAATACCATTGCCATAGTGAACTGGCCATTTTGTCATGTCTGATGAAGAGGAAGCATCATGGCTTGCAAAGAGCAGGTCATGAGATGTGCCTTCACTGCAATAAAGTGGGGTACATAATTGGATGGCATATCACGTGGCAATACTAAATTAACTAAACTAACATGCAGAACATCCACAAAGCAATCTTGTGTGCTTGGGGATTTCTCGCTTGTCTGCCCTATCTGTTAATATGTGCTCATTAATAAAGTCGCAAAACTAGCCCATAATGCTAGCGCTTGAGTTAACAGGTGGTCTGGGTCAATGCTAGCAACATTGGGGGACCAAATCAATTTATTTATATTTTTTATATCAGGTGGTTTTGAGCTATCTGAATATTGGGGGATGTGTCCCCCAATGAAACCCTGGGTGCATGAAAACAAATTATCAGACATGAAACCTTCACAGTGTTGTTTTTGCCACAACCCTCATTGTACTATCCAAATTGTATTCTCCATAATACACAGATTTGGAATAAAAAAGGCTTTTTTGATAGCAATAAGCCTGTTGAGTGGTTAAATAAGAATATATGGTCAATTGCATTCCTTATTTAAAGAAATTGTAATATTCAAAATTATAATAACCTCAATATGAGACAGTATTGTACAGCATTGTATTGTCATTAATGTAATTCCACCATCTTGTATAGTTATGGTGAGAGTTGAGTTATTATACACAAATGCTTCTCCATGGTGAACTTTGCATTAATAAAACAAGGAATACTATCCATAGTTACTGCAGATGGGAGTTTATGTCAGCAAGTCAAAACTGCAAAACATGAAACATAAACCTATGCAAGATTAATTAGTTCCAGAGGACAGATCTATTGAGCGTTTTGTATTCCATAAAGAAATTGAAAACAAAAATGTTTAACGCTGAGACACTTCTTATCAATTTCATTGCACAGTATAGTTACCGAATACAATATCAATCATATGCAATCCAAATAGACCCGTCATGTTAGTTACCAGAAAATGTAAATAAGCTTCTAATTGATGGCTTTTATCTAGGCTCGCACTTGGAAAGGTTTCAAACGAGAGAAAAAAAACTCAAGCAATGTAAAGACTGAAAATGAGGACAGAAGATCCTGAAATACCTGAACACCAGGGGCCAGATTTACTAAGGGCATAGTCACAGCGCCAAATCTATGAAGCAGCTCTTTTGCTGGCACAGATACTGACAGATTAACGACCAATTTACTAAGAGAGGTTACGCAATCATAAATGCCCTCATTTGCAATTTTGTGGTAGGAGACACCCCAAAAAAGGGTCCGAAATAATATAGTATGCTTACAGAGGGGGAACCACATTTATAAATCACAAAAATAAATCATTTGGCATAAAAAAACGAACAGTACATGATGTAAAGCAATGAAGGCATGATGTTAGAATAGAATATTAACACTGATATATTAACACAACAGGTGAAACAACCCACATTATAAAAACATACAAACATCACTGGGGCACTGGAGAGCGCAATACAAAACATGGATTGTGAAATTCCTACAACTTAATTTAACTTAATTTATAATTAGTTTAATTTAGAAATATCACTGTGTCTTTGAGTTCAAATTAAGTACAAATTAAACATTGTACATTTATATGTACTGTACATTTATAGTTAGCCAGCTGAAATACATTTAGCATTTTTACATTCTATTGCTTTTTCCAGCACAGGCATCAACGTTGATTAGCAACATCAATGTAGGCCTAGAGTATTTGTATTTAGTGTGGCTGAAATAAGGCTCTTGCCATGAGACTCTTGCAGCAGTGACCTGTACTTCTGTTTTTCAGTTCTGCAGTGCAAAAGTGACCAGTTCCATCTACACTAGCTGCATGTGTAAATGGCTCCATACCACTAATCTGGTCACTACTCCATACCATCACCCCAAGGCACTGCTGCCTACTGGTACGTTAGTCACTGCTCTATACTGCGACCCTGGTCACTGCAACAGAGTGCTACTCTGGTTATTGCTCTATGCCGTTATCCCAGTCACTGTTCCATGCCACCACCCAAGTCACTGCTCCATATCTTTACCCCAGTCACTGCTCTATACCGCGACATGGTCACTGCTGAACATCGCTGCTCGGAGCTCTGCAGCATACTGCTACCCTGACCATTCGTCGGAACTGCATCCATGACCACTGCTCCGTGCTCTTGACCACATCACACTGCTGCCTATACTGCCTTTGTCTCCTTGCAGAATGCTACCTCTGATGGGTAAAAATGTATCTTCCTATTCCTCATGGAGATTCTGTCTGTTGATTAATCACATCAGACATCCCAACTGGCAAAAGGATGCGTTAATTTGCAGAGCACACAGAATCCAAATCTGACACCTGTGTCTGGGCTATGAGCTTAAATCAGATACATTATGCTGTCAGCTCCAACCCTTTCAGTCAGCAATGTTTACCGCTTCCATGGGGGGAAAAAAGCACATAGTTAGAACAATAAAAAACATATTGAAGAAGCAGGCCCTCAAGAAATACAGAAAAAAAGTCCATCAAATACAGAGGCTCATTATTTGAACACATTTAGACTGCAACAGTTGTTTCAAGTCCGTGAACGGGATGAGGCTCCAGTGAGAAAAAGACCAAACAAAGCAGGCAGGTGGGCAGACAGCACGCCTCAGACACATTAAGGCTCTGGAGCACACTACAGATATCATTACACAATTTACACATTCATTCAAGTGCTGCTGGAAAACGCTATAAATCAACAGGTACGTTCAGAAATATAAATAATGATAATGATCCAAAAAGTCAACATAGAAATAACTATAAAAGGACTATACGCACTGATCACTGAATCTCTTTGTTCCCTGAAATAATTGGAAGCTTCTCTTCAAATAAATTAGCTAAATTATTGCTGACCTGTGATACCGCTCCATCAAAGTGAATACATTTGCGGTAATGAGACCACTGGTCACGGCGCACCTTTCAGTGCTCACTGTCAATGCGGCGGTCAAGTTCAAAGCAAACCTCTTTAAACTCGGAAAACAAAAAAATGCTCTGTATGTCAACATTTTCCATGAACCGGTCATCACGCTTTCAAATCGGTCAGTTTGGAAAATAGAGAGGGAGGATGACCTTTAAAATACACTAACTACCTGATGTCTTGTGAGCTACCGGTCAGACTCGATATATTTCAACTGAGAGCAACGCTGTCCTGTTGGCACAAGTGACCTTTTTAAAACCAGCACTGTCACCCCACAACAGATTAATCTTTCTAAAACCTTGTATTCAGGCATCTCAGAGATTGAACAGTGCTCTACAGTTTGACCTTTTCGCTAAGTTTTTCGTTTGTCTCCTTGCCATCATTCTCCACCACTAGCCTGCTTATCTGTCTCTAGTTTTAGAGACACAGAAAGTAATTGAAATGCACAGTTATGACAGCTCAGGCAAGATCATCGTATTAATGCACCTTGTATCTTTGTTGACATTATTCTTATTCTCATTTAGAGAGACGTGCTGAAGGCCTATCCCCCTCCCTCCTTTCATTAAGCCTCGATTGAGGGGCTGACCTATTTGCTTAAACTATAGATTTCATTGATGGTTTGGACGCCCACCAGGAGAGGCACTTAACCAGACATGCAATCAAATTCTCCTCTGATGGTCTACTAATGGGCAGGAGGATTTTGTTTACAGGCTGTACTGTTTGAAAACAGGATGTGCCATTCTGCATGATATTTTCTTTCAACCGCTCATACAATACATCAAACAAAAAGGGATCCGCTCCTTTATGTCCTTTAACATTTAATTAGTATGTCCAATAAAAAATATATTCTATTAATATTCATTCATTTTTGAGACAACCTTGCATGTATACCTGTAGGTATGAGTGTGAGTGAATGGTGTATGTGCCCTGCAATGGATTGGTGACCTGTCCAGGATATATTCCTGCCTTTGTTTTGATTGATTACCCGGATTTGAATTGGACTGCCTGAAAACCCTGTTTGTGTATCGACCCATTGTTTGTGTGAGGACCTGGATTTGTATTTGCGACTTTTGGGATTTTGGACAAGGACAACGAGAACAGATTACAGACTGAAAGTGTTTGCTTCCCCATTTACCCCTCCTGTGTGCATTTCCCCAAATAAACTCCTGTTTCCTTATTTACCCTTGTATGTTGGTTTTGTTATTGTTTATTGGCGGCTTTGAAACCCAACACCCCAGTTCCTGCTACAATATAGTATATAAAAAATAAACAATATGGTAATGAGCTATATTGTATGTATTTAAAAATCATATTAATTTATACAAATACAATTGCTGAGAGAAAAATATTTTGTTTGACAAAACAAAAATATCTGCCACAATTATTCACACTCCTAATAATCCTTTGAAATAAAATCCAACAAAAATGTAAATCTGCATTTACATGCCACTGTTTTAAGTTCATCTCAATCTTAGGGAACTGTATTTTGGCCTCTCATGTCTTTCACTAGGGTATAAACAAGAGGCAACACACATGTCAAATCCATTTGTCATCCATCACCATGGGGAAAGGCAAATACCTCTCAGAAGAAACAGGATAAAGGCTTATTGACCTTCACAAGTCATGAGATGGTTACAAACAAATAAATACAAAGCTAAAGATACCACTTTCGTTGCCCCAATGCACAGTGTGGCAGATGGTCTGGGAGGCTAAATTAAATCCAGGCCAGAGATGGAGATCTGCAAAGCTTGGTTGTATCTTGGGGAAACAAAGTCTCCAAATCTACCATCAGACGCCACCTCCATGCTAATAGGCTTTTTTGGAAAGGATGCCCTAACTAATGAGGAAAGTTTGATCTTCAAACTTTAGTTGGCTTGCCTCTGGCAAATTGTAATTTTACATTTAAATTTGAATGCCATTATGGAGAAAGTTATGTTTGTTTCATACTACTTTTAATATTATAATGCTTTGTTTTAGTACAATACTTGGTAAAGTATTATCTCTAATTAATGTCATTAATTGTTTTGTAATTTGGATATTTATAATAGCCTTGCAGTATGTTATAAATTACATCATCAGCTTGGATGGAGGGATAAATGGATAGATCGATGGATAGATGTAGTAGGTGTATAGAGATATTTCGTTTTGTAAAGTATTCTAATTCTATTCCAAATTAACAATATATGGATGAAGGGATGGATGGACAGAGTAAGGACTTTTTGGTCATAGAGAGTTACAGTATATGGCTTGGGAACATATTGTAATTCAGTAACATTACTGTCAAAACCTATATAGTTGTCATAACAATTTTCATGACAGTTAAAAGAAAATAATTATAATGTGCATCTCATGCTGTCACTAGTCCGAATAGATTATCCAATTTGAAAACATTGTCAGGCAAAAAGATAGTCAGGGAAGATTGCCACTTTGCAATGAAAATTATGCAAGTAGGCTAACTTTAATGTATCAACATTATTTTGTAATGTCTGTGTCTAACATATCTATTTACATTTATTATGACAGGGGCAATTAAATAAGAAATTACAAGCTTGCCTCTGATTGATTCTACGATCTCTACAAAATATGGGGGATGAAAAATATAACATTGGAGTTTATTATGTCAATCTTCTTGCGCATAGTTCCGAAAAGTACCATTGTAAGTGGGCCATTTTATCATTACTGAATGTTTTTTCTGTGAAACCCATTACTGAAACCACCATGAGGCCAACAGCTACAGAGTTCAATGGCTGAGATGGGATTCACAAAGCTAGCCTGCATGTAAAAGTGGCCAGAAGGAAGCATTACTGAAAAATGATATATATAAACCATATAGCCAAACTCCATATTTAGATTTTCCGATGCACAATATTGGTCTGAATCTGCTGCCAGTGGGCGAATAATTTTCCCTACGACAGAGCTGGAATATCCACTGGAATCTGAACTCGTGTTTCTCCAGGTCCTCGCTCAGCTGGGGGTTTGAGAGCGGATTAAGAATTGGCGTTGGTCCCTTCCTGCTAAATGTGGCCACCACGTTGACGAGGCGACGGTTGTAGTGGACGCGATGCTTGGCATGGTCTTTTTCTTCTTCTTCTCCTGTTTGTCCACCTTGGGTGTTTTCCCCACAGACTTTCCCTGTACTCAAATCACTTATGGAGTTTGCAGAAAGTCATCTAGGCATTACGCCTGGAATTAACCAAACACAGCGCATCACCCAGGCAACGCTACCCTTACTGTCAAACATTGGGGTGGCAGCAGCATGTCGTGGGGATGTGAAGATTGAGGGAGAAATGGACAAAGTCCTTTATGAAAGAAATTCTTATAAATGCTTGCCATCAGATAAATATATTCATCAGTTTTCACAGAACAAGCTTCAGTAGGGTTGTGCTCTTCCTATTCATTGTTTTCTCCTAAATTATGTTCCTTTTGCCTCCATGCTTCCAAACAAATATGTTTCTGTCTCAGTGCTTTTCAATCACAGTCCTTCAGTCTCAGTGGCACGGGAGCACGTTTCCCCCTCAGTATCTCCATCAGTGCCCCTCAGAGGGAGAGAGAGGCCATCCCAGAAGAAGGCTTAATCTCAGGAGTGGATGAATCACACAGACTTTGTATTTACAGAACAGGTCTTCCAGGGCAGCGCAATTCACAAGTAAACAACATGAAATTCATACACAACAAACAAAGTTCTTCTGCTGCTCTGACATAAATGAGGTGAGATCTGTAGTCAAAAAGTTAAAAGAAAAGTTAGGCTACCTCAAGTTCTCCTCAAAAATCTTGCCGCAGGGATTTTAGGGAAGTGTAAAAAATAATAACAACTTCAAATAGCAACTTCAAAACATTATTTTCCCAAAAAAATAGGGTTGGATATGGAAAGCGGTTCACTTTGATGCAGGAGCAGAGGAATGAGAACCTCTGGAGAGTTAAGACACAGAAAAGAGGAAAAAGGGAGGGAAAGAAGAGACAAAACCTTCAAAGCACCCAGAGTGTGAGCCATTTCATCTCGTCTCCCATGAAAATCATTCCAAAAAAAACCTTGACAACAACGTATGGCAGAATTCACATCAGAGGGGATGAAAATGACAATGGCAGTATGAAGCCCATCTCATTACAGCTATGCACCTTGACACCAGATTATGAGTGAGTAAATTAATAATGCAGAAAAAATACATATGCACAAACTTCATATGTCATCCTATGTCCAAAGGCATGGTGTTTAATGAATGAAATGCAATGTATTTTTGGAAGCCGTTTAAATGAACAAATTCAAAAGAGTTCCCTTTCAGTGAATCCCCAGGGGGCCAACCTACATGTTAAACACTAGTTGAGCAGAGATGGGTGGAACAATCCAGATTCTACACTGAACAGGCCCATCTCCGTACAGAAATACTTAAATTAAAATATCAATGGGCCTTTGCTGGCCCTCTCTGTTTTAGGATGTGCATTTGGCTGTCAAATGCATCAGGTTTGCATGCAGTTTGCCCCCTCACTGCAACCAGTCACGCTGAACTTGATCACGACTGCTGGACACTCAGAATATTTTTGAAATGAATACCAAAGCAGTATGGTGAGAAGGATAGCTTTTGATCTGGATCACCAATTAATTTATTGTTTTGTCAGACAAAATACGTACCTGGATATAGGTATTGGTGCGTGAATTGTAAAAATACAAATTTTAGCAGGTTTCGTGCCATTGCAAACAGGAAATGTAAGCAAGTTCTAACCCTTTGTTTGTCAGAAGGCAATTTGTTGTAACTCAAGTTACTGTAATTCATGTGTATTTTTTGAAGTAATGTGAATCTGTGTTGGTCAAGTTCACCTGTACCAGCTGTGGAAAGAGCCTTCTAATGTCCATCTACTGATCTATCTTTACATATTCATACACTTCTGAAAAAAGTAAACATAACATGCTACTTCGACTTTTGAAAATACGTTCATTAATCATGTAGGATACATGATGATGTCAATAAAGGGCAGATTTCTTGCCATTACTGAAGGTTCCTTGAGAGTTAACATGCTCTCTGTTTTCATTATAACCATTACAATAACAACAGAGAGCATGATAACCCTCAAGGAACATTCAACAAACTTGCCCTTTTAAAAAACGTTGTACCTGTCTGCACACACTGCACTGTGTCCCTCAATGTTGTCTGGAAAGCAAGACCTGTTACATCAGGAGCTAAATGTGGCTTCTGCACTTCGGAAATGTACACCAAACACCCCTGGAGCTGAAACAAGAGTTTTTCAGTCCCCCAGGGGTCAGAAAATGCCCAAATATAACTAATGTGATGGGCCTACTTCTTCTCTCTACCCGGAGGGACAGGTTTTCCATCCCTGTTTCTACCGAGCAGTGCTCCCACCAACCACCCCCGAGACAATTACTATGGGGAGGACACATTCCAAACATTTGAATAGGCTCTTCTCAGTTTCTTTCTTGTCAGCACCCCCCCACCCCCCCAACCTCATCATCTCTTTCTATCTGTGTTAATATATAAGCTATGCAAGGCAGAGCTTATCGCACTTCACGTCTCTGAAAAGTCAGTGAAATTGATTGCTATTTAAAGCTCAGTAGCATTTTCCGGTGGGTAATCTCCCAGCCTTTACGCCGGCAGATTTTGATGAAGTGGCTCCGCAGCTCTGCCAGGAGGATACGGCTGTGGAATGTGGAATGGGCCAGGTCGCCGAGCGTGCTCAGACCCACGGACACTCTCCCGAGCATCTTTATCTCATATTCATTTTATATGGGGAGGGGGGGCTTATTTTGCCTATTCCTGCAAATTACCCATCTGTACAGCTGGGGTTCTTCGCTGGAGTAATTTAATAAACCCTTGATGCAAGTCTTCCTCATGTTCCACACTGAAGGAGGTGAGTGATTTTTAGCCTGCCACTCTGTTCTGTATCCCAGTGTACTTCACGCCCATATACACTTACGCATACATATTCTATCCCGTCTATCTGCACTCCTAAGTCCATCTACGGGAAGTTGAGCCTACAACCTTCTGGTTCCAAGTGTACAGTCGAGGGTCACCGAAATCAGATCAACATCACAGCTGGGAGGAAATGAACGAGCTCTCTGGGGAGCACTTCCTGCAGTGTTCCTGCGTCAGTTCATTAGATCGCCAGCATGCCCACTGGTAACGGGTGTGCTTGGTGGAAGTGCAGGATGAAGACATCCGCTGTCCTGATGTCCCAGGGTCCCGTGCTCACACTGAGGCGCAGCATGCTAATTACTGACCGTAGGACACCTCTCAGCTTCCATCTGCCCATGTCAGACACTTGACCAGAACAGTATGTCACACACTGTCTGCAAACCAGCTCCCCTCCCCACTCTGATCATCTCTCCCCTAAGAGATGGCTACAATATTTTTTTTACAAATTTCATTGTGTAGTGTGTTTGCACAGGTGTGTGTGTGTGTGTGTGTGTGTGTGTGTGTGTGTGTGTGCCATTTATGCCAATCAGAACGTGGACTGGTGGTATGCATGTGGAGAGAAAATTTCGTGCATATGCACTACAGACTTAATTGCTAAAGACAGCAAATTTCTCCTCTATCTGATGAGCATGATACAATCTGCACTATACTGCAGTAGCTGAATCACTGGAACAATTAGCCTGACCCTAATTATCTCCGCTTCTTCACAGGAGTGTACAACAAGACAACTGCCTGCTTGTCCCAGCGGCTGCGCTTCCAGCCACACAATCATTTAATCAGCATTTCAGATGTCATCTACACAAACAATGCTTTGGAACACTTCAATTAATGTGCAAACTGGAGATGGTTGACCTGTAATCAAGGAATAATTGTTTTTTTCCTATTATTTTTTTTTCCATCTGAGCATCATTTGCCATCAGCAGTAATGAAAAGTTTAGCAGTGATTAATCTCGAGTGTTTCCTGCCAGCTCCTGCCTTTTCTTTCTCAGCCGCTTCCAGGTGCCCTCTGTGGTGACGTTATAGGAATACCTCCATCGATTCAAAATCTTCCGAAAATGCCTCTCATTCTATGGTGGCTACTAGCATTCCGTAGTAAACTGTTTTGTGCTTAAATTGAACAGAATCTTAAAAGTAAGTAAGAAAGTAAGAACAGTTTACAGCATTTGACAATTTAATGACTCTCATTTGGTCACATAGTCTAAAGAACCAGTGTGAGAGCATTTTACCAAATAAAATTGTTTGAATTATTTTATTCACACAAAGTTGTGTCAAAACACAAAGAAACAAGTATGATCTGAATGTGTGGTTTCCTGAGAATAATTAAAAGTGAGAGAATGATAAATCAATGAGTGAAGATGCCTTATCATTATCCATTAGCTACTTCTACTCTCCCTTTAAAAAAAAAAAAAAACTTTAGAAGCAATTTGCAGGAATGTTACGTCCTGTAATTCTTGTGCTGTCTGTTGCTGGTATCGACAGCAGTTGTAATTGCCATTTTGCTCATAGCTGATTGATTAGAACATAAAGTAACAAGAGAGGAATAATCGTGTCAGGGAGAAGGATGGACGCACTCAATAGCAGGGCTTTGGTATCGGTGGATTTCTGGGAATCAATTCCGCCTCCCTCCTCAGCCAGTGACACTCCAGGCCATAACTCACAGCCCCGGGAAGGCTAACCCCTGTCCGTGGGGATCTCTCCCACATCGGTATCCTGCCGGGTGCAGGGTGTTATCTCACAGGGGTGGATGGATCATTTGGATGGGAGTCCTGCAAATTACATGGACATTGAGGTGTGTAGTGTGTGTGTGTGTGTGTGTGTGTTTAGGAGTGATGAGAATATATGAAGTCGCCATCTCTTGAGAGTTGATTCAAGACAAAGAAAGAAAGATAGAGAAATTGCAAACTAGCAGAAGAAGGAAGATACTTGAGAAGACGGGGGAAAAGACAAGAGGAAGAGAAAGAGCAGAAACCTAATTGGTGATAACCAATAATTGTTTTGTACAGTCTAGCTACAGTACCTATGCTACATCTTGAAATCTAGCGAAAATCATGCTGGCAATGCATGTGGTATAAGACTTCACTACTACCACTACTTCCTGTGGCTGAAATGTGTGAGTATTCTAATTTTTTTATGGACACAAAAAAATGAGAATTGGTTCACACCCTTGGCTCTAGTTTTGTTGTCAAAGCTCAATTGCAGATGCTAGCGTTAATACAGGACGGTGGCTCATTAAGGCATGACTTCATTCCAGTTTTGTGACAAGAGATGGTAGCGTACCTGCAGCACAATGGTTAAAGAGGTTGGTTCAAGAAGAATAAATTACCTGTGGGTGTGGTGAGGGTTTGGCTTCATTATGGAAAATGAGACCAGACATATTTTCTCCCTTTAATACCAATGCATTAAACGACAATACCTGGTTGGAGAGGCACAGAGTGCACAGAAGAGGAGGGACCTTTTGGCTGCATCGTTGAAATGTAGTTAGTACAGTTAATAAACATGTTTAAGTATATAAGGCTTGAGGTGGGCCCCAGGTAGCACAACCGGTAAAGGCATATCTCAAAGGCAAAAGGCAGGTTGCACACTGCAGCTTGGTTTCGAAGCCGAGGCTGCACCAGCTCTGGCCAGCAGTCCCGCTCGGGGGTGGAAATTGGCTGTCTGCCCCATGGGGAAGGGAGGAGGGAAGCCGGTATGAGCTTGGAATGTGCAAGCAGCTCTGTGTGTACTGGAGTAACAGGTGATGGCCTGGTGCATTCTGTCTTGGAGGTGGCAGTTCAGTTCGCCATTGTCACTGCTGTTCCCAGTTGAAGCGACAAACTCGTAGTACAAAGGAAAAGGATAGCTGACATAAACAAGGTCATCAAATTGGGAGAAAAGAGGGGAAAAGAATCAGAATTTTAAAAAGAAAAGTATATGAGACCTAGATTGAAATAGACAAACTAAGCTAAAGTGCGCCGCACGTATTCCCCTTTCTAGACCCAGACAAGAACGTCAGTTTCCTACTGAGAAAAGGGCTTTTCAGACACACACCCACACCACACACACACACACACACACACACACACACACACACACACACACACACACACACACACACACACACACACACACACACACACACACACACACACACACACACACACACACACACACACGTGTAAGGACTGCCTTTAGAGCTCACCTTCTCACTGAATCTAAGCAAATAAAGTTTACAATGGGTTCACTGGCCACCTTTCTAAATGATGCATCTCCCTTTTAACATTTGCAATGTTGGAAATGCAATGTCATTCATTTATTTTATTTTCTGTCCCAGTTTGAAATCCCTCATCCAATCTTTGAACCATCTTCACCCACAATGCATTCACCTGAAAGTAGGGAATCACACCTGCACTAGAACCAAACCTGCATCCCCATATGCATACCAATGCATCAAAAAATCATGTAATCCATGGGTACAGGCCCTGGTGTACACCTCAATGGAATATCTGCCACTAGTGGTGAGGTTTATGAGACACAACAGAGTCAGGTAGGACAGGAAGTGGAAAGATGGCCAATATCTTAAGCTGTGACAATGTCTGAGAAGGCTGTATTTGCATGAGGTGATTTCAGAAAGACTAAGACAGCAGTTTCTACCCACCTCGCCCACAACGCCTACCTGTCTGAAGACACTCCACTATTAATGAGAAAACAAGAGCCCCTCAACAATTTATCTTCAGTTAGATTAAAAGGTCCTTAAATCCCTCTTACCTCAAACATGCCTGCCTTTGAAAATAATCGCAAGCGCAAGCACACACACACACACACACACACACACAAACGCGTGCATGCACACAAAAGCAAACCCGAAAAAGGAAACCCTTCCACTTCAAACAGATTCTATGATTTCCCGATTGACTCTGCCGTCTTTCAAAGGGAAAATAGTGCCGCAGATCAAAGAAATGACATTTTTTGTTTTTCCATGCTTATTGGAATATTGTGCTATGTTTACTTGGCCTACCAATCAGCCCTGAAGCAAAGGCTTCGAGACACAAAGCAACTGTAATCCTTTTTTGTTACTTCCTGTCAAATACATTCGATTCCCGTGACATTATCAAGGGCCCTTTTGCTTGACTGTTTCTTTGGAGCAATAAGTCATAGAGGAGTCAATGACATCATGAAATGCCATACATACAGAGAAGAGAATTCTGCTGCACAGCCTTCCCAGTGCTCAGGAGCAGACCAGAGACCTATTCCATCCCATAGATGGGTTTGTCCTGCTTGAGGGTCCATCATTTTGGCCCTGGGGAGTCTGCCAGACTCACCCCCTGACAGAATCCGGGTCACTCCTTCCCTCTGGAGCAGAGGAGAAAAAAATCCCTGATCTTTTTTTCTTGCACAGGGTCTACCTGTCAATACGGCCTGATGGATTCTGCAAACAACGGAATGCCTGGTATACCTGCAAAGCGGGAGGGGGGGGAAATAAATAAAAGGGCCGATCTAAATGAAACCTCTCAACCTTGATGCAATTACAGAACAACTTCCAGTTAAACCCACCGCAATTAACAAGCCGTCAGGAGGAGTGATGAGGGGTTCGTCCGTAAGACCATATAATACGCGACTGCCGATGAAAACTCAATAGACTTAATTAAGCTGTTCAAAAATACTGTCAGTTCCTGAAGATTGAGCAGCAGAGAGCAATTTGAAAGCACATAGCTGCATTTAATGAAAGTATTTTTCAATTTAGTTATTTAATGAAGGTCAAGCATGCTTTTCCTGTTCCCTGCATACACTGTGTGAGTGGCTGACTCATAATTGTATCAGCTGATCAATCAATCTCTATTAAGTGGCTAAATATGCTGCGCATGACGCTATATCCGAGAGCATCAACTAGAAGGAGAAATGATATGCATAACTTGTAATAACCGCTGGGAAAACAGAAACGCGTGCAAGCTGTGGAAGACAAGCGCTGAAAGCCACAGACATTGGTAGGTGTGGATTTAATAATCAGAACTGGATGTGTGAAAAATGTTCCTGGAGGGTCAGAAAACTTTGACTGTGCCTTTTGAAAGTGATGTCATGTGTATGATTGCATAACAAGGTCATCTTAAAGCTCTGAAGCTGTATTTGATCTAGCAGGAGTTTAGAAACAGGTAAGAGGACAGTTATGATAACTATAAATATAAAATATAACTATGAATATAAAATACGAAACAAAGATGGTTCTAGTTCTAGTTGGGTCGAAAAAAATGTTAAATATGCTTTTTTGTATAATGGGAAAAAATGGAGAAACCCCTCCCATGGCAAAGGGAATCACAACACAACAATCAAATCCACCTGCTGGGGTAAACGACACCACATTTAATGCCGAAATGTTAAAACGAGATTTAGAGCCACTATAAGTTCTGAGTGAAACGGTTTCATGAGAAGATGAGAGAAAGAATCGGATATACTGAGGATGGATTTGTCCGCAACACGTTTGTAATTTTCAACAACAAAACAAAAAAAAAGTAATATCGAAGCAATAAAGCCTCAAATTAACTGCCGAGGAGCTCATTGAGTCCGTCAAGTTTTCACTTGTCGGGTCCGGGCTTCCTCTGGCTTCAAAATGGTTTAATTCAAATCACATTTGCCTTCTCCTCCACTCAGATCTGAGACCTTGGGAACACCTCAGATGAGGGTTCATCAGTGACTAGCTTCCAGCAAAAGACTGGTATTCATTAAATCAGCAAATTTGCACTGTGATACAGAAGGTATAACCACTGAGTGGGAGAATGACTGCCACTTTAACATTTTGTCCCTGCACTTAATGATCTCATTTGTACAGTCAGACACAAAATGTGAATTTCCATATCATGTAGAGGATGCTCCATATCTACGTGCCACTTTCCTGGGACTGACATTGGGATTAACACTGCGGAATTGAAGAACAGATACTTTCACAGGAATATAAAACTTGCACAATTTCAAAGAATGCAAATACCTTTTCAATGACTTTCCTGTTTACCTGCTATATTAGCAATATGGAACTGGAAGCTGCTTTATATTGTGAATGTTGGCACAGATTACAGAGGGGGTGTTCACTTTTATAAAACGGATCCAGATATCCGTATAGACTCAGAAAAGTACGACAAGAGCATTTTAAATAGAAAACCTTAACATAACTTACTATACGGTGTGTTCATCTACTAGCAGATTTATTCGGTCACTAAGCAACAGGAGTCCCATTCTTGAACTTAGAACCTTATTCATTTCACCATTCGTTGTTGTTTTGAAGTTAACAGCAATTTTCTTCTCTGTGCACTTCTCAATAAGTGAAATAGCCCACTTTGAGAATTTGGACCGATTTGTACAGAGAATTGTACTGATGGGGCAGAATTAGATTTTTTATTTTTACATTTTTATTATGATTGATAGCTAACAACGTTTCATATCTAGGATGCTGTATGTTAGTGAAAGGCACAATAAAATGTGTAAAATGATGTATGACCATTCTATTTAGCCATGATTTATCATGAATATCAGCACTGACAGGAAGGTGGACCAATCAGCATCCAGGGCATTCTTCTTTAATACAACAATATGGACAGACACACGTTTACATCATCTGGCAAAACAAAGAGCCGTGACAGGTAATGCTGGGCAAGTTGACACGGATACAAAAACACAAATACTTAAACTTTCCACTTTTGGATTATATTGCACAGGGAAAATGAAACTCACTTTAGCTTAGGAGCACTCTACTTTGCAGTTTTTGTCCAAATTTGCATTCCAGCACAATCAAGTGATGGGCAATTACTGTATTTCTCCAGCGCACGCGGAAGATGGGCCCCTAATGCTTCCTGTGCGTAAATTACTGCTTTAATTACACATGCAAATGTTTCCCGTTCTATCAAGTATTTATGCAAAGTGGTACTGTGAGATGTTCAAACACTATCTCTGAGGCCTTCCAGGAGTGTGTGTGTATGTGTGTGTGTGTGTGTGTGTGCTGGGGAGGGGTTGTAGGGTGTTGATTACACCCCTGTTGCATTTTCCCCTGCAATCCTCCATCCTCCCCTTGAGTCCGTTCATTGTATGCTCCTTTGACAAGGACCCCATGTGAAAAAAATACGTGTCTCTTAAGTGAAATGTTTGTAATTACAAAGATGACCAGGTTTGTGTGGAAGTGATGTCGTTCGCTGTTGGAAAGCCGCTGGTCAGACAGGAGTGAAAATGGGGTTTAAAGGTCTAATCCTCAACACTCACATTTTTATTCATTAAAATGAGTCCCAGGGATTGTTAGAGGCACCTGTAAATCCTCCCGGTGCAGTGCTGGCCTATGTGACAAGAGTGTGGTGGTTACCATTGTCCATCAACCTTAGCAGGAGACTTTACGATTCCTGGAGGGCTTGACAACCATACATACCAGGGAAAACAGTCACGTCTCTCATTAAAGCCTGAGTCTCCAAATCATTGGATGGCATTCAACTTTTGCACTGACCGTGCACCCTTAAACGATCACTCCCAATTGTTGAGTCACACTGACCCTTGCCGATCTGCTAGCTTGGTGAGAGAACCGTGGGACAATAGAGTGGCTGTTGACAGTTTTTTGATGCGTTTTGGGACCCGCTGATGTTGAAACACAATTAAAACGGAGCGGGCCGACAGGGGATGCAAAGCTGGGACACCGGGAGGTGAATTGCTCTATGGTAATCAGAGACTTAAAGAACTGCTACATGTTCATCTGTCTCCCACTGTGCTTTACCGCCTAAATCAATAAAAGGGGGAATTCAATTACATATTTGTATTTCCTACTGTGTATGTAAATGAATCTGCCCATTTCCAGGAAAGAAACATTTATTTTCTCCAAAGCAAACCATTACGTGTTCATCAAGTTCATCACTTCCTCCCTCGCAAGCTCGATAGGAAACGTACAAATTTGTTATGGAGAGATTCCATGAATTTTTTTTCAAACTTTAAAAGCTCAAGATGTTTTATCTACTTCAGAAAGGTAGGATCAACATGTTGGAATTCCCTGAACTGTATCTGATTCCTCAGTTCATATTGAGTGAACACCACATTTCTGTTATGGATTATGTAACATAACAATAGGAATGAAAGGAAACTGTACTCAACTAATTCTGTAACAATTTTAAGTTCACAGAAACCCTGACTGTGAACATGAGTGATTGAGGATTCCTGTACTATATGGGTTCTCATACAACCACCCCTGGTACAGTGTATTGCCATTACATGATTCTAATCTGAAATCCTGACTTTGCATCTCAGTGCTCATTTCTAAGCTCCTTCTCTACCTTCTCTCTCTAAGCTCCGACTTCGCCATGATGGCAGTAGACTTCAAATTAGCCGAGTTGTTCTGTCCAAGTCCTCATCTCACTCTGCTAGTTCACAACCACGTCTCTCTTCAAAACACACACATACACCGAGAGGCATGCACACACACATTTGCAAATACATTCACACACATCAACACATACACGTCTGACACACACACGTACTGGCACACACATATACTTGTGGGCACAAACACACAAAAACGCGCACGCAGACGGAGATAGGCAATAGACACACACAATGGCTGACAATCAAGCACCATTTATAGACATTTTAGGCACCAATTAGGTACGACAGATTATTGAGTTTATGCAGCATGGTTAAAGATTTAAAGAGTCTGTATTAGTGCCCTGAAATACGCGGAGTTGAATCACATTTTTGACTGATGTCCCAAACCTGCTCTTAAATTGTCACAGTATTCCTGTTTGTACCCAGAGAAAGACACCAGCTGTGGTATTAGAATGGTGACAGAGCCATGCTCCAATCACACTCAGCAGGGCATCAGTCTGGACATATTGATCCAGACTGATACCTAGGGAATGGGGACAGGCTTATAACAAAAAAAGTTATAACAAAGAAAGTTGAGGGTGAAAGTGAGATGACTGGGGAAGGCCAAAGACCTCTGCATTTAATAAGAGACAGGTTCTGCATCTCTGGACATAGTTACAAGAAGGACCTAATATATAGACTTTTTATGTTAATTTTAACGACAAAAAGTCATTGTGATACTTATGCAAATATATACATGCACACACACATACACGCCGCTGTCACATAAAGACAGGTTTTCAATTCAGAGCCCAACTCCCCGGAGCAAATTTAAAAACATCAACAAATGCAACTCTTGGCATTAGGAATAACATTTAATGAAAATGTGTCAAGCAACGGGAGACGCTATCTTAAGCCCTCGACGAACAAACCTTTCCTTCGACCTGCGGCATTACGAAACGGTAAAGTTTAAAAAGAGGGCACAGGCGGGATTGTCAGCTGGGTATCTGTCACTACACAAACTCCAGCAGCAGCATCCTACCTGACTGCGAATGGTCACTCGGCTCCTCCTCCCTGGCCAGAGCTCGGAGTCGTCGGATGGACCGCAGTCGTCCTGGAGTCTGGATGCTGCCCACTGTCTCTCTCTCCCTGTCCGTGCGGCGGGAAGGACAGCACAAGCCTCGCACCCTGGCACCTCCCGTCTATCCTGGCTGATGATGGCTCACCTTGCTGCGACTGGGCTTTTAGTTTTTTTCGGAGAGCAACGTCCTCGTGTGCCTCCCGTCACTTTCTCTGTCCTCGGGGTCCCGCTCTGCCAGCCGACTCAGAGTGTCGCCACCAGTGGAAACGCCGCCACTGCTGCTGTTGCTCTAAGAGTTTGTGGGAGAGGGAGAGAGGCCGGAATTAAATGGGCTCGGTGGTTTAGCACTGAGAGTGTGCGGGCAGGAGACAGGAGAGAGAGGGGGAGAGAGAGAGAGAGAGAGAGTGATAGAGAGGAGGGAGAGCAAGAAAGGGGGAGAGAGAGAGGGAGAGAGAGAGAGAGAGACAGTGTGACAGAGATGCTGTGCCTGTACTTGCCCCCCACTGAGAAACGTTGTGTGAGGGGAATGCAGACAGAGAGCGACTCAGGCATCCACAGCAGACAGCACACCTCTCATCTCCGATTTACCCCTCCTAGAATCCTCCACTCCTTCACAGGCTTCCAGTGCAGCACTGCAGTACTGATTAAACTCTCTCTCAGCTGTCCAGGAAACAAGCTGTTTGAAATAATAAATTAAATAAAAGCAACTAGAACAGGGTTCAATTACCTTTCCCTCTACCCCCTTATAAATAATAGATGTGCCAAGTACCAGAGAGTTATCCTTCACACAATTATGCAAATCCTATTCTGCTCCTCTCTGTGTTTCATTTGATTCTCTGATTCCCTCAGGATTTCAACGTTTCAGGAACGGGGCACTAACCCATGAAGGGAGCCGGCAATAGCATATCGCGGAAACATAAAGAAATTACCTACAAAACAAGATGACTCAGATTCAATGCAAACACAACTTTCCTCTGAGGGTTAACTCAGCCAAGGCTCGCAAAGGAGCCAACGCTCGCCACGGCCGCGGGAACGCGCCCGCCCGCCTGCCTTTGCGCTGCCTTGGGAAATCATAGGATCCATCTCCCTGGCTTTGTGTGAGGAGCTGAACTTCAACAGTGACCTCGTTCAAATGTCAGCCCAGGCCTGGAACTTCTGAAGGTATAGGCCCATGGGGAGCCTCTCATGGGAAAGTAAGGCAGTTTGGCCTATGGAGTGAAAAGGGACAAGGGATGCCAGGCACCTTCCGTGCACGGGGCTGTTTTGTTATTCAGCCTGAAACATGCGGCCCAACGGCAGAGGGATCAAAGAAAAGGCTTCCGCGAGTCAAATTTTTGGATCGGGGAGCGGGCACCCTCCTGGCACTGGAATCTCATTAAAGCGGGAGAATTCTGCCCCACAGTCAGCCACCGAAGCCCCTGTGACAGCAAATAAAACGAGACATGCGGTTGAGGGGACCTTGAGATTTTGAGAACACAAAGCCCGTGGATTACTGGTTTCGTTTGACACCGCGGCGACATGTGTACAGGATGGCGAGATCGTAAATGTCACAGCGGTTTGGGAATTGTTAAACTGGCACAGGCAGATCTGCTGCTGACAGAACAGGAGACGTGAAGACAAACAATTGGTTCACAAGTTGCAGACTTAGGAAAGATTTAAATTCCATTGTAATGTCACAGCGTACGATGCTTGCGGGCAACATTTCTTTACATGTCTGGTGGCTTTTGGTCTGTGATTTAAAGCGTGCCTTTATTCAGCATAAATTGATGGTGTTCGTGACACCTCAGCTCCACTTCTCCATGCTAGCTTAGCACACAAACGGAGTTATTAATGTTCAAGTTAATTACCCATGGCGAATGTGGCTGTTGGGAGCAATTCACACCAATCAGACCGCAGCACTGCCGGGCTCCTGCGACTGGCTGGCTGGCACACTCATGGCTAATTACAACAGGTAGTGGATGTGGAAGACAGCCGTTGTGAATTCTCCTTTGCCCGCATCCTGCTCATTCACATCTTTTCATCATTTACTTGACCACAAAGCATTGAGCCCAGGGCACTTCAGAAATGCACACATACTAATGATTAATGCTGTTGGCACAGATCCTCTTGTTTCACAGCTATGCAGTGTTCAATACCCTCAACTTCAGCAATACCACCTCCACACAAGGAGAGGGAGGAGCATGTGACATTGAGGGAGGACGTGTGTGTGAGAGAAGGAGGAGGTATGTGTAAGAGAGTGTTTGCAAAGCAGTGTGTGATTGGCACAGAGAGTGAAGTGTGTGAGAGATGGAGGAGGTGGTGTGGTGTTGGGGAGGTGCATGAGTGAAACAGATGTAGGACGAATGTCTGAGAGGAGGGAAAGGGGGTATGCGGGAAAATATTTGGGAGGTGTGTGAGAGTGACGAAGGAAGTGTGTGAATGAGGGAATCCACCTCCTCGCGATAGATCGAGGAGGTGTGAGATAGAGTTTGGGTAAAAGAGAAGATGGTAGTGAGAGAGTCTGTGTGGTGTCATGTTTTTCAGTGAAAGAGGAGGCGTGTGTGACCTTGAGAGGGAGGAGGTGGGTGTAAAAGTGAGAAAGGAGGTGATGTGTGTGAGAGAGGGAGAGGTGGTGCGTGAGAGTGAGAAAGGATGTCAGGGCGAACTTACCATCGGGCTAACCGGATTATAGCCCCCACTCCCCACCCCTCCTTTACTGGTTGCTCCTCGTATTAACTTTGACACCGAATCAGTCAGAGAATGAAATTTCTCTGATACATCACAAATGACTGAAAACTAGCAGCTACACACTGACTTGTAGGGGCGTGTGATAGTTTGTGTTAGTATGTGCTTTTTTTTCATTTGCAAATCTATCTGGTTGTATGAAATGAATAATAACTTATAATATCAACAATAATCAATAATAAAGTAGTATCAATAAATGTATCTGGAATATGATAAGCTCTTTTTCGAGTACCACCTTTATTAGCATAGTTTTTCATTATTTATTGTCATTTTGTCATAGCTGTAAAGGCTAGGGCAATGTTATAAATGTGTGTTCGCCCGTTCACAAGACACAAATGTTTTTCAACACTAGCTATATCCTCCACATTGCTGGATATTCATTGTACATGGTTGCCTTTTATTATTTTTCCATTAATGTATAAAGTGCAGGCAATTACACTTTGGTGACGACACTGTTTTTAATTTAACACAGGTTGAAAACTACACTACAGAGCAAACAAGCAATTAACTGCTTACCAAATCAAAACTGGAGCATAGACAGGAAAGTGAAAACCTAGCGTCTCAAATTGTTTTCACTTACTGTATTGCATTCCAGCTCCAACCGATTCTGCAGTGGTTAACCAATAATGACACTACACCATTCTGAATCACCACTGAAAACTCAATAACATCATCACTCTCTTAAAGACCTACTATTCATGACCAATACGATTAAGTCATTACCCTGCTACAGAAATCCTTGCATTGCAGTCACGATTGAGGGCTGGTGGGAAGCAAAATCTTTCAACACACCATCAGTCCAAGCACCTTAACTCCCATATGGCATAACCCAGACTTCACAATCAATAATGTCCCATTCATTCTCAGGTCCGGTCTTGAGACTGAGAAAATCATATTTTCTGCAATTACTACCTAGCACCCTTTCCCATGATGCAAGAAAAGTCATTATTTTGCATACCTACAAGTAAAAAAACTCACTTAAATCCAGTGTCAATATCAACCACTGACTCCCATCTCCTTCTCCACTATAATTTCCTCCTTTAAATCTCCTCATAGAAAAATTTAGTCTCCAAAATATACAAAAAACTAACATCCCTCAGTCTAATTTCCAATAGAAAATGGAACATGGGCCTAGACATATATAGTGGCCACCCTTAAACAAGTGTCAGATCAGGACAACCTACGGTTGCACCCAGTTCGAGGTCCCCCATAGATCCTCAAAAAGAAGCCAGTCTGGTACCCCCGTGAACCCAGGGGAGTAAACACACTGGATGGAATGCTTCCCCAAGAAAGGGAAGAGGTCGGTCTATCACAGCACTACACAAACCACAACTCACAAAGCACAGCAGTTAATCTCCTTTCTAAAGCTGGCTTGTAGCCAAAGGAGATCATGCCAGTCACCGGACATTGGTAAGAGAGCAGCCTGCGAAGCTACTGGTCACCATCCCTCACCAACAGAAAAACATCTGCGACCTCAAGCATAGCTTCTGCGTCTTCAAGCACCTCAAGAAATGACCTACACTTCTTTCCCCCAAGGCACGTTTCTGCACCTCATTCTTCAAATGATACAACATCAATGCTACTTCAGTGTCAACAATAATGTCAATGTTCAGTTTAATTTTGGGAAGTCAGCTAGCTACATCACGAAATTAAGCTTTGCATGTGTGCTGTTGTAGCTAGCCAAACAGTAGTATTAGCTAATATAGTAATTGTAACTTACTTCATTTTTTCATTATAAATATTGTGGTGTCCCCAGGGGTTGGGCGACACTCACGGACCTTGCAGAGGGCATAGGCAAGTTTAAGAACAAGGAGGCAGTATTCGAAAACAAAATGATAATTTATTAAACTATAACTTACAAACATAAAACAAAGGGTGGGGTCTTCAAGGGAATACAAACACATAAAGTCCACAAATCCTATCTCGTCGTCAAAGTCCAAATCCAATCCAAAATCCAGGTCCAAGTCCACAATCCAGTCCGTAGTCGTTATCCAAAGCAATCCAATTTTCCTACACAAAAAACAAACACACTCCAACACTCTTTCCAAATACTGGCTGGTCAATCGACTTCACAGTTTCACTCTCCAAAAACACACAGCAACTCCTTTCCACACACGTTCCTACTCCTCTCCCAGTGTAGTGGGAATCAGCCCTTTAAATAGGCCTTGAAATGGCCTTCAGCTGGTTGTTAGTCCCGTTGCCTTGACATTGCTCAAGTGTTTCTGTGGCCTGCTGGGAAATGTAGTGTTTTTGCTCCCATGTGTGGGAGGACCCAGCAGCCATTTCCTTGTGCAGCCCATTGGGCTGCCACAATATATTGTCAATTAACGTATTCATTAGTTAGCCAATTAAGAGAGCTCTATTGATTTGTTATGTTGACGTTATGCTGTAGTTGTTAGAACCTGAACTCAACTATATATTCAAACTATATTCAACTGTAGTGGTGGATGTGTACATAATGATTTTACTTTTATACTTGACTAAACTTGTTTTAAAATATTGTGTTATTTAAATATTTCCATGTATTGTAATTGTAGCCATATATGGCAGAATATGTAGAATGTATGGCACTTTAGGGTTTGTTAACGGACCTTGGCTTTCTGCTTCCCTCCCACCCATGTCGGACCATAAATGGTCGGACCTTGTATATGCACGGCATGTCGTGGTTTATATCTTACATACATATTTTACTTGCCCCCCTTACAGAATTCCTAGCTGCACACCTGACGGAGGTGATAAGTATGAGAGACGGAGGGAGGTGGTATGTTTGTGAGAGGGAGAAAGGAGGTGGTGTGTGGGAAAGACAGGGAAGAGGCAGGTGTGTGTGGGCGTAAAGCAGGGGCAGTGTTGGATACTGCGGGAGGTCTATGTGGTGGAGGGGAGGGAACAGTAAAGGAGTCTGAAATGAGCTGTCAGCCCATGACCTCCAGCACCCTCTGGCTGGAAGTGCCGCCCTCAGCAGAAACAACAGCCGCGTCGGCAGAACTCTTAAAGAGAAAGTTTATCCACGCTGGGCTCTGGCTTTAGCGCTCTAAATCACACGCATTCCCCCTTCACTGCCTGCAGCTGCTCCTGCTAATGCTCATCAGCAACACTTATCCACTTTCACTGTCCAATGATAAAGCACTGTTATAGACTCAAAACGCAGAGGCAGCCTGATTGGGCATAAATGTGTCTAATGAAAATGAACCACAACTGAATCAACCCACAACAACCCACAACTTCCCTCTTAAGTGCCCTCAGAAGTTCCTACTGCTGTTACTTAGCTATTCTTTAGCAGCCATGTGTATAAAATGTAGATTTATGTAAAATTGAAATGATAAGCTTGAGAAAAGGAAACTATTATTTTTTAAAAAGGGCTCCACAAGATAAGGGATTAATGCATAATCACAAAACAAATGAATGTAATTCTGTTAGTGAGAAAATGCTCGTAGAAACCATGGCAATCACTTCTCCATGACACTGATGGTTGAAGTGCTGGACTCCATTAACGAGGCTTTCCAATTTAGCAAAATTGTTTTGCAAATTATTTTTAAAAATGTGCAGGGGGGGGGGGGGCAGTTAAAAATGCCAGTGGGCATCATGGCCTTTGCAATAGCAGCTTTTAGTTTGTGGGAGTGCTGTCTCAAGTGAAGTGCCGTGGCATCTAAACATTTAGCAATTCTTTGAAATCCTGCAATGTGTAAATTAAAGTTATATCTTTAACAGTAGCCAGCAAAAAAAATAAAAGAAAGGTTTTAGAAAAGACTGTTTTAGCATTGTGGAGGGTTGAGGCCTGAGGCCTTTAGTGTTAGGCGGCCTTACAACAGCTTGTGGGCTCAGGTGCATTAACTCCTATCCTTGCTCATTTCGTTTCCATCCACCGCCAGTAAATCCTTACATACAATATCAAGCATATTCCTAAATGAATTAAGACAGAGACAACAGCACAGTCAACGGTATCTTCTAGAAGTGAAAACAGATCTGGACAAGAAGCACAGGCTCTCAAGCACACTGGTGCCCTCCGTGAAAATCGCACTGTGACCATGCCAGTGCCGACTGTGCAAGGGAGCACCGTAGGGAGGGAGTGAAGGGTTCAGTCGCCACAGTATTCCCCAGATTATCGTGAAAATGATCGGCAGCCTGTGGACTGCCAGCACCCGCTGTGCATGAAGTTCAGTCATCCAGTGAATCAGCTCTCGCAGCTTGAACTGCAGAATTATACTTTTTTAAATTGTCTGCACTTCTTATGATCTGTGTTAGTCTGCATTCTTCCAGAGAGAAAAGAAAAATAGGAAATTTAAAAGTTTAATATTGCATTTTTCATTGGTACACATAAATACATTTGACTTCAATTGTTTCATGGTGTAAATCCATTTTAAAAATTTATACTGTGAAAGCAGTATCAGCTGGAGATCATACAGTATATGTACATATATAATATAGATGGTACACTGCATGAAAAGTGAATAAATAGAAAAATATAGCAGAAACTAAAAGGTCCCAACCTTATGGACTGACTGGTCAAACGAGTGTGGTACAAACCCAGAAGCAGCAAAACCCACAAATCAATATCAAGCTTTTTATCATCACTGTAAAAAGGGAACACAGAAAAGAAAAGAGTCACACTTTCCATTTGTAACATAAACAAAATGCTATCAAAACTGGGCAAATGGGGGACAAGTCACAATTGCTAAAGAAAACAATATGGAAAAATCAACAGTGTTTTATAGATAGAAGGGCCAGAACAAAGATAGCAGGTCACTAAGAAGTAGATGTATCATTTGGAAACCTGATGTAAACAAAAGAAAAAGTTCTAATGAGAACCCAATTACTGCTGGTAATTATTATGAAGGTTTATAGCTACAAAATGAGAGTAGTCCATTTAAAAACAAGGCGACACTAATGCAAGCAAAGATCAATAAAGGATAAAAATTCTTTAAATTGGTGTATTTTGACCAAATTGACCATCTTCAATGTTTGTTAAAGCTCCAAGCTGATTCCTTGACAATCATAGCCTTTATTTTTAAGAGGATTATACATTGCATCTGTGTGTGCACTAAGTATTACTACATAATTCTTACTACAATTTTTATAATCAGGAAAAAAATATTCACACTAGTTAGTGAAATGCCTGAGGTTTACAAGGTCATCTATGTCAGAGTGGAACACCTTAGGATGCATGGTATGAGATGCATTTACGCCCTTCACACCCAAGGCTGGATACACAACCCATTCACAGATAGATATAGATATACAAACACAAGATTCAATAAGATATAATGACAGACATGCTTTACATGTCACATATCATCCATTTAAAAAGCTGGACATTCTGGGATGGAAATCAGGTTCCAAAAGTACCAAAATAACCTAAAAGTAATTTGATTAAGTCAGTGAGTTTCAGGAACAAAGGCATTACTGGTCCCAAAAACAACCCAGTTATCTGTATTCTATAAAATAAACCTCCGTACCCGGAATTCTACACTGGACAATAAAATAAATCACCAATAAAGGTCAAAATGACCTTTGAGACGAGTCATGTACAAAAGTGAATGGGATTTTTTTTTCCCAGGTACTATATTTTATTAGACTTTAAATAAACACCCATTTCAGAAAAACAGCCACATAACATTGAAATACCTAATAAAACCCATACATACTATCCAACTAATATAAGTTACACAGGGCATGCCTTTCTGAATTTAAAAGAGGCAGAGTGATAATCTTCCAGGACTTTAAGGAAAAGAACAGAGGTCGGTCCCTGAATCCTGAGCAGTGTTCGTGGCTGTTGAAATTCAGACGGGCTGTGATTAGCCTTGCAGCTAACTCTGCCCGCACGTCAGGCCGTCAGCTCATTCCTCCTTCCAGCCGTGCTCCTCCACGACTCTAGCTGCTCCCTGATAATTGAGATGCAAATTTCTCATGCGGTTCTTTGAAAACCAATTACCATCTGGGTCTCTAAAAACTCAGGAGCTCCGGTCGGCAACGAGGATGGCGGAATTTGTTTACAACAGCATATGTCGTCATGCCAACTGGAGAATGTAAAAAAAAACGCACGGCTGACTCGATCGTAAAATCTGTTTCGGCAGGTGTGTAATAAACAAGCCACTGCCACCGCACAAATGGCACATGTTAGAAACTTTGTGAACCACAGATGCAATCCAGGCAATGAGCCACATCGAAGGACAAAAGGTCCCAATGTGTCCTCTACAGATTACCTGTGCTAAAATGCTATTGCTGCTGCTGGTCAATGCTGAATATAAAGTAATCCATCAGTTTTATACGCTTGTAATGTATGTTGTATAGCATTCCCAAATCAACACGCATTAGATTATAGTCATTTAGCACACTCTTATCCAGAACCGCTTACAGCCCAAGAGAACATAAGTGCATCCACGTGAGTTTTATGAGCAACAGTGACACAGATCTGGCTGACAACACTCCCAGACCAGTGAGTGTATGAGCAACATCACTAAAGTGCTACTGCTAATGATCTATGTCAATTCTACAATATAATAAAGAAACACATAAATAGATAAGTTAATTGAATTTCAAATGTAGCAATTGCTACAGGTGGGGGTTGAGGGGGGAGTCAGATACAGTCTGAAGAGATGAGTCATCAGTCTGTGATGGACAATAGGCAATGATTCTGCTCTGCTGACCCCCGTGGAAAGTATATTCAGAATAGACAGGCATCAAGGATTGACCATGCAT
Source organism: Aldrovandia affinis (assembly GCA_029706075.1). Classification (NCBI taxonomy): domain Eukaryota; kingdom Metazoa; phylum Chordata; class Actinopteri; order Notacanthiformes; family Halosauridae; genus Aldrovandia; species Aldrovandia affinis. The sequence continues at coordinate 4,956,843 of JAINUG010000045.1, read as the reverse complement.
GCAACCTAGCTGCAGGGATTTTGTGGCACAGGCAGGGAGATCAGCGAGGAGGGAATTGCAGTAGCCCAAACGTGAGAGTAGCAGGGCCTGGACTAGAAGCTGCATAGAGTAGGTGATGGGGAAGGGTGGCTTCTTTGGAGGTTATATAGAAAGAAAATGCACACCTGACTCATTGCTGACATACAACATGACACACAAATGTCAGGAGGTTTGATTGGAGCAGTTGTTTTCAGTTCGATGTGCTTGGCCGAATCAATGTCAATAGTATGTGGTTTTGTAGGTGTGGCAATGCAGACCACATGGAAGAAGCAGAGATAGACAATAAATGGCTAACAATGTCCCAAACTGCATCCTTACCTCACGAAAAAACCACAGTACCCACTCTGGACAAGTGGTGTTAAAACTACAAAACAGTTACTAAGCAAAAACTGATAAAAATAGGTGGGCACACTAAAAATATTAGTTTAGTGTGAGTTCTGCACGTCAAAGCCAATGCCTGACCTAAGAACACGCACAATAAGCATAATATTCATAAAATGTAAATTGTATATTTGATAGTAACGGTATGTTTTCCACCCCTAGTTTCAGACAATGACACTATGTTTGTGTCATTAATTCACCAGTAGACGGAGCTCACAAATAACTGAGTTTCAATGGGTGAGAGGGCCTACAGGCTTTAATTATATTTGTTCATGTTGTGTCCAGGGCACATATGTCACAGCATAGATTTCATAATTTGTTAGTTACCAAGCTCTGGGATCAAGGCACATTTTTGAGAATTTCTCCAGTTACAATATAATTGCTATAAAAATGTGACTCTGGCTGTTAATGAGCGGCTCAACAGCACAAGGGTTCCTTTAAATCCTTCAAACTAAACACATTCCTACTTCAGAGTAGAGCGCATTCCAGATCAATCAGAATGAACTCCTTTAGGATACTTCAGTATTATACATTGTACTTTTGCTGATCATTTTAATTAAATTAGTTCAAACATAACTCTGGATATCACCAAAACCTTTGACATTAAAAATATTTTCAAAAATGTGGAAGAAAGCCGCTTTCCATAAGGCATATTTTTATTCTTCATTCATTGATTCTTGATATACATACCATCGCACATCAAGGTTGTTCAACATGGTTGAAATTGCAAGGGCCTAGACTCAATCAGGATAAATCAAATGTATCCTTTACTTTGACTTAACACACCCATTTTACAAAGCAGAAATTATAATCATTGGTAATTTCCTTTGAGCATTTCATTTTAAAACTTGCAAAATAGTTGAGTGGAGAGCCATTGAGGATTGTTGTCCATGAAATGAAATATCACAATGGCTTTTGTTACTCGCTGTTCCTAGCTGGGGTGATTTTGCATTCAAAACTTTACTGAAATCAAACAATGAAACAGATTGACTCTGGCAGAGGATGAATCAATGCAGTGAAAATGTATTGAGACAGTCACAGGAAGTAGCTGCAGAGGAACTGAACATATATCAAAAAATATATAAATATACTGTATCTCTTACTGGCAGTCTTCCATACTTGTGTATACATGATATCCATTTTCTATATCTATTTTCACTTAAGCACCTGCTATATTATAACTATATATCTGATATTATATAGCTACTGTGTATATAAAACAAAAATATTTGGATAGCCATATACATACAGTATATAGCCAATATCATTCTAAATACTCCAATCTACTATAGATGACTGAAGTGGATCTCAAATTAGTCTGAAATCAACTGGATGGTAATGGATTATCTATAAAGAAATATGACACACACCTGACAATAATGGAATAATTACAAACATAATTAACTAAAAATCACAAAAATAACAATGCTGCTGTCAACTTCATCTGATCACTATTATGACAATTATTGTTACATTATGAACATGGAGGCAGATGATTCTGATTCCCAGTGAATACATATTCATGCAATTAGCAATGGTACTAGCCACAACAGTGAAAATATAAAAATAAATGGCACCTGGCACAATTTACAAGTACAATCACAAGTTTATACAAGTTTTATTTTAGCTATTTCTTTAGGGAGCATTACCTGAAATCAAACAATGAAACAAGCTGATTCTAGCTCAGGCTAAATCAATGCAGTGTAAATGTTTTAAGTTGCTGGACTCAATATTCTGTCCACTCCTCTGTGACACTGCCACCCATGGATAAATGATCTCCTGTATTGTACTTTTTGTGCTTTGTTGGATGTTTTCCCATTATGCCTACATTGGTTACCTTTCTTTTAGGAAGATGCTGGCAGTTTGCACAGGTCACAGGGCAGCAGGTACTTGTAATCCATGCAGTCTCTTGCTCCTGCCTCATTTTCTGGTTTCACCTCATACACTGGGGTATCCAGCATCTTCTTTACAATTACATACCAATAATCTTCCAAGTAGGATCTTATCTTCCCCATCCCTCCTCTCTCAGGCATGTTTTTCAAGACTTGTCCCCCTGACTTCAGCTCTACACCATAAAGCTTTTTTTCATGTGATAACTTGCTTTGATCCTGGTCTGGCCTCATCCTGGTCCTCTATTTCTTGACATAATCATCACAAGAGTACTCTTCTCCATCAGGGTTCAAGCTGAAACAGTGGGTCTACTGGGAGCCTTGGAGACCTCCGAAAGAGAAGAAAATAAGGCAAGGACCCGGTGGCATCATGACGAGTGGAGTTACAGGCATGCACTACACTTGCAAGGGAGCTCTTCCAGCTTTTGTTCTTTAGTGAGGATGCTCAGCATTGCCAGTAGGGTCCTATTAAACCTGCTTGTTTACTTGAGGGTGGTAAGGGGTTGTCTGGCAGCTTCTCATGCCACACAGGTTGTTAAACCGTGTTATTAATTTATTTTCAAACTCCTGTCATGGGGAATGGGAACGGGAATCCATATCACAGTAAAAAGTCATTAAATATCTTGTCTGCAACTATCCTGGCTGAGTTGTTAGTTGTTGCATATGCTTATGCGAGCCTTGTGGTGAAATGATCCATTATCATGGGAATATACTCGTGACCTCCATTGCACATTTCAAGGTGGAGGAAGTCTACTGCCCTTTGTCCGTGAATGTTAAATGCTCGACAAATTGTTACTTCAGGGAGCTTATTAGCTCGTCGGCATCCTGTTGTGTCACTGGACTTTGCCTCCCACTTGAGGCTGAGGGTTTTAATGCTTCCTCTAATGCTTTTCTGGATTCCTCTTATGACCTCTGCAACCTGCAGTACTGCAAAAGCAGAAAATCCAAGCTGACTTTGTGTATTATCGGTCTCTTTGCATTCTACAAGTACTGCCTGTAGTACAAGTACTGCCTGTGAACGTAAAGAAGTCCTGTACGTATTGCTGGGCCTCTTTAACCTGCTCAACAGCATCTAACTGACATTCTGCTCTAATGAAAGCATGCCTACTCCACTATTTTCCTCTCCACACTTCATCCTCTCACGGAAAATACTTCAGATAACAACATGCCTCAATAAGCTGATCCCTCTTCAGTTAATTTAATACAGCACTGGTGATTTCCTAAAACTGTTCAAGATCAATGGATGTGCTCTTTTCTAGGCTTGACTGACCAGAGGAGTTAGGTTTAAAACTTTTGACCAGTAGTGTATTTCTAAAAAATACAAATATATCTCTTACTGGCAGTCTTGAATGAATGACGATTGGATTTATATACCGATTTTTTCCTCCCAAGGAACTCAAAGTGCTTTGCAACAATAGGGGCAACTCACCTCAACCACCACCAGCACCCACCTGGGCGAACGCGACAGCAGCCATAGTGCGCCAGTACAAGCTCACTACACATCAGACACACAGTGGAGAGGCAGAAATTAATTAATTTAATGTATTTATATATATTGTCTTGGTTGGGAATTTGACCAGGACACCGGGTTAACACCCTACTGTTTTCAATGAAGCGCTAGGGGATCTTATGACCACAGAGAGTCAGGACCTTGGGTTTTACCGTCCCAATCTGAACAACGGACATGTAATCCCGTGGGATAAAACCCACAACCTTGGCATTGCCAGTGCCATGCTTTACTAACTGAGCTACAGGACTACAAGTCTTCCATACTTATGTATAAACCACTGCGCTCTGCTACCTCTAGGCGATTGGTTACTCCTTCATGTCAAGGGACCAATAGCCACTCATCTAGGTCAAGACTATTCTCTGTCCTGGCACCACTATGGTGGAATGAACTGCCCACTGACGTCAGGACAACCAAATCGCTGCCCATCTTCCGCTGCAGGCTGAAAACACACCTCTTTAGACTGCACCTCGGACCTTAACCCACCCATCCCTATATTACATTTTTTTGCACTTATTGTTAATTTCCTTGTAAATAGCACTTGTGTTGTTTATGTGGCATACTTAACGATTGATGTACTTAGACATTGTAGCATCAAGTGGTTGTTAATTTACTTGAGCTGAATGCACCTTCTGTAAGTCACTTTGGATAAACGTGTCTGCTAAATGGCTGTATTGTGTTGATTGTATTGTATTTTAAATTATTATATTATGGCATACACACAAAGTATTCAGCCCCTTAAATAATTGCTTTTTGGATACATTCATTATTATCTCAATCCTGACAAGTCCCCCAGTTATTGCAACAGAAAAGCATCCTCATAACATTATGCTACCACCACCATGCTTTATGGTAGGGATGGTCTGACACGGGTGATGAGCTGTGTTTGGTTTGCGCAAGGCATAGTGCTTTGCATTCGGGCCAAACAGTTAAATCTTTTGTTTCATCAGACCACAGAATGTTTTACCACATGGTCTCACAGTTTGCCCTTACATAGAAGCGTCTTTTTTCTGGCCACTCCCCTGTAGAGACCACTTCTATGGAGTGCTGCAGAGATTGTTGTCTTCTGGAGAGGATCTCCCCTTTCAGCCATGGAGGTTTGTAGTTCTGTCAGGGTGGTCATTGGGTTCTGACTTCCCTGAGTGTTGGAGGGGGGCCTGCTCAAGGTTAATGTCTTGGTGGTTCTATATTCTTTCTATTTCTTAATGATGGACTTAACTGTGCTCCTGGGAATTTTCAACATGCTAAAAATTGTTTTATACCCTTCCCCAGATCTATGCCTCCTCACAATTCTCTCATGGAGTTTGACAGACTTGGTCTTTATAGTTGAGTTTGTGTTCTGACCTACATTAACAACTGTGGGACCTTATATAGACAGGTGTATTTCCTCTGAAATCATGTCAATCAATTGAAATGACGACAGGTGGACTCCATTCAAGTGTTAGAGTGATCTCATTAGGGAATTGGAATCACCTGAGCTCAGCTTGGCACGTCACACCAAAGGGGGTGAATACTTATCAAATAAATACATTTTTAATTACATGCAAAAAATGTTCAGATTTATCAGTCCAGTATGCTAGACAGAAACACCCATATAAATGCATTTAAATTAGATTTTGCAGCATATCAAAATCTGAAATAAATCTGAAGGGGCTGAATACTTTCTGAAGGCACTGTACCTTTGGAGCCAACCGTTCTCTTTCTTAATGATGACTTAAACATAAAATTAAATTGGAGGCAAAAAGGTTTTGTTTGCCGGTTTAACTGTGGCAACTGTGTTTAACTGTGTTTTCAAGATATTGCCATGATGGATATAGCAACTGTCAACTGCCAGGATTAACAAGGCTAGGGTTACTACTTTAGAGATCTGGAAAAAGGCTATGGTTGAAATAACCCAATTTCTTGTTAGATATACATAATTATATTTATATACTATAAATGTGGTTGTGTGCTATATTACTAACAAAAATTTGGAGGTATATATGTTTTCTGCTGCACTCATTATTTATTCGTTATTTGAAAGGTGAATGATTGTAATTTGTACTGCATTTCATACTATTAAAAAATATTTGATCCCAAGAACCATTCAGTTTCACAAAAGCCACTATCCCTCCTTCACTTTTCCTCATCTTTTGCTTCATCTATTTTTCCTTTTCATTTATTTTCATACCCTCCTCTTTATACTCTTTGATTCCCTTGTCACTCTCTCCTCATCCTTTGATTAGCAGGAACATGACAGTTTTACACCGGAAGCCATCAGCGTTTCTTTATGGCAACCAGATGACCTTATTCCATTCAATTCAACACTGCCACTCCAATTAATGAAGGGGAAGGAATTAAATGTGGCACCCTTCTATATCCTGGAATCAATTACTGAGATCAGGAGACATGGTGGGAATGTGTGTTCCTGAATGCTGTCCTGCCCCACCAATGAGGACTCTTTCTGTCACATGACACTAGAGATGTACAGAAACTGTGTCTGACACACACTTGGCATTTAAGTAGTTACCCACACCATCTCAAAATCTAGACAAACATGTTTTTCTGTGTGTATAAAAATACCCGAAAACATTGATTAAAAGCATCAGTCAACAAAAATTCATGGAGTGGTGATTTAAAGGTTTAACCTTTACAGTTCAAAGCACTGAAGGCTCAATCTCCTCAGAAATCAATTAAATGGCAAACAGACTGTTACTTTCAAGGCAACGTCTGTTAAATGCCTGGGTTAATGCGGTCAATTCAATTGGCCAATTAGCCTGAATAGCTGCACTTGAATATACATACTGTGCTGTTTCCAGCAAAACAAAACCTGATCAATTTCAGCACTTTTTTGCTTCTTATCTTTCTCGTGGTAGTTAAGGGAACAAGTGTGTCCGTTCAACAGCACTTAGCAGCAGAGTGCTTCCACTGAGGCTGCTCAAAGGGAATTTGATAAGTGCATAATTAAAAAACGGATGGGGGGGCTTCGATTTTGTCCAAAATTTACTCTTGCTTCCCCAGAATCAGGTGGTGTGAAGTCATGACTCAAAGACTTAAAGACTTGAGCTTCAGTGCGGTGGCCTATAGCATGTAAAACAGATTTTTCACATGTCTAATGGGCAATCATTGGGGAGAGAGTGACTGAGCTGGTCTCAGCCCCACTTCATCAAAACACTGTGTCCCATTCCGCTTTGGCAAATTTCTACCCAGCAAACATGGGATGCTCTCACAAAGTTGCTGTAAAGTTGCATGAAGGCGATATTGCAGCGCCAGAACTGTTGCGAGCACTTTATGTGTCAGCTGTAGGGCAGTAAATGACCCACCTGATAAATGGAAACATATCCTTGACCAGCAACATGCTTGATGTGTCATTTCAAATCACAAATTTATTGCTTTTACAGTCTATATTGAATTCCTATGAACTTCAGTTACTCCTGTAAATATAATAAGCTTAATCTATGCAGTGTTTGATAAACCCCAAAACTCCACAAGATTGTAATGCAAAAATGTTGAATATTTAAGGAATATCTCATAACCATGGTTTTACACATTTATGAGCACATGAACTAAACAAAATAATCAATGTTACCCATTTCAGAGATTAATGTAATCAGATTTCCATTCTTTATCATTTTTCAATGAAGCTGGTTCATTAACTCATGTACTACTGTTTTAATAAATATTTAAAATGCCAGCAGTTTACATGTTGAAGCACCGATTCATTTAGTGTTCAAATCCAGCTGTTTTAAGTACAGCATGTAAGTTAATGCTTCTTCTCTCAGGGCCAAATTCTGAGGTAGAACTGTTGAATTTTAATTTGCTGTGTGCATATTTCCACATGAGACCCATAACAACTCTTGCATTTTTAATGCACGCACGTAGAGCTTCCAATTAACTTTTTTTCTGTGAAAGGCAAAGGACTCATGGAACACTTAAAATATGTTATTAACCCAGGCCTTTGCTGGTCCAAACCCACCAACCAACCCATTACCCCACCCAAAACCCATAGACCCCACTGGCTACCCATCCAAAATGTATTAATTCTACTCACTGCTCCTCCAAACCTACCAACCCCACCCATTACTCCTCCAAATACCACCAACCACACTCATCTCAGAAGTGAGATGTACTACAGATTATTATGCATATATGGTGGTTCTGGGACAAAATGACCAAATACATTTTTTTTTTTTTTCCTCCAAACTGTGGAGATGAGGAATTGTGTGTGTAGGAAAGGGGTTAGTTAGGGTAGACCTTGGTCATTGTTTCTGGGGGCAATCCATAAAACTAAAAATAGATAAAATATGCCTTTCACATCATCACGCTATTTTCAATGGGTTTTTCAAAAAATCAATGGTTATTCTTGAGTACTATCTTCATAAATTCAAATTAATTACCAAACATTAAAGTTTTACAATTTTCCATTTTCTTTTCAGGTTATGAAAACACTCCTTAATGAATTGCCACTCGATCAGGTCATCCAGATCCCTGGATACAGCCCAGTCATATTCTCTCCTTTATTTTACTGTCAAAACTAATTGTAGGACGATCACTGCCAAGTGAATAGCACGCTGGGAATTATATCACCCACAGCATCATAAATTTGGCAGGAAAGACATGGGAATTAAAAAAGAAAGTCCAGGCCAGTTGTTCGACAATGGCAGTAAAGGAATCATATTTTTTGGTGTGCCTGACATTTTACAAAGATTGATCATTAAAATCCGCACAGAAAATGATGGTGCACTCTCCGTTAATCAAGATAATGAAGGTTGTGTTAATAGTAGTATTTGGATATGTTTTTAGCAAAAGAAAAATGGCACCATCACAAAAATTTAAATGACTGACTGCCAAACTAACAAGCTTCATTAGAAACATGCTGAAAATTAATCCTGAATCATCGCAACTCCCTGGCTTTTGGGAGGAGAAATATAATAACGTAGTCTATAAGCACCATGTCTCCCCCCCCCCATTTCGTTTATCCAAGAAAAGCCAGAGGCTATTTCCAGAACAGGCTGGATTGCTCAATTCAATCCCAGAGGTACAAACTCAAAGGGAGTGGAGGTTGTTCACCACTCTGAAATCTTCTGAACTCTGAAACACACTAAATGGTTATCATCTCATAAATCATTTAATCCTGAATGTTGGCAAAGAACCACTTTGCGGTCTAAAAGCTTTTTTGGTTTTGCTTTCAGAGCCATCTCAAAAAGGCCACATATTTTGTGTTTATTTTTGCTTGTGAGTACATAATTAGGCACTCCCCCTGGTCCATACGTAGCTGTTCAGTTAAAAACATTCATGGTTTGGTTTTCTGATGTAGTGTTGGCATGCACCGAGGCCAAAGAACTGAAAAAGCTATCACAGCATAATGACTGGGACCCTATGAAAAGGCCTTAGGAGAAAGCACACTGGCTTTCTTCCACTTTCTTCTCAACTCTGTGGCCAACTGCTATTTATTTATTCTTTACTTATTTATTTAGCAGATACTTTTATCCAGAGCAATTTACAAGGCTATTGTGGCACAATGTGCCAAATACTGTGCATCACAGTTGAAAGAACAACAACAATAATATAGGCACGGAGGAGCCAGAAACAGTAAATATGCTAGGCGGCAAAAAGGAGTTCAAAGAAAAACATAATAACTAAGTATTTATAGTATTAACAATGAACTCACAGGTCTATGCAAAACTAGCAGCCAAAAATACATGAAATACACATACAGTATATCAGGGCTAACCCCTCTTGGTTGACTAACTTAGTAGCTGACTACTTTTGTAGTCAAGTAATCAATCATTTTTCTTTTTTTTCCATAAAGCACAAGCTAGACAAAAAAAAAAAAAAAAATGTTTTTATTGTATGTAGTTATTTTGACATTTAGCTGGCTAACCATATACCTCAATTAAAATGTCTTGTCTTGTTGAATAATGACCACGGACATGCATACGATAAACTGAAGAAGTGCATATTTTCATAGCTGGAAATAATCATTAAGTTAGCATAAATGCGGATTCCTCGACTAAGGAAAATATGAATTTCAATATGGCTGCCAGTGTGAATAAGGATTCATTACCCTACCTTGCTACATATGTGTACCTTTCCCCAATTTGTATATTTTTCACTGGGAAAAGTTACAAAACTGTATCTTGAAGGATCTTATGTCTACCTTTGAAGGTACATTGACCTGCAATGAACACATTTGTTCCCTGGAGAACAAAAGTGTACCCTAGTTGTACCTATATTTTGGAGAGTGTATATAAATCAAACAAAAAATTGTACTCTTTGGTGGCTAAAAATCTAGCAGAACCAAAGGATTCATGAGCATAAATGAAATCGACTATGTGCCGCTTGGAGAAACCCCCACAATAAAGTTCAAAGCCATGTGAACTGGTGTTAATTGACCTGAAGGTCTGACATTACCATCACACAAATGAAATCAGTGAAACCACTGCACTGGGGCCCTGTCATCTGTTACCTGCCTAACTAGCTTTAAGTGAATGTGACTTCCAAAGAGGCAGTACAGACATTTGACCACAGCAGAAAGGGGGAAAACGTTTGTTTCCATGTGTACGGTGGAGGAAAACACGCAAGATGTGAGAAACCCTTGCCTATGTACTGAAACGCCGGGACTTTATCAACATTATCACAGCATCCAAACTGCCCTTTCTAGAACAATCGCAGTCACAGGGGACGTCGCCTTCTAATAATGAAAGTCAAGCTGTACGATGGAAAAGAGGGCCATTACCAATGCAGAGAGAGTCTGAATCACACAGGCGTGCTGTAACTGTGCCATTGTTTCTCCTGGCAAACTCTCTCCCTGTGGATCGATTCAACAGGAACACGCAGCTGCACAAATTAAGCCACCCACATTGTTCTGCATCGTTCTATTCCTCAAAAAAATCACACAAATGTCCCCCACCGCTCGACGAATCAAGGAGCTTTTCCTTTTGTCAATTTTTTCTTGGTGAACCCCTGGTTCTCAGCGCTTTCGGCAATTTCCTCTCAAATTGCCAGGGCTGAATTGTTCCTGAAGCAGCATGAGGTGGAAGAGAAAGTGTGTGTGCGTGTGTGTGTGTGTGTGCGGGGGGGGATGAGCTAGGTTTGACTCCTGCAGAATGTTATCACCATCACTTTTCATTTCTCCCTCCGAGTGTTGTCATGGAGCAAACAAGATATCACTCTGCCTCTCCCCCCAATGGGCCCTGAGCTCCAGCCATAAATAAGGGAAAAAAACATGAATCGACGAAAATGACAGGCACCTGAATCGGAGAGGGCCTAATCCAATGTTTATACTGCACCTTAATCCCTTCGCCCCAATCCTCCCCCCCTCCTCCCCTGACATTTTAACACAGATAATGCCCACATGGGGCTGGCCCTAATACTGCCGTTTACGGTGGCGCGTGAGGAGACATGGCCCAGCTCCTTTCCCTGAGTGTGCTCTGTGCTGATAACTACATTACCCAGGCCTTTATTTCCCTCACACCAGGAGACCTACCCTAGGAGGACATTTCACTCCCCGTCCTGACAATCAGCATCCATTTTACATTCTCCGGATGTCCGCATTTTGCATTGTCCGGATCCCTCTGCGGATGAATGCAAAAATGGCCTCGAATGCACAGCCGTTCTGGGGGTTTCTGGTGGAATCTTTGAATGTTGCTTTTTGTCAAAAGTTTCAGACAAATCCTCCCTTCAAGGTGATTCTTGCAGTTTGCGAAGACCTTTTTCCCTTGATTCAAGTGCGTTTTTTACTGCTCACATAAACCACAACTCCAGGTCAATGTAAGTAGTAAAATGCAGCAGTGCGTATTAATAAACACATTGATTATAAATCGACACACATAGAACAACATGCTACGTCACACAGAGGTGTGTTAAAGGCGCTGCATTTCTCTCGGGAGCAGTGTGCATTCTATCACGGTAAGAGTCATCTCGTTGCGTTTGTGTTTAGTTTGTGCGTTCACTGCCTGTTTCACTTGTTGCAGTAGCAGCTCACGCTACTTAGTTAGCTTAATTAGTAGCTTGTTGCTTTTGTTCCAGTGTTCATTAGTTTCGCTCGTTCGCTTATTAGTTTCGGTCGCTGCTTGATTCAAAGTTGATTGATACTTAGTATTTCAATCGGTTTTATTGTAACAGGCGTAGCACCCGTGTCTGTAGTTGAGTAGTGGGAGGAACCTGTGAGTTGGTAATTAGTCTGTATTGTTGTCAGGGGGCATTCGCCACTTAGTGCCTAACACCACTCAGTCATATAAGCAACCATAGTTGTGGAAAGCAGCAGCTTTTTGCGGCAGCCTGCCCATCCTAGCTTCCCCGGACAAAGACTCGGCAGACAAAGACGATGGAGTCTACCTACAGGAGACCAGCAAAGGAGGCCAGCTAGGGAATGCTCGCCGCACGGTAAGTATCATAGTTTTGTATCTCCCTCCTCTACTTCCTCTGCATCTAACACTACATGCTGCCTCCCTATTCCTGTCCATGTCTCCTCTTCTAGATTTCCTAGAAGAAGAGAGTCTACTCACACTCGAAACCTCTCCAACCTCATCCACCCTCCTAGATCTCCCGGTGTCGACATAGTGGTAGCAGGTGGACTATGGAACTGCCAGTCCGCCGTCCGGAAGGCTGATTTCATCTTGGCCCAGACCTCTCACTGCAGTTCCTGGCGCTCACGGAGACGTGGATCACTCTGCAGAACATGGCCACCCCTGCTGCTCTGTCCGCTGCCTACACCTTCTCACACACTCCACGACCCTCAGGTAAAGGTGGAGGGACAGGTATACTGATCTCCCCCCTGTGGAGATTTGGTATTGTTCCTCTTCCTCACTTCTCACCCTCCTCCTTTGAATTTCATGCTGTCACTGTCACTGTTCCATGTAAACTGCACATCATTGTTCTTTATCACCCACCAGGTCCACTGGGGAGTTTCCTAGATGAGATGGATGCCCTACTCAGCGCCTTCCCTGAGGATGGCACTCCCGTCTTACTCCTCGGCGACTTCAACCTGCTGCTGGAGACCCCACAGGCCTCTGCATTCCTCCCCCTGCTTCAGTCCTTTGACTTCACCATGTTTGAATCCGCATCCACCCACAAGGCCGGTAACCAACTGGACCTGGTCTTCACTAGGAACTGTACCTCACCAAACATTACGGTATCTCCTCTACATGTGTCTGACCATTGCTTTTTGTCTTTTTCCCTCCCCCTCCCCTCTGTGCCTAAACCACCTGCTCCCACTGTCGCAACCTCCGCGCTCTCTCCCCCGCTGCCCTGTCAGCTACTGTCCTATCCTCCCTTCCCGCCTTCTCTCACCTACCTGCTGAGGAAGCATCATCCACCCTACTTTCCTCTCTCTCCTTTGACTCACTCTGTCCTCTATCCACTAAACCTGCATGTCTCCTACCCCCAACCCCCCTGGCTAACCGACTCCATTCGGGCTGAAACTGCGAGCAGCAGAAAGGAAATGGAGAAAATCCAAATCCCCTGTGGCTCTGACTGATTTCTACACACTCCTGGCTACCTTTTCCTCTAACCTCTCCTCTGCTAAGTCTGCATTTTTCCTTTCCAAGATTCAATCTTCTGTCTCTAACCCTCGGAAATTCTACTCTACATTTTCCTCTCTCCTCACCCCTCCTCCTCCCCCACCCCCCTCCTCTCTAACCGCGGATGACTTTGCATCCTTCTTTCGCGAGAAGGTTGACGACATCCGCAACTCCTTCCCCCATCCTCTCCCTCACCCAATCCTCCCTCACCCATCTCACTACCCAAACCTCTCACCCCTCTGTCCTCCTTCTCGCCCCTCCCTGACTCAGACATCCTTCAACTCGTTCACTCCCACCGTCCCACCACCTGCCCTCTCAATCCCATTCCTTCCCCCCTCTTCCAGTCCATTGCTATGGACATCCTCCCCTTTGTCTCCAATGTCATTAACTCCTCTCTTTCCTCTGGCTCTGTCCCCTATTCCCTCAAATGCGCTCATGTTGTCCCCCTCCTCAAAAAACCCTCTCTGAATCCCGCTGTCATTTCAAACTACCGACCTGTCTCTCTCCTCCCATTCCTCTCCAAAACGTTAGAGCGGGCTGTCTATAGCTAACTGTCTGCTCATCTCCTACAGAACAACCAGCTTGATCCTAACCAATCTGGGTTCAAAGCAGGCCACTCCACAGAGACTGCTCTCCTTGCGGTCACTGAGGCTCTCCATGCGGCTAAATCCCAATCCCTCAGCTCCGTCCTCCTCCTCCGCGACCTGTTGGCGGCATTCGACACCGTGGACCGCCAGATCCTGCTCTCATCTCTCGTCGAGATGGGAATCTCTGGATCGGCATTGACATGGTTTGAGTCCTACCTGGCTGACCAGTCCTACCAGGTGGCCTGGAGAGGATCCCTCTCCTCTCCCCACACCCTCTCCACCAGAGTCCTGCAGGGCTCAGTGCTAGGCCCCGTCCTAATCTCCTTGTACACCAAGTCACTTGGTTCTGTTATTTCTGCTCATGGTTTTTCCTATCACTGTTATGCCGATGACACTCAACTCTTTCTCTCCTTTACGAACCTTTTCCTTCCCAGTGTTACAGGTATGGTACGCAGATGCCTGCAATGATGTCTATCGCTGTATTACTGCACTGATCTCTTGCGCTAACTATGATTGTTCCTACCATGTATTTATGCACATCTTGTAAGTGCTCTGGATAAGAGCGTCTGCTAAATGCTTAAAATGTAAATGTAAATGTAATGATTACAAAGTATACAATCTTATTTATTTTTTGTCTCACACGTTCTGCCGCTCATAAAAAATTTGATTTAAACTGCACCGCTGTAGTGAAACACCAAAAGAGGCTTGACGTAAAGGCAAACCCACCCAAGCATGCACATAAACATACCGTACACACACGTGCAAACACACAAACAAATGCATGAAAACACTGCACGCCCTCCCCCCCCCCACAAACACACACTCAATCCCCCGCACACACACAAACACACACACACTCGTAGACACGCAGACTCCACAAATAATCCCTCTCAAACAAGGTCTGCTCTGCTTCTACAAAATGACCACAATGAGAAACCAAAAAAAACTCCAACAGCAGCATTCACCAATTATCTATCCGAGGGGGTTGGAGCTGAAGAATACTTCCCTTCCCGAGCCGGTGTCCCAGTCTTGTGGTGAGGCTACAGACTAGACTAAAGGGGTAATTACACAGCGCGAGCAGCTGCCATAGTGGCAGTGGTTTTGATGCTGAACCATGATGCGGTGAACTCCTGTGTGCTCTGACCGCAGGACACGCAGCAAAACCCCCCTACCCCCTGCACCATCCTGGAGGGAGCACCTGCGGATCCATCCGCCCCCACACCTGCCCCACCCACGTCAGCTCGCGGCGTGGGACTGGGCGTGCTTTATCTGTCTCCCGCCTTCCTCTCGCCCAACCTCTCCTCGGGTACGTGCCCAGAGATACAACTGTTCTCCCCTGCTGAACACTCACACTGTTATTTGACAGGGAGGACTAAACAAGATGGGTCAGTTCGCTAAAGAAGGTACACAGTATTCTTTCAGTCGAACGCATACATTGAAATTATGTGTCTGCTACCATCTCCCTAGCAAGACATCCCGCTTGTGTCGATGTCATGTTTTCTGCCATGTGGGGACATGCACTGTGGGCTAATCCTTTCACTCACAGACCCATTTCCGAACGCGGGAGCCTATTCCACCATGAATGAAATGAATGGAGCTGCCCTGCTCAAGTGCAGGCCTCAGTGAGCCACGGGTATTGCAGAAGTGAGAGGTCTAGTGGAATTATGAGCCAATTACTATCCGGCCGATGAAAGTGCCTAGAGAGGCTTGATATGCTGCGTATTTTAGGACAAGCGCTGATGGAATGGTGTCTGTTGAGTGCTAAAATAGCGACAGCCATCCAGGAGTCACCTTTTTCCACTTCCTATAGCCCCAAAAGCAGCCTGTCGCTTGCACAGCAGAGTGCCTCCTCCTCCATAAAGCCAGGCGGAAAAAATAGTGCGAACGTATCACTAAAAATATCCATCCTGTACCAACAATGAGCGATTTGGCTGGCCTATTCAGAGAGCTAAATGAATGAATACCCAATCCCACCGCCCCAGGCAAAAAAAGTCCTCAAAACCACTATATTTATGCATATATATATACACAATTGGCATTGGCCTTTCAATTCAACATTTATGATAAACAAATGCAACACGTGCATCTTTGAGAACTTACCAATGACACTGAGCAGTCTTCATACTACTAATATTAGTTTCAGACTAGACATTGTTTTGTGAAATAATAAGCAAACCAGGTAGTTAGTGTGCTGGCCTTGAATGGTACAAATCAAATGGCCAATGAAATGTATAGGACTTGTCTGCATACTTCCAAATGTTCTTAAACATTACAATAATGCATGATCAGAATGCATGATATATGGGATTGTACATTGTGAAATACAAGCACTAATATGTTTGAGTGATTAATATGATTTCCAAACTTAATTTCAAATGTTATTTGAACACTTTGTCGGACTTTTTTTTACTAGAAAGTACTAGGTAAAATCTAAGATTTTAAACGTTTTAGAGAATGTGCATCTGATGTAAAATAGCAGTCAATTTTGAGATTTTTCTAATCAAATGCAGTTCACCTCCAGCCTTTCCCTCAAGTCTATCCATCAGAAATAAGTGTACCTCCTGGGTACCCGAGTAGTGCTCAGGCACTTGTTACTATAGTGAAGAGCTGCTACTTCTGGACTGAATCCTGACTGTGCCAGTGCCAAATGTGGCCAGAAGTCCTGTGGGGAGATGCTTAATTAGCCATAGCATTACCCAGGGAATGAGGGTTTCAATCAGCTCGGCAACCTCTGCCTCATCGCGCAATTAAGACTCCTCTGGACCGCCAATTGCACAATTGCCTGGTGCAGTTACTGGCAGCTCAGCTGGTGGATTTCAGAGTGAAAACAAGAGGTTTTGGAGGACACACATAATTGTGTGTACCCCCCGGAATTTACAGGAGGTTGAAGCGAACGGACAGGCCTACAATTACCATTGTGAATTCCTGGGGGAAACTGTGGGGCGAAAAGAAGAAATTAGCTAAAAAGTGCACTCCATATGCTCCATGACTCAGAGGGCCTGGGTTCTAATGGCACAGACCCCATCCTATGGCCGAAGCAGGTATTAATCTCTCTAACTCACCCAGGGAGTTACGTCACCACTAACCCGCTCATTACTCTTCAATGAGTGTCTTTAACGGAAGCACACACGCCAATTAATCAGGGCCGCTCACCTCTGCTTGTTAAGCATATTTAACGTCCAAGAGCGGGAGCTCAATTAGACCCCGATCCTGTAAATCACGTCCCAGCACACCCTTCACTTATGTACCCCCCCCCCCTCCCCACTCCCACGATCACCACCAATCCCTGGGGCAGACGTGCCTTCGTCTTCGTTGAAGGAGCTGCTCGGCTGGGTCTTCGTCTCTACCCTGATCTATGAGCTCCCCGGCCTCGATTGGACTTGGCACCTGAGAGCGATGGGCGACGAGATTCACTGACCAGAGCTACTCACTAGTGATTGCTGGCCCTCATCTTGATAGGTCTACTTCGTAGGTCCCCATTCATCTCTAAAATGGCAGAGGGCAGCTGATCTGAGATCAAGCTCACTCTGGAGACAAGTGCAGTTCAGTCTCTCTTCACAAACCCCAGCACAATGCTGGAGGGAGTGTCCCCTGAATCCCCTCACTGCTCCATGTTGGCATGCATCGCAGGTCCTTTGCTGGTGCCACAACCACCGCCGTCTTCTTGGCAACCAGTGAAAAAATGCCCTGGGATGCAGGAGGTCAGCGGTTCTGGCATCAAGTCTGGATGCCAACAACTGTATTCAACTTGATGTTCCTTGCAAAAGTCCTGCTGAGCTGCTCTGTGTGTGTGTGTGTGTGTGTGTGTGTGTGTGTGTGTGTGTGTGGAAGGTGGGGGCGCTTGGCTCAGGGGAGTAGTGTGGTCACAGAGATGAATTGTTGGTTGGCTTAGGACACCTGTAATTGACCTTATTATTGGCCTGATTACTCTACACAGCCGATACTGTGCACAAGCACACCCCAGGCACCATTTGATTTAAACACAGTACCCCGCACTTGCAATCCATTTACTCATGAGGAATCTCAAAGGTCCTTTAATAAACACATTACTAATATTACAGCTGGAGAAACAACACAATTTCTCTGACCAAAAAAAGGAACAGAAAAACACCACATAGTAACTGGGAAGGGTGTAGTGAGTGGCAAGAATTCTCACACTTTAAATCTGAAGTGAAGCTCATCTGTCCTTGGATAAGAAGTGCTTTAAACTTGCCTCGGTGTGATTAGCAACAGTGCTGAATGCAAAATCCCAGAGATCAAAGACTCATGGATCTCCAGACTGGTGAGACAGGGGATTTTTGTCTTCTCTAATCTTGTTCTTAACTGAGCTGTCTCTCTGGAGGGCCTGTTCTTTGACAGGAACAGTGAAAACTCTCTAAATTTGAAGGGAACCTTCAGCAGCTCTCTGAAATTTATAAGCATTTTACCTTGCATTATCGCTTAATACGTTTATCAAATATGTTTTTATGCGCTCTGCTAAAAGCAACAAGAACATTTGATTTATTTGATTCATTTAAATTGAATATACGTGCCCTCCAATGTTTAAGTTGTGTCCAACCAACACTTCCCTGGGTTTCACATTCACACAGAACAGTCCTTGGGGCATTAATGATGTCGTGGCGGTAGGGAAATGGGCAGAGAGCCTTTGCCCTGTGATCATACACTTGCTCGCCTCGGGCAAGACATCAAATCATTTGACTGTCTGTTGTCATAGTATCCCCAGGCTGAAATGACTCCCCTAAACCGTTGCCTAACCCCAGCGTACCAAACCAGGCCCCACCACAGTGGCTATTTTATCACTGTAATGTCTGATTTGCAGGCTGATTAAATCACTATTTAGTCAGCATATGGTTTCAGTGGCAGGAAACAAATTGAAAGAGTTTAGCAGTAAGCTGCAGGCCTACTTGTTTTGATTCAAAGTTGACAGGGGAATGAGCTTTCCCCTGCGGCAGATTCGTCAAATGGCAGATTTCAGATTTGTCGCACAGCTTGCATTTGCAGGAAAACGGTTGTCAAGCCGTCCGATAAAAAAAAGGAGCAATCAAAGGCAGCTAATATTTATTTAGGTTAATTGCCTGTTTGGACATGGATGTAAGACTCCTCACTTAGCGACTCTCAGTCCTTCTTTCTACTGTGTTGTGTGCACAAATGGCTCTGAAAGTTGTGCACTTCATACAAATATGGAATCTGGGACCAAAGTGGTGCAAAGATTACATCTGACATCACTGTAATTATTCCTCAATTTCTTTCTTCCATGTTAAAAAATACAAGGGTACACCTTTAGAGAATCAGAGAATCATGTACATGCAATTCCCAGGACTAAACTTCCTATCACTTGTCCAGTAAATTGACTGCACAGCCATACATGCACGAGAGACAGAAGCAAGTTATATTTGGCAACATTGATTTTAAAAAGTATTGCATATCTTGTCCTTTAGAGCATTACAAACACCCCATTTACAGCAAATATGTTGTGCCATATCCTGAATTTTTGGTTACAAAAATGCACTATTAACAGTCAGTGAATGAAACGGGGGTGAATAGATGGCAGATGAATATATGAATCAGTCTGATGTTTAGTTTTCTTTTACACGTTGACGAGCTTAATGGTCTGAGCTTGCTGATTGGAGAGTTTGATGCTCCACCCTCTTTTTTCCCTTACAAATATACGCCAAAATTGCTCAGAACTTGTAACAACCTTTTAATCTTCATTATTCAATATTCTTCCATTTTGACAATCCAATTGCAATCCCACCCCATCGCCTCAATACCCTATTTATCTACTTGAGGGGGTGCAGACTAGCACCTGCATCTTCTGTTGCCCTGATTATTTTCACACTGCAGACCTCATCATGCAAATCTGGTGCAGGCAAACAGCAGACTATACCTGATAGTCCAGAGGGGGTGCTATTGAGTGATAAGACAAGGATACTGACTAACCCCTTCCTCCCAGGGGGACACTAAGGTCAAATTTGCATTGTCCTGTGGGACTCCCAGACACAGCCAGCAATGGTATGGATAGGACTCACTTCCAGGACCACATTTCTTAAAATGGAAATGTTCTTTAATAAATACTGAATTATAAATTAATGAATGTACAGTAAATTATTTTAAATATGAATATATATATATGGCTATGTACATGTAGCTATATGTACATATATAAAATGGATATAGAATATATACAAATTCTCACCATTGCTTTCTTTATTTACTCGTAAACATATTTGATGGTATCTTGTGTTTAATGAGTCACCCTGCTTTCCAGAAAATGTAACATGGATACAAATGTGATCCAGATTGGATACCACCCCCTTCAGTGGCAGATTTGAATCATATGCTTGTCTTACTTTTGAAATCTGGAAGGTAAGTAAAATATGGCTGAATCAGTGTAACTGAATGTCACAGTTTTTGATTGGTGATGTACATTCAATAAGTCAGCTGTGTCTATATTGTTGTACATGTAAAATGAATTTCCGTAAAGGTTTAATAAGTGGTTTTAAATATATTAAACAAACTATAATCTATATTGTCATTAAAGTAATCAAATCAGCAAACAAAAAAGAAAGAAAGAAAGAATAAACTCAGTTCACTTAAGATTTTACTAAAATTTCAACTGAATTAGCAACACGAATATACAGGGATGAATAATCAGTAACAATTATTTATTGACAGCAGCATGAGAGAAACTGGCTTTCCTTTCTTTATTGCTTAGCTTTATTTATTTTGTAATACTCAGAGTTAATGTGCATCACCGAGTGCTAAAGGTAACAATAAATAGAATAAAGGTTCTACCCTGGGTCTCATTTGTTTTGATTAACCAAGCAGCAAAAATGGAGATTAATTCTTACTAATAACTCGTCATATGAGCATGCCAAAAAATAAGTCATATGTAAATTAGGCTTTACAATGATAATTAATTATTTGGCATTCGCAACATATCACAGTATCACAACATAATGACAGTATCACGTCACAATAATATCAAAAGATAATCATCTTGCCGGATGAAAACGGAATGGTAATTAAAATGCAATAAAAAATGGTACATCTAAATATGTAGTCATCTCAAAATAAACAGCAATGATTGCAATAAAGACAGAAAAACTCTTCCCTCCTGATAAAGGGTTCGACTTTATCCCCTGGATTCGCTTACATTAATATTAAAATGTGAAAAAATTAAATCAGACATTCGCTGCCCTATGCGTTTTGTCCTTCAGTATTTTCCGGTGTGCTGATTTATGAACGGTTGTCAAAGACGAACGCTGAAGTCATCTATTACTGCTGCCTGCACTTCCAGAGGTGCCGAGCCAAGCAGGCTGGCACAACACAGAGGCGAGGTGCCGCATTTCAACTGCGATGGAGCGGGGGCCCAACTGCAATGGTGTGGGGGACCTGCCTCCAGACTGCCGTTACTGTCAGCTCCTCATCGGAGAGCCTTTGCTTAATTACAGTTAAGTGCTTAACGCATTTTGTCATTTTACTATTTTGCAACGTAGAATAAAGTCACGCATTTCTCGCATGGTGGAGGGAATGGGACCTCTCTCGGTTACCTGTAGAGTTTCCACTCCCTGTCAGATGCCTCTGTGTTATTGCTAGGAACATGATCAATTGTACGGTCGGATATGATTTAAAGTAGTAATCTCCACCAGCTTTTCCCCCCTTCTTTCATTCCAGTGCAATTCCCTATTCACTGAGATCAGAGGATACCGATTGAGAAGCGTAATTTCCATAAGCACTTGAGAGCCAATGGAAGGTGTGGGTGGGGGCTAATGCGGACAGATGCTCTTGTGTGCAGGTTTCATTAAAAATGTATAAAACCTTATTGGGAGTTAAAAAGCCATGGTATAAACATAGCATTTGAAAAGCCATTGAGGAAAATTGAAATGAGAAAAAATAAAACCAGGGTTTAGTGCAAGTCAGGGGAATTGTTTGCCGTGACCTCAAGTCACATACTGCCAGCCACCGCGGTAACGTTCATGCTGTGCAGCCATTACGACTATTTGGGGAGTTTTCAAGTGATTTGTCAGAAGCCACTGCAAAACTGAGATTGCTGCATTGCTATAATGAGTCAACACAATTCCTCCAGTTCTACATATCAGCTGTAATTGTGTGAAATGCAGAGCATAGCTCTCTCATCATCTGACAGAAAAATCATAATTTACAAACCATTTAGTTGCATACTTCCTCATTCGGTATTACATACACAATATGCCTGGTCGGCAAGGGGACACTGATCATTCAAAGTGGAGAGGAGTTTATTGATGCCATTGACGCAAATAACCCTGCATGGCCTGAATGCTTATTCCTCATTACGTCCCTCAGCTCAATCTCCCAACATAGCATTTGCATAATGTGTGGACAAAACACTTTTCTGAATACCAAGCGCTTTTTATTTTCCTCCGTGGGTCTACACACACACAAAAATATCAATAAAGCAAATATTTGCTTCCAATCAAGATAAGTTTGAAAATCATGTTTAATTCAAATCAGGGTTCAGTTGTGGTTAGGATGTGTAGGCAAAATAAGTTTTCAAGGTAAAAACTTTTTGGCCTGTGATTAGTTAGGGCAATAGTGCATTGACGTTTGATTGATCGGCATCAACTGGAATTGGGATTGGTGTGATTGGTCTCTTGGAATTATTATTCCTATTATGACAATGTAAAGAGCTGGTGCAGGTGAAAACACAGTTGTTTTTTGGTATTTTGGAGTGGTGCAGAATGATGTAAAATGACAATTATGTCAAGGTTGTTATTTTAATCATAGTTTTTTTTTCTTGAGCTTCCACTGAATTGGTGGAATGCATTGATGCACAGTGCATTAGTATTTTAACAGTAATATGTGTCTGAACAATCTGCTGACAATACTCAAGTATTTAAATGGGGACGATTTGTTCTACAACTGTTTTTGTGTTGTATTTGAGACATAAACAGTGCAGGTAACTGTCAAAAAGAGAATTTTTAAGACATTAAGACACATGAAGACACACTCTGGAGGTATTTTGGCAGTTACCTGTATATCGGTAGACATATGATTTAAAATAAAACACACAAGCACAGAATGTTTAATAATCAAACTTTTATTTGAAATATTTCACACCATCAGCTACATATTTACCACACCTTCAACTCCTTACACATCTAAACCCTGCCTCGTTGCACGTTGAAAATTAATGTTTTTATAATTAAAATACCCAAACTGATTTGGACAGTTGGACCTAGTTTTAGTGCAAGTGCCTGTCCATCCACCCTGGTTTTACCTCAATTAGCTTCATTCAATCTCAAATCAACCAAGGTCCCACATGTCCTACAGTCACAGATTCACATCAAATTGTTTTCAAGTATTTCTCAATACTTCTTATGGCTAAAACTGAGACCATAAAATAACATATGCCATTTAGCAGACGCTTTTATCCGAAGTGACAGTCATGAATGCAAACCCACAACCTGAGCATCATCAGCGCCACCTACTGAGCCGCACAGAACGACAGAGCCACAAAGAACCAGTTTTAATAATAACCAGAGAGTGGTATCTGGAAATAATTTTGAAGTACAAAAATGCCTTTGTCAATACAGCAATTAGGAAGGTCACAACCACTGCTGGAAAGGTCAAAGGAGTCTACTTTAATCTGCGCAATGTCAGTCTGATACAGTCTAAACCTGACGACACACTTCCAGCTAGACCAGTAATGTCAGTAAGGTCAATTTATTCAAATTTGTGGTTAGTTGCATAAATTGAATAGAATAGAAACACAGAGGAGAGGTGTATGTAATTTACAGAACTGTCTCCAAGCTCTGACTGAGAATGTTCCAAGATATTATTTAACCCTTAAACAGAATGCACAATAGATGTTGATGATCGCAAGGGAACATCTTCACACAAACCCATTCCCAAGTTTCTCTATGTACATACATTCTCAATGAAACAGTAAAAATTATTCAAGTAGGTAAGGTATGGCCAAAAGGTAGGTGAAGATGGCCATTAGGATACCCAGAGGAATGAGGTGGGGGGTTAGCAAACATTTTGGAATTGACTAAGGTAATCCAAGATGATTTACACAAAATCCAGAAATGGGCAGAAACATAGCGGATGACATTCAATATTGCTAAAGGCAAAGCTATGCATGTGGGAAATAAAAATATAAGACAGGAGTATTTTTTGAAACTTTGACTAAGAGTTGTAGTTGATAAAAGTCTATCTGCATGTAAGCAGTGTGCTGTAGCAGTGAGGCCTACAGGATGCTGGGATATAAAGCAAAAAGTATTGATTATAAATAAGGCCATGCATTTCTCACCACCTCTCTCAAGAAGCTGCAGTTCCTTTCTGATCCTCAAGGCACTGTAGGCACTCTATTTTCAGTAATTAGTGGCAATTACTCAAATGAACATGACCAATTATACAATTAAGTGCCAATCTGATTGTTGGTACAAGGGCAGAAATCTACAACTTTACATTGTTTCAGAGGGCAGTTTCCATAAAACTACACATAAAGACTACAACCACTAATTATTATTATTATTATTATTACAACCAGATCGAAGAGAAATCTGAGGAAAACTAACTGAAAGAGTAGAACAATATCCGCCTGGCACATTGCACACCAATAGCCACAATTTATTTTGCATAACCTGTGATGTTTCATTACAACACAGTAAAAAAGCAACAATAGACTGGCATTTGAAGTCAATGAAACACAAAAACAAAAGATCACATTTGACAGGGGTGAGGGGACATACACTGTCAAAAAAGAAAAAACGAATGAGTCTGGAGAGGAAGCATGATGTCATTTAAGATTTGACAGAGGCTTTTGTCAACACAAATATTCCCCTTGAGAAAATGGACAACCCCAAAATATGCGCTTTTTAAAACAAGCATTTAGTGGATGGTGGGGCAATTCCAACTGGTCATTTGAGAAGGGAATATTTACTGTGCATCGCAAAAATACACAAAAGTGAAATAAAACATCTGGTTAAAACATCTGGCAGCGTATCTGTTCTTACAGATGAATCGACAGATGCGAAAGACCATCATGTTCTACACATGTTGTATGTCTTACAAGGAGGAACAGATGATTGTGGCACTGGCAGATACTGATACTCTGTACTTACAATCTGTCAATCACTCCACAGTGGCAGTTGTTAACAGTTTAAATGCATACGAAGTGGGTTTAAACAATATCACAGGATTTGTATCAGGTAACGGGAGGCTTATTCCCGAATTTGGTTAATTTTACATGTAATGCTCATATTTTAGTAGTTTGCTTGCAATATATGGGCAGACAATTTCCCAAAGATTGACAAACTTGTTGTAACAATGAAGAACGTATTCAAACATTGTCTGAGTAGGAAACACTGTTAAACACTCGACTACCCAGACACCAATAAAACTGGCACCTGAGCCATGTAAGATGTGTTGGGGTACTTGGAATGCATCGACTTACAGCAGCTTTGTTAAAGATGAGTTAGACAACTCACCTAATACAGCTGCGCTGACAGAAATGATGGCATTGCTGAGGGACAGAAAAGGTTTGAAAGAACAGCTGTCTCTTATTTCTAAATGCAGCAAAAATCTGAACGACCTGATTAAATGGTTTGGGAGTGGAAAAATCTGAATTCACAAAACTTACAATAAAATTGAGGATATAGTCAATGAATACCGAACATTGGCACAGCAGGTGCACAGCAAAAATGGATCAATAAACAAACAATGCACAAAAACATTCAGTCAAGTTGCCGTCAAACTCAACGCATACTTCAACCCCAAACAGTTAAAACATAATCCAAGATTCATTCAGCCGGCTCATAAATTTCTCAAAGCCTTGCGGCTTTTCGACCCACAGCAAGTGAGCAGCCTGAGCGTGGAGACCCTTCCCTTTGAATCTATTGCCAGCTTTGAGGATGACTGTAAATCAGAGATGATAGAATATGTACGTCACGCAAACAATAGCGGCAGTCATGAGATGTCTGTACTTGAATTCTGGAACAGTACCAAAATAAGCCAATCACTTCCCAATCTGACACAAATGGCATATTGATATTTATCAGTTGTAAAAAATTCTGTTGAGGTGTGGAGGAGTGTTTCCTCTTATGGACAAATGTTTACACCTCTATAACAAGTCATGAAAGAGGAAATGACAAATTACCTGACAATGATTAAATTCAACACCAAAACATTAAATGTTGTGCTCCCTTAACTAAATTAGGAAAATCAAGGCATCCCATCAATAACAATTTTGTTCTTTATATTTTTATAAAACAGTTTAGACTGCTAAACTGTTCATATACTGTAGCAGTAAGAGGCAAAGGGATTGAAAGGGCTCTCTTGTGCTCAAACACAGAAAACAGAACACAGTACAGCAATGCCAACGCTCAGATACAAACTACACATTTCTAACAAACTGGTCTTCCTCTGGCAGTATCCTCAACAAAGATCTGTGTGCGCTGGATTTTCTTTTGCTGAGTTTAACAAATCTGATGTCTGAGGGTCCACAGAGATGTGTTCAAGGTTTTGTGCAAATCAGATCTGCAGTTTATGAGATGGGGTTTTTGCTAACACACTAATTATTTAAAACTAGTGGGAAATCCAATATGATATATTATGTTAATATAATGACCAACTAATTTGTACTGGAAAATGTATGTTGCAATACTCTATCGTAACATTAAAGGTTTTCGTTTTTTCAATCTCAAATTATAGCTCTGCCATATGTTTGATTAGTACCATAGTGCTATGGTTGGGACTTGGAAATCTACCTGCTACTAAATTTCACTCATTCTCTAAGGTCCATCTGGATTTTGTATCCCTTTTGATAAAGTGGCATAAATAAATGAGAGAAAATGTCAGCAGGTCTGAGCATTGGAAATTAAAAGGATGCCAATCTCTGCATAAATTGATAATTAGAGAGAAGAAGAGGGGATGCCGATGAACGTGATGTGATGTCGCTGTAATGGTAACAGGAGAGGACAGGATTATTTAAGTAATTTATTAAGCTTGGTTAGAAATGGATCCTGCAAACATTCTGACTTTTCCCAAGACTTGAATTCATCTGAATTGAATTGAATTTTTCCATATCTTATTTACGGAGATTGTACTGATGTGCAGGAGACAAACTTCCATAGACTGTTGGGTGTGGGACAGCCGTGAGTAACACAGCTTACTACAGGGCACACATTAAACTATGTGTGTGCCACCATTCGAATTGTTTTCCCAAAGTAATGTAATAAAAATATAAACTCTGTTAATGACAGGAAAGAAATCAGTTGTGACAGATCACACAGCCTTATGCCCCACTCCCATTACCAAGCCTGTAATTTCTCCACTCACTGTTTCCTGTCTGGAAATCTTTCAGGAAATGTAGAAAAAAGAAGAAGAAAAAAAAGACACGTATCACATTTAGAATTCAATTTCTGGCATCGGCTTCACTCCCTCATTTGTCTCATCATTGGAAAGTTATTGCTAAACAAATCCTTTGTAATGGCAGGAGTTTGTTCAATAAAGCTGATTTACGCCCTGGCTGTTAATTTATCTGGTCTCATTAACTCAGTCGAGTGTTTGGCTCCGCTTCTGCTCGTAATCAGCGGCTTGTGTCATAGCCTGTGCCCAGAGCCAGAGTGGCCCACAACAAAGCCATGCCGCAAACCCTCAGCTTACAACATCTCACTTTGCCACGATCTATGCAGAGCACAACCTCACATTCCTGGCAACATCACATCATCTCATATTTCAAAATGCACAGAACCAATAAAACTTTTTAGGTCCTTCCGTAGAAGCTGGTTTATCGCAAACCTAAATAGAAACGTATGAGAGAATGCGGCAACATTCAAAATCTTGCTGTTTAGTTGTTTTTTTCTTCTCTGTCCACCTTATGATATTGAAGGTCGTCTACAATGTGGCAGCAAAATCCCTCATTTCCAATAAACAAGGTTATTATTTGCATACTGTGTTGAGATACTGAGATACAGGTATGTAAATGAGTAAATATAACTCCCACTCCTAAAGCATCACCTGAGAGAGAAATGCACCTGAGCACCTGAGTGAGAAATGAGGACCCCTTCAAAAGTGCGCGGTTTCAAAAGGGATAAATGCTATGGTTTTGTTCAAAACATTATTCTAACTCAAAATTAAAGATGAAACACTAGTTTGGATGTCTGTACTTGTAGCTACCAATAGAAATTCAAATGGCCAAAATATACAAATGTCCCAGCAAACAATACCATGGAACCTTACCTGTTGTTAAATTGAAACACTTAATGTTCTTTAATTATTTATTTTTTTACTTAAACTGAAGTTAATTATTTGCACAAACATGCTTTATTGGAAGGATAAAATGACCTCTTTGAATCAAAAGGTATTTAAAAACAGTTTTCAGAGACCATTAAACTTAATCTGCATATCCTCCACTGTTTGGGTGACTCTATTTGCATATTATCCAGCCTACACTATTGGGGATAGGGTGAGCAGGTGTCCCACATTGTGACCCTTGGTCCCATGCCCCAAAACAACAGACGGTGTCCTGCACCCTAACAACATCACTCTCACTTTGGTTTGTATATTCCTATCCTATCCCACAATCTCCTGCATCAGGATGTTTAAATGTGTATGTGCACATACTTGTATGCATATAAACCCACTCGGAAATTGCATCTGATTATTAAATGAATCCTCTTTCTGGTTAGAGTTTCCTGTAAATGTTTCTCTCTGATCTTGCCATAGAGGACCTCACATCTCTGTGAGATTGATATCATTGATGGCTGCACTTCATTATTTGTCAAGTATTAAATACGCATTCAGGTTGTACAGAATACAGAGTACTCTCATCAGTGTCATTGATAAAATTGTATGCAAGGTAATATGTACATTTCTGAGTGTCCAATGAAAGCAATTGATTGGATATTCATCACTCAAAACCCCAATGAGATTTTTCTAAACTAAGAAAGGTGTTTTATAACACTGTGAATTTGCCATTTGAAATCTCCTATATTAGTGGCAGCACAGTTGCCACCACTTCAAGGGTTTCAAAATATTTGCTTTTAGTAGCATAGGTCAGCATTCCAGTTCAGTCAAAAATCATCACCAATTCTCAGGTCCCTTCACTCACACCAGCAGGGGCATCATGCAGCCAGTTATTTAGAGGGGGCACCAAAAATAAAGTGGTATCGATAGCTAGCTAGCTAGCTAAACAAACTAAACAAATGTTAGCTTACTACCTAAAGTATATGATGGTGTAGATTTTGCCAATTTATTTTAATGAATTTTATGCTGATTTGAACACCAGTAATGTGAAAGAAAGTAAGGTAGCCTAATGTATTAGGGAAAACTAACTACCAGCTTGATACTTCATCTCATCTCATCTCATCTCATCTCATCTTCAGCCGCTTATTCCTGGTCAGGGTCGTGGGGGGCTGGAGCCTATCCCAGCATGCATTGGGGCGAGAGGCAGGAATACACCCTGGACAGGTCGCCAATCCATCGCAGGGCACTACATACACCATTCACTCACACACTCATACTTACGGGCAATTTAGACTCTCCAATTAGCATAACGTGCATGTCTTTGGACTGTGGGAAGAAACCGGAGTACCCGGAGGAAACCCACGCGGACACGGGGAGAACATGCAAACTCCACACAGAAAGGCCCCCGGCCTGGATTCGAACCCGAGACCTTGTTGCTGTGAGGCGACAGTGCTATCCACTGCACCACTGTGCCACCAGCTTGATACTTGGGTACGGTAATTAGCTATTATTTGTTACGTATTTGGGATATAGCTAGGTAGCTACATATAATTTATTAAAAATTGAAAACTACTTAGAAACATCACCTTATGCATTTAGTGTTACTGTCATGGTGATCTCAGTCTAAAAATAAATAATTGTATAAAACATGAAATTACCCTAGGGTATTTCTTTACTCATCCTGCTTATTGACCGAAGGCGCTCAAGTTCAACAAGTTATAAAATTGCACAATGAATTTGGGTGAGGGGCAGGGAGGGGGAGAAGTATTCACAAGTGACAAACCATGGCCAGACAGGAGATGATGAGCGCTGATAATAAGATTTTACACAGTGCTCAGACCACTATGTGCCCCCTCAGATACATCACAAGTCACATCACCATTACAACTTATATAGTCGTATATAATATAAATTGCATAAAAGAAAGGGCACGTGCCTCACAACTTTTAATGGGCATTACGCTACTGCATGCCACCCCCACAGGCATCTGCAGGCACACACAAATGCAATGGGAGGGAGTACACTTAGAACAACACTGCTGCCCCCTCCCAGGTCTCCCATGTATGAAGGACTTGGGCAGGACGTGCACAGTGGTGCTTTGTCTCAAAGGGTTATTTCTGCTGGCAAACTACATGAGTTGATTCCTTTGATCTAACGCTTTAAAATGTAAATTATAATTCAGACAATAAAAATTTTATAACCGTTTTCAGGGTTTCAAAGAGAATTGGAATTAGTATTTTCACACGAAAAGTGTATTGCACATGTTAAGTAGGGCTAGGCTTTTCTTCTTTTTTTTTACATTTTTTGTTTCTCTCTTTTAAGAGAGGATTACTGAATGAGTAATGACCTTCACCCCATGAAAGCCCAACCCCCTCTCGTAGAATGCACTCTTTCAAAGTAGAACACTGCAGAGTGACAAAAGAGCCTTTGTAACAATCACACAAAACCTCAAGAAAGGACACTTGAACATGCCAGGAATTAACGACTAATTTTCTCTCTATGAGTTCAAAGTCTGCTGAGCCAAAGCTTTTAAAAGAAAAAAGACTTGCACATTGTAACACCCTGAGCAAGTTAAAGACGCAGCAACCTCTCACAAACCTCACTACATTCAAACATAAGGGGCTCCCATAACACTCACAATGAGCACAGTCTGGGTACTAAAGCTCAGATGTAGCAGTTTGAGCTTTGGCAATGTCATTAGCAAACCATGACCAGACGTTCACTGTGGTGGTAAACAATGGCCATGTCCTGCCAGGGGTAGTGTTATTTTAAAGGGCACCTGACAATTTTAAACATCACCACAGATAATTAAATCTGTCAATATACATCCTCGATAGCAATATGGTGCCTGTTTTTTTTCTTTGTGACAAGCCAGCATATAAATATGCCCTACTTTCTTACTTTCCTAGAATGTTCAGGAAGTGACGTAGAGTTGGGCATTTGTGAACAATATGAGAGTGTGGGAAAACAATTTCAATACCGAGCTCTTGGACAGTGAGTATAAAATAATATTTTAGACAATACCTGCATACCTCGCCATGGCATTTTTGTTTCTGTGGCTAATCTCCTATCTTTAGACTTGCCTACTTACAATCCTCAACCCTGCCAAATGCTATCTATCTGCAGTCGTGTCTATATTATGATCATTGTTAGTGGAAAATTTCAAATGCAAATGGGGTATCGTAAACAGGATTATATATTTTCAATGATAACTAGCTCAACATTGAACTCACTTTCACTTTTTTGGAGCAACTTTAGCTGGATGGATGAGTGAAAGCTATACATTCATTCACAATGTTATTTATCTTATTTATATAATTATTAATGTTAAATAATTGTTGGCTAGCATGATGTGGCATGGAGAGCTAGCTACCTGTGTCCACTCCAAAAGTGCATGTCTGTTTCTGCAGTGGCCCAAATAAGCAACAATTTTGGAGGGGAAGGAGAAGGAATGGGAGTCAGCATCTGCATTTGATTTAATTAGAGAGCAGAAGAAGCATAGTTGTGTGTAGCAAGACTGCCAAGTTAGCTAGCTTTCTGGGCAAATAGGTAACCGGCAGTCATCTGGCAGCAGTTGCAGCTAGTTAGTATAGTGTCTTGGACAAATCTTTAATGTGACATTAGTGGTGTTAAGCTAGTTAATTAGCTAGCTGAATTAATGTAAAACATATCTCTGTAACCTGAATCCCCTCTCGCTTCTGGAAAGGTCTCTTCACCGCTGGTCTCCTATATTCCCCTTGACTTGGTTAAAAAAACAGATGGTACTGCCGTCGGTTTCAAGACCCAGGAGATTATCATCTCCATCCTGAAATCGCCCATTTTTTATTCAAAATAATCTGCAGCAAAATGCTCACTACAAATATAGCTAGGTGTGTTTCAGATTGTTCACCGACCATTTACTCCTGGTGGCAGTGGTGAGTCACCCATTTTTCCCATGTTTTCTTCATCTTTTCATTATTGATGGGGAACCTGTGGGCACATATCCCCTTTTCCTGACCTCTCACATTAGAGCAGCCACCACCACACATCTACACACCATCATTAATCATATTTTCCTCTCTTTATATTGTAGCCTACTGGTTCCCGTTAGCTTTCTCCTCAGCGAATGCCCAACTCTACGTCATTGAATGTTGTCAAAAATAGAAAGCAATTAAAAAATCGTTTACAATTTTAATTTTTCACATTTCACAAACGCTATTGCCCCTTGTTTGTTTTATTTCTGCAAAGTTGTTACTAGCGTGTCAGGTGTCCTTTAGTCAGCTAGGGTTACCTCTGTATTACCCCCTTCCAGCGATATGCCAGAAGTATGCATGCTACCAGTTGTCCTTGTGAAAGATATGCCTCTCCTCCAATCAGCATGAGCCATCTGTAGTGCTGTGTGGCCTGTATTGTGGGAAATACTTACTAACCCACAGGTGAGACCACAAGGGAGTGAACAGGCTTCAGCTTCACTGCGGATGGCACAGTGGTGACTTGAGAGGCACAACTGCTTATTCAAAAAAATTTTTTAACGTTTTCAAAATACAACTGTTAAATGGCTCATCCTGTTAAGGCACTGTATTGGGTTCATATCCAGACTGTGCCAGTGCCGGCCATAGCCAGCAGCCCTGCAGGGCTGCACATAATTGTTCGTGATGTCTCCTGGGTAGGGAGGGAAGGATTTCCAATAATCCAGCTGCAGACTGATGCTCTCAGGACCCTGAGCTACAGAATGACCTGCTCAGGACCGGAAGTTACATATGTTTTTGTGCATATCTGGAAGAAAAATGCTGCATTTGTAGTTTAATTCATACAAATTAAACTACAATATACATTAAAGTAATATAATGGTTGCCATGGCTTTGCTTTCGAGTTTAAGCAAGGCCATGGCAACCATTATGTCGGGACATTTCATTGGCATGTTATGAGTGATAAGTGTCCAAATGCTGTATAATCTGTAATAGAAACAGGAAACGATTAAAAGTGCTCAGCACATATTGACAATATGCTTTTGAGATACTTTCATTTTAACCAACACACCAGTGGCCTGTGTGTGCACAGAGACACACGTACAGAGACACCTGCATGAACACAGACTGACACAGTACTTTATGTACTCGCACACAGAGCAAAGACAACAGTTGAACACAGATGCATACATGCTCATTGGGCAAATTCTTAATCTACTCCACTTTCGCCATCAAGACAGCCTGCCAAGTTTACCCATCTCTCTGCACTGTTGAAAGATTCATAATGGTACCAGTTAAAATTTGGTACCATGATGATGGTGGTAAATAATGGTAAATAATAATACATTTTATTTGTGATGCACTTTTCATTCAAAGTAAATCTCAAAGTGCTACAGATGCATAAAGCAAAAACAAACATAAAGATGCATAAAAACAAACACCAAGCTAAGAAAAGGCCTTGTTAAAAAGGAAGGTTTTAGGCCTGGTTTAAAAGCGCCCAGATTGATGGTGCCCTCAGGTGGTCGGGGAGAGAATTACACTGGCGAGGTGCAGTTGAGCAGAAGGCCCAATCCCCCACGGTGCGGAGCTTGGTCCTGGGGGCACGGAAGAGCAGGCGCATTTAAGTGCAAGGCATTCAAATGAAGACAGTTCAGGCAGAGGCAGGGGGGACAATTTCAGCTCATTTCTGCGTACGATGGCCAAGCCTTTTTATGGCAGTGATGATGATGATGATGATGATGATGATAGATACTGCAGTTACTCATTCAGGCTGGGTCCCACGTTCGGTAGAAATCACTAATACTTTGTGATTGCATACTAAAATTAATGCTTGAGATAAATCACAAATCACTATATGGAGAATACAGTATAGATTAGAATGTTAATTCAAATCAATGCATTTACATGACTAAAACCATAGCCATGTTGTCTATTGTCAGCAATGTTTGTTTTTGTTTTTTAAGATTTTGTTTCCCATTTTTCCCATTTTCTCCCAATTTAGTAGCCAATTAAACCCTCTCTTTTCATGTCATTCCCTCCTTGTATTGTGAGTTCACTGCCATAGCCCTGAGACCGGCAGTGACACAGGCAATGTACCTCCTTCTCCGAACACCGGTGCACAGAGCCACTCCTATACACAGCGAACTCATATCGGCTTCCCATCTGATAGTACATCAATGCGATTCCAATTTATTACATTTTAAAACAATAAATACCATTGTAAAATACTAGTGCAAAAGCTAGATAACAAATGTAGCTTAGCTATCTAGCCCACAATGAACAGAGAGACATTGACTACATTACAAGCAAATACTGCTTAGCGAGGAAGTGAGCCTCTTTTAGAATACATTTCTTCCATAATCAAATACATCTCTTCCATACTAAATGAGAAAACATGTAACTTCTAGTGCTGAGACCTTCAGTGGTCAGTCTGCAGCGCAGGGTCCTGAGAGCATCAGTCTACAGCTGGACTCTTCTCAGGATTTCAGCCGGCGGAAGGTTTGTGTCTCGTAGTGCACTAACAACCCCCTCTGGTCAATTGGGCACCCACAGTCTGCCTTTACAAGCTAAACATGATGTTTTCTCCTCTGACTCATCTGAATATTATCAATGCGCAAGAATAACTGGTGGACTCCAGAATAAAAAGAAGCAGTGGCTTAACATCATGCATTTCAGACGAGAGCTTGTGCTTGTCTGCGCTGTGTCGAATTGGCAGAGGAGGTTGCAACAATGAGCACGAACGCACACAAACTGGGCATTCCAAACTGGCATAAAATAGGGATACATAGATTTTTTTAACACGTAGGCAGCTTCATTCTTATGCAGTTAAGCCATGTTTTCTCTCTTCAGCCATCATGTATGGATTATAGTGTGATACAATGCATGTGTGCTCAGTATTACATTTGGGCCCATGAAGGAAACGCATTCAGTCTGGTAATCCAAAGCTGATACAAATTAACACCCACCCCACACAGAATGGAGTGTGCTCAATTGGCAAATCACAAGAGACAATTTCCAGACTTAAATGGGAGAGGGGGACTGCTGTGAAAAGTAGACACGGTGGTTTTGAAATTACATCAGTGTCGTCTTGTACTTTCAGACGTAATCAATCTGCCTGGCATTGTAGTGTAGTCTCTTCTCACAAGCCTTCCTCATGAATGATACTACACATCCATTACAATAATTAAAAACCACCATGAAGGCCTATTCCTGTCTGGCTATGCTTGTTCATCTAAGCACGTCGCTTTCAATATGCCAAAACCTGACTAATTAAAACAGTTATTCCCAAACTGACCAAAGACAATCCAATGTTACTGCACATATCCTCTATACTTTTTTGGGCCAATTCAAAAAAGTGTTCTTACTTCTCAATTTGTAATTCCAATCACAATTGTAGGCTCACCCCATCGTTGTGTCATCCTCCTTCAATTTGCACACTGGAATTCATATCCTCGGAAATGCATGCAATCAGTGGCTGCTTCTTTTCTCTTTGCAGCCTCTCTGAACAGTGACAATGCCACTGGCACAGCTGATATAGCCAGGTTGCAGGTGCCCGAGAGACCAGAGGAGTCACTATTGAGCATTGACACAGGTGATACTCTGCTGACTGAAGCTCTCCAGCCTAGGGTGACGCTATGGCTAATTATGGGTCACCACTTGGGCACAGCCAGCACTGGCACAGTCAGGATTTAATGCAACATGTAGGATGCTAGGGTGGCCATTTCCCAAACCCCAGAATGGAGGACACTTCAGGCAGTGGCAATTTAACATGTAATTATATGACCAATTTAAAACCATAACCTATACAGACTTCCTGAGATTGAAAATGTGTACTCACAATAGCTGGATGGTCTACTTTTGGTATTTCTGTTCTGTTACTTTTGGTAAGTCTGTACTCTTTTGTCCACTCTGGATTGTATGATTGTATGTTTTGGCATTTTGCAGGGCTGGCTACAATAGCACAGAACACTCTCTGATAGCACTTAAAGAAAAATCGCATGGCTTGCCGCTCGCACCCATAGTGTACGTCAGAACGTTATATTAAAGTGTGGTATTTGTTGACATTTATTAGACCAATGACACAGGTGATTCATTATTTGACAAATACATAAACCAATAAGAAGCATGTTCAAATCTTCAAACATGATTTAATGAAGAATTTAGTGTTTTTTCTAGTCTAGACTGCAAAAGGACGACAAATGGGCGTCCGGCAGAGGATTCTTGAAAACCGGACTATCCGGCATAATGCTAGATGTATGGCCACCCTAATCACTGCACGCTAACCTACTGGATGAAACACCCAGGAAACCCCAGTATAGTTCCTGTACCACTAAATAATTATCACCCCAGAATAAAACATTTTAAAAAGTTCAACCCTGAGAACTCAAAAAATAATACAAATGTAAATGCATTGCATCATTTCTGGAAGTGATGTAATTACAGGGATACTGTATTAAATTATTAATTACTTAATTAATTAATAACTTCTTGTTGGCTACATACAGTGAGTTGTGAGTGGTTGAAATTGAGTGCAGCTCAACTAACTTTTCAGAAAGAGAAAATAATCTGACAACCTACAACCTGCAAGACCTTTCAAGGGCATGTATGAAATAAATAATACACACATCATATTTTTTTACCTGAGTGATATTTCCAGAAAAATTTCAAACTCATACACATGAGAAGCATAACAAATGTTGTAAGCAAACTCTGCTAACAATATTAAAATGGTTTATCAATAAACAAGTGCTCCAACAAATTCTAAGCCCAGGGTCATCCATAATTTAATATAAAAGAATATACTTTACCATTCATGAATAATTAATTTGTAGGTGTAATGCCCTGTAAGGATTTGCTTCCAAAAATAATAGAAGATTATATATTATTAAAAGAATTTGACACAGTACATAGCAAGATTGCTACAATTCTATCAGGTGCAGCAAAGGAGGAAAAAGAAAAGGTGGAGGAGGACCATGAGGGTCAGAGGGGCATTTGGAAGTTTTTTAACAGCAGCTTCATTTGTGGCAATGAAGAATACAATCAAAAATTCAACAAGAGCTAGAAGTGAGTTCATGTCACTTTATCCACAGGATTTTGTGAGAGAATTTGCTGATGAAATGTACAATTTAAAGTCAATTCTAAAACAGTTTATCCAACAGATAAAACACAAATTAATTATTTATTGCGTTAATAATAGTTTTATAAGTTTTTATACGTGCGGCAAGTGAGTTTGTAACTGGGAAGGGAGGGTGGGGTGGTGGGGGAGGGATATAATCCGGCCCTGGCACCAGGCATGGGAAATTTCAGCCTTTGTCATATAAACATGTTGAATTTGAGTTCTACAGAAGGGTCGCCATGGCTTTCTGCATACCAAGTGAAGGCTGTGATTTTCACCTAAAGACAGACTGCTTGCCATGAGGAAAGGTCTGAGGATGGGTCTGTGATCACCATCACCCTCTCAGACCGAGCGAGCCGCGAAGTCCGACACAGAATATCTGAAAATTCTAAAGAATTACGCCCCAAAAGAATAATAATAATAATAATAATAATAATAATAATAATAATAATAATAATAATAATAATAATAATAAAGAACATCTATATTTTTTTAATTGATATTTTTTTGATGATTATCACATCAATATTTTGAGTACTATCCATGGGTGTTTATACAAAGCATTCACAAAAAATATTTTGTTGTTCTGCTGCTTTGCTGTTTGCTTCTTGGCTTTAATGTGTCTAAAATGATGTTTAAATAAGTAATAAAAAATACAAAAGTGATTTGGTCTGCTTCTTTATAACATATTTACAAAAATGTATGTTAATTTTGGACTAAAAATGAAAGGAAGTTCATGCTTAAGTAAGCATTATAACTGCATATTCCAAAATGTTACCGTTTAAAAAAAATAGTAAGACAAATGAAAAGAAAACAGATCACTGAGCCGTAGGTACCTGAAAAACCCATTGGGTACCACAGTCTAGGAGGAAGAGGAACGCCGAGTTCCATTCCTATTCTCGAATGCTCCCAAGGCCCATGTAAAAGGTTTAGTCTTGATCCACTATAATTGCTGTTGGTTCCACAATTTAAACACAAGTAAATAGACTCATTTTATGACTGTGGGGGAAAAGACATTCC
This sequence comes from Aldrovandia affinis, assembly GCA_029706075.1. Lineage (NCBI taxonomy): Eukaryota > Metazoa > Chordata > Actinopteri > Notacanthiformes > Halosauridae > Aldrovandia > Aldrovandia affinis. The sequence goes on along the minus strand of JAINUG010000045.1, from coordinate 4,918,622 downwards.
CTAGATGTAATCATTTTTTCCACCTTGTTCCACCTTATTATTCTTCAAATGCAGATAACACACTCTTTAAATATCCCTGCGGAATGAAATAGACACTCAATCGAGATCATTCTTATCATAAGTGCGTTCTGTCCCACAAAAACAATTTGGGAAATATTTATTCCAGTGTAATGCATTTCGAACATTTTCCCATTTCTGTCATGCGACGTGGCCAGCATTTTAACGTCAAGGTTTTTAAAGGCATGGGACAATTTCACTATCCGCAGAAAGGAAAATGCCTCAGCATAGAAAACACATAGAGCTGTGCTTCCACCCCTGAAATATTAAAATGTGCATGTATAGTTACTTAAATACTGAGAGGTGGTGATGTGATCACTGACCTACATTAAACTGGACAGAGGGGTTGAGGTTTAGCTGTGTTGAAACCACTGAAGCCAATGCACATATAGCCAGCTAATAGTGAATTACAATTATTGAATGATTGAATCACAACTCAACAATATTTTGGAAGGCTTTATTACATTACCTTATTACCTAAGCTTAATAATAATGAGAATAATGTGCAATTTAACAAATGGCCCTTATACAGTCAGCTAATGTTGTCAAAACAGTCAATGCCCAGAACCCAAAGCAGGTGAGAGAAGTGCTTATGAGCTTCAAAAGGTGACAGTAAATTAAGACAATGGAAAAGATGGTGTTGTGCGTTTATCAGATGACTATCCACATGGGATTGAAGGGCATTAGGTCAATTTGCCCCAAGGAAGAATGGTCCAGGAGACAAGCATTGTGGGAAACAACGAGACAAAAATATCATTCTCAAGTTGACCCTCCGCATTTCTCTTCGGACTCCTTGAATCCGTCATTGGTTCTGGTTCTGCTCCGGGGGCTGCAAGGAGCAATGCCCGGGACCCCTGCAGTGAATTAATTGGGTTGTAAGGTAAGGCACAGGTGGATGATTTAGAACGACAAAGAGAAAGCAAACAGCTGCTAGGGGGAGAAGTGATGACACAGAGTTGCGGGCCTGCCCTTGGAGACGTAAGGCGGCTGTAAGTCTACACACGCCTCTCAGAATAATTGTATTCCTAAACAGCCCTCTCCCAGCTCCTAGTCGGAGGCCGGCGCTGCTATACATATTAAACACTACGCTGGGCCGTCTTCCTGCGAGGGGGAGGGTTTATAGTCAGCCCATCTGAGGACAGTGATGGAAACGACACAGTGGGGGAGAGCTGTGGGTGATTTCCTCCCTTCTTTACATGGAGATTGGAATTTGGAATCAGAAGTGATGAATGCTCTACAAATAGACATACAGGTTCCTGGAATGTGCGGGGAGGGCGCTCCCATCCAAAACCCCAAAACATTGTTGTGCAGAGAAAGACTTTGGAGCTCAAGCCCAGTTATCCAAAAAGACCATGTTTTTCTGTCCCCAATGATCGAACCCAAACATACTTGTAGAGGACTCTCCGACAATTGCCTGCTTGCCATGCTCGGAAGAGAAGCCACGTCCCTCTGGTAATGAGTTTGGTCGCCTTCCAGGGCTGGCTCAGATTTTTATGGTATAATGCACCTTCAATGGTCTGCTGGTGACAAGGCTGCTAATTCACTCCTGATGATTGCGAAAATATTCACATTAAATCACTGGTAAAATGGGCTAAAGGGAAGGCGGGAGAGCCTACTTCTGGCCCTCTATACCTCCACAGGCCTCCTTTTCACTTCTCTTCCCTTTCTTCCATTCGCTCCTCTTTTTTCTCTGTGGATACTTTTAAGATGTAACATATTTTAACGTTTCAGTACCTTCCACAGTAATTTCAGGTGCTTTCAGCACTGCAACAATAGTTAATTATTTTCTGAGAAGCGGCTATGGAGTGCTGCCTTACAATAGATCAAAGAGAAGCAAAAGTGCAAATCCCCCCTGGTACAAAAGTGCGTGTAAATTTTACTTGACCACAAAACTGATCATTATCATTATTATTTTCCCATTCCCACCCCACTGATAGATGAGTAATGACATTTCACAAAATTCCCCTGCTTGCCATCCCGAACCAAAAATATTTTTAGGAACATAAATTTGAGTTTGTATTCAAATGGCCAATTCATATTAATTTTACTGCCAGCTTTGTCAAATGATTCAATTAAAATATAGTTGTCTGTTTTTGTCTCATATGGGAAGAGCCTTTCCATTGTAAACTATCACACTTGCGGCTTTAACCATAGAATCAATTCTACCAACTTCATTATAATTGATTTGTTAAACTGGATGATTGCTCCTCTCATTTTCAAAACGTTGGTGTTTAGAATTTGGTATTGTAATTATCTCTTTGTTGCCCCTCTCTGTTTTATTGTGGATAAGTCTAGAAAGGTTCTGTGTTTCTAGTAGCACTAGTAGTATTGTATATTCAGCATATTTTTCCCTTTACCAGTGCCATAGCAAACTGGCAATTTCATAGTCTGATGATGAGCAAGAGCCATTGCTTTCGAAGTCTTGCTTTCACTACAATAAAATGTACATAATTGGATGGCATATCACGCAGCAATATTAAACTAAGCTAATGCTTCTCTCTACAGGAAACTGATATTTTTGTCTGGGAGGAGGAAGAGGAAGATTTTTGGGACACAGTTTATTTTGTGTATTTTCACTTTCAAGTTTAATATATTAAACTATGTTTATTAACTGCATTAACTAGGTTCCCATGTGCTTATATCCAACCTCTGCAATCATTCAGGGTATTGTTACGTGAGACACTGTCCAAATATATACTCCATTTTATTGTAGCGAACATTTAATATTTAACATAAAACACTGCATACATATATTTATTTATTTCACTTTATGTGTACTTTATTTCATATATGTATCTAACACAATTCAACGGGTGTAGGGACAGTCACGCCGCATTCAACCACTTTTTACAAGTGCAAAGCTAAAATACTTTCAACTGCTTATTTGAATACATATTGCATTTCAAATATTAATTTGTTGAACACATTTCTTTAGTGGCACACTGGCTACTGTGCCGCCCAACCCATGTTGAAGTAAACCACAGGCCACAAAACTACCAAACTGGGTGGAGGCAAGAAATATTTTGCGATGGACGAAATTAGCAATTCTGCTACCGCGCAGGTGCATTTTCGCTACCTTTACCTGCCTCACCAAACTAGATCCATTAGAGTGTTTCAGACCACCTCCGAACAAACAACCACTTAAACAATATGGTCCCTGCACCTAGACCTGCTCTTGAGCAAAATAAATAAAACAGACCAACATTTGCTCAGCATGCACAGGTAATTCCCTTTGAAAATTAATTTAATTCAGATTGCCAAGCTATTGTTCCTCTGCAAACTGTTAGCCTGATTTTAATCTCACAGGTGCTGAACAGGGAGAAAGAGAACAGATAACGCTGTGAAAGAGACTTTCCACTATATTACAAGTAAATAAATAAATAAAACTTCTAGACGAGGGCAATTCTGTGTTCCGTGCCTTTGCACATCCAGGTCCATCTGAAAATTTTGATCGATTCCTATCCTGAACCCAGTCCAATTCTTGGTTTTGACCTGTAGTCCTGCAGTGGGAAAAGGATCGTTTCTTCCAATTTAAATTCAATGTTACCCCATCCAAAGGATTGCCTCTTGATAGTTTTCACTGCTGTTGGTTCCGGCCTCTGTTGCTCCAGGCTAACTTTTGTGCTCGGAATTAGATATGTCTCTCAAAATGACTGCATTTGCTAAATGCTTTTATTATTAATCACAGATTAGAATAAACGGAATTAACTTTCAACAACTGCTTTTTTATTGCCCAATATAATTAATTAAGTTTTCCTTTGGATTCCATTTAAATGTAAAATTAAGTACTTTTTTTGTCTCCACCTGATTGGCTCCATTTTAAATTCATTGCCCATTTCAATGAGCAATATTTAGCAGCATAATTAATTCTATAGTCCTACACAATTGATTCATTAAATTGGGACATTTCTTCTTATCATTCTCTCTAAAGGTTTGCACTCATAATTTCCTATTCTATTTCAGTCTTTATAAACAAGTCTTTTTAAGGGGACCTATCAGAACAAAGTTTATATTAGTCTAAGCCCTGCCCATCTCTCAGATCTTTGATATTGTAAATCAGTTTCAACTCAAGGATTCAAACCAGAGGATACCACTTGTGCATGGTGTAATTCAATTGAATAATATGATACAATGCAGCAATTTCTTATATAGCATTCTTCATATTTCTTTACAAGAAAATTAAGATAATTGATTTTTATCTTAAAGATTAGACTAGAGAATACACAAAGAGTAGGCACACAAGAACAGGCAAGTCTTAAGACCTGATTTGAAAGAGCCAATTGTGGCTGACTTGGAATTGAATTGCAGAGACGAGTTGCAAATTAGCTAAAAAATTGTGCTCAGACATCTGTGAGGGATAAACAAGAAATCAGAGGCTGCTAAGTACAGAATGTGAAACTATTGATGTTGTCAATGTCACAGAGAAGCAGACAGGGTTAACTACCTCTCTTGCCCACGCATAGTACAGAAAATGGATGTTTAATATCAGTTTGATCTACAACGCCTTCCTCAAGGAACAACGTCCTCCTTATGTGGCTACAGCCTCCACTTTTGAGGGCAAACCCACATCTCTTCTCAGAGACTACGGCTGAACAATAGACATTGATTCATGTGTTACGCCTCATTGGAATTATGTTCAAAGATCCATCTATTGCTTTGTCTTGGACTGGTTGTCAGCAGTGTTGATTGGTGGTCAGCCAAGGCCAACAACAGCCAATACACTGAAATCTGCTCAACGTTTTATAAACAAATACATCAATATTACACATTTGAATATGCTTAAAAAATGCAACATCAACTCAAGTGCAACACTGCCACCTACTGCCACTAAAATGACATATCTCTACGAATATTCCTTGTGAAGTATCACTTTTTTTGTTTGTTTATATATTCATCCTCAAATTCAAATGTAATTTTGGGCACACCCTATCATAAGGGTATTTAATTTCCATAAAGACCAAGTATCGTTCCATTCCCTGGACTGCGAAGGAAGAAAGGCAGGGCCGCTACGATTCACTCAATCAGGTTCCATTGGGAATGTAGTGATGCTACTGGCAATTGTTATCACTGGCTAAGGGTCCCTTAATCCAAAAGGTTAATTTAAGGGCAAGTCAATCAATGATGAGGAGATGAAAAAAGCGATAAAGAAGAAGAGACTTCAGAAATTAAACAAACTTCCAAGAGCGAATCTGTATTATGAGAGACGGAGGGGGGGGGGGGACTGATTGAAACTGAATTCCCATTTGAGTAATGGGTTGAATGCAAAATTACTGATCATATATTACTTCAAAAGCCTTCCATGCTGGGCTTGAATACCATTGCTTTGAGCAAATTAAACAAGTAGGGCAAGGAGCATGCACCACCCTGTGCTGGGTGGACCACGTGGTGGGGATGAATATATTCAGGTGCAATTTCAATTACGGTGGAGGTCAATGATGACACAGTATAAGAGAAGGACTGCAGGCATGAGGGTCTGTACAAATCCGTGTTTATGCTGCATAACTCACCAGAACTGAACCAATTAGACACAAAAACTGCTATGGGAAAATTGTCTGTTTCTGGCCCATTCATTTCACACATTTGTACATAAACCAAACAATGCACCAAATTTGAACAGTTCCAAAAAGACAGCGAGGTGATTTCTCAAGCCTGTTACATTTCTCAAAGCAACCGAATTACATGAACTGTGTTAGACCACTCTTTGTATGATCAGATCAGATCAAACAGGGGACCTCAAGTGTAACAATATATTAGGAAAGATTTTGCCGATAAGAGGTCATATATCCCTGACTGTCTGCTCCCTGTCCAGCACGCACATTACGGAGCCAATAGCTGGGTGGGAAATTTCAACTAAGATCCCATCACTGCTCTATTCTCTGGCTCCATGGAGCCGCGCATAACCGATTCACTTCTGTGTACATGGGAGGAGGTAATATCACTGATGATAAATACTCCTCAGTTGCATGTACCTGCGGGTGTTAAACAGCCAAAGGCAATTTCACGATTCCACCCTGGGGGACTCACACTGTGAACGAAGAACAAATAATAATAATAAAAAAAACTGTGGGATTCAGCAAGAAAATGTGTGCATTATTGATGATGCCATTCTCTCAGCCAAGTGGCAAATGAAAACAGGGTTTGACAAAGTCATTAGCACCTCAGCACCAGAGAGGACTGCACCGGGCTATAATAAAGAAGTATTGTATACTGTAAGTCTGTAGAGTGCGATATGGGCTGTGAGCGAGAAGCTTCCTGTAGCGGTGCTTTTAGTGTGTCCGGATGACACCTCTGGATGAGTGCTACTGGATTGCTCCTGGAGCACAGGATCGTACCCACCCACAGATCAGAGGGCGATGCGTGCACCCCTCTGTTTGGGGGATTTTAGGGGCCGGCCTTTCATCCTGTATTCACTCAGGCCTGTGTCTTGTTTTGTTGGTTCATTCATACAATCGGGTTCTCCTGGCCAGATGATCACTGAATTTTCCATTGGTTCCGCAGACACGAGAGTAACATTTCATTGAATTTGTGTTGACCGTGGAAAGAGCTAACAACAACCAACAGCCAAAACAAAATGTAAATATTTCAAATGTACAAAGCAAGATACTGAACTACTTCTTTCAAGAATTTAATATTCTTTATTTTATTGAAAGGGAAAGATTTAAAAGCTCAATAAAAGGACCCGAGAAGGAATATGAATTGGAATATTTCATTAACAGTATCACCAGACTTGAAAAATGGCCTTTGATGTGAAATTAAACTGAATTTTAATGGAGGGCCTTCTCTCCCAGTCTCACCCTCTGCTGTAGGCTCAATCAACTGTTTAAGAATGGTAATGCACAGAGTCCAGATAAAGTTAGCACACTTTAGTGTCATGTCATGTATCCCAAACGTCTATATAGTCCCTGTGCACTGTAAACTATATCACTGTGTGAAATGGAACAAAAGAGCTGTGGGCGTTATTGATTCGCTCTACAAAGGCATAAAAATGTAATTGTGATAGGGTTTGACATATTTCCAGTCAGAAAACAAATGGCTGAGATGCCCAGCATAATCCTTTTGATGGTCTTCATTAATGTTAGCCTTGTGGGCAGTTAGTGGATTGAACGTAGGCGTGTCCTGCATGCTAATTATTCTTTTGACATTCGCTTGCCTTGATTGATGTAAACTAGAGTAACATTCACAGCCTTGAGAAGAGGACTATTACGCTCACAACTCGGGCACTTCTGCAGCGTTGCTAAAACAGGAAGTCAATTTGCTTATTTTCACACATATCGGCATTAGAGTTTAAAATGTCAAAAACTAAATATTTGCAATTTCTTTCAGCCTCTAAGTAAATGGGATTTGTTTAATAGTACTGATGCAATCTGCTGAAGTCTTCTATTTCTATTATGTGCCACTTGCCCTTGTTGTATGTGTTGTTTTTTAATAATGATTTTATTTATACAGGAATCTGTTGAATATTATATTATATACTATACATCATGTATGAATATATTATAAATATAGTGCTCGTGTTAAACAACCCATCCCCTAACCTACACTGAAGACTGGAAGACCTGCTCTTGTCTGATCACCAATGCAATGCACTCCTGAATCAACTACCGTTTCCCATATCACCTTTTCAAAACCTGCCTCATTCCCTGACATCCTCAGCATTTCAAAGAGAGACATTTTCAACACCAGATTACACTGCATGTCCTTTAGGAGGAGTCTAGGGGTGGAGAGGCGGGATAGGGGAGGCGGGGGGCACCTGGAAGTATTCAAATCTGAAAATCCTCAGAAATTCTCCCTTTTTAGCTCCACTCTGAATATTACCTTTCAGCAGCCGCTGATTATATTGAAATGCACAGTCCCCTGATGGCCTGGGAGAAAAGAGTGGTTTGGGGACAGACAGTAGAATGGTTGGCTCAGGCCGGCGGAGGCCTGTTATTTGGCGGGAGATAATGAATCAGACAGCGGATTTGCCAGACGCTGTTTACGCCGGTCGGGACGCGGAGAGCCGGCGCCACACATAACGGGACCTGACAGCTGAGAAATGACAGGGCTCAGTTGAGATCCGGGCAGCCCCATAGTGTGCACCTTGCGCGGGTGGAGCGGCAGGCGAGGGGGGGGCAATATAATCTTGTCCACAGGAGCGCAAGTCAATTCCTCCTCTCCTTCCATTTGCACCCCACTAAGTGTCAATCAGGACAGGAAAATATATTCAGTACATATATACTTTTTTGAAATGAACAACTGAGTTGAGCGTTTAACGGAGCGTTATGTTCGGCGAGAAAATTGAAAATATGAAATGGAGTTACGCATGGCACTAGCTTTCTGCTGTGATTTTTACACGTGGAACATCTATTTGTGCTTTTCCACAGAGGTTAAAGGGCATCTAGGGCTGTTCTCCGAAAGGAAATCTGAATGTGACCGTATTCTGTGTTTAAGGTTCTTTGTCCATGCATATTTGAAGTTGTTTTAGGGAGCATGTTTAGTTGAACGTCCCAAGCACACATCGAGCCATCAGGCTTTACAAGATTAACAAATGCTTGTTACGATCAAACACATTCCTCAGGTTATATTCTCTCATAGAGCCCCCATAGCGTAGGATACTTTTAATAACCTGTGATTAGTGTGGGTGATATCAGCAATTCAGTGAGCAGTGTTGCATTCATCTGTAGCCACATTAATTACTATGTGGCACCAGTCCATGAATAAGCCCTGCCAAGAATGATGGTATTGTACATACTGCATACAGTACCTAGGGAGTCTCTTCACAAAGAGGCTCTTTGACTCATTGTGATGCCAGGAACATAAGCATTTGCAGAAGGTCTACTTACATTGTTGGCAGTTGGTTAGACTTCCAGCATGTGTCCCCTCCACCACCTCCCCAAGTGGGAGTGTCAGTTTATTACTAATCCAATCAATGTTGTTTTGATTTATAGAAAAGTTGGAGCTTGTTCTGTTGTTTTGCTCAACCCTCAAACCCAGTCCCTGTTTCGTAGTTATGACCCCATGCGCCAGTGCAAAGGACCTGTTCCAAAAATGTACCCCTGTCATGTGACTGTTTCCGCTGCCTTTCTCTGATTACTCACAACTATTACTCTGTCTGAGCAGGCTTGTATATAATACATCAATGTGGAAGACTGGTGCCATCTGGGAGGCCCATGTGCTTCAGAGACGTAATGGGCAATTCTCAAAATCATGAATGAAAATACAAGCTGTCACTCGCTGTGCTAATCTCGTTTTCAACACCATCTTCTCCATAGGTTATCTAAATGCGTCAGGGGACGTTGGGGAGGAAAGATCAAGAGTCTCTGGCCTCATAGTGGCCATTCTGGATGATTCACAAAAAGAGAGGGGAGAAAAAGGAGTAGAAGAAACAGGTGAGAGGAAATTCAATGTGTGGTGCAGAAAAAGGGTAAAGGGGATGTGGGAAAGGGACAGAACTAGAGAGAGAAGAATACAAGTATGTGAACGCAAGAGAGAGATAGAGAAAAAGAAAATTAGAGAGAGATTGAGCGAGACAGAGAGACAGAGGTGTGACACTGACAGATTAGCGCTGCCAGACAGGCTGCTCAGTAATAGCAGTTTATCAGCGACTGGCCCAGAAGGTCACTTGAGCACACACTCTCCGCCGTCCTCCAAAGAATGATGTTTTAGACAGAACACGGCACTGACAACAATCTCTCGCCTGCCACTCTCCAAGGAGTTGCCTCCTCACCACCTCATAACACCAAATATAATGTAGAATAAATAAAGCAATGAGAATGTGCAATGTTGCACGTGCCAAGCAAGGAGAGGTTGTTTGGAAGAATGCGCAAACTAAACCGTTTGTAAACCATCAAATGCTTTCCAATATTGCGTCCTTCAAAATTCAAGTATATAAGTATTTTGGAATCACCACTATGCCACCCACACTGGGAGCACAGCAGCTGAAGGGCATGCACACCTGTAACACACTCATCTGTGAGCCAGTGACTATTTTCCACAGTACAAGCCACACAGTTTTGCAGTAGAGCTAGTGCGGAGAGGGGAGAGGGTAAGTGAAGGGGGGTCCTTATGCAGTGCCAACCCTAGTCAACGTTGGTCCATCCTATGGCCCACGGGACAAACCCAAGTATGCCCCATCGTTGTGGACTCCGGATCATAATTGGCTAATGGCATACCCGACTTGAAGCCGTGATGTCTAGGCTACATGGCTCGGCCTACACTCGTTGTGAGCACCTGTACTGACTGGGTCGTTTGGTAGTCACAATAAAGAATTTAAATGAATGGGAAACGAAGCAATGGGCCTACGCACAAAACTGGCAATCTCTGTCAAACAGGCCCAGCAAATAGGTAGTGTCAGCACTGCCTCCACTCACCCTGCTGTGATCCCTCTGTCATTTTGACTGCCACACTTTCAACTCAGTCCTTCATTTCACTGCTCTCTGATGAGGCCTGGTTAAAAGCGAAATAAAAATAGCTGTTGCGAAAATGTAAACAATAAATAAATGCAAAATAATCCATTACGTTCAAACCAGCGTTTTATATTCTCTCATTTTGAACCATATCCATAATTGTTAGAAAACCTCCCAATTTATGCAGAATTACAAGTCTGCTTAAATTTGATGTTTCAAGATAAAATACAATTTGCACCAAAAAAAGAAAGAATTAAAAAGCTCTGGCTCCTGGTACATTTGCAAGACATTAATTGCATCGATGATTATCCTGCACATTATGTTGCTGGCTCATATTTATAGTTGTGTCCACTTTTCATTATGGTGTTCATTACAGGGTATAAATAATGTACATAAATGTGCCCGCGCCCCTCGACACACTCTGTAATATTGCCAAGCGATATCCATCTTGTCCGCAGTTATCAGACATTACCTTTCTGAATTATGTCTGTTAGTTGCTTCCCAGCCTCCCTTCCCATCAACCCTTTCTGCAAAGACAGCAGCATTAAGTTTTAAGTTTATTGCATTTTCTTTACCCAACACAAAGCATTAATCTGCTTAATGGCTGCCACGACCCCTTTCATCCCATTTAATAAAATAAAAAATATTAATAAAAACACATTAAAACTCAAATTGTACAGTATATTATAATAAATCTTATAGTGCTTCAGAAAGAAAGGCATTTGCAAAGTTAGCATCCTGAAAATGCAGTCTTTAAAATGGTTTCACAACCTGTATGTGCTGCAGAGGTGACTCGAGTCCAGTAGTACATTGTTTTAAAAATATAAATACACTTTAAACTTGTCAGACCATCAGCATGAAGCTGAGGAAAGAGTGGTGTGGCAAGCTCTTCAGACTCAGGGGTGTAAAACTGGAAGTGGCAAACATCTCACACACAAGGCGTGAAAACCATGCACAGCACAGCATATTAATATGCATAGCACACCTAACTGCACAGCCAAGTCAGCTACCATTTGACATTCAAATTCCATCGGTCATCTGCTTCTCATCTTTTAGGTAGCTGAACTATTTTGCCAGTGAAAGGAATCGTCAGCTGTAATGTCAACAAGACCAGTAAAGGCAGTCACTAGGTATTACATTTAATAAGAACATTTGAGTGTCCTTTTGGTGCCTTTATCTGCAAAACATGCAATAAAAAAAAAGTATAATGTTGAGTATTATGTAAATAACACCTCTGTTCTGTTACCTAAAACGACAATAATATGAAGCAAAAAATGTGTGTTTTATATTTAAATAGCATGTAGGTGCTTGTTCAAAACTGGCCCTGTCACCAAAAATGTCAATCCTTTTTCAGAAAATAGAGTGGCAAATAGAGAGCTTGTAGTTCTGTTGTGTCTTGTTTTACTGGTCTCAATGACCCTGATGGGGAAGGAATGCCGGCCTGCAGATGGGTGAAGAGTTGCATTCTGGAAAGCCCTGTGTGATTTTCTGTGCTTTTCCAATGACTCACTGAGCGAATGAGCAAAGAAAAATTATTTGACACACCCCTTATTTCATTTAACGGATATTATATGCAGTCATTTATTTACACTTTGACACACTATCCATTTATACAGCTTTATATTTAGTAAAGTATTTTCAGGATAAGTAACAAGGTCAGGTGAAGGCTACAATAGCAGGGCCCCACCTGGGAATCAAACCTACAACATGAGTTACAAGCCCAGTTCCCTAACCATTATACTACACTGCCCCCCACCCCATTTGATTAAAATACAAACAACCTGTACACCAGCTACTGCAGTGCATGTAACATGGAACATTTAATTTGACTGGTGAGAATGTGGAATGGGAAGTTTAATATATAGTTATATGCTATTTTACGACCAACATCAGTGGGTCCTGACCATGTTTGGGAACCACTGCCATATATTAAGGGCACCCCTCTTCTGATGTTGACTGAAGAACTGCTTACTGTGCTGGTCTCTCCAGGTGACTGTGTGAGCATCATATGAGCCATTGCCAAGGTGAACGTGGATCACAGCCCAACTGCCAGCCGGCCAGCCTCATATCCGACCAGCTGATTGTATAGACACCTCTGCTGATCTGTTTTGACAGTGACGATTCAGGAGGAGCCGGTTTCAGTAAAACGCAAAGATTTAGCCACCCGTCGGCAAGTTGAGAGGGAGCTAAGATGCCCATTTGCACTTCTGTATAGGCTATATATTTCACCGGCCCCTAAATGTAAACTGTATAAACATAAAATTGGTCTCCCTCGACGCCGGCGAGCGAGGAGCAGGAGTTGCCATGAGAGCTGAATGGGGTCCGATTTGCAAAAGCAGCCAGAACACACTGAGACACAGTAATGGATCAGGTTCTGCCAGACACCCAGCTATAATTCCCAGCTCTCGGAGCTCACAGAAAAGCCCGGCTCCGGCAATCTCTTCGGATGCAAATCAAACCCGCCAAGGAAATAAATGCTGAATATTGCTCAAATCTTATTCCTCAAAATTGGGAGGGAGATAAAGCATTTTTTTTCTCTCTCATGTAAACCTTGGCTTTGAATGATTAACTATGTCCTAAATGGAGATGTATATACTGTATGAGGTGATCCTCACAACAGGAACGAAATGACCCGATTCCATTAAGACCAAAAACACCAACGCATTTACTATTTATCGAAGGGACACCATCGGCAATAGACCCGAGAGACAAGGGGCCCAGCTCTTTAGTAGCAATACCCCAAATCTCAATGCTAGTCCTCTCAAGTCATTTGAAGACATCGAATAAAACACCCCTTAGTCATGACTCTCAAAGTCCCCCACCGAACACGGAGAGTTACAGAGTGTGACTAAATGTCTAAACATGCCTTTGATCAACCTTGAGACGGTTAAAAGTTTGATTCCGCTGAGTTAACAGCGCGCCTAAGCACTTGTGAACCACAGTGATTTATACCATCGTTTATACCGAGGGGAATTTTAATTCTCTGACCTTTTTAATCATGTTTTAAAAAGCAGCACTCTTTCTGTCGTATTTGTGGCCTGAACTTTCACTACTGGCAAATCTGCCTCCAGGGGAGGGCGCAAAATGACATTTAAATGGGACTGAAATGCGTCGCTAGAGTGCAGCTACCTGTGTCTATTGCTGCCAATGTACAACAGCATTTCAAATAGGGTGGTTTGTGCTCTTATTTCAGCCCTTTGGGTTAAAGACAGAGGTGCATACGTCAAAGAAATTCAACAAGTATGTTCATAAATTATCTGCACTCATCGTTTTTTCACTTAAGATGAGGCTAAAAGATTCAAATGTTTTGGCGTATTGCCAAATCTATAAATGTAATTCCTTAGATCTGCGCATCTCTGTTTTTAACCTAAATGGCTGAAATTAGTGTGCAATCCATTTCTATTTAAAATGCATACTTTTTTGGATTTGCTGCCACGAGTTAAGTACTCATTAATATCCTACCTGAAAATAGAAGCTCTGATCATTCCTCTCTAATTCACTTGTACACCTGTGGTGAGGCTTCAGAGTTGGGTATACAAACTACCATTAGCATATGACACCATTTCACTGATGAAGGCAATACGCCAAATATTTTGCCTCATCTTAAATAAAAACGTTGAGTGCGGATCATTTATGAGTATACTTAATATACAACAGCAAATAGGAAATGGCAGTGGAGGCAAAATATATCAAATGTAAAGACATCCTCTGTTCAGAAATGTATTCAAAGCATTTCTGCAATAGATTGGTTTCAGAGTCATGTAGGTGTGCAGTTAAGAAGATCATACTACATCAAACTATGCTGTCTAGGTGTTGAATGGTTTTTACCTGGGGAGGCTGGGAAGCTGTTATCTTTAGATTGTCACTGATCTAGATGGGGCAATACAACATGGCTGTGCAATGCAACACACAGCCTCAGTCATAGATGAGGCCTCACTCATAGGTGGCACTATTCTATTGGATGGCCCTGTAACAACACAGCCTCAATAATAGGTGGCACCAACACACCTGGACACCCCTGCAATGGCACAGCCCCTATAGGTGGCAGCATTGTGCTAGATGGCCCTGCAACACCACAGCCTCACCCATTGGGGGTATAATTTGGCTGCAAAGCCCTGAAACACTACAACCTCACCTACTGGAGGCACAATTGTACTAGCCGGCCTTGCAACACCACAACTTCACCCACTGGTGGCACCACTGTCTTGGACGGTCCTGCAGCAACAGACTCAGCCTATTGAACTAGATAGCACAGCGACACAACAGCTTCATTTTATGAGGTTAACAAAAGTTATTTTGTAAACTATTCCTCCAAACCCCGTGGCCAATAAAGCATACAATAAAACATTTTATTTATGTTTATTAATGTCGGGCCATTAAAGGAAACCACTGGGGAACCATTGCACTGGACAGCCCTGGAACACCACAGCTGTTATAAAACAGAATGAAATATGAACATTTTTATTTATTACATGAGGTTGACACAGTTGTTATTTCCACAGCTCTGCATTTCACTGAGCAATCATTACTGAAGAATAAGTACACATTTGATTCAGGCTAGATGATTCTTATTCAGGGTACGTGAAATGAGTTATCATGAAATGCGAAATGACTGATGAAGTATGCTGCTTCAGTAAACCAAATACAGTGAACTACTACATCACTTGATATCAACAGCAAAGAAATTACAAATCAGCTGAATGCAATATTTTACAAACCTAAACAAACAGATACATACTTTCTCAAGATGCACAGCTTCACACAGGGCTCTAAACGGTACAATGATTTAAAATACCCGCAGCACTCTATTTCTTCGCCAAAGCGTACACTTGGGTCATTTTAATGCTGTCTCCACCTTTATGCTGGAAATTAGACTGACCAGAGTATGAAGGAACGGAGGCTAAGAGGGTGGATTTAATAATATGAGTATTCACGTACATTGATGAATGAAAAGTAGTGATATGCAATAAATAGTAAAAAAAGGAAATATACTGATTGTGATATATGTAAAAACATAAGTATGGACTTTTAATCTACATATCGTAAAATGTTATCACAGAGTACACAAAACTGTAATTAAACTTAAAAAAACATTAACTGCAAAGAGAGGAGACTAGTTGAGAGGCAGCTAATGGCAGTCTGATATGGTCTTGTTCCCAACACTAATTCAACAGTTTGCTGTCAATCACCACTTTGTAACACAGATTGTAGAGTGTCATGTTGCCAGACTTAAACAACTGTTCATTGCCATCGTCTGCACACAGACGTTTTTTGGAGCTGTCACTCTGGGTGCTATACATTCAGTCCACCTGTCAGTTAGAAACACTGCATTTAGACATGCAGTGTGCTTGAAGGAGCGAGAGCAGGAGGAAACGCTTCCTGTCATTACACAGGAATGTCATTTTGTTTAGGAAACAGACTGGAGAGCCTTTGTTTTCACCTCTCTTCCAAAGGTCACGTCTCTAGCAATCATCAGCTACATATCAACATATTTTTTTTGTGTCCTTAGAATCCTGCAAAATTTGAGAGTTGATTTTTAAGATATTTTCACAACTGTATTTAGGCAGGTTATTTGGAAAACGGCGGACGATGTGAAATTGAGCTTTGAAGCATTGCATCTATGGATATTGCCTAGTTATCTCGTTAGTGTACAGCGATATGAACACAGGTTGTTTTGTGAAAGAAAGAAGGAAGAAAGCAAAGGCAATAAAGTGATTACAAGAATGCATCATGTGCATCCAATATATTCTGAAATGACAGTTTTAGAATTGCCATGATGCAAATAAAATTCACTGCTAAAAGAAAAAAACTGAACATGAAGGTCAATGCACTGTGATGAGTAACTACATGGATATGAACAGAAGCAATACTAATTGCAATAATGTTTATAATAATAATCATTTAAAAAAGCCTATGTGTGCATTATTATTTTATTACTTTATCATTATGTGCTGTTCTGTTTCCCAATTATTTAACACCTCCATATCTGCATGTTTCTTGTTCTTGTAAATCTCTAAAAATAAAATGACAAAATAAAGAACAAACAAAAACAAAAGGGCAGCTTGGCCTTTGCAGTCTTATCCACTGTGCCGCGTGCTCACTAGCTGCCTAGGCATCATTTGCCCAAACGCAAAGGTAAAGTACGACACTGACGAAGGAGACAATGGAGAGATGTAGAGTGGTGAGTAATGCAGGGACGTATGTATGCTGGATGGGTACTGGGAAAATCGACTTTATGCCAAGCCCCTCACACATACCTTACACTATCACTCATACTCAATTCCCTGACCTAAATTCTGTATCTCCTTTGTTCTGTTATTAATCAACTCTGATATACTAGTGTGCTTAGCTCTAGTAGCATGTTTAGTCCCTACTGCACTATAAACTATAACTCTGTCTGTCTATAAATCTGTTGATTTAGCACTGGGTCTTTTGCTGTATATGTTTCAGAGATACTGAGGTATATTCCTCAATTTGTAAAAGGTGACCACTTCAGAGGGCCTTATGCATTCAAGTAGAAAATGTTGGGCCTGCAGAATGAAGACACAAACTGCCTGATCTGAATACAATTACAGAAGTAAAATGAAAAGTCAAGTGCAAGGAATGCCCATGTGATGCAATATTCTTTCGACAGCTCTTCGAATGCCTCAGCACTGTGCTAGTAAGGTTATAAACAAAAGGTTTGAGTACATATTGCCACTCATCCACAAAATACCTCAAGCTCGTCAACCCCTTTCTCACCATGGCCTAACACATCGAACACAATGTATTCCGCCAAATTTGCCCAAAGCCCTCGCTTTTGGTCTGCGGTGCAACTTAAGGAAAGGTGGGCTGGAGCACACAGAAGTGATGCAGCTGTCGTGTCACCCACATCTTCCAACCTCAAAAGGACATACAAATCCAGGAAGCAGCTTTTTTATTTTATTTTCTTGTTCGTGAATTCAAGGTGCGTCCGACTGCGTCGTTTTAAACATCAAAGCGCTTCTGTCGACACTGATGAGCAATCGAGAGCTCATTACTTATTGAATACGGCACACCTGCCGAGCGGGGATCTTAGATTTCATGAATATAACATTAATCATACAAACAATATTGATGTGTGTCCAGTTGGGACGGGCAAACGTGGTGGTCAGACGGATCTGCAGCACTGAGGCTCGCCTCACTTTGATGTGGCTCTCCTTTCCTCTGGTTTGTCATCAGTGTTTCATATGCAGCTAACTGCGGGAGCCGATGAGCATCATCACTTGACCTCTGTATATTTTTGTAACCTTCCTGTCTCTTGTTATTGTAAGGGCTGTTTTAATGTGCTGCGGCACACACTCTCATCGCACAAACAACGCTGGGGCTTTGCAGTTTATGCAAGTTTATATGTGAAGCTAATCACCTATTCTTTTCACTCTGCTGTCCACCAACAGAGCTTACACAGCTGGGGCAGGTAGACTGCAGGCACCCAATTGAGTTGCCACTCTTGCACAATGGGTGACGGACTGGTCAATTTTGCTCCATCCTGCAGGGTTACCTGCACCAATGCCATGGCAAGTATCTGATGAACTAAAGTACTTATCATGTTGGCAGTCCAATCATGTTTGTTTGCAGAAGGGAATTAATCTAGTCAGAGAACTAAGCTACAGTAAGTGTACACTACAGCCCAAAGATCTGGCTTCCGAAGCAACACTTCCTCTCCCCTGCTTTGCTCTTGAAAATCATTTAGGCATAATTGAAGTTGCAACAGGACATCATTTTTAAAATTATAAACCAGCAGGACACGCTGACTCCTCGGGAAGCTCAAACCAAAAAAAGGGAGAATTTGAACAATGCAGCGATAATTCAATCTCATCTAGGGGATAAGTCACAGAACAATGAAATTAAGCTCACAAGTCTATTTCTGTTGCCCCGAGAGTGCTTGCAAATGAAAGGACACCTTTCTCTCTCTCACTCTCTGAAATGGCAGAGACTTAGAGAAATGGGAAAACAGGCCTCATCTGCACATCAAAGTGTGCTAAACCACTTCTAGAAATTAACATGCTTCTGAAGTCAGCTCCAGCCCCTGCAACATTCCGGAACAAACAAATTATTCCCATTGACTGGTCAAACACAGAGTATTACAATCATGATGTGCAAACAAGCACAAACAAGGCCGACAAGTGCACACTATTGCCCGATCCCCTCCACTTGTAGTTTATTGGTAGCGGTGATATGAAAGCAAATGCATGCAGGAGTGGAATAATATTTGATTAGAAAGAGCAAGTCTGTCATTTGAATTCGCCAACTGCTGTCATCCCTGCATTCGCGCTGATCAGGCATTGTTCGGACATGGGTCACAAAATTAATTGTTGAGGAAATGTCAGACACCAGGCATCGCATGCTCCCTGAGCAGGCAGTTAAAGGAGAAGATGGTGTATAACTCAACACTTCTCCTTTTTCAGTTTTTTCTTAATGTGCGTTTTCCTGCCATGTTTATTTTGTTTGGAGTGGTTCAGGGGGCACAGCTGGCATGAGAAAATGTGGTGTCGGTGAGATTAAATGCTTTGGGGGATGACTTTGTGACCAGAGGGCCGTGAGTTCAAATCCCAGTGTCGTTCCCTGTTGCAAGGTATACTTAAATTGCTGGACTAACTATGTAGTTTCATAAATGGATAATATGCAATGAATCCCGCAATCAAGCACAAAGTGAGTAAACCTGATGCTACACTGTCTCCAGAGAAACTCTTATTTCAATTGCATTGATTTTTTGAAGTGTGGAAAGATGTGGACAATGCACAAATGATTGCTTGAAAGGACCTGGTGTCAATTATACCTGCGCTTTTTTATATTGCTACTTAATTGACTGGTGTAATTGTTCAAAGTGTTCAAAGGGTATCTGGGGTTCTTCTCTGAAAGAATGAGCCATGTATTTAGAAACCATCATTGTGCAGGTCATTTACATATTGGCTGCTCTGAATGTCCAAACCCCCCCCCAAAGAAAACCCCACTCCCCTTGTTTTCTAATATTTAACCTCAAATTCCTCAAATATACAAATTTGAGTAATAGTACAGCTAATCAAAATAAAGGAAACACTAATTAGTGTCTTAATAGGGCATTGCACCCTCACGAGCCACCAGAAAAGCTTCAATGCAGCTTGATGTAGATTCTACAACTGTCTAACTCTACTGGAGGGAAGCAACACCATTCTTCTACAAGAAATTCCATCTGTTTGTTGTTTTTGTGTTGATGGTGGTGGAAAACACTGTCTCAGGTGCCACTCCAGAATCTCCCATAAGTTGTCAATTGGGTTGAGATTTGGTGACTGAGGCAGCCATGCAATATGGTTTACATAGTTTTCATAATCATCTGATGAGGTACTGTCACCCTGGAAGACGTCAAGATTATTCAAAATGCTTCACCATAGGATGAAGGTGATCACTCAGAATGGCTTTGTGTTTAACAGCATTTACCTTGCCCTCTATGGGGTTGAGTGGATATAAACCATGCCAGGAAAATGCATCCCACACCATAACAGAGCCATCAGAACCCTTCATTTACTCAAGTGTTTCCTTTATTTTGGCAATTACATGTAGATGCACCATTGATCAAAAGTGGAAACCAATAGCCTACAGTGCATAGATACACTTTTCTGTACTAAACACTTTGAGGCTTGTCTTAGCCTTTGGGGTCTTGGAAATACAGAGAAATACTGTACTGTTTCCAGCCTCTCCACTGCTTCACTGATGTCACACAGAAAGAAGTTGAGGATACCATCAGCAAGATAAAACCTCCTCCTTTTCCAACAGCTCTGGTAAAATTGTGCATCCCCTGATCACCCAAGTTATCAACCACTCCTTCAAGCTGGTAGTGTTCCACCTGCTCTAAAATCTGCTGTCATCAACCCCCTTCTCAAGAAGCCCACCCTGGACCCAGAAGTTCTGGCCAATTACAGGCCCATCTCCAACCTTCCCTTCCTGTCCAAGGTGCTGGAAAAAGTGATTCAAGGTGCTGCTCAGCTTCAGGACCATCTAAAGTTCAACAACCTCTTTGAGAAGTTCCAATCAGGTTTCCGCTCTGCCCACAGCACTGAAACAGCTCTGCTCTGAACTGATTTCAGTCCTACCTGTCTGATAGAGCTGAGTATGTCTCATTGGGAGACTGCAAGTCCCGGACGCACCTTGTCACCTGCAGTGTCCCTCAAGGGTTAGTTCTCGGCCCCATCCTGTTCACCATCTATATGCTCCCCCTCGGCCATGTCATCAGGTGGCATGGAATGTCATTCCATTGCTATGCTGATGACACACAACTATACCTAATATCCGCCCCAAGCCCCTCTGCAGCCTTATCACTACTATCCACCTGCCTTGTGGAAATCAGGGCCCGGATGAAACATAACTTCCTCCAGCTAAACAGCACCAGAACCGAGGCTCGCTTAGTCTGCACCCCTCACCAGGTCCAGTTTCCTTCTATAACCCACCTCACCTTTTCTGGCCAAAACATCTCCCACTCCTCATCAGTTTCCAACCTGGGCGTTATGTTTGACTCTCACTTGACCATCAATGATCACATCAAACATCTGTGCAAAACCTCCTTCTACCACCTCAAGAACATCTCCAAATTCCAGATTCGGCTCTGGCTGGGAGTGCCATGGGGGCAACAACTGGCTGTCCACCCCAAGGAGGGGGGAGGGAAGCCGACACACAGTTCGCTGCGTACAGGAGTGGTTCTGGGGTACCGGAATTACAGTCGACGGCACGACGAATGCTGTCTCGGAGGAGGCAGCGCTTTGCCTTTGTCACTGCCGGTCACAGGACTACAGCAGCAAACTACAAGGGAGGGGATTGAACAAAGCACAGTGGGAGTAATTGGCTACCAAATTGGGAGAAAAATAAAATTGGGTAAAATCTAAAAAATACATTAAAAAAAATAAAAAAAGAATATCTCCAAATTCCGTCCCACTGTAAACCTCAGAGAAACTCGTCCATGCCTTTATCCCCTCAAGGCTGGACTACTGCAATGCACTCTTCATTGGGATCCCTGGATGGAGGCTTCAGAAGCTCTAATACATTTAAAACAGCGCTGGCAGGATCTTGATGAGAGAACGAAAACACCAACATGTTACATTTTTTACATTTTAAGCATTTAGCGACTTACAAGATGTGTCTTACTGTTCAAGCAACAGCCTGCTCCTCCATACCCCCAGGACCAAGCTTCGCACCATGGGGGATCGGGCCTTCTGCTCGACCACACCTCGCCTGTGGAATTTTCTCCCTGACCACCTGTCTGAAAAACCTTTTTTATAAGGCCTTGGTGTTTGTGTTTGTTTTGTGTTGTTTTGTTTTATGCTTTTGTAGCACTTTGAGATTTACTTATAATGAAAAGTGCATTATAAATAAGATGTATTATTATTATAAATCCAACTGGTATCGACCTACCTACCAGGCCAAGGTCAGGAGCACCATCAGTAAAGTTTTCAGATGTGTGTGATGATTCTTACAGCTCAGTGAATCATCACTCTCGAGACTGACCCGTAATGTATGCGGAATTGCCAAACTGTACACTGCTGGTCAATGGCGTGCCCCTCAGATATGTACATATGACATCAAAACAGTGGCATTGCGTTAGCATTATTGACCCAGGACCCACAGACCGGCCAAATCGATCCTTTTTGCTTATCCATTTTCATGACGGAAATATGGATTGTTTGGCCAGCGTGAGCCTCCTAATGAAGTGAAGGGGGCAGGTGTACTGAATGAATAGGTTCCACTTCCTGTGGGAGAGGAGCAAGAGCACAGCCCAATCGGTCCAACCCCCAGAGCATACACATGTCTTTTCACTGACAAACCAAGTCCCAGCAATCAAGAGACAACACAGGAAATGTCCTCGCTTTCTCCAAGCAGGAGCATTTCCATTGATGGTAAGGACCTAGAATCAGCTGAGTACTGTGTCAATTTTTTTGTTTAGTTTTTTTACCTGTAACAAGCTGTCCATGACCATAATATTTATTTCAGCACAAGGAGAGAGAAGCAGAGAGAATCAGGAGGTGTAATGCATTTGGATTATGCTGTCCTGAGGTGTTCTGCTTCAGAGTCTGCATTGTGGCCCCATTAATACAACTGAATCTGACCTTTCCCTTGAGCTCTGGCATGCCTGTGGAATTTCTCTCCTTTACATGGTCCCTGCTCCCAAAACACACACACACACACACACACACACACACACACAAGCCAGGCAGGCAAGGACTCACGCAGGTGGCAGATGGGTGCAAACTGTGGTGGAAGACCTGAACAGGAGGGGGGCAGTGACTTGATTGAGTTTGACCTTTTGCAATGCAGAAGCCTGCTGTACAAGCTTTTCACATTTTCTTAAACCTCACTTTTATTAGTATTTTACTAATAAAACATGTGAAATGGCTTTTAAATGAGAAATCTCTTTATATAATCACAAGCTAAAATAATATTTTTGGAAATCTGATGTCTTCACTAAATTACCCTCATATTTCTTACCTCAGCCACTGTTCCTATCAGCTGGGGATAATTTTTCTTGGAGCACATGGCTGGCTCGTGGTAGTCCCCAGGTTTGTACGGGCAAACCGATCGCAAAACACCATCCCCAGCAGGAATATCCGCACAGATCGATTAACTCTCCCGCAATTGCAGTTTGCTTTTGCATGTGGACCAACTCATTACACTCTGCTCAATTTGTTCTTCGATAATCCACCAATCTGCCGGTCTCCTTTGCTGCACACAACTTTCGCACGTGCCACAGAAAATGACCCTTATCATGTCGCCCATCTGCTCCTCGGTCAATTTCTTTTCAAAACTTGTGAATCTTTAGACCACCTCCTCGCCACCAACCCACCTATCAACTATCATGTGTGCCCATGCCCAACTACTCCCACTCTAACTCCACAATCCCTTCCCCTGACCGACATCCTCCCATGGTGCATCTGGGCTGACAGGTCCAGCCGCAGTGTCGTGTGCAGTATGGGGACACAGAGAGAGTGGATATTTCTCCAACATTTATCCAACAACGATCATGCACAGCCAGTTCATATAAAATTATTATAGTTATCTGGCAGGCCCCTTTCCCAGAGGCAAAACCTGATGTACTTTAAAGCCAACATTGCAGGTGAACAACTTCAACACAGTGAAGCAATCTCAGGGACAAGCAACAGCGAACAATAAAAAGATTAACAGGGTAAGGACATGGGAAGGTTATATCCATCAAAGTCCACCTTTCAGTTGCACTAGTCACATCAAGGGGCCCAACTTTCAAGCAAATTAGACCTTCTGAGTAGGCCACACCATGTTAAAAGGATGAACGCCGTTAAAGTGAATATGTGAATAAACCAGAATGCAGTTTTCCCTTTACAAGCCAGTTATGAACATTTACCAATATTATGTGGGCACCGTGCACCGGAAGTCTAGAGAAACGTGCCAGTCCCCAAGCATGTGAGAAACACAAGTCAGTGTACTGAATTCATAAAGAGGCCTGATAAATTACTGTGGAGGAGGGGCGAGGGAACATTCAACGTCTTTCATTTCCCCCTTTTTCCCCAGTGTATAGCGACATTGACTTTCTCTGGAGCAGGCTAAATTGTGCAGTGGACATACCACACTCTTTTGTGCTTTTTGTTGTTTGTTATATTACAGCATGAAGACAAAATATGCTTTACATGAATTTTAAGCAACATATTCTGGATAAGAGGTGTAAGGGGGTGTGCTTATTACTGGAGATGGCCAAAGGCAACAACCAAAAAAAATTCAAAAATGAGGTAAATTCAAGACTTTATCAGAGTTGTATTTATTGCCTGGGCCCAGACACATGGTAAGAACATGGTAAGACGGTGTGTAAACTCATAGACATGGCTTCTTAGAAGTATTTTCACAAAGGTTTATTTTAGGTTGAGGTTAATGGTACACCCTCTCCACCTCTCACCCTACAGAATGTATGCTTGAAAGACCCCTTCAGAATTCCTGTAAAAATAATTGACAATGGTCAAGAGCAGTCAATTTTCTTCACAATAATGATTGCCTTAATATCAAACAATGCTTCATATTCAGTAAGACTTACCCAGTCACTGCATGATGGATCCCCCTGGTCCTACGCTATGGTCAATTATGCACCTGTGGACTATAGGTCACTGCACTGAAAGCCAATGCAACAACCCCTCTTTTCACAGGTCTTAACACAGCACAATGCAATAATGTGTACACATAAGATGTTTAACTCAGCTAATAAATCCATCCAATGAAATGGTGTCATGCTGGGGAGTTTTATTATTTCCCTTCCATCCTTGGCAGTGGTATCTTTCTCAATGTAAAGGTCAGTGGGGCCAATCATATGCTATAATCATATGATATAGAGCTGTGTCCTCAACCATCACACAGACTTGTGCCTCACTACACCTCAACTTTACATTCTGACTTTCTCCTTATGTCAGAAGCTGCAGGGAAGCATGTGTGTGTGTGTGTGTGTGTGTGTGTGTGTGTGTGTGTGTGTGTGTGTGTGTGTGTGTGTGTGTGTGTGTGCAGAGGTGAGTTTGAAGGGGAATAGTTTATTATCATCTACATATATTACACTAATATGCTAAAACATAACAACTCAAGGGAAACCACAAAACTGTTGAAGAGGTTCTGGTGTTTCCCCCAGCGTTTTACCAACAATACAGTTTAAAAACAAATCGAACCTATAACTTTACTTTGGTTGATCTCATTACCATGTTTTGCTTCACATCTTCCTTTATTTTCAGTGCTTTGGTCTTGAATACAGGAAACATGATTAGATTCTTCAATTTCCAGCAATTAAAGTTCTTTATTAACAGTTTCCCTCAAAAGGATCTCTTTAATTAATGGAGCGCCGACCTCCCTTATTCAGCAAAGATGACCCAGATCAGAGAGAGAAGAAATCATCACGGAAATAGGCCAAACAACCAAGTGCTGGCGTGTGTGTGACACCAAGTGGTAGGAGACAGAACTGCATTCAGAAGAAAAAAAAATAAAGAGAAAAGGCCTTGCTGGTTTAATAACATAAAATGGACACAAGACATAAGAAACTTTATGCGGAAGGTCAAACTGCTAATAAATCTAATGCAATACTTTAATATTAAACTTGATTTAATCCTTGTGCAATTTGTCAAAAGTGTCTCCATCCATAGCCAAGCAATTAATCACCAGGAAGAAAAGAATCTTGATGCATTTAATGATATGAATTTAATTTAAATCAAATGACATTACATTAGAGTGCATTTTTAAACACAGCTTGGTGACGAGGGTTAGCCAAAGAGGGAATCCTGCCCTTCAAGTCTTCACCTTGTCAACAATTCTTTCGTTTTTTAGCTACCATAGGTCAAACACTCTATTTAAATGGGTTTGCTTGATTTACTTCATCCGCACCGTTCCCCATCACGCAAACCCGGTGTGGATGGAACGTGCAGTTTAAATCCTGAAATGAAGGAATAACCTGTCGGCTTCAACAAAGAAGCATGACAAATATCAAAAGATATAATACCAATATATTTAACAACTAGTTATGATCTCAGTGTTCAAACAACAGATAGGCCTATGCTTGCAATTGTGATATTCGATTAATTTTCAAATGTAATGTTTTAATTGGGGCGGCACGGTGGTGCAGTGGATAGCGCTGTCGCCTCACAGCAAGAAGGTCTCGGGTTCGAATCCAGGCCGGGGGCCTTTCTGTGCGGAGTTTGCATGTTCTCCCCGTGTCCACGTGGGTTTCCTCCGGGTACTCCGGTTTCCTCCCACAGTCCAAAGACATGCACGTTAGGCTAATTGGAGAGTCTAAATTGCCCGTAGGTATGAGTGTGTGAGTGAATGGTGTGTGTGCCCTGCGATGGATTGGCGACCTGTCCAGGGTGTATTCCTGCCTCTCGCCCGGAACGCATGCTGGGATAGGCTCCAGCCCCCCCTCGCGACCCTGACCAGGAATAAGCAGCTTAGATAATGGATGGATGGATGGATGTTTTAATTGTTAAACCATCTCTCGTTTGGAAAATACATAGAGCATATGTAGGGCCTACGTGTGCCATTCTGAGAATAAATAGGCCCATTCATTTTGTAACACTTTTAGCACATGAAAACAGATGCCTTGCCCATCACTGCACATGTTTGTCATGCTTCTGTTTGTTTTGAGATGGGCTTGCAGTTTGATTAAACTAGGGCACCGGGCTCACCGCGCATGGGGAAGTCCGTTTTCAAATTGAATGCAATCTCTGCCAACCCAGTGCACCAGCAGGATAAACCATAGACAATATATATAAAAATATAGATAAACCTGTGCATAAAATTGAGCACACTCGCTAAAAGTTGAAGCGCACATAATTTCCTTTCAGTACAACTCCATGAATTATTTCAAAATAGCCTACGCACAAGCCATATTTAATCTTAAAGGAAATGTCTCTTAAATTAGAGCATATAAAATGATAATAATAGTCTGTAAATGTGCATGTGTTGCACCTACCTGCGCTTCCAACATTCCATTTCCAATTAACTTCAAGGGCCTAGCATTTACGTGCTTTTTTAACAATCAGAAATACAAGTCTTTGACTAGGAAACCCGTCAGGGTGACCCTCTTCATTGATTACAAGTAGGAAACTCGGGGGGACATTTTTTCAAGAAAAATATGTCTGTAAATAAGATTGTTTCAATCATTTTTATACATTTCTTTGTATAGTCGCAGGTGTGCATGTAGGATCCACATCAAATGACGAAAGTGTCCTAGTGGGGAAGGATAGTGATACTGGAGCGGGATTAAATTAATATTATCTAACTTCAATTATTTTATCTGACTCCAATTAATGTTAGCTTTTCTCTGTTACGTATAGAATTGTATAACATGCAAATGAAAGACTATGGTCTCTTATCTCACGTAGTTTGGCTCTATACAGTACGTGTTGCTATCTCTATATGAGATGTGGTTGTGCCTTTGGCCTGTAAATAGCTTACCAAGGATGCAATTGTATATCTTGCAACGGCATTAGTGTATAGGCGAGTGTCTATGGAGTGCACTAAAGTTCTATGTGTGTGTGTGCTGTTAACAGTAACCTTAAAGCCACAATGTGTAACTGCAGTAGTTAAGAACAATGAGAAATGTTGAGTTATGAATATGTTTATTAGCCATAATTGAAACAATTGTTACGCACATGTTAAACAGAAGTTGAATAATGCAACTGTAGAATGCGAAAAACGGCTATTTGTGAATGACAAGCAGGAGGTCATATGAGCGAATCTCCTTGAAGCGTACCACTTTTCCCCCTATATCCACACACATCAAAGGAAATCCTAAAACATCAAATAAGGATACAATCACAGGAAAACGGAACTACTGCCTGAGCTATTTCTGTATGGGTATCACACTACATTCATTATTAGTTGTACAGATGCCCGCTGACGTGTAGATCATTTGCATTTCCCACCACTCACTTTTGAACAGCCTTCTGAGATATTTATTAAGCACCACCTGTACTACATCATCAATGACACCAACCCATTGCTCATGACATCAGCTTTCCAACAACACCAAACATTATTATACTGAATATGTAAATGATGAAGTTAAAGTATACCACATTAAATTCAGTGATTTGGTCAAAAGTCCTGACAACAGCCCCTCCATATCCCTTTTCACCAGAGTCTACAGGGCTGTAAGGCATTTGGGGCAATACCACTGTTTACACATCGTGAACAATGTTCACATTCTTTTGGGTTCTTTTGGGGCCTGGGTCTGTGAACCACTCTACATGCACATAGCGTCCACTATGAATTACAAACTTAATACTGTATATGAAACTCTAGCTATGTAACTACAGACAGATAACCGATAACTGGTCAGCTGTTTAATAAGGCTAGCAAGCATTTTTGGATCAAATTAATCTACCATGTGCAATCCAATGCACCATTTATTTAATAGGCTTATACCAGGATTAATAGGTTTATACCAGGTTAAATACTTGATTCTGATTGGTTGAGAGAGTGTTGATTATTTTACGGTAAACTACATGGAGAAACAATGGTTATCACTGTAACCACGGTTATGGGAACTCTTGGATCACTCCAGCTTGGTATATTCTTCTATGCAGCGTAAGGACCGAGGTAAGAGGAAAAAGTATAGCCCTTGAAGGCTGGCTACCCACTATAATAGCCCCAATACAGCTCCATTTCCTTGTATACTCTGAGGTGATGGAGGTCACCACAGAGGTCTGAAGTGATTCAAGAGTTCACATAACCATGGTTACAGTTATAATCATTGATTCTCCATGTGGTGAAATGGCTGTAACATACACTTTCAGTGTAGAGGTCGCTTGGCCCTTGTCCAGCAGCGATTGTAGGAACTGCAGCATGGTGGGAACACCACAGAACTCGGCAACCACTTCATGAGAAGTCCAAAATATGGTCCAGCGGGTCTCATATGTAGACACTGTAGAGGAGTCTCTGGGGATCTGCAGTGTGTGGAGGACAGTATGCTGAAAGCCTAGGTCAGACCACTTGCACCATTCAGTGGCTAAGCCCATAGCTGGGAAGAGCAGGCTGGGTGCCATAAGGTCTGCTGAGCTTGAGAGAGGACATCTGGTCTCAGTGGTAATCTCTCTGACAGCAGAGCTAGCAGGAGGTGAACCATAGGTGCTTCGGGGGTGATCAGGAGCGACTGTTAGCCTGTTTCACACACTCTGTCGAGAGTGGCAGGAATCAGTGGAATGGAAAAGGTGGAAAGCTGTGTCTGCCGTCACTCGTAAGCCAGAGCATCTAGTCCCAGAGGCCCTGGGAAACTGTCCAATGAAAACCACAACGGTGCAATGTGTGTCCTCCTGTGACACAAGCAGGTCCACCCCTGCCCTCCAGAATCGTGTCCAGAGCTGCCACACTACGTAACCGCCAATCCCCCACATAAGGGGGCCATCTCTTCCTGAGCAGGGAGGATATCTCCAGCTGGAAAACCCTGTAGGTCATCGTGTTAGCATTGTTGTAGCCAGCACAAAATTGGAGTCTGTGCCACTTTAATGTTTCCAGCACCTAGGAGGACTCCACACATTTGTCCCAGTTTGCCCACTGGGCCTGGGAAAAGCAGACAGCACCGTGGCCAACCTCTCACGGCCCACACCTCTCATGTGACTTGCCGCGCCACTACCCCTGATAATGCTGGCCACACCACTGCTGCTGTGGGCAGCCGGACTGGCCCTGAGGTCCACCACTAGGGAGGGGGGGGCTAAGCATCTTTTCAGGTCTGGCATACAGTATGGACATTATACATTTCGTCATTTAGCAGACACTATTATCCAGAGCCACTTCCAAATGTACATTTTATTTTTTATTTATCCTTTATTTATACAGGAAGGTCCCATTGAGATACAAGATCTCTTCTTCCAGGGAGTCCTGGAAGGTCCATACAAATAGGTTGAGGTTTTATAGTATACCCAGATGACTCCATGGTCCTCTGTGGGATGAAGGAGAAGACCAGACCTATGACTGGACAATAAAACTTACCATCAAGCTGAACTCTCTTCATGTCGCACGTATCATTGAGGCTGAGTGTTTTGTATGTGTGTATTGATGTACCTGAATGAAAGACAAATTAGATGAATTGGCCTAAATGTATTTGAAGAAAAGGCCATGCTTTTTAATTATCCATTAAAATGTCCATATGCAAATGACTGAATACAGTATAGATGTGACCTATAGGAACATATTAGAATATATTGATATAGGGGAGGTTTTTAGCAATACAAGGGAGAGATCTGTAGATAAAGCCTCTGCAGCAACTCTGCAGCCGATCCACCAGATCTTTACCAGAGAGCAGAGACTATTGACCTGATGAGTCAGCACATAACCATTGAGGACACAGCTGCCACAAATCCTGTCAGAGCTAGACACAAGGGTCAAAATGGCAAGAGGTTGAAAGAAATTGTTCTGGAAGAAACTTGCAAGAAAATTAACACGCCAGTTCCAGGGGGTTTTTGAGAATGAGAACGTTGCTAGGAAGTGGTGCACTCTGGAGGGAGAGTATAATTCCAGATTCCAAAGAGCATGAGCATGAGCTTATTGGAGGGCATCACAATACATTTTCCTGTGATAGGAACTGTGAATGGTACTGAAATCCGAAGGCCTGAGATCTTAGACAGAGAGGAGGATGAAGAAAGTCCCACTCCACAAAGTCAAACCTGTGTCTGCACACGTAAGAGAAAAGGTGCAGAGTCAGATTCAGCAAACAAAAGATTACATGAGAGACTGGCAGATCACATTACTACTATATTATGTTTGTTGAAAACACAATGGGTAAAAACAACATGATTTTTGTAATATTTTGTTATTCTGAAGATAAAGCAGGACTCTGTTTAGCTAAAGTGCATGTGTACATTCTGCTCTGCAAGCTGTTCACTTAGACCTTTCCAAAATGTGCATAGATGTATTCCATCATCTACAGACATGTATACTATAAATACGTAGAAGAGCATCCTGGTAAAGGCTTTCATGTTATGACAAGAAAAGTATTTTCTTGACAACATGTCTCATAACATGTCATATAATGAGTCTCTTGTACTTTGTTATTCCCGGATTCAAGGCTGGGGGATCAGATCTGTTTGAAATTCTACAATATACTGTCGATTGATTTACAAGTGCTTCATCTAGTGTGCTTTGGAAAGGACCCCAACTCTGTCATAATAGCCTGCTCTTGTTTGTTTTTAGTTTGAATGTCCAGACAGTTTCATTCTTGTAAGTTATGAAAAGATCATTGAATAAAGAAAAATAAACACATGCACATGATATTAATATCCTCACCTAATGTACACTACAATTAAAAACGATGTGATTTCTCAATAAAAAGGTTTTCACCGTAGAAAACCCAAGTTACTCACATATACAAAGCATTATACTCTCTGTACATCTGTAAAATACAATTCCTAATTTCAGTCTGCGTACTAAAATATTGATATCAAAAGGATGCCAAGTTACAACTAAACTTTCATTAATATATTTGACAGAAACTAAACAAGCACTGTTCCAAAGCAATGCTTCCCATATTTTCCTAGATTCGTTCAAGTAGCGTGGCCCTGTGATTCTTCATCTAAACCATATACCATGGTCATCTCAGTCATCAAATCTCAACCCAATTGAACACTTATAAGAGATTCTGGAGCTGTGCCTGAGACACCACCATCAACAAAATACCAAATGATGAAAATTATCATAGAAGAATGGCGTTGCATTCTCTCCAATAGGGTTTTAGAATCCATGCCAAGTCGTACTGAAGCTGTTCTGGAAGCACATGTTGACCCAGCACCCAATTAAGGCACTTTATGTTGGTGTTTCCTTTATTTAGGTATTTACCTGTACCTCCTGTAAAAACCAGACAGAACTATGAGCAGGAGCACATCGACCCCACAAAGTTAAATTATGTATTTTTGTTGATAGATTATTCTCAACAGGATGTGAGCCAACCGTTGCACTTTACACCAAACCCAACCCCCCTTCATACCAGTCCTGCCAAAACTACAACGACTTTGCTGAAGGACCTTGGTCTAGACAAGGATGTTAAAGGAAGGATATAAATTATATAAATTGTGGATTATATTGTGTGCCTTTACTTGATGGATTGAAGTACAAATACAGTGGAAATATGTATTCCCATTATTTACTTTGATTGCAAGACTATAAATGATTAAAACATGCACTAGGTCATTCCCGATAAAAGAAAATACCTCAAACTTTCTCAAATAATAATTTGACTGTCAGTTTGAAAAGGTCAAGATGGAGAGTGTTTAATACATCAAATGTGTGGAGGCTTGAAGAAAGATGAGCAACAAAACATCAGGGAAAGTAAAAACCACTGCTAAACAATGTTCAAACAGCATTTGTCCTGTGCTTGTTATCTTCGTTTCCTATGCTCACAGAGGCACACTGAAGTGTGTGCTAAAATATTTAAAAACTGAAGCGGTTCTTGTGACAGTAGAAAGATCAATGACACCTTAGCCACGTATATTTATGCAGTGAAATTTCATGTTAATATCTACAATTACTTATACCTCTACTTATTATTTGTAAAATAAGTCCTAAAATTATTTAAATTTCATTTTGTTACAGCTCATTTAACAACATCTAAGAATAAAAATGAACCTTCTACAATAATCGCTCATACTTTAATATATTTTATATACAGGACCATATTTTGATGATGAGTTTTGTGCTGCACAGCAATACATTGATTGCTTCAAATCAGTGAAACAATGAGAGCATATGCCAGCTCCACCCAGTTTTGGTTTCATGAAATCGCACTGCTCTTCTATGGGATGGCACTAAATTAATGCTGATCCGTGGACTGTGTATTAATTAAGTCAAGTGTTAAGTTGACATGGGGCACTCTTCTCTGAGAAACAGTGTCTGCCCCAGAGAAGGGTGTGTGGAAGTGTCAAATGAAACACACCAGAAATGTGTGAGTAAAGAACACTTCATTGCTACATACCTCTCAAAAGGTGCAGTGTTGGAGTTCCGAATCAGTAGTCGTTGGAGCATTTGCAATTCTGCCTGTAAAGGAGGGGGAGCAAGCTTTTCCCATGGCAAGCAGCATTTACTTTTCCATCACTGGTGCCTGGTGGCACTTGGATGTGGGCTCCTCTATTGGAACAGGTATGGTCTGGCAGTGACTCCTTGCAGAAGCACAGCGGTCCTGGTTCCAGTCTGGTATCGTGGGGTGCCAAATGTGACATACAATACATTTATTTCACCATGCAATTCAGCAGAAATTCTGGAAGTTAATGTAGGAATAATAACTTCCAGAAATTGGAAGTTAGTTTAACATTGCACTAGAGGATGCATATATAAATGTATTTTAGTATTGCTAAATGAAGCAGTTACCATACCATATAGTTACCATGCAGTTACCATATAAATATTCACATCACACACTTAACAGGTTATTATCCTTACTAAAATCAGACAATATTAGTAGCATGAAGACTTTAATTTCTGAAATACTGTGCCAATTAACACATTGCTTTAAAGGTCTTATTTGCCACAACTGTTATTATTTTAGGGCTAAACACTGCAGGGCTGTAGGCACCCTATTGCATTTATTCCAATCTTTATTTAGGGGGCAAGTACCTATATGCTGTGCATATTCACCTAATTTGATAGGCAGGTAGGGGCCAGTACTAAATGCCCAATCTCTCAATAGGAGGCTTATCAGACACTTAGCAGCCGATTGAAAATGTTCAATATATAAACCTTTTATAAAAATCACTAGTAGGTCACAATGATCTGTAACACATATGGCCTTCCCCGGTGTTATAACAAACATTGATCCACCCTAATGGATGTCCCACAATTTGCTAAATGAGCATATTAGCATATATTAGCAAAAGCAATAGCTCTTCACTAACCACCGATCATATGAGCATGAAAATTAGTACACATCATCTATGGACTCTTTGACATTTGAATGAAATCAATATCATTACATCAAATATATTGTAGGCATACACATAACTTAAACCTCCAACACAATTTTACATGGACATGTAATTTGTATTCAGTGAGGGCAAAGTCAATCAGCTCCATCCTCCTCCTGCTTGACCTATCTGCTGCGTTTGACACCAATGACCACCAGATCCTGCTCTCATCTCTCAATATCTGCACTGGCATGGTTTGCGTCATACCTGGCTGACTGTCGTACCAGATGGCCTGGAGGGGATCCCTCTCCTCACAACGGCCTCTCAACCGGTGCCCCACGAGGCTCATTGCTAGGTCCTCTCCTGTTCTCCCTGTATACTAGCTCACTTGGTTCTGTTATCTCTTTTCATGGCTTTTCATACAAATTGTTATGCTGATGGCACAACTCTTTGTCTCCTTCTCCCCTTCTGACGTTCAGATGCCGGCATGTAGCTCTGCATGCTTGGCTGACATCTCTGCTTGGATGTCCACCCACCACCTGAAACTCAACCTGGGAAAGACTGAGCTGCTCTTCCTCACAGCAAAGGGCTCCATGACAATTGATGCTTCACTCACCGTGGAAGGCTCCATGCTGTCTCCATCCTGGTCTGCTAAGAATCTCAGTGTGACTCTGGATGACCAGCTGAGCTTCTCAGGGTACATTTTAGTGATCACCCGTAACTGCCGATTCTCCCTTCACAACATCTGGGGCCTCATTTATAAAAAAGTTGCGTAGAAACCATCTTGATCTAAGATCATTTCTGAAATGTGCGTACATGTGATTCAGAGAAAATGAACGTACGCACAAAAAAAATTGCGTACGCCACTCCCCCAGATGTGAAATCTTGAAATCACAAATGATCTTGAAATTGTGTAGCTGAATGGTTTTAGATCATCGCCTTGTAAACGCCCCCTAATTAATATCATTAGTATATAAAGGACCTTGAATCAAAACACAAATCCTCTACTTGATAATGGCGAGCTGCAAGAAAAATTATTTTAGCGAGGCCGAAATCGAGGTCCTGTTGGCAGAGGTGCAAATGCGTGCAGGGACGCTGTTTGGGAGCCTTTCCAGCGGCTTTACCAGTAAAACCAAGTACGTGGCCTGGCAGTCTGTAGCCCAGGCTGTGAACGAGGTGAGGGGGGGGCAGCAAAGGTCCCTGAAGGACATAAAGAAAAAAAATGGTCTGATTTAAAACTGAGGTCAAAATCTCTAATAACTCGTTCCCTTCTTATTGCGCGGTTGGTGATATCTTCAAGAAGTGAATGCTGCCATTCTTCCTCTTGCAAATCACTGCATTATTGGACATTTTATAGCCTATAGATTGACCTAAATGTTTTACACGTGTGGAACCATAATATGTATATTAAATAAATTTCCTTCAAGGATATGTCAATTATGCTAAGATGGGTAGTTTTGGAAAACCAATGTGTGTTTTTGTTTTGTTTTCCACAAGTAGCCTAGCTTATGTTGTTTTAATTTATTAATAACTTTATTGTGAAAATCATTACGTATAGCCTAAGCAATGTGTTCAATCTGGTAATACAACTACAACAGCATCTACTACTACTACTACTAATAATAATAATAATAATAATAATAATAATGAGGAAACAATTAGGCAGCAGATGACATGTTGGTGCTCTTAGATTTCCGAATCCATTTTACATTACATTAAATTTTAAGCATTTAGCAGACGCTCTTATCCAGAGCGACTTACAAGATGTGCATAAATACATGGTAGGAACAATCATAGTTCGCGCAAGAGATCAGTGCAGTAATACAGCGATAGACATCATTGCAGGCAGCTGCGTACCATACCTGTAACACTGAGAAGGAAAAGGTTAGTACATTTTTTTAATTTTTATGGAGTAAGCAGGGGTTGAGCAAGTAGGCAGTGGTGATGAAAATTAGCTAGATGTACAGAATTCAGTGGTAGTGGAGTCTGAAAAGGTGGGTTTTGAGTCTTGCGGAAGATCGCAAGTGATTCCGCGGTCCTGACCGATTGCGGAAGGTTGTTCCACCAGCGAGGGGTCAGGACAGAGAAGAGATGAGACCACGAGTACCTACAGTACTCCAACATTGCCACAAGGAAACGTGCGTATGCCAAGTTGGAACCTGACATGGAGCGAAGTACTTTTCCACGTCAAAGACCGTTTTTATAAATCTGAACTTTGTCGTGGATTTGAGCATATGCACATTCTAAGATCAAATCTGTGTGTAAGCATGTTATATAAATGAGGCCCCTGGAGTATTCGCCCGTTCCTCACCAAAGAGACCACACAGCTTCTGGTTCTGGGTTTGGTTATCTCATGTCCGGACTACTACTTGCTGGTGGGCCTGTGCCATAAAGCCACTGCAACTAGTCCAGAGTGCCATTGCACGCCTGCTTCTCAACCAACCCAAATTCACAGATCTCACTCCACTACTTACCAGGCCGCAAACGGTACTGCTCCCTCCTAAATATATATAATATATTTGTTAATGCTTCACAACTTGTCAATTTAAAGCTATAAAATGTATTGCATTTCTTCTTGATTACCCCTCCTGATCCCTCCGATTGGCCTCCTCTGGCCTGTTAACTGTCCCGTCTCTCCGCACACCTGGTAGCCGTTCTCTTCCCATCTTCCATAAAAGACTGAAAATTCACCTTTTCAGATTCCACCTCAATTCATTAAAAAAAAGTAAAAAGTAATGTATTACCTCTTTTTCCCTTTGTATAACAGGTTTTGAAGCATGAATGTTGTCAATGTTAAGATTGCATCTTTCTGCAGTTCTAGCGATCTCTAGCCATGTAAGTGCACTGTTGTAATTTGCTTTGCTAAATGACAAAATTGTAATTGTAAATTGTTTTGTTATTCTTGTTGAATATAAACTTTTTACATTTACAAATTGTATAGTAACAGGGGCAAATTGTGCAATTGTACCCTGAAGTTATGTCATTCTCTTCTGAAGGCAAAAAACGAGTTTCACTGACTTTTTCCTTGGGAAAGGAATAACAAAGAGACTGCATTGTGAGGACACATTTTGTAAGACATTGCATGAGTAGTCTGATGTCATGTTAAGTCGCGTTTCCACTGCAGGAACTTTTCCCAGGAACTAGGAACTTTTAGAGGAACTCACTGCATTTCCACCGCAGGGACCAGGGTCTAAATTTAGTTCCGGGGACATTACTTTATCTCCAAAAGAGTCCCTAGTCAAGGGGTAGTACTTTTTACTTTTAAAGTACAGGAACTTTGGAGGTGGGGCTTGCAGCGCTGAACATTTTCTTGCTATAAATATGTCTAGCATTTCGGGCGTTTTGCATGTGTTTTCAATCCACTGTGCTTCTTCTGCTCATCTCTTTTCCAGCTTTGACTGAATTACATGGCGTTGTATTGTATGTTTTACTTTGCTTTGTTTTTCATACTAAATGCCTTTCTGGGAGGCAGGTTTTTAGAAATGTGACCGAATTAAATAAAATGTAAAAATGAGCGATCTTTTAATTTTTTATTCAATTAATTAAGGCATAAGACCACCCTAGTTAAATCGCCTAAGGCGTACTGAATCTAAAAATATATTTTGTCAAATTTTCAAATAAAGATTTAGTGAAATAGCCTAATTAAAAAAGTAAAATTAGCGATCTCTGAAAAGGCCAACTAAAAGTATTTAGACATACTAGCTAAGGTATATCAGACTCGCTGATCACGGATATCATGTTTAGAATAGGATCAATATTTTTTTAGATAAATTAAACTGAAAAACTGAAATTGTCATTCATTGGTGTACAAAGAAGAATAACATGCGTCAGCGGACTAATTTGCCTAATCTTTGCGGTTCTTTAGAGCCCTGTGGAAACGCAAACTACAATGGACTGAAGGAACCTTTTAATTCCTTGAAAGTAGTCCCTGGGACTAAAAGTCTGTGTGTCAGAAGTTTTCATTTAGGATAGGTGACCTTGAAGAGGAAATGGGAAAGTTGAAGCTCTTATGAAATTTTACTTCTGGGAAACAACCAAACTTAGCTTTAGTTTTGATCCTTGTGACAGTTTTTGATGTTCCTGTGTTTGAAATGGTAGTGTTGAGGTGGACATTTTCCTAATAGTCTACATTAGAGTTCCCTGTGGAGCCTTCCCCATTTTAAGATGGTCATTCAATTTTGCCTGTAGTAAGTTTTGCACCTCTCAATACAATGATGCCTCATTCCTTTTGTCTTTCTTTTCATCCTTCCCAAAAAGGTTGCTTTTCTTCTCTCAATGTGTTAAACACACCTTGCTGTTCAAATACCCTTCGGTCTGTTCTGTACTCATGTTCCAAGGCTTTCACCTCGAAGGTGGTTCAGTTACACTTTATATAAATATGTGAAAAACGAACTCTTATCAATGTAATTCTGCTCTAATCTAAACAATGAGAGCAACTTTTGCATCACCTATTTTATATAACTCTAGTCTACCGAACAGATAATGGAGATCAATTCCTACTTAACTGCATAAAGGTGAAAGGAAATTGTGTGAAAATTAATGAAGACTTAGCAATAAGCTGACACAAGGGATGCCAAGTTTGTGCAACACACATCCCCCTCCTCCCACCACTACCTTCTAGAACAATCATTAGCCATCTGCCAACACTAACAGCTCCCTCCAGACTAATGAGTAATATTTGCCTTGGTGTGGCTAATTCTTCAGTATATGTCTGGTGGTGTAGCGGACGTCTGCGAAAATAGTGCCCTTTACCCCTAGTGTATGGCTCACCTGTCCTGTGCTCTCCTATGACCACAGCAGCATTAATTACACTTTGCACAGCAAACATGCTTAACATGCTGTAGAATTAGCACACATTACTCATCCCTTGTGCACACTTTATCTTCTTTCCCCCACTGGTGCTGGCAAAGGCCACTTTTCTAAAGACTGCAGCTCTTCAGCACAAAGTATAAATACCCCAACACTCAGGCCCTCTCATCATCGCCTCCAGCATAGTGCTGCCTTGCATAACTGTCAACTCAAGAGCTGAGGGCAAAGGTTTCTTTCACTTCCAGATGATTATGTTTGAATTCATCTTTACTGTATGTTGATGATGAGGTGGACTGTACATTGTTTCATTTTGGACCATAGGACACATCACTGCATTGAGAGCTAGTTCTCTAGCAGGATATATGCCACTACTCCTTAGTATCTTCTCACCTAGTTTCCTTGGAGCAGTCTGGCATCTGTAAAGAAGTGGGGATGTTATGCGGGCTCCAATGTGTTTTAAAGGTGGTGTTTATTGTGCATTCCTCTTAGATGTACATCACGATGGCACTCATAAGTGCCACTCTCTGCACACACTCTGCAAGCCTCTCTGCAGACAGTACTGGTGATGACCCCCAGTCAGTCTCCACAGAGTACCTGTGTGGTTCTGCCCTGATCGATGCATTCCAGTAGGTGTACGGGAATTTGTCTTTACCCGCAAGCGCTCAGAGATGGACCAGGCTTCTGGTACATTGTTCTGCACCTCCAATCTTTTGCTCTTCTTCGATTCCTTGCTTCTTACTGTTCTCTGACACAAAAACCACGAGGGGCCCACACTGGAGGATTGACCTTTTCATGTTCATAAAAGCAACTAAAGTGGTATTTCTTTCTCTCCTTGTGAGAGGTTTCTGAACAAGTATCACTCATTAAAGCAAAACAGGATGCTTTGTCATAGCCCAACTGTACAAACTGTACCCATGCTTTGACAATATTAGTGTAAAATCATTGATTTATAAAGGAAAAAATCTAATGTGTAAGATCTTAAATGTGGATCTTAAAAATATATTAAAAGATCACAATGTCTGGTTGCGGTGAGTTTTATTTTATTTTATAGTGATCTAACATGACTGTCAAATTCCAATATGCAGTGAAGTGTTAAGCTGCAGATAAAACTCTTGTTTTCAGAAGTACGTCTCGGTAAGTTACTAAATGTTGTTCCCCCGTAGGCTTTCCCAGCAGAAGGATGATGGAAAGCTTAGTGGAGCGGCGCTGTTTCAAACCCTACACCTTAACTCACCTCGAGAGATACTGAATCTACGACAACGTCTTACACAAAAAAATATTCCAGAATGCTAGATTATCACATAAATGTTAATCATATTCTGACATGGATACAAAAATGCTAAAATTAAGGATGCTGAAATGCTAGTACTGGCTCACTGGAATGTGTTTTGGTTTAACTGACTAAGAATGAGTAGCTCCAATTAGTACAGAATGCAGCAGCTAGAGTGCTTATACACACCACATAGAGCTCATCACTCCAGTCCTCAGGTCTCTGGACTCAATACTGTGTTAGAGCCCTCCAGTGCTTCATTTGTCAAATAAGAGATGCCGGGGCTCAACTCGCCTGGACGTAACGTTGTTTAATACGCGTTGTTGTCGCACTTTAGATACTTATGAGCCCGGGGCTCTGATTCTGACTAAGGCATTTGCCGGCACAAATTAAGCACTGGAGCCCTCCCCTTTAGGCCCAAAGATGTGTACATTACAGATCCATCTGCCAAAAGGGTAGTCGGACAACGTTGTGTGTGTAAGCGAATATATTACAGTATTCATCACTTTTGGGCATATATCCATAAAATGGTGTATAATAGATTACTAATTGAGCACAGTCTTTTTTTGTTATGGCGTATCTTTTTATTCCAGGAAATGGCACAGTAAATTGTTCCTTTGTTTTTGTCTAGCTGAGACAATTAGCTGAGATAAATGTCAAACTTTGCACTCGGGTAATGCTAGCTAAGCTAGCTTAGCAAAATGCCATTTTAATTTTCATTATATCAGTTAGACGGGGAGGAGTGAAACGGAAAATGTGTTGATGGTGGAAGAGCCATGGGTCTGACTACATTGTGTTCATTTCAAACCATAGGGAATGTATTATTACCATGTCGGTTTCCTTTTTTCTTGTACATGTTTTTGTTGGTGCTAACTCCTGATTTGTCCACATAGATCTTTTTGTGTGATTTGCATTGAGATGGGTCCGTTATGGTATGAATATGACAGCAATATCACCTCACTGTCTAAATGGCCAACCAAACTGTCATTAACTGGAACATCGGAGGTTTGAAATTGCCTATTAAGCGGACACTGCGAATAGAATTTCTACGCTGTAACAAGGTGTCTAGGCTTACCCGGATGTCATACCTCACTCAAAAAGATGTAAACAGCTTCCAAAACACACAAGAATATTGCCCCAGGTGTTTTCATTTTGGTGGAAAGAAATCTGCACTTCTTTATAGATGCCTCTGGCAATGATTGTGGAAGATTTGTCTATGTAGTAATACAAAAAATATTTTAGCATCAATTTATGCCCTAAATGATTTGAATAATTACTTACCATCAGCAATACATTGCTAGTTTCAGGATTCTCATTACAGGATTCTCATTACATAAATACATAGCAGGTGATTACAATACAACAGTTCGCCAAGTCATCAGGGGGGACATATGCTCCCTCCATAATCTGTCTTTAAGGACATTTCTAGCAGACGATCCTTGTTGCGTTCGTAATAAAGTAAATAATATTTTTGTCACGCCCTCACTTAATATACCTCTGATAGATATGCTTCCAGTCTTATTTTCTGACCACCCACTCACCACTCACCTATATTATGTTGTAACCCCCTTTTGTGAATTATCCTAAAGGATGTAGGTGGCAGTTTAATGATTCTTTACTTCTGAACAGATTTTCCTCACACAAAGATCAGTGTGAGAACCCTCAATTTATGGGTGGCTACAAAGCGTTTTATTAGAGGTACTTGTATTGGGTTTGCAGACCAGACTTGATTAATTGAAGGGAGAATAGCTTCTAATAATGTACGCAGATTAATACATCATTAATATACTCTACCAGATGACTGTGCAGTAGATCACTTGATGCTGGAAATTTGCAATGGGAATACCTCTGGCTGGTCATGAAGTTTGGATTTGGTTCCAACTTCATTACTATAATAAAAATACTGTATGGCAATCACACAGCCTTAGTAAGCCCTCAGTACATGAAGAATTGAATGGCCTTGAACCTTAATACTTGCAAGATATGATTGAAAGTGTGTAAACTAATTACAACTAAAAATATGTAATGTGACTCCTAGTTGATCGAGTGCCTGTGCCAGCAATAGTCTATAAGTGCAACAGTAGCTCAGATGGTAGAATGCACTGAGAGGACACCTGTGATTGTGTTCCCTCCCACATTGACAGGGATGGGACGGGCCGTTATGATTGGAAATTCCAAATGGATGAAAAATAGAGGTTGGATTATTTGAATTTCTTTCCAACACTCTAATGCGCAGAAAGGTGTGTGTCCACCTTCGTCTGGAATGGCCAGTGGATTTTAAGTTGTTACAAGGTGGAACGAATGCTGAGTGTGTCCTGCTTTAGTCCATTTTAAAGGTGGGGTTCAGATGGGTCCACAGCACTGTACAAAACCATTAGGTAAACTTGGATGGATCCACAACTTACCAATGACTTTACTACAGCTAATGCAGTCCTTTTTTCAGTCTGCTACAGCCCTCTGCTGGATATTAGTTGCAACATACTATGGAATTCTTTACCACAGCCCAGACATTGATGCAGTGTCAGAATACAAATCACATACAATAAAAAGGTCTGTAGTAAATCATTTTATTTGGAAACCTTTAGACTTCCAGAAGAATAAAAATGTACAAATTAACATGCACGTTGGTTATGCATTCAGTTTCCAATAGTGTGTGACTATAAATATATGCTACAGAAAGAATGTTTCGTTAAATATTCAAGAGCGATAGTACAAGTTGTTCTGCCACTGCCTACCCAAAGTAAATATTTACAGTACATCAGACTAAGATGGGAGATTTAGCACAGGCACATAAAAAAAAAGAAAGAAAAACTCCCACTGATGTGATTGTTCGTGTCTCACATTTCACAATGTTTCGACATAATTCGCACTGAAGTCTCAAAAGGAAGATCATTGAGGAGCAACCGTTCAACTGATTTAGATGAATCAAAATGACTAATTTGGAAGAGAAATGTGTGTACCTGGGGACCTCCTAAATCTAGATCTACAACTGCACAATGCTCCCTTTCCAGCGCAGAGAATAAGTAACACCTACATGCACACCTTCACCATAGCCTAATGAGAAATCAAGCCCCTCTACCCCAGTATTTGATCAATTGCTCATTACAGCTCTGTCCAGGAAAAGTTCTGCATCCAGAAACCGGTTCAGATCGCTTTCTTATTTGCTGAAAGAGAAGTTCAGAGTTCAGGTCAGAGATCCATACTGATTAAACAGTTTCCTGCAGAATAAATGCCATTATGAAGCTTTAATGCATCTACATTCAGATGTAGTGAGTGCACCATGAACTGCCTTGCTTGGTGATAACAGCACTAAAAGGTTGTCCTTACCCTGCTCGAGAGCAGCCAAGGGCTGCTGGTTCTCCTTGCTGTCCAGCTTGGAGGATTTGCGCGGGTCAAACCTGGCAGGGCCGCGACTCTTCGGCTGGTCCAGGTCCTTCCTCTGTTTCCCCAGCTGAGCCTTCAGCTTTGCTACTTCCTGCACGTCAACACGTTCACACAGTCCTTATAACATACCATTCTCTGAAAAACTACCTCCCACTATGATTTCTCCATGGTTACACAATCTATACATGACTTGACAATTTCAAAAGGCAAACTAGACCTCTTTCCGCACGTGTTAAGCCCTGGCTATACTAAGCCCTTTACATCGCAACATCAATATTTTGTTAACATTTTACACAAGGTGGAGTGACCCATCATTTTCCTTTACCCACTGCCTCATTTTCCCAGTCTGCAATACGTGGCTCTTGCATTGTTGCAGGCAAGAGATATAAAGGGAGATTGTGGTTTCAGTAAGCTGAACAAAAGTTGGAGAAATGGTATTGCTGGTCCTTTTAGCCTGAATAATTCTTACATCTAAAAACATATCTATACCCTGTTGCATTTGTAGTACAATGAGGATGAAGGACAGCAGCAACAAAAATGTGTAAAATTATCCATGCATTACATTCTGGAATTGTCCTTTATGCATTACACTAAAATTTATCTGGGGAAAAATTGTATTATAAAAAATATCATTGGATCTACAAAGCATCTTCAATGAAATGGTCTTTATATTCTCGCACGCGCACATACACACACGCACACACGCACAAACGCACACGCACACCCTATGTGCTAGCAGCACTACAGGCCATGAGCCTTGCCTGTTTGAGGGCAATGTTCTCCTCCTTCAGTTTCACCACGTGTTTGATCTTCTGCTTCTGGTTCTGGTGGCCCAAGAGGCGGGCGTAGGCATCAGCCAAGCGGTTCAGCTCCTCCTGCGTGGCCCCGTTCTCATTCAACAGGGTGTCCCTCTCCACAGCAAAGTTGTCCAGTTGCTCCTGAGCATCAGAGACAACACCGGTATGAGGGCCACACCGGCAAGGAGGAAACGGATCGGTGGAACAGGGGTTAGCCAACAGCATAACTTAGAAATGAGAGCAAAATATCACCATATAACTGATAACAAAGGCAGGCAGTGTTAGAAATGAGATTGCATTATCGGTGGGACATCAAAATATCACCAAATATTAATATCCAGCTTTAAATGGATTGTAAAATGCAATATTTGCCTAGATATTTTAATGCAATGCAATATTTGCCTAGATATTTTATGCAATATCATCACTACATACAGCAATACAAGTGGACCTAGAATCCCACAGACAAGGCCAGTCAAGTCTTATTTTTATCATTACAAAAGGAGGGTGAGGGGATTCCACTGAATATTTGCCATACAGACAGGAGTTCCTTTTAAAGCGTATTTGTAGGGTCTCTTTGCTCATCATGGTCTTCGATCGCCTCAGGTCCAAATACAAAGTAGTTATGAGACATAACTCATTCTAACTGAAGCTTTATTTTTGTATAGTTTGAAGTGATACCCGTG
The DNA here is from genome assembly GCA_029706075.1 of Aldrovandia affinis. NCBI lineage: Eukaryota > Metazoa > Chordata > Actinopteri > Notacanthiformes > Halosauridae > Aldrovandia > Aldrovandia affinis. The sequence continues at coordinate 4,873,868 of JAINUG010000045.1, read as the reverse complement.
TGCCCACGTATGTTGAACTCAAAATGCGTGCCTGGTATTCAGAAGGCGTACAGGGTGGCAGGTCTGAGAGAGCCTACTCGACTTGCGGAGAATTCTACTCGAGATTCATAAAAATGTAATAAGTGTTACTGTTATCGTTTCCTCCAGTGCATTCCATACATACATACCATTGTGAATTGCTTAGTCTGTACCGTGTCAGATCATATCAATATCAGTGTTGGGATTATTCATTTGAGAAAAAAGGAGGAATACATTCTATGCAGGATTACTACATTTTGTACATGATCAAAAAAAAAAAGAAGAGGGATCCTTTTGTTTGAAACAGACCAAACATAACCTCTCCACAGGTGTCTAGTGTGATGTCAGGCTAGAGCTCTACTGAATTCTTCTTGGGTTTTACTCTGCAATTAAATTCTGTGAGCAAATATTAATTGCCACTGATCGCAACTTTAAGAAACCATTGGCCAGTGGGCAACAATCATCAAGAAATTGCTTTTAAATATAAATTTATTTTTTTTTTTTACTTTTGATATAATTTTTTGTCAGGGCAATAATAGTACTGATTCTGAATATCAGAATACTCTAGGTATTTAAGTTTATTTAAAATGTGAAGAACTCACAGCACTATGTTTTCATTCTATAAATTTACATTTTATTTGCTGTGATTATTATACAATATATGCCATTTAGCAGACGCTTTTATCCAAAGCGACTTAAAGTAGTGAGTGCATACATTTTTCAGTACGTGGCCCCAACGCGAATCAAACCCACAACCTAAGCGTTGCCAGCACCATGCTCTACCTACTGAGCCACACAGAACCATTATTTATGAGACTAGTCTAAGAACTACCATTTTGAAACCGTTGTTTCAAAATGTTTGATTAAGTGTTTTGAACAAGAACATGTTTGATACCTTGTTGTGTCATTGAGCTGGCCTTTCTTTCACAATAAATTAAGGTTTCGTTAAATATTTGTCATTTTTCAGTTTTGCCTTAAAATAAGCAGTATTTAATAGGCTGGTTAACACACTTTATAGCAGTTCTTCAGTTTTAATTTAAACTAAGATATGGGAAAAGCAAAACTGACCTAGCATGTCCTTGCATCACCTCCAATGTAATGTATCCGATAAGCCCACGAGTACAACCCAATTCCTATTTTCTTGTTAGGATTAAACATGCCGATTTTCTCACCTGGAATGGTTTGACTTTGGCGTAGAGTTCCTCATAGCGCTCCCTCCAGACCACGGCCTCGTCCACAGCAGGAACGCTGGGAAATAAGCACAGACAGCTCAACCCCTATCCACAAATCCAAACACTGGAAATTCAGGAGCGTGTCCATAAGCACGTGCCTCCTCTAAAATGTGTGCAGCGAGCCCTTGCTTTTCACTCTGCAATCCGCCGACTGGCTACACAATTCCTGTGCTGGAGGAGTGCGCAACTGACACAGCTGACGCAGGCCAATCACAGACCCCAAATAGCTAGGAGCAAAATGAGGAGGGGGATATCCCACCCACTGAAACCCTCCCTCCCTGGGCAACACCATGCCCAATTATGCTTACATTTATATTTGGACTGCAGTGTGCCTCACTGCACTAAGAACAAGTGGCTCAGCCAGATATGCCACTCAAGCCCAGACCACAGTAATTAAATGCCTTGGATATCCCACAACACCCCAGTGATATGTGGTTCTAAGAAAAGAAAACACACTTGGAACATGGGTTTTTGCAGCATGTATCATGTGAACCAGTACCAGGCACGGTTCAACAGTTGAGGCAACCTCAGGGAAACATGGCTCGATAACTCAGTCGCACCTTGTACCTCAAAGAGCCTGCAGTGCTCACCTCTTCTCCACTTCTGCGAGTCGCCTCTGCATCTCGACCCTCTCCTCCTCCATCCGCCTCCGAAGGTCCAGCATCTCCTGCTCCATCTGCTCTGCCCGGCTCCGGAGCATCGTCTCAGCGGCCCGTTCCTCCTGCTCCCCTCGCCTCTCCCGCTCCAGCTGCGCCTCCAGCTCGTGCCGTCCCTCGCTCTCCCGCTGTGCTCGGCCCTGGAGTTGTTCGGCCTCGGACGCGTGAGCCTCCACTGCTCTCCTCAGCTCCGTCTCTTTCCGAGCGAGCCTGGTCTGTGCGTCTAACAACATCCTGGAGGACACAATATACACATTCATCACCAGCCCCTGAAGGCACTGGAGGGTGATCCCGCTCCAAAGTAAATCACAGAGAAAGAATTTGCTTTGATGTTCAAAGCCTTCATAAATCAAACTCGGCAACGGCAATCGTTCCAATTATCATTTAGCATTTGCATCAAATTGGACATGAACCAGTGATCACTCTCAGAGAACAGCACTCTGTGCCTTTTAATCACAGTTTATTGTTCTCTTACTGAAGGGTATTGCGGCAGTGCGCACCCTAAAACATATATAATATATAACCCTGTGGTCCATCCGTTTCTATAAATCATTGGCACGCTTCAGAGGGAGTCAGAGGTGAGGGTGAAAGAATAACAGAGCATTCGGGCTTCCTCAGGAGCACAACAGATATTGAAAATACAACAGACTGAATATGAAAGCACTTCACCTTTTGGGCCAAATGTGTCATTGCGACAAAGCACTATTGAGTTCCACCACAGACCCAGTTGTTTGGAAATCAATGTGCACAATATTTGCTTGAAGCGGTCCCCCGGAAAGATTCTAATTGGTCGGAATAATCTCACAACAGGGATAAGCTCACCTGGCGTACTCCTCCTTGACCTTGTCCTGTGACTGCTGGAAGTCCAGCCTCTGCAGATGGTTTTCCTCAATCTTCTTTTTTAGGTTCATCACCTCCTCCTCCAGCTCCAGTCTGCGGGCCTCCCCACGCCTCACTTCATCGCCAAGAGATATTTTGGTGCTGCGGAACAACGAAGTCACCACAGCCAGTGTCACAGTGGAGAGCGAAGTTGTCCGTTTGGTGAAATCAGGTTAACATTTTTCATGACTTTCAATGACTTTTCTAAATAAGTTTAAATAACATTTGTATTGTTACAATAGCCACATTCCTACAGTATTTTGGCTGGACACACTTGCCGGTTCTTTGGCAAATGACAGTCACCATAGCAGTGGGCTTAATGTACCAGCTAACTTGTTGGCATTGAAAATGGATGCCTTGAGAGTTTGCAGTCAATCTCTAGTGAAAATCCTAGTTTCTCGAGATGAATATTCAAAAGACATGGTTGTCGATTTTAGGAGAAGTAAAGGGGCACCAGTGCAGACGCTGATTGAGGGAAAAACATTTGAGTTTGTCTACATCTACAAATATCTTGGCACGATTATCGATGACAAACTGCACTGGGAGGCAAATACAAATGTCATCAATGCCAAAGCTCAAGAACGTCTGTTATTATTGCGTAAATTGAACACTTTTGATGAGGACAGAACGGTTTTAACCCTCTTCCATGGATCCTTTATTGAATCAATTTTAATGCGCTCAATGACTTGCTGGTATGGCAACCTCAATGTTAAGTGCAAATCTCAACTACAGAGAATTATTCAAGTGTTCTAAAATGACTGGGGTCAAACAGCTGAGTCTCTCCACTTTATACGATAAGCGCAATTATTCATACCCGTAACTATTCTTTTAAATTGAATCCAAAAAAATAAAATCTTCATAAATATACAACTTATTTGAAGCTCATTGGAAGGTTAAGGAACTATACAGTGGTTTACATTTGTTTCCTGTTTCCCCAGGGTATAAAAAGGAGGGAACACATGTTTGAAATACTGTGGTGAGCCATCATCATGGTGAAAGGCAAAGAACGCCCTGAAAGCATCAGACAAAAGGTTATTGACCTCTACAGAACAGGAGATGGCTACAAAAAACGAATAAGTTAAGAAATACCACTTTCCACTGTTGTGTCAATTATTAGGAAGTTTAAGGCCACTGGAACAGTGGCTAACGTGCCCAGTAGAGGACACAAGTCTATCTTGCCCCCATGTGTAGTGAGACAGATGGTTTGAGAGGCAAAAAGAAGTCTAAGGGGCACAGTTAAAGATCTCCAAAACAACCTGGCATCTTGGGGTTACAAGGTGTCTAAAGCTACCATTCGACGACGCCTACATGACAATGGGCTTTATGAGAAAGTCCCTTTTGAAGACAATTCACCAAAAAGGAGTCTTGAATTCACCGAACTACATCTGAATTACAACTGGAACCGTGTCTTGTGGCTGAATCGAATCAAGCTTTTTTGGAAATGTTTCATTCATGTTGAAAAGCACCTCGTGCCTACGGTGAAACATGGTGGTGGATCGTGAATGCTTTGGGGTTGTTTTGCATCCACAGGCCCTGTGGCCCTTATTATATAGATACTGTATATAGGATAGACATGGTTCCATCTATATATTATAGATGGAACCATAAACTCCAGCATGTACCAAGACATTCTGTCCAAAAACCTTGTTCCCTCTGCCAGGAAGCTACACCTTGGCCGCAGATGGACCTTCCAACAAGACAACGATCTCAAACATATGTCCAAAGACACCACAAAGTGGTGGAACCACAAAGTACTGATAAAAACTCAGTCCACAAACATCAACCCAAGGGTTTCGGAGGAATGGCTGAGGATCCCCCAATGCATTATTATTAAATATAATTTTCTGAATAGTTTTAGTATAAAATATACCTCATTACTTAGTTTATTTTATACAATCTCTTTTGTTCATCTTTATCAAAGTTATGAATAAAAATACAGCCTACTGTACATGGATATAACTTCTTGTTGTTGCTGTTGCTGAAGTACTTATTTACTTACTGTGTACCATATATTATTTATTCATTTATGCATTGTTTTATTGATAGGATTGTTATATAGGTGGCCCAATTATGAGGTCTCCATTTCTTGTAATTCCTTTCCATGTTTATTGTTCTATGTCTTTTTACCATATGTTGCATTTTTTTTGCTTTGTTTTTTAAACCTTGCTGCAAACAAATTGCCCCTAGGGGACAATAAAGAGTTATTGAATTTAATTTAATTCTCCAGCCATGTTCCCAATATTCCTCAGGGAGCTGCAGTGCTCATTCTATCATTCCCCATGGCCACCAGGTGGCACTCCTCCAAGCTCTCCAACTTATCCTGTGAGGGAGTGGGTTTCCCCAAAACATCTTAAGACTAAGTGCATTGTAAGTTCCATCGTAAATTTACGTACCTTTTGTAACTAAGGAAGCACATTATCCCGGTCTTTAATGTACTACACAACCAACACGTTAAAAATAAAGCGTTTCTTAAATTCACTTTTGCCTGGTCTGCTCTTCACTACAGACAGTGGCCACCACAAAGAGTACTTTAAAATACTTTTTTTTTTTGTTTGTTTTGTTTACTATACAATGACACCTCTGGTACAGATATGAGAGAAACATGAATTCTAAGATGATTAAAAACGTTTTTTTGTGGTTACTGCACCAGATAATGGTGTCCTTTCACAATTCAGCCCCCCTTATTTCTGTGTTTGAGAGACACGAGCCTTTGAAAATAACATTTGTTTATGTTGTGCTACTTCATCCAAAAGAAGTATGGACGGCAGTGTGGTATAATGGTTAGGGAACTGGGCTTGTAACGTTAAGGTTGCAGGTTCAATCCCCAGGTGTCCCTGCCGTTGTACCCTTGAGCAAGGTACTTAACCTGAATTGCTTCAGTTAATATCCAGCTGTATAAATGGATTGTAAATAAATGTCAACTAAGTCGCTCTGGATAAGAGCGTCTGCTAAATGCCTGTAATGTAAGTAGAACTTTGTATTTTGGAGAAGTGTTGCTTTCTCTTTCTTGTAGGTTCTGTCATTTCCTTTTACTTTAGAGGAGGCTAGTTGTCCAATGTTGTGCCCATTTATACCTTTCAGTGTAACTGTATTCTTTCAAATGTACTGTTATAATGATTTCTAATTTTCTAATTATCAAACAATGTCCCAAAAAACTAATTAAATGTTGCAGAGATTTGTCAATCGATTGTTTGATTTTCGCCAGACTGGTGCTATGGTGGAGTTAACAAAGAAGCACATTAAACTCCAGCTACATAAAATACCAGCTAACCACGGCTTTCGGGAAACCCACATAGATGTAGCACATACTTTTCCTACGTTCATCCGAAGGTCACACATTAATCACTAACTTGCAATGTTTTCGGGAAACCCACCCAAGTTCTCTCACACATGTTTAAAGTTCATCTTTATGTACCTTTCGGTGCCACATACAACTAGAGTTATACTTGACTACTAACATTTTCTTCTTAAACTAAATAGCACAAACACCTGTAAATGGTTATAGGTTTAGCTTTCTTGTATGGTAACTTGAATCAACTCCTGCTAGCACACTAGTCTCTGGACAAAGACAATTTCACAAGGAAGTAAATCCACGTCATGCAAGTGCCATTTTGCCTTGCTATTCAATACATTGTCCAGGTCATCATCATGACAGAGAACCACATGGATTTTCAAAAACAAAATTTCATGCTTTAATTACTAATGTGAAACATGTATTCATACCATAAATACCAATGATATGACTGGGGAAAAACACAGAACTAAGCATTATGGCGTTATTGCTATTCGACTGTTGGCTGTACAATTTATTTACGATTTATACAATTAACTTTCGAATGTATTTCTGTAACAGGTCATTTAAATATAGTGAAGATTTGGTTGGATTTCTCTCCGTAAATACTTTTTACTATGGTACACATGAAATTAACTTCTGTTAATTCACAAAACCCCTCACTTGCCATGCTACGGAGGTGAACAGGTCAAACATTCACTTATTAAAAATGTACAATGGTTTATCACCAGTTTAATTTACTGGGAAATGGTTGGTCCCTTTTTCTCTGGTGTGGGCACATTCAAGAAATATCTGCAGTGTTGGCCCTAATTTGGCAACCTACATCTCAGTAAATCCACAGAAGAGGTAATTACTTTAGGATAAAAATGAGCCATGCTGTCACTCACCTCATCCCAAGAGGGAAGAATTGCCTAAATTACCATGATCGGAATATAGAAGCCACATTTGACCTTATTCAAATTGACAAATGGAGCTGTACGTATTAATTTAGTGAAAAGCTGAACAAAGGAAAAACCACTAATGTGCATTTCAAGACTTTTTGCACATTTCTGTAGTTTTATAAACATGCATGTCATAAAAAAAAGGCATAATTCAAATATACATGGCAGTCACAAAATCATTATATTACACAGTATTTAAATGGCTATAATTTCTCATTAATGATTAAAACATTGTAATAATCATAATAATCAATATTACTATGATTGTTATTCTTTTTTTTTTATCATACTGTAGCCATTAATATAAATATAATATTTGTATTCATTTATTACTTTGGGTCCTATTCACAAGGCCGCTCCCCCTTCCCTGTGTCTGACCTGTCCAGATCAGTCTTGGTATCCTTCAGCTCCATCTGCAGCTCCTGGTTCTCCTGCTGCAGACGCTGGATCGCCTCCTCGCCGCGTTGCTCCTGCGCCTCCAGCACCGAGAGCACCTCCTCTAGCTCCGCCTCCAGCTGTCGCTGCTCTGCCTCCAGCTCACCCTGCAGCCGCTCCAGCAGGGACACCAGCGAGCTCGACCGCACCTGAGGGGACAGACAGACAGACAGTGAGTTAGATCTGCTGCACCGTAGGGAATGAGGAAGAAGTCGCTCCACACATGCACGCACTCCTCCTCCTCCTCCCCCCTCCCTCCCCTCCATCTTAGGTGGAGAAGTCTACAAGAGGCTAGATCAAGTGATCTAGATCACCTTCTCCTCCTCGAGCTGCTCAGCCAGAGCCGTACAAGAATCCTCGAGCTGTCGCTGGGCCTCCGAGTCACTCTTCCTCTTCTCCTCTAGCAAGCTGATCTCTGCATTCACCTCCTGCACCCTCCGAAGCCCCTCCTCCTGAGTCCTATCTGCACGGAGAGACAACACAAATCAACCAACACCCACTCACACAGAGCAGGGAAAATATCACTCTTCGCTCAGTTTAAGGTGCAATGTACAGACAATCGGAAGACAAACTGATACACAGAGGTAGCTTAAAAATCAATTGTGAGACGGTGAACATAATGCAGTAAGAACAGATGGACACCTCTCTTCCAAAAGGATGCATGCCCAACACTCCTGTGGCCTACCATAATATGGTAATACACCTGAATTGCTCCAGAAAGCGAGTGAGAGAACGGTGTGGCTGCCACGTAAACAATTGTAAAGCACAGAGTAATAGATTGGTCCGCACCCCTCTCCTGCTCTAGAGCCAGGCACCTCTCTCCGAGCTGAGCGACACGCTGGTCTAGCTCCTCCTCCGTCCGTCGTAGCACCTCCCTCAGCCTGCCCATCTCCTTCTCCTGCTGCAGCAGTGCACTCTGGGAGTCCCGCAGCTCTTGAGCACTCCGCTGCAGCTGCGTTTCAGTTTCCCCCGCGGCCTCCTGGGAGTCCTGCAGCTCACGGGCGCGCCGCTCTAGTTCCTGCTCCTTCTCGCCCAGTGTATTCTGGGAGGTCTGCAGCTCCTGACTGCGCTGCTCCAGAAGTTTCTCCAGCTCACTAGAAAGAACTGGGTGACATCAGCAAGGGGTCCCCATAGGCTTTTCGCCACTTTGAAATATACCCGTATTTGCCCATTTGTGTTAGCTGATTATAGTAAAGGCCTGACTAGATTAGACCAAACAGTGGGAAAACGGAGGAGCTGGAAAATGTGTGCTCACCCTAGTTGAGCCAGAGATTCAGAGGCACAGAGACCAGCCTTCTCTTTCTCACGCATCTTCGAACGCAAGTCCTAAGAAAGAGAAAAGTCATACCACTTTGACTCAGTGGTCGTGGCTTTCAACTGTGACTAGTAGTCCTGGCAGCGCATGCACAGGAATGAACTGTGCACCAATTCCAACGTCAGATGTTCTCATCAGTACCTGCTAATTATATTGTAAGGGATTTGTTTGGAATGCAAAGTGTGCAGTCACACTGATAGGCCTACATGTAATTTGTAATACCTTATCAACTACAAGCAAATTGATCAAAATCAATTCTTATGCACGAGAAAGTCCTATGTGATCAAATCCTAATAGAATTTAATTTCCCGTTTATTGCAAGACTTTGGCCTTTGTTTAAAAAACTTTTTTTAAACGTGAATATCAAAATAAGCCAGTTTGAAACAATATACATTCAGAGTTAATGTTTTTATTTTCAGTAGAGGCTCCCTTCAGGTTATGAAATGTTATTTTTACTGTGCATGTCTGAAAGTTCCAAGTCAACCTTACAATACAAACATACATTTAACATTGATGTTAAACCGATTGATCGGTGCACCCCAAATAGGAATATGAAGCGCAGAACACCAGGATATCTGGACGCAGAGGCAGAGCATACCTGTATTTCATCGTTGGCCGTGTCCAGGTAACCCTGCAATGCTTTGATCTCCTCCCTCAGTTCCTGGATCACAGCTGAAGAGCAGGAAAGACGAGGTAAATGGGAGATCTAAGACTCGGGTGGCGCACGCACGCACGCACAAGTGCCTGCCTTTCCACACGGACGTGCAGGCTGCACATTCTCTCACCATGCAGTTTATCCATTTCAGCTTCCAGCTCCTCATTCTGAACTTTTGTTTCCTGGCGAAGCTCCTCTGGGAAAGTGTCAAATAACCAACTGTCAGTAAACAACACCGTTTCATCTCCCCTCCCGCCGCTGATCGGAGGTGAATTGTCTCTCTACCCTCTGGGAGCACACTACTCTCACCGAGGTCTCCGTTCCTCTCCCTCAGGGCTTCCAGCGTAGATCTTAAAGCCTCCAGGTCAGTCTCCAGCACCTTCACCTGGCCCTCTGTGTTGATATGCAGGTAACTCAGCTCCTGTCAGCACCCAAGCAGAACATTACCCAGGTGACAGCAAATATACAGTATGTGGCTACTGAAAGCTGCAGGGTTATATACCCAACGACTACAGCCACGGGTCAATGAAATCCTAAATGCAGTGTCTCTTTGTCTATATACCTTGTCTTTGGCATCTAGTTTATTCTTGGCCTCAATGAGCTCCAAGGAGAGAGTGTTGATCCTCTTCTTTGTACTGTCGGAGGAAACCTGTGGGGCACAATGTTGATGACATCATTGCTCATACCTTAAAACCAGCCTGTGAGCGCAATGGGTGCTGAAAGCTCATAGGCCAAACACTGAGTGCAAGTTATTTGTTTTATTTTTCACTTTGTTGTGCGAGGTTGCAGACAGGAAGGAGTTTTCCCCCCCCTCTTCTTAATCCCAATGGCAAATCCAAACAAAGACAGAACTGTCAATAATGAAAGAATCAAAATACTTCCAGTAGGTTTCATGTTTTTAGATGGCCTTATGGAATGGGGGAAAAGTGCCTGACAGAAAGCAATACTCAACATATTTAACTAAATGCAAGAGTTACACACAGACATATACAGGCACACGGCACAATGATACACGCACACACCTTGGTCTTCAGGAATTCATTGATCTTTTTCAGCTCCACAAGCTGCCTTTCCAGGGACGCTACGTTAGCGTTAAGCCCGGTCTTCTCCCGCACGGCAGACAGCAGTTTTGCCTCCACCTTCCGCAGCTCCTCCTCCAGCACCTGAAGCCTGCTGTCCTGCTCTGCTCGCTGCTGCACCAGACTCCGGATCTACAGAGGACAGTCAAGGCAGCACAGAATGAGAATGCTGGTCCAGACACTTGAATTAGATACGAGTCAGACCACCTGAACTTCAGTGCCATCCTGTTCCTTTCCCCCCATTTTCAACATACAGACTGGCCTGTTGCATGTTATACACCAATATTAAAATATCAATATACTTTGGACCAATGTAGTCAATTCTATTCACTGTGGTCCACACAACACATTCTAGTTAGGTCATTTGAGAACCACTGCCATGGACAATTCCGTCTAGTGACAGTTTAATGAAGGGGACATGGCTCAGCAACCACAAAAGGCCCTGATTACAGAAGACCAAATTACTATTGTACAATCACACATGAAGCAGCGTTCGGGCAATTAGCTACCTCTTTCTCCAGTAATTTCTGCAGTTTCGTATTCATTGAAATGACAGTTCTGTCCTTCTTCAAGCTGGACACTTCCGCCTGGAGGACAGACATGACACGCATAACTTTATAATGAGCCAGGTCAAAAACTACTTTCTGTAAACATTGTTTCACCATCTTAAAACCGAGGGACTAACCAGGCCATCAGCCGAAATTGTCCGGCGCATGGGCGAAGAAAAAACATCTTTCCCAGGAGAGGGTTGACCAGCAGCGGCTGACCATCGTGAACAAGACAGAGGGCAACACCACATTACATTAGCATATAACGAACTATATATCTAGCCAGTTAACGTTAGACTGAACAAAGTGCCTTCATACGGGAACTTCCCAAAGTTAGGTATGTTAGCTAACTCGCTACCGTCAGAAAAATGTCAGGATTCAAGTTAGCTCGTAGCTTCCTGCATGACCCACTCACATTGGCTAAAGTTAGCAGGTGTTATAAGAAATGACACGTGCCTAATTAACAAATTGCTTAACTCACATTTGAGCAATTTGAAGCGCTCAGCTTTGCGGAAGGAAGCAGCGCCTTTGACGTCTTCGTTTTTCACCTCATATGTACCCGGTGGAGGAGCACAACCTGAAACGAAAATAATTAGCAATTAAGTTAACTTGTCTTGGCAGGCAATTACTTGAACTTAGATGCCGAACATTGATGGTTGCTAGGTAGTCAAATCAGCTCCTGTTCCATGAAATGCACAGCGCTGTGATTAGCTCGCTAGCTAACCGCTAACATGTAGTTTTTGCGAATTTAGTTCGCTCGCTATCTTCACTTACTATCAATGTAATTAATGATTAACTGGTTATCGAACGTCGGCTAACTAGCTATCGTTAACATACAGTTACATACATACATACATAGCTATCGTTAACATACAGTTAACGATAGCTACAGCTAGCAAGCCATCATACTTAGGTCGGCAGTTAACACAACTTACCAACGTGCTCATTAAATCGTTTTAGTGGAGCTCTTGGAAAAGACATGATGGAAACGTTAAACTAATTTCGGAGTAAAAACGTTTGTGAAAGTGTCATCTAGCTAAATCTGGTAGCTCGTTAGCTATACTTATTACAACAGAAAAGGTACACAAAAACAAGAAACGAATGAAGTGAGTTGACCCGCTGAAAGTTTAAACTGAACGTCACATCCAATCAAAGAGCAGCAAACGCACAGAATTAATTTTTAACCAATGAATGCTATGCAACACAAAACCAGTTGCATCATTTGCAGCGGTTGCAGCTCTTCTGACCAATAATCGGGCACAGAGTGCATTCTCTAGAGAGGGGCGTTACAGGTTTAAAACATTTAACTACTTTCCGACGTGAACACTATTATTCTGTGTTCACTCTGTCTGCAACAAAAACTTTTAGATATTTTTGGTAGGCGTGTCGGGACTGCTGTGGTGTAACCAGTGCCGTGTTCAGCAGCAAAAAAACTGGTTCAAAACTGAAACTGATGTATTGAACCAGATGGTATTAAATCCCAAGGACTACGTTTTAAGTGAAAGTTAATTCATACTAATTCATACTCTTCGAGTAGGTTGTCTTTCTTCATGTATAATAATAATAATAATAATAAGCTTTATTTATATAGCACCTTTCATACATTGAAATGCAGCGCAAAGTGCTTCACAGACAAAGTAAAACAAGATATAAAACAAGAGTGTTAAGAGTAAGCCAATACAACAATAAAACATCAATGAAAGCAATGTATGTCAAGGAAAATAAAATAATGAATTAAAACAATAAAATAGGGGACACTTCCCCTCCCCGATTCGTCAATTTACTGATAGAAAAAAAGACATTTAAGGGCATAAAAGGTCATTTAAAAACAGCATATGGGACTCCATGTGAAGCATGCATATAGTTGAAATTTGTTTATTAAACGGGATAAACCCCTTGAGATGAACCATCATAAGGTCTTATCATGACGTAGAAAAAGGCTAGGTTAAAGAGATATGTTTTTAAGTGCCGTTTAAAGATGTCAACAGAGCCTGCCTCTCTAATATCTTTGGGTAGACTGTTCCACAATTTGGGAGCATAGCTGAAGAAGGCTGCATCTCCAATTTTCTTTTGGGTGGGGTTTAGAGTATCTAGAAAACCAGCAGTAGAGGATCTAAGGGCTCATGAAGGAGCATAAAACTACAGGGAATCTGTGATATTGTATGTGTGAAAAATTGTATTGTAAAAAATATGTTTACAGATTTTTTTAACCCACCTAGGACTTTATTCCATTCCCTGACCATTACCTGTACAACTTTTGGAGTTGTATTTTAAATAAGCTACACATCCATTCTTACCAGACCATCAAACTTAATCAACTGAGGTTGTCTTGCTGTAATTTGTGGTATGCCCATCTTTAGTTATATCCTTTTTGAATTCCCGAGTACCACTTCTTTTGCAAACATGATCCTGTTCTTTATCAAAGTACCAGTTCAATATTGTACAAATCAATTGACTGGTCACCTCTCAAATAATTATGATTAGGCTATGTAGACATATTGTGAATGTGTTTATTTATTTTGGAATGCTATATTATAATTCAGTAGATATATAGCCAATGCATCGGACATGTATTGTAGTGGTGTGATGCACAAGGACCTTTTTGGAGGGTATAGGCGATGGAAGAACTCCAGAGGAGGCAGGATTCCAAAACAAATCAATTATTTTATTAACTTATTTACAAAAAACACCTCAATCTGAAGAACATGATCACGCGCTACAGTCAACTTCCTCATGTCCCTTTGGGACTTCGCTGGCTTGCGCGTATTGCAGTTCATCCCTCAGATGTTGCACCTCCTGCAGTGTCACTCTCAATCGCCTCAACAATGGACGTCCGCCTCTGGTTCTTCACCAGGTCTTCCTTCTGGCCATCACAACACGTCTGTAGGTTTTGAATTTCTTCTTTTTGGCCCTTTATCAAAGCTTGTGCCTCACCCAAATCTGCCTCCAAACCCACACATGTCTCAGTCACATTAGCCTCACTACTTTGCTGCTCTTGTGCCCTACCTGGGTTCTTTTTCCCCTTTTCCCTAGGGGGCACCACCAAGGGAGTAGTCCTGGGCTACTTTCTTTGGGTGTCCTTCCTTTGGGTCTTCCCAGCCAACTTCTTCCCTCCATACGGATACGGACTGGGTTGATGACCAGATTGCAGGCAATTTGGGTCTCCACTTTGTATCAGTTGGGCCAGCTCCTTGTCCCAAGCCTCTGGATACATCTCCTGCACAACTTTAGCCATGGCAGACAAGCTTCTCCCCAGGAACAGCAGGCACTCTTCCAGTGTTTGTCTTCAGTTGCTCTCTGACAACTTCAGGAAACTGATTAACACGTCCCTTTGATCCAGAGACAAGCATCTTTCCCCCCCTCCTCCATCTTTCTTTTTCCATTTTGGCGTATATTAAAATCGTCTCTCCCTGTCTGCCCACTGCACAAAACAGCCCCCTTTACTAAGAGCTCTGTGATCTCTTGGGAAATAAAGAGTGTCACAGCAGGAGACAAGACAGTCTCTCTGAGTACGAGATGGATGCCCTACTCAGTGCCTTCCCTGAGGATGGCACTCCCGTCTTACTCCTCGGGGACTTCAACCTGCAGCTAGAGTCCTCCCAGGCCTCTGCATTCCTCCCCCTGCTTCAGTCCTTTGACTTCACCATGGCTGAATCCCCATCCACCCACAAGGCCGGTAACCAACTGGACCTGGTCTTCACCAGGAACTGTGCCTCACCCAACATTACGGTATCGCCTCTACATGTGTCTGACCATTCCTTTCTGTCTTTCTCCCTCCCCCCTCCCCTCTGTCCCTAAACCATCTTCACCTGCTCCCACTGTCCTTGTCCGTCGCAACCTCCGCACTCTCTCACCCGCTGCCCTGTCAGCTACTGTCCTATCTTCCCTCCCCCCTACTGATGCCTTCTCTCAGCTACCTGCTGAAGTAGCATCATCCACCCTACTTTCCTCTCTCTCCTCCTCCTTTGACTTACTCTGTCCTCTATCCGCTAAACCCGCTCGTCTCCGCCCCCGCCCCCTGGCTAACCGATTCCATTCGGGCTAACCGACTGAAGCTGCGTGCGGCAGAAAGGAAATGGAGAAAATCCAAATCCCCTGCAGCTCTGTCTGACTTCCACACACTCCTGGCTTCCTTCTCCGCTAACCTCTCCTCTGCTAAGTCTGCATTCTTCCTTTCTAAGATACAATCCTCTGTTTCCAACCCACGTAAACTCTATGCTACATTTTCCTCTCTCCTCACCCCCCCTCCTCCCCCCCCCCCTCCTCTATAACCGCCGATGACTTCTCATCCTTCTTTCACGAGAAAGGTTGAGGTCATTCAACTCCTTCCCCCCAACCTCTCCCTCTCCCATCCCGCTACCTAAACCTCCCACTCCTCTGTCCTCCTTCTCACCCCTCCCTGACTCTGACATCCTTCAACTTGTTCTCTCCCACCGTCCCACCACCTGCCCTCTTGATCCCATTCCTTCCCCCCTCTTCCAGTCCATTGCTATGGACATCCTCCCCTTTGTCTCTAATGTCATTAACTCCTCTCTTTCCTCTGGCTCTGTCCCCTCCGCCCTCAAATGCGCTCAGGTTGTCCCCCTCCTCAAAAAACCCTCTCTGAATCCTGCTGTCATCTCTAACTACCGACCTCTAACTACCGAAAATTCGACACCGTGGACCACCGGATCCTGCTCTCATCTCTCGTCGAGATGGGAATCTCTGGATCTGTGTTGACATGGTTTGAGTCCTACCTGGCTGACCGGTCCTACCAGGTGGCCTGGAGAGGATCCCTCTCCTCTCCCCGCACCCTCTCTACCGGTGTCCCGCAGGGCTCGGTGCTAGGCCCTGTCCTATTTTCTCTGTACACCAAGTCACTTGGTTCTGTTATTTCTGCTCATGGTTTTTCCTATCACTGTTATGCTGATGACACTCAACTGTTTCTCTCCTTCCCTCCATCTGATACCCGGGTCCCGCACGGATCTCTGCATGCCTGGCTGACATCTCCGCATGGATGTCCACCCACCACCTGAAGCTGAACCTGGGAAGGACAGAGCTGCTCTTCCTCCCAGCGAAGGGCTCCCCGATGATTGATGCGTCAATCACCGTGGGAAGGCTCCATAGTGTCTCCGTCCCAGTCTGCCAGGAGTCTTGGGGTAACCCTGGACAACCAGCTGTGCTTCTCGAGCCATATTGCAGCGATCACTCGGACCTGCCGTTTCTCCCTCCACAACATCCGGAGGATCCGACCGTTCCTCACCCAAGAGGCCACTCAACTCCTGGTCCAGGCCCTGGTGATCTCACGTCTGGACTACTGCAACTCCTTGCTGGCAGGCCTTCCGGCCTGTGCCATCAAGCCACTGCAACTAGTCCAGAACGCTGCTGCTCGCCTGGTGTTCAACCAGCCGGTTCACCCACGTCACCCCTCTACTCTCCTCTCTGCACTGGCTCCCCATCGCAGCACGCATCAGATTCAAGTCACTGGTGCTTGCTTTTCAAGCGGCCAGAGGTACTGCTCCCCCCATACCTCCAGTCACTCATCACGCCCTACACCCCGTCCAGACCTCTCCGCTCCGCCTCCGCTGGGCGCCTGGCAATCCGCTCCTCGCGGTCTCGCTCTTCTCTGTCCTGGTCCCTCGTTGGTGGAACGACCTCCCGCAATTGGTCAGGACTGCGGAATCACTTCCAATCTTCCGCAAGAGACTCAAACCCACCTCTTCAGACTCCACTACCCTGATCTCTGTCCATCTAGCTAAATTGTCTTCACCACTGTCTACTTGTTCAACACTATACTCTTTAAAAAAAAAAAAAAAAAAAAAAAAAAAAAATGATGTAGATTTTGTAAACATTGTAAAATACCTTTTCCTTCCCGGTGTTACAGGTATGGTACGCAGATGCCTGCAATGATGTCTATTGCTGTATTCCTGCACTGATCTCGTGCGCTAACTGTGATTGCTCCTACCATGTATTGATGCACATCTTGTAAGTCGCTCTGGATAAGAGCGTCTGCTAAATGCTTAAAATGCAAATGCTAATGGTGCCACTAAAAGCAAGGGGGAGGGGAGAGTGGCTCAACCGATTATTGAATCTAACAAGGGTGTCAGTCAGTATTCATTGGCCCAAGCCTGATTGTGAGATAAGAGGGGAGGAACAGAGCAGCCTGAACAATCGGATGAGGCCTGGCAGTATGATGCACAGGCAGAGAGGGAGTGTGTGTGAGACACAGCCCATTCATGAATGGCCAAATGTTTGGCCATGGGAGAGAGGCGGCATGTGATTTAACTTTCAGTTTCATTTTGAGGGAGAATGAGGAGCTTATGCTTGTATATATATGGTATATATAGCATATATACCTTATATACACAGGTGGAGGGCAGCATGCACATTTAGACACGAGAAGGCTGGGGGCATTCACTCTTCTGGCAAAACCATATTTATCTGTGATGTGTTCCCTGGTTATCCAAGGCTCTAGCTCTCTTAGCTACCTACCCCACTGGAAGTTATTTAGGATAATCAAATTTTGTGACTTATGTTTTTGTTTTTAACTAAATAAGGTTTTGCCAGTAAATTGTAGCCCCTGGCTTGGGACCCTGTTTGGCCAAAGGCTGATTCCCTTTGGAGTGCAGCCTGTTCTTCATCCCATCTTTGAAAGCCAGCCCAAATAGCCATGACCAGGTGACAGTCCTTCAACAGATAGCAAACATGGGATGTCTCTTGTGCCATGGCTGCCTCCTTGATAGTTCCGAACACCAATGGTACTGCCACGCAAAACAGATAGCACATGCTCATCAGTGGCTATGTGCTCATCCTCATCGCTAGTTATGCTGAGGGGAGGGGCTTAGGTATGTAAACAATGCTAGTTGCTGCCAATAGGTGGTGAGTATGAGTGTTCTGACTCTATCTATCTACTATCTTTTCATTGGTGTTATGGATATACTTCATTCTTTTATTTGTGATGTTTTTCTCTCCAAGGGAACAGCTTTATAACTCACCAGCCTCACTAACCATGGCAGTATTTTAAATAAATAAATAGATAAATGCAACAGCATTCTCTGAGCATAAAGGCATTAGCTCCTGAGGCACTGTCTGGCTATTGCTGCTGCCATCGCATGAGACACCACCACCTATACCTGAGATTAGCTTTCTCTGCACTACAGGAGATCAGCACCAATTCAGCACCAATGGTTGCACTGCTGTCAGATCCAGTTGGGGGCACTAGGGGTGCCCCGCAGGCCTCCACTGTCCTGTTTTGCTCAAGACTTCTGCAGGACCTTTGCCATTGACACTTCTGGGATCTTCAGTTCCACCTGGTCAGGGTGGGGGGAATGATGTGACACCTGGATGGAATTGGTGGTAGCAAAGAGGGCTTTTAAAGTCAGTAAGGCATTCAGGACCACGGACAGTAGCAGTATCACCTACAGCAGCGGTATTCAAATCCAGGCCTCGAGGTCCACAGTGTCTGTTCAACCACACACTACACCACCTGATTTGACTAATTAGCTTGCTTCCTGGAACAAGGAGGTAAACAAATTATTCAAAATCATGTGGTGTAGTGCATGGTTGGAGTAAATACCTGCAGACACTGTGGACCTCGAGGCCTGGATTTGAATACCCCCGACCTACAGGCATACATACCTGTGTTGCTCATTAGAAATGTCAGGCTTAGTATAAAGGCACAGTGTGTTTTTTTTGCAAAAGTGTTATAATCAGTATTGTTTGAAGTGCCAAAAAAAGAACATCTGGACCAATTTTATTTAGGAAGTAATACAAAGATATGTAATTAGGCTGTATCACCTTTCATAGGAATTAAAATGGTGAACATTTTGTGTAGAAAATTACAACTCAAATTATACCCAGATAGCTGTTTAATGTAACATCATTACAAACAGGCACAGGCAAATTAAGTACGGACAAAAATATGATTCACATTTTGTATTCAACAATATCATAAAAGTGACAAATATGAAACAATGCAACTGTACATAGGAAATGTACCACTGTACAATGTGAAGGCCATTATTACGGGGATGGTCCAAGCCACCTCCACTACATCCGTAATCATGCTCTGTGTTCCTGTGTATATAGCCCCCTTTTGTTGAACACAGGTATTACAGTTAAGTGGTGCCCCTCGTAGCAGAATGGGCCTTTAGTTTGTTTGCAGAAACTCAGAGATAATGGGAGCAACAGCATAATGAAGAAGGCCAGTGCTCTCAGAGAAAGAGGTAATAAAGCCAGTACAAGATGTTGACAATGAAGAAAGACAGTGGAAAGACTGTACGGGAATGACGGTCAATATTGTGGGGATTCTCCACGCTGAACACTGTTGCAGCCTTTCGAGAGGCCTCTTTAACATAGGCCAGACCACACCCCTTTCCATGTGACCTCGACAGCCCTCCTTCAATTGGACTGGATTGGACCATTTCCTCCTGCTGGGTGGGGCCTAATTCCACCAGCTGGCTGGGATGGGTGCAGCTAACCAATGGTATGGCACCATTACCATTGGACTCATCAAACTCCTTCTGAAGATCCTGTAAGAGGTGAGAGGAGAGATTATCTTCCAACTTACTCATAGTACAGTAGATAAGTATACAGTAAGTATGTTTTTACAAATCAGAATTCAGGAATTAAGCTCAGGGTAGACTCATTTCATATTCCAGGAATGGTTAACCCTGGTCCTGGAGAGCCACCGGGTGTGCTGGTTTGAATTGTTATTCAACACTTGTCTAAATTGGGTTTAAACCCAAAAACAAACATACCCTGTGGATCTGTAGGA
Source organism: Aldrovandia affinis (assembly GCA_029706075.1). Classification (NCBI taxonomy): domain Eukaryota; kingdom Metazoa; phylum Chordata; class Actinopteri; order Notacanthiformes; family Halosauridae; genus Aldrovandia; species Aldrovandia affinis. Next base: position 4,854,063 of record JAINUG010000045.1, on the reverse strand, counting down.
TCGGGGATGGCCACCCCTGTTCTATTCTGTCATGTAGATGTGATTGCCACAAACAAATGTGTAAAGCAGAGGAGCAGATGTGGATAATGCACGGTCAATAACCCAAGAGTTCATGGGCTCACTTTCACAGGAAACCCACACAATAGGCACGTTTCCACCGCAGGAACTTTTCCCAGGAACTTGGGACCTTTATGGTAATTATCTTCATATCAGGAAACGGAAGTAGCAGCAACCAGCGTCAGAATGTAGCTCGGGGGACAAAATGTTCCTAGTCAAGAGGTAGGTCTTTTCGATGTTACGGAACTTTTGGTGGTGGGGCTTCCAGCGCTGAACATTTCTGATTGGTCAAGTATGGTAAAAGACTCGCTGCGTCTACGGAAAATCTATCTATAAATCAATGGAGCAAACTAAAAAGATAGTATACAACAAATGCCTTTCTGGGAGGTAGGTTTTTATAAACGCGACCGAGTTAAATATAATGTAAAAATGAGCGATCTTTTAATTTTTTATTCAATTAATTAAGGCATAATACCACCCTAGTTAAATCGCCTAAGGCGTACTGAATCAAAAATGTATTTTGTTAAATTTTTGAATAAAGATTTAGTGAAATAACTTAAATGGAAAAACTGACATAATAACATGCGTCAGCGGACTAATTTGCCTAATCTTCGCGGTTCTTTAGACCCCTGTGGAAACGCAGACATAATGGATTGAAGGAACCTTTTAATTCCTTGAAAATAGTTCCTGCAACTACAAGTTCCTGGCAATTTGTGGTGGAAACTCGCCTAATGTGGCACAGGCCAGGGACTCACTCTCTGCACGTCCCCTATGGTCTGGTGCTGCATGGTGCAAAAGTGGGCGATGGCGTACTCCAGCAGAGCACCAAAGATGAAGGTAAAGCAGATCCCAAGGTAGACATCTATGGCCTTAATGAAGCAGTTGGCATTGGGCAGTGAAGTGCGGGCACCCATCATCAGAGTAGTCATGGTCAGAACAGTGGTCACACCTGTGTGAGAGAGAAAGGTGATGTTGGTTTGGGATATAGCGGTGGTTCCCAAATTGTGGGTCAGAACCCACTGTGTGTGTGTGTGGGGGGGGTTGCAAAACACGTATAAAAGAAATATCCTACAGCACTGTGCAAAAGTCTTAGGCCACCCTGAAAAATTCAAATTAAAACCATTTATCTGAGCAGTAAGTGTTTATTTAGTCAAAAAACCACTATATAACATTGAGGGGTTGTTATTGTGCTGAAAGATAATGTTTTTTCCAATTGGTCATTTATATTTTTTCCAATCAGTCCATTTATATTTCTTAGCATTCATAATTTGATTTTGAGCAGATCCCCTACACCAGGGATATTCAAATCCAGGCCTCAAGGTCTGCAGTGTCTGCAGGTATTTGCTCCAACCATGCAGTACACCACCTGATTTCACTAATTACCTCAAGGAGGTAAACTAATTATTTGAAATCAGGTGATGTAGTGCGTGGTTGGAGCAAATACCTGCAGACACTGCAGACCTTGAGGCCTGGATTTGAATACCCCGCCCTACACCATTCGCTGAAATGCACCCCCAGACCATGACAGAGCCACCACGTGCTTCACAGAAGGCTGCAGATAGGCATCAATGTACTTCTCGCCATCTATTCTTCTGACATACTGGCTTTTTTGTGAACCAAAAATGTCGAATTTGGACTCATCACTCCATAAAACTTTCTGCCACTGGTTTACGATCTTTTGCGTATTGCAATCTCTTCTGCTTGTTACATTACATTACATTACAGGCATTTGGCAGACGCTCTTATCCAGAGCGACGTACAACAAAGTGTTAACCGTAGTCAAGAACAGTTTAGCTGAAAGCCACCCTAGTGGGAAGTACAGTTCCTGGGAGCTAGGAGCAACCACATAGTTAAACTAGGACCCTGTAGGTAAATCTGTAGCCACAATTCAAAGGTGGCCAAAGGTGGTGTTGCTTTTCTGCAAGAACTTAGCTGCCAAACATCCTACAAGACCATTTTTTGTGAGACTTCTTCTCACGGCAGAAGCTTGTACTTTGGTGCCAGATGACTCTGCCAGATGCTGAGCAAGCACTTCACTGGATTTCCGTCTGTCCCTCAAGGAAGTGACCTTTAAGTACTGTTCATCAGATGCAAACAGGTTTTTGGGTCTTCCACTGTGTTTTCTGTCTTCAACTTGCCCAGTTTCTTCAAATTTCTTTATGACAGCTTGAGCACCACATCTTGAAAATCCGGTTAGGTGGGCTATTGCTTGCTGAGAATTGCCTTGTTGATGCAATGAATATGATTTTATGCCTGTCAAAGTGTGTTAGCTTAGCCATTTCCAAACCTCTCCTCGAGGCCCCCCAGACATTCCATGTATTTGTTAAATTCCAACACCAGCACACCTGGTTCAGTGAATCAATACCTCATTAAGTTGAATCAGGTGTGCTGGTGGTGGAACAAACACATGGAATGGTGGTGGAATTCTCTCGAGGAGAGGTTTAGGAACCAAACCTGTGTTCTTCTTGTGATGTTTGTTTGTTAGTTTTTATTGTAAACATAATTATCTCGGGTGGCTTAAGACTTTTGCACAGTACTGCACATTATACTATAATGTACTTAACATTGACATTCACACGAGTTCAACGTATATTTGGCTACATTTTAATAAGAGTTGGATCACAGAATATGTATTCGCTCATTAAGTGGGTCATGGGCTCAGAAGGTTTGGGAACCCCCGGGATAGAGAGTGTACATTTATTATAAAGTCCTGGAGTCGTGACCACTGTACATGCAGAGAATAACAAAGAGATTATGCCTTTGTGTGTAAGATGGAGTATAAGAGAGAGACGCACTGTGTTCATGTGTTCACTGTCTCTCTCTTATTAGAATGTGTTCATTTGAAAAAGACTGGGAGTAGTAGTTGATCAAAGTCTATTAGGATCTAAGCATTGTGCTGTAGCAGTGGAAAGGCCTACATGGTGCTGGGATACCCCAAAAAAGTACTGAGTATAAATCAAAGGAGCTTATATTGATGTTAGATGTTATATAGATGTGTCAGACCTCATTACTGTACTGTACTGTGTGCAGTTCTGAGCATCACACTATAAGAAAGATATAGAAGCTCTTGAAAAACCAAGAAGAGCAACTAAATTGGTTCCTGGTATGAAAGGTAGAAGTTATAAGACTTTAGATACTTCGTCAATTCAAGCTTAGCAGGAGGCTAATAGGGATTTGATTGAGGTTTTTAAATTCATACAAGGGATTAACAAAGTGAAATACCAAAGATTGAGTTGAGTTCAGTTAGCAGAACAAGAGGGCACAGGTGGAAATTAGTTAAATTCTGAACTGATATCAGGAATGATTTTATTACACCTAGAGTTGCCAATGCGGTGGAACAGACTGTAGTAGAAGCAGAGACACCTGGGGTATCCAGGCTGGATGCAGTACTGGATATTCTGTAGACTGTAGGTAAATGATGAGCCTAGATGGGCTGAACAGCCTGTTCTTGTCATTATTTATTCTTATGTTCTGAACTGAACTCAAAAAACGATGTAATGTGAAAGTGTGTGACCATGTGAGTGTGTGTGTGTGTGTGTGTGTGAGAGAGAGAGAGAGAGAGAGAGAGAGAGAGAGAGAGAGAGAGAGAGAGAGAGAGAGAGAGAGAGAGAGAGAGAGAGAGAGAGAGAGAGAGAGAGAGAGAGAGAGAGAGAGAGAGAGAGAGAGAGAGAGAGAGAGAGAGAGAGAGAGAGAGAGAGAGAGAGAGAGAGAGTTTGTGTGTTATAGTTAGGGGATGAGGTTGTGTGTATGCATGTGCATATATATGAGTGCATGCAGGCATGCATGTAAGAGAGTTAGACTTAAGCAGTGAGACTGTATATGTGTGAAAGAGAGTGTTTACTGTACATGTTAGACTTATGGGATGGGGGATGAGAGTGGGTACGCCTGCATGTGTGTATGCATGCGTGCATGTATGCATGTGAGAGAGAGTTGAGATGTGGGTGAGGTGTGTGTGTGTGTGTGTGTGTGTGTGTGTGTGTGTGTGTGTGTGTGTGTGTGTGTGTGTGTGTGTGTGTGTGTGTGTGTGTGTGTGTGTGTGTGTGTGTGTGTGTGTGTGTGCATGTGTAAGTTAGACTTAAGAGTGGGTGACTGACCAATGCAGGTTCGAGCAGGGACAGAGGACTGGCTGATCCAGAAGGATACCCAGGAGAGCACCACCAGGAGGGTGGAGGGCACATAGGTCTCCAGGATGAAGAAGAGCACATTCCTGCGCAGGGCAAAGTGCAGCACCAGCTTTGGGTACAGACCTGCCCAGGAGACATGCACATACATTGAGCGAAGACGGACAGAAAGACAGGTCAGTCCAAATGCAATTCATCAATACATAGATGACCGGCAAGACAACAGCGTTATGCATTTAGCAGGATTCAGAGACGTCAGTGAGCTTGTGAACATCCGCTACAGAAGGTGACGTCACCCCCTGGAACTTCAATTGGAGTGCAATTAGTTCTCAGAGCTGGGGACCTTTGATCTTTAGCTGGACAAACGAATAATAGCTCTTCCATTGCTGCAGTTTGAAACCCACAGTGGTGCCAGTGACTCGGATAACAGGACTGATGCCTCTGAGATTTCTGCGGGAGTTTAGAGCGGGAGAATGTAGCTGGGTTAGTGAGCGCACAAACGTCCAGGAGCTAATCATATCTCTTGTTGCGCAGTGCGCCCAGCGGGAGCCGCGGTTTGTAACTCACAGCAGACCTACTCCAATTACATGTATTCAGTGCATTTTGTTCTAGATTTGAAGTCTTGTTGTACACTGAGCAGCTAGCAAAGGCATAGATAGAGATTGCAGACCTCGGAGGACACAGGTTAGCATGGGGGAGGAGAGAGACATGGATGAAGGTACCTGTCTCATAGATGGCCTGTGTCACCGAGGTGTAGTAACTCTCCACGCTGTACTGGGCCAGTCTCAGTGTGTCCAGCCCCTTCACAGAGTCATTCCCTCGGGTCCAGTAGAACACCACATCCTGTAGGTTATACCCCCCTACACGCGCACACACACGCACGTACATGCACGCATATACATGCACGTATATACACGTGTACGCACACACACACACAAAACTGTCACTGGCTTGAGAGCAGTGTGAAATGCACTACAAGTGGCAAACAGAGGCACAGGCTGTAGGACCGCCAGACAGATTTCAGGATCCCAAGCCACCATTATGTAATTTGCATGTCAAAGAAGTAAAAACTATTGCATTACATGGCCCAAATAAAAGCCAAAGCCCTCAACAACATTAATTTGGGTAAAGGGCAAAAAAGAAGTGACTTTTTACAACAACTTAGGAAATACAAATATTTCCAATTTTTGCCTAGGAATAAGTGCATCTTGCTACCTTAACTCACAATGAGATTTTATGACTTTTATGCCAAAAGCCAAAATACCAAATTAATCCCAAAAGGCAGTGAAAAAATCTGTGATAATTCCAAAGCCATATATAGCAACACAGATAGACAGTGAGTGGGAGAGCACTACGGGAATATGGGTGGAGGTATTAACTGTTTGTAATTGGTAATAAATAAGTGAACAGGTGCAGCGAATGTATGCTGTGTGTGGGAAGAGATCAAATGTATTGATATGCTAATGAACAGTAGAGGTGGAATTCTGGATGATGGGTTCATCTACAGGTGACTGTTTGCAAAGCTACAGGTATATATATTCAGAATACTCAAAATAAACTTTTAGCCCATCATTTCCCAAAGATGCTATTTCGATATGCTCTCTGTTTTTCTTTTGTATGACCAAAATAAGATCACCGTCAGCCTGCACTGAGACATATGAAATTAGTTCATGTTTCTCAGATTTTCCACTTGAAATCTCAATTTAGAATCAGCATGATCTTAATGTGAGTTCTCGGCACCTGTGCCATTCAAACAACTCACTCAATCTACTGTGCACAATCTCATGCTTTTCTCCACCTGAGAAACAAAGAGCTCAAATAATGTTAAGCTACCATTCTAAAGACCATTTCACAAGATGAGGATTCCATCTGTTTATTTCTCATTTGTCTCGCAAGCATCTTTTTCTCATTTGATTCTCCCTGCATTGCTCCTATTCTATTTTATTAGAATCAGTTCAAAAACAGAAGGTCCTTGTATTATCCATTCACATATAACCCAGTTTGTCTCTTGAGATGGAAATAATAAACACTGAGGAGTCCATTTTACCACTGGATTTGCCTTCACCTACAGTGCGTGTCCAGGGGCGTGTCCAGGGAGGGGCCTGGGGGGACACCTGCCCCCACTGAAATTTGATTGGCCACCCTGGGTGCCACCCTACTTCATCTGGCTCTTGATAGGTTATTGGGTTGTCAATCACATCTTTTCAAATTTAATTTCAATTTCTATCCATATGTCCCCCCCTATGTGGTTCTGTGCCACTCTTGGCCACCCTGTTAAAGTGGTCTGGGCCCGCCACTATGCATGTCACGCTGGGTCAAGCCTGGTCTCGAAAACCCAAAGTGTCTCTGCTTCCACTTTGAGCCCAGGCAATGTATCCCATGAATTGTTCATTCTCAGGAATAAAACATACTCACTAGTGTCAGTGGAAATTCACCTTTAACTAATTTATACCTATAGGAATGAACTCTTATTTTGTTGACAGAAGTCAACTTGAAATAGCTTCTATCCACCTTCTTAATAATTAAAAAATCTCCCCTCCAAATGCAGTTTGATTAATAATGATGCAGTGTAAGGGTGAGAGGTTGATTAATATTGATGTGATGTACAGGTAAGTGGTTGGGTAATAATGAGGTCAGAGGCCTATGAATGATGAGGTACAGTGTGTACTGTTGGACTGATGTGGTGTAGAGTATGTGGTACTCACAGCTCTCCAACTGCAGGGTGCACACCTGTCTGTCCATGGGATACTTGGTCAGGTCCATGTTGCAGGCGATGGTGGCGGTGATGCTGGGAATGAGAATGAGAGAGAGAGAGAGAGAGAGTTATGAAAAGACAGGGATAAGGACCAAGTAGGTTTAGAATGGTACCATTATAGTTTTATTTGTTATTTGTTATTTCAGCATGTGCTTTTGCAACATATGAGTACACTTTTCATGGCAATAAATCCAACTGACTTGAATTGAAAGGCAGAACCAGACGGTCTGTACCACTACATTACATTACAGGCATTTATCAGACACTCTTATCCAGAGTGACTTACACAGTTTACATTTCTTTACATATTATCCATTTATACAGCTGGATATCTTACAGTAACAATTCAGGTTAAGTACCTTTCTCAAGGGTACAACGGCAGTGTCCCACCTGGGAATCGAACCTACAACCTTTCAGTCACAAGCCCAGTTCCCTAACCACACTACCAGCTGTGCTCCCCATTATTTCTGGGACTGAAATGTGTTAGTTGTTAGTGAAATGTGTTACTGTCACGCCGGTGTTGTGTTATATATATATATATATATATTTAATGCTTTAACAACACAAGGCCTTTTTTCATTCAAATAAAGCATCCTCTACATACCGCAGGGCATAGAGGACCGTTCCGTTGCTGAAGATCCTAATAAGGCGGTTCTCCACCGTGACGTCGTGCAGGAAGGAACGCTTGGAGTCGGGGATGAAGGTGTCTGGGATCCACAGGAGAGAGACCAGCCTCCCATCCACGCTCACACTCTCATTCCCCGGGAACACCAGCCGAGAGTCCCGCCAACGCTGCCGCAGGAAGATGGTCGCTGTGTAGTCCTGTGGGAACACACGCACACACACACACACACACACACACACACACACATATAAACACATGTACAGTACATGTGTACAGAGAGCCTTTAGAGCTACTGTGCCAATACTGTGCATATTTGATGTGCAGTGTATGGGTGTCTACTGTGTGCCTGTGCCTGTGCATACTTGTGTGTGGTGTGTGCATTATTTATTTAGATGTAGACATACCATGTTGATTTCGGAGATGGCATCAATACTGGCAATATCCAGACTCATTCCAATTTCCACAGGACCCTCTGGAGTGGGATGGGAGATCAGGAGCCAGAGAAGGGAAACAGAAGGAAACTAGGCTACAGGGTTCCAATACTGCTGAAGTGCTCAACTTGGTGTCCTTTTTTGTGGTTTTAGTTTTTTTTATGACATTTTTATTTTAATATTCCATATATTCCATATTGGAAATGTACTAAATTTCAAGAATGAAAAGCCAAACCTCCAAACCCAACCGTGGGAAAATGCCTGCAACCTGTACTGTTTTCTTTTGTTTTTTTGTTTTTCCCAATTTGGAAGCCAATTACACCCTCTATTTATTTAGATTAACCCTCCCCCACAAACTCACCGCCCATCTCTACGGGGAAGCTACGATGATCCAGCTCCTTCGAGACGGAACTCACCAACCCCCATTCTGGAGACACCCTTACGTGCTTCACGGCGAGTTTGTGCCGAGCACCCTCCCCCCTCCCTCAGGAGCAGACAGCCAAATGCCGCTCCCAATCGGGGCTAACAGCCAGGGCCGGTCTGGCAGAGACTGGGTTCGAACCACGTCCCTGATAGGCAGCTTGCACTCGTACAGGACCAGCCAAATATGGGTGCGTTAGACCGCTACGTTATCCGCCAGCCCACCTGTGTTGTTTTTCAGGTCACAGCATGACATTTTTTCGGACCCCCCATGTGATTACAAACAAAGGCAAGGAGGTAAAACAAGGGATTTCACCAAAGGATGGTGCAAGAAATGGCTGTTTAAATCTTTAAATTCTGGTGGCCCGGAGTCTCCTTATGCTCAAGAATGCTCTGGTCACTTTCACAATGATAATGTTGATTCTGATAATACTATTTCCTTTGTGCAAACCCATGATTGCAGTCTACCAGTGCTGTGAACCTATTAGCAATGAAGTTCTAAAAAATATAATCATAATTAGACTTAATAATTATACCAACGCTCATGTATGTGTGTGTGCCTATGCTCATCTACGCATTAGGGTGTGTGTGCATCTTAGAGCATGTTTGTGCACATGTCTGAGGGTGTGTGTGTGTCTATGAGTGTGTGTGTGTGTGTGTGTGTGCATGTTAGTGAGTCCCTATCCATCCATACCATTAAAGCTGGGCCTCAGGTACCGGTTGTATCCTTTCATCAGCTTTTGAATGGTAGGTTGGAGCTCAGATTCACTCCAGTCTCCAAATTGTGTGCCCGGAATCACTCCTCCACTGAGGGGGCAAGGAAGAAAGAGAAAGAGAATAGTAAAGAAGAGGCAGTTAACAGCAGAAGAGAGGTTGTCAGGTAATGAGAAGGGGTGGCAGAGGGAGATAATACATATGAGTCCTTTGCTATCAATGAATATAAGCTGATTTATTCATATGTATTCTTAACTGTTATGGGAGTATATACATCGCTGTGCCATAGCTGTTTTGAATTTGAATTAGACATTTTTAAAGGAAAATGTAGAATAGACTGGGGAGAAAGGCTCAGCCCCCAATGAGAATGTGAGATGTACACATGCAAAGCACAGTCCTACATTTTTAATTAATTTACTGTTACATTCCCCAAAACAAAAACAGCACAATGTTTGTCACTCTCAAAGTTGAAATAACAGTCTCTATCTGTGGTATTTTTAAAAATAGATATTAAGTTAAACATTTTTTTAGAAAAGAATGACTAAATATTTTCAGGGGGGCTGAGATGAAAGACAGGGGGGCTAAATAGGGTCTAAAATCGCCATTGGGAGAAAGATAAACTGGTCATGAGTTTTTTCTCCAATCCATTTCAATTTTCACCTCTGTTCACTTCAATTCAGCGGTTCTCCATCAATGTGGCAAGCAAGCAGATTTACCGCAGTGCTGATAGCTTTACAATTAGCACTGGCTTATCAGATAAAGGGAAACACATAAAAAGAGACAAGTGGAATGAAGCATTTGAATCCAATAAGAATGGTGTCAGAGAGCACATTGATTCCTGAGACAGAAAGAATACAAACTGATGAGAAAGCATTATATTTTCTCCCCCTTGTGGTTTACCTCTTACCTTTGCATTAAGACCAGGCTCAGAGTCACACATGTCAACACAGGGCTACGCGCCATCTCAGAACAACGGACAGCCCCTACATAGACAGACAGACAGACAGACAGACAACACGTGAGGCTCCTGCTGTACTGTTTTAATCACCTGATTATAATTATTCATTGTTCTATACAGCTCTGAGATGCGTTTCTTGGACAAACTGACCATGGACCATGACTTTGAGACATGGTGGCTAAATCTGTCCACTAGGTGGCAACACTTCCATAAAAATGTGAGTGTTTATACATATTCTTTGTAGCGCTTGTATTCCTGTGGATCCCTGGCTCAGTAAGACCATCCCCTCACTCCCTCAAGCAGGTTTAGACCTTCACTGTTTAATATATTAAATCAGAGGTTCCCAAACTGGGATTTGGAGACTCCCAGGAGTCCATAAAGGAGGACCTCAGCAAAATGGAACAAAAATATTTTCCCATTAAAGAATAAGTTGCATATTGTTTCCATTTCATAAATTACATTTTAGACTTTCAGATAGAATAAACCTGGTTTAAAAAAGGTATGGCTCAGATGTCCTTATACCTGTACTATTATGATTGTTGTAATTTATTACGTATTTGTACTGTACTCAATACTTCACTCCTGATATAGGACATGATGTCTCCTATGAGGCTTGCTTCCATATACCAGTGTGTTAATTTATTTGCCACTGCATTGCAGCATGTTGTGGGTGTTAGATAAATGTGTCAGCAGTTAACCATTTCATAAGGGTGTTCATTTCAGGGGGCCTTTAGAGATTACAGTTGGGGAACCCCTGCCTTAAATCACACTTCCATCTATGTCACAGAATCCGCTCACTCCTGCCCTCCACCCATCTCTCCCTCCCTCATTCTTTCTTCTGTATTCCCTTCTTTTTTATCTGCAGCACTATTGCTACATACTTTCTAATACACACACACACACAGGCTCATAATTATTTTCTGCATGCACAATGGTATAATTAGCTGTCCGGCTTTTGACCAGCAATGTTATATGGAACCATTCAATGAATATTGGTTTTTTGGGGGTCAGTCACAAATCCAGAACCCCCACAAAAATACATACAGTACACCTGTATCTCAAGCGACTGTCATCTTTGTTTCTCCTCTAGTCTTCCACAAACAGTACCGCTGAAGGTATAAGTGATTGGAAGACCAGAGGTAAATCTTTAATCAGGGATGGGTGTGGTTGTCATCACTGAGTCGGAGCACTTAAGGGAACCAGACCCACCGCAACACGTCCATACATTATCGCCAGCCTGTACAAATATAACCCATCACAGCCGCCCTGTCACCACAGCCAGGAAAAGCCACAGGCGACCCCAACTGACTGCCATCTGCCAAGTTACGGGTTGGCAGGTATAACACACCACAAAACTATGGCAAAATATTGTCTTTTAAAGCGTGGTATATTATGTTATTGCAATGAATAATTGCTATAATTTTAGAAAGGAGTTATGTGTAGTTATGGTTATTTTACACAGCCTTAATGTAACATCACCTTAGTTAGATGAAAGGATACAACTACAATAAATAAATCAACAAATTGAAAGAGTTCTCATTCATTTTCACAGAAGTTTTAATAACTACAACAGAAGGTATAGCTGTGTCTACCACCCCCCCCCCAAAAAAGAAAAGAAATAAAGGTAATCCTCTCCATATATTTACTTCATCCACCAGGTAGTTTCGTTTTACAACACTTTCTGTCGCTGTCGCTGTGCACAGCTTATTCTTTGTTCTCTGTCTCTGTCCTTCGCTTCCCTTACTTACCCAAGCACTGCGTCACCCTGCGGTCTCTGTCATAAGGTGTTATTGTCAGCTGGACACAGTTACCTGTGGAGTCTTGTGTCCCAGCTGGTGCTTGTTTCGTCTCTCCTTGTCCACTCCTCTCCTCTGATGCTCTCTCCCTCTCTCTCTCTCTCTCTCTCAATGCCAACGTGTTTGTAGCAGATAGTACCGTTGCTTTTTTCTGTCAATTTCTTCAGTTTTGGTGGGAAATTGTTTTTTCTGTGTCCAGAGAATTGGAGAACTGGAGTCCAAAGCCTTTTTTAATTCATATTCATATTTGTATAAATCTGTCTTTCTCTGCTTCTCCAGTCTTTGTCCTGTGATGCAGTTACATCCAGTGTGTGTGATTACAAGCAGCCTTGTTTTTCTGTGTATTAATCCCCTTCTCGCCTTTGCTTCCAATAAATCACTGTCATTTGCAATTTAGTGACAGCGCATGTTTACGCACGTCGGAAGTGCGCTCCCTCTCTCGTTTTCCCTAGTGCTCTCTCTCTCTCTCTCTCTCTCTCTCTCTCCATCATCTCCCCTTTCCCCTCTCTCCCCCTCTTTCTCCCTTGCTTGTGTTCCAATTGACTTTCGCTGCTTGACAGTTTGCTGCACTGTACACCCCCCATCTCTCTCTCCCTCTCTCACCCCCCGCTCCCTCCTCTCTCTTTCTCAGCATGTACACTTGTTATCCCTGCTGTACCCTTATTTCTGAAATTGCATCACATCACCTATCCATCTCTCCCTACATTCCTCTTTCTTCTTTCCCTCTATCTCCGACATGCACACATTGCCTTAGGCTCTTTCACCCTCTCTCTTTTTGTTTCATGTTCCTGCCTCTCTCCACGCTTTTTCAAAGTTTACGCTCGCCAGCCTTTTTCGCTGCTAAACTCCAGAGCCCCTTCCGATCGTCTTTAACACTCAAGTAAAGTGTTATTTCGCTCAGCTCCATCCCGCAGCAAACTCGAACGCTGCGACCGGCTAGCGAAATGATAGACACGGTCGACACGATACTAAATGAGCCCTGATTCATGCATGTGCACTGAAAGAAGTTGATATGTGCTGCGGGCCACACGTGACACAGGATGGGAATGTATGCACACTGTGGTGAGCAAACTGTGCTAATTCTCAAATACTTCAGGAGCGTTGCAGCAAAATCTTCGGGAAAGTCCAGATGGAGAGCAAATGGACAGTTTGTCTCCAGGGGAGAAGATTCTATCACACTGCTTAAGCACACTGGACTCAGTTTCACAATAGGTTTGTCAGTCCTCCACAATAGCAGACTGCTCAGGGTGAAGAGTTACTCAGAGTGAAAAGCGTGGAAGACCATTATTCAAAGCGGGGGATTCTGCAGCCTGTGGGCGCACTGGCTGTCCTCGATCCGTCAGTCTGCAGGTCTCCGAAAGCTGTCTGGCTGAGTGACAGCCTTGAGCACATGGGCCGGCGAGGTTCTGTTAAATGGCTTTCCGAGTCACATGCGTGGCCGTGCGCTTGGCTTCTCATTCCTGCCAGGAGAGCTATGATTTACTGCCTGGCCCACACAATTACCGCAGAAATACTCTCGGAAGGGAATATAGAACACTGCAGGTCCATTTTGAAGCTTACTTAACATTTTTATACCAAGATTGATTGACAGTTTTAACCTATAATGACAGAGCTCTGGTGCCCTCGGAGCACCAAGTTATTGTCATTCTGTGGTTGGATGATCCGATCCCCAAAGATTTTGTCACAGACAAACTGCCACACATTTTTTAAGGCAGAAAATCAATAGGCAAGATAGGGTACAGAACAGAGGTGTATGCTGATTGCCTGTTTAGCTGCATTATTTGAGATGAATATGTATGTTTTCATTTATCCGGAGTGAATCATAAAGCAAAGCATAGTGCATCCACGTCTCCGGATGGCACAACCGGTAAAGGCACTTGCTCAGTGCAGCCTGGGTTCACATTCAGGCTGGGCCAGATGGAGTTCCATTCGGGGGTGGAAATTGGCTGTCTGCCCCCAGGGGAAGGGGGGAGGGAAGCCGGCATGAGTTCGCCACATACAAACTCAGTTCTGTGTGTTGGGAATTACGGTCGACGGCTTGGCGAGTTCCATCTCGGAGGAGGCGGTTTGGTGCCTTTGTCACTGCCAGTCCAGGGTTGTGGCAGCGAATTTGCAGTACGAGGGAAAGGGGTAGTTGAATTATAAGAGGGTACGATTGGCCAATCTGAAATAATAATTATTTTATTTAAAGTATAGTGCATTCAGTGGTCTAGCAGTGCCTAAAGGATAGTTATCACTAGTACCAGTAATAATGCAAAAAGAAGAGCTAGAATCAACTACACTGTTGTGTGAGTGTGTGTGTGTACCGTTTTCGCTTATTTCTTTTCAAACAGGAGGGGTTTCAAACAAGTCCCGATGTTGCTAAGGAAATCATTAACATTTGACTTATCAAGATAAGACCAGTATGGTTTTAGCCTCCAAATATCCATTACGAGTTTGTTATGATCATTGTTGTATTTTGACTTGTGCATGATGAACTTTAATATACTGTAGGCATTACGCTGTGGGGTGGCATGTGCTTCAAAGGTCATTGAGGCATTTATGAGCATTTGCCAGAAGTGAGTCTGTTTCTGGCGGGTCAGAAAATGTTCAGCAGGATTGTGTTTGGTGTCAGGTTTCACACCTTGAGCTGATGTGAAGGACTGCCGACGGGAAATGAATTGAATAAATAATTATTCAAGAGTATAATCCAGCAGTTCTTTGTGACTAGCTGCTCTCTGTAAAACCATGAGGCTTGGTTATTTTGGATCAATGTGGCACAGATTCACTGACAGATTCATTTCATCTGGATAGCTTAGTATCCAGATGAGCCCTCAATATCAGCTGATCCACACACTCTAAATATATACCGCACTGATCCCCCCCAAAAAAAAAAAGAAAAAATAACTATCTATGACAACACAAAAGATATGGGCAACAGGAAAAACCTTGCATCGGACAGAGGCAGAAGATGTCAAGCTTATTTAGCTGTGCTGAGAGCGTGAGGATGTATTTAATCAACTGTCTAATACGCAACACTTTACGGGTTATAAATCATACACTGACTAACTGAATATCCTGAGAAAACAGCTTCAAAATATATTCAGACATATATAGAGTATATATATACATATATATAATTTCTGTTTTATGTATATTCTTGACAAAGAGGTATCTCTCAGTTTAAGGCATATATACTGAAATTTTTGCAGTAACATTAGCTGATTTATGTTCAGCAATGTCCACTTCCCTGGAAAATATAGAAGCCTGGAACCAATGCAAGCCACAATGTCTGAGTGGTTCATTGCTCAAGTGACAAAAGTCACATATTGAAACCTTATTCCTTTCTCAAATGCCCATGTGGGTAAAAAGTTCAGGTGTGGAAGGTTACTGAGGTCCAGATATCAGGTGAAATGTAACTATAGGCTTCAGGAAAACTAGGTCCATCTGAATAGGGTTGTATGTGTTTGGATATATGAATACGAGTATGAATTTGTATTATTATTATTAATAATAATAATAATAATGCATGATATATATATACAGCGTATTTCATGAAGTCAAAGTGCTGTACAGTGAAAGTGTGTGTGTGTGTGTGTGTGTGTGTGCTTGTACATGCATGTGTTGCACATGCATGTGTGTTCCCTGCTGTCAACTCCATAATCCCAATTAGAGCGTGAGGACTGAAGTGGGGGAGAGGACGCTGGTGTCAGAATGATGGAGACTTTGACTCGTCATCTCCCCCTGGTGACCAGAGGTCTCACTACAGTGGCTAACCCCCCTCGAGGGCTCTCTCTCTCTCTCTCTCTCTCCCCCACCGCTCCGCTTTCTGGCCCTCTCGCTGTCTATTCCTTGATCCCTGGCTCAGCCTGATAAAGGGGAGAGGGATAAGCCCCCCGGAACGCTTGAGATGGGGAGAAGAGACGAAAGAGACGAAAGAACAGAGAAGCTGGGGCTGAGTGAACTGACAGCTCGGAAGGGAGTGATGTGAATATTTTACACTTCTTCCTAAATTCTCCTTACTTTTCTCTTCCTTTCTCTCTCTCATCCCTTTCTTTCTCACTCTTTGTCTTTTCCACCTCTTCAAGGAATGTCCACAGATACAGCCTGTGTTCGAGCTATTAAATTAGTGGGTGGCAAAATTAGATTTAGGTTAGATTAGGTTTTTTTCTCACATTGTTCTTGTGTTCGCCCATAAAGACAATCTTTACTGGCTGGGGAATGACATTGTTTTAATCCTATGGACTATGGTGGTCAAGGCTGAGGCTTTAACATGCATTTTGTGAACTAAATAGCAACTTGGTGCCGTTCAAGAACAAGTGGGCAATAGGTGGGGCCATCTGTGAAGTAGATGAGGAGAGGGGTCTGGTGCTGACACTATAAAACTGTGAAGCATTTTCTGTTTGTTTTCGTGTTTTACCAGGTTTGGAGTTTATTTTTATTTTTCATTTTCCCCCTTTTTCTTTTTTTCCCTTGTTTTAGAATGGTTCCCCCTCCAAACCGTGCTCTTTTCTTTAAACAATTGTCAAGTAAACAGCTCACTCTCTTTTCCTCTATGTCCTCCTCTCCCCCTCCGATTCCCCTCTTTATTTCTCTGGCTCTCTCATTGTCATATGCGTTCCGGTGCATGAATCTCCTTGGCAGATCTCTCATGTGTGCTGTCGTCAGTATGCAGCAGTAATCTGAGGTAGATATTGTCCCATTATATGGCACACACACAAAGGCAGGATAACAGAAATGCAATCTGTCCTGCTGTCACTGAAACCATTGATGTCCACTTGCATTTTCTGGAAAACGTAGCATAAATGGGAGCCAGCCACAAAGTGCCAGGAATTAGGAGAGTGTTGGGGCAGAAATCACTTTCCTGTACATCATTAGGCATGAAGAACCACCATTTGTTTTGAGTGTTGAGTGAACCACAGGGCCTGGGGCTGGGAGAGAGCGGAGTAAATCTCTCTCCTGGTACAACACACTAGCTGCCGGAGCACGATACCCCACGCTGAATGTTCGCCTCGGTGACAACCCGTGGCCAGAGCTGGTGACTCAATCACAGCTCCTCAAAGATTTCCCGTCTAATTTTCAGTGCAATCCATCAACTGGCCTCAGGGGGCGATATTGACACCATCCCCACCTCAATCTCAGTTCTCCTATTTATTCTCCCTTCCTGCCTCCCTTTCTACCCAGTTCCTCAGGGAGCCATTGATTACGGTTCCTTCGCTTCTAATATTCCTCCCACCCCGTTTCTGTAACTTGCACTTCTGTAAATTCCCTGTGTTAATTATCTCACGGCGGTGGCGGCTTCGCTCCCTGTCGCAAACATGATGCCGCTGGAAAATTGAAATGTCACAGTTCATGTCTCTGAGTCCTGGTTTGTTTTCACATGACGACCAAAGGGAAATTGAATTACCACCAATATGTGTAAATTCATTATCCATACCTACATTTTGCTTAAGCCAAGGTCAGAGTGATATATAGGACTGTCACACGCCGTATGACACATCCCGGAGGAGAACAGAACAGCAGGACGCAGGGAATGGAGTTGTTGGTCCAGAAGTCAAATATTTATTTAACTCTTTCCCAGGCATGAGAGAGAGAGAGAGAAAAATAAAACACAAGTAGGCTACAAAAATCTTCCAGCGCAAACAGATGCTCTGCGATTTTTCGGTGCCATAGCTTTCGGGCTTGCTGTCTCAGTAAATTCTCTTACTCCGCATTATAGCTTCCGTGTTCCAAACACCTACTAAAAGAGCAGAGCAATTTTATGCACACAGGTACGATTAGACAATGCAATACAGGTATGTGCACTGCCATTAGGCGTGGCTGCTAATCGCCCTGATTCCGCTGCCGAGACCGACGCCTTCCAAAAGGACTTTACCAGCCACAAAATTATTTGCCATAAATAACAAGTCTCCCCTTTGATAATATAGGCTACACGTTTGCTATATACATGGCATACCTTTGGCATTATACCTAAAGAGAAATAACTCATGGCGAGTTATTAGCATAAAACGAGTAAATAACAGATGGAGCAACAAAAAAAACAGAATGTGTCCTAGAAAAAGACGTATTCATTAAAATAGCCATCGAGCATAAATGAACTAGGTCATTATTTCATTTTTTTAATCACTCACTGTCCTTCATAATGTGCATTACCTCCTCTCTCCCAGCCACTCTGTCTATGATTTTCAGGGCAAGTGTTGGGGAAGTACGGTGCTCTTGTCTCTCTGTACCTGCCCAACATCCCCTCTCTCTTGGGGCACTGCATACGGGATTGAGCTGAACAGGGAACAGAGCATCCATTGTCTCCATGCCAACCATAGGGACGAGTGCATTGCGTTACCATATTGCTTTTTTTCCTGCATCAGGACCATTTGTAGTTATGCTCAAGGAGTTTATCTGAGATGTATCATTTTGGAAATCAGTTCAAAGGCATTAAGATCCAGTATCAAATGACATTGTCATAAAAGGCTCCTTTCTATTTTTTTTTTTTTGCTTTTTGTTGATGGGGGGTGGGTAGGGAAAGGGTGGTGCTGTAGGCTAATTTGAGGATTTATTTTATTTTATTTCATTTCACTTTCCATTTGCAGAAACCCAAATGAAGATTTCTGGGATTTCTTTTTTGTTATGAATTGTTTATCTTTGGAAATATAATAATCCTGGGGTATATAATCCGCTTATTGCTCTCCATCTCCTGCCGTCACCCATTGTCATGTGATGGTTACATTGAGGAAGCATGGGGTCATGTTGGGTGGCATGCAGGGTGGGGTTGGGGGGTTACAGGGGTATGAGGGGCTCTAGGTGCTCAATAATGAACCATTATAAAACCGAACACAGGGCTGCATGAGTGCAAGATAGATGGGGCTAAACATAATGTATGGCGCTGAAGAAATTAGACAGTGAGATTCTTTACTTTTACTGGAAACATTCAACTGAGTTAATGCCTAAGTCTGTCTGCCCCTGGCAGCCGTAAAAATGAACTGTCTTTGGGCTTATGATTCACTTTACAGAGGAAAGAGATAAATGAGCAATATTCATCCTCTCTGCTGGGTCTTTTCTGGCCCAATTCCCAACTGTTTCCTATAAATCCCCAAACACTTTGATAAATCAGATGACTGTACTCAGAGAAATGAATTATTAGTCTGTGTGCAGTGGCCAAAACAGCCAAACAATACAATAAACTCTGAGGCACATTTATTCATGCACAAACATTAACATTATTGCATGCACATACATGCATGCACGTGCACACGCACACGCACACACACACACATACATTATACACACTGACATTTATTATGTTATTTGCGAGATCATATCCAGAGAGAATTATGTGTGTAGGAGTTGTGGAATCTCTTTATCTCTCCCACTCCCTTTCTCTAGCTCACATCATTTTGCTCTTTGCCTGTATTAACTGTATTCATTTTGTTGCCTTTCTCACCTCACATCATAAACACACGCACACACACACACACAAATGCAACTTTGCTAACCAAACACAAGAGACGCACAAGTAGCAGTGCTAGCCAACATGACTAGATGCGCAGGTACATTCATGCATGCACATAAAAGATCAAGTAAAATCCCATGTTGGCGCGCGTTGTGTGATGGCGTGGTGCACTGTATGTATTTTCAGGCAGATGTGCATGCATGGTGTGCACCTGGTTTTCGAGACAGTGGGGGGCTATCCTCAGAGGAAGAATGTCCCCTGAGAATAGCACGGGGAATAGCTTACCTTGGTAACAGTGAGAGAAGGAGAGGGATGAATAAAACATCATGGAGCTGGAGAGAGGGAGAAAGAGACAAAGAGAAGTGTATCTATTGTATATCGTTGGTCAGAATGAGGAGAGTGCTCACATTACCATACGAAGTTAAAAACGTTGGTGTTATTTTTTTAATGTGTTTTTATTTGTAAAATGTTTTGAACATAAAGTAAGACAAACGCCTTATGAATAAAGAAAATAAATGAACAAAATTATTAATAATAATATTATTGCATATGTAGAATGAAGTGACAGAGAATGTGTCAGTGTGTGTTTGTGTGTGTGTGTGCGTGTGTGTAAAAACCATGCGATAGAGGATTGACAACCACAAAACATCCCCAATCCTGGGAATATGTTAAATAAGACTGTAATAAAGTGCTGTTTCGTTAAATTTTTCCAATTAAAATATAATCCAAATAGACACTGACAATTTTTTTCAAAGGAAAATATATATAAACATCTGTAATATCTATTATATAATGTTCTCACTGTTACCTGTATTTAAAGAACCTAAGCATCAATTTCTTGCTAATTGGGCATACTGCCCACATGCTTGGCCAAACATCCATCTGGAGAAAGCACTGGCATTGCTGTGCTATGAAATCTAACAGCTCTCCTCTCCTGCCCCAGATGTATGCCACTGCTTTTTACATTATTTAATTTCCTGGTGGTTCCATGATACACAGTGAGGGACATACGTTAAAAAAGATGTTCACGATGAACGCAGCAGCACTAATGCTATAGTTTTACGGAATAATTATGTATTATAAAATGACTGCCATTAGAAAATTAACCGTGTGGACCTCTCTAGCTCTATGTTGTCTGCCTCCTTCTCGAACCACAAACGCAGCGCCTCGTCAAGGGTGCGGCCATTCCTTGCCTTAATTATGGAAGGTCTCTCTCTTCTCCCATTTGCTCTAAGTCTTCAAACTAACACTGCTTGTTCAAGCAGCAACTCAGATTCTCTCCACGCTCTTCACCCTTACCTACTGCTGTGTTAACCATTCGGCCCCTCTTTTTCTAATTGCCATTTCTTCCAAAGGTCAGTGTCATCCTCCGGTGTGACAGAAACTAACACAGGCCCCCACCTGTAGACAAAGGATGAGACAGAGGACAGTGACAGAGGATCCAGTGCACAGGCGAACATGTCAAGACTCCCTGGGATGCGTTTGTATCCATTTCCAAAGGACTTGCTGACATTTTAGGTTTCCTGCTGCACATGATGATCAGCACAGACGTGGAGAGCGAGGGGCCATCACTTCCCAGAGGGATGTACGTGACTGCCATGGTACAAGCGGAGGTTCCACATGCCACGGGGGTGTGTGGGGGTGTACGTGGGGAGAGTTGGTGGTGGGAGGGGGTGCTCCGATTATCATGCTTCACGGAACAGATGCGAGAGCAGGAGACAGCTCTGTGCATTGAGGTGTGTTAAAGGTCAACAGTTGTGGTCTATGGACAAATTATGACTGAGATGTTTCAAGTGTCTGTGATTTTGGCTCTGATTTGGGTATAAAGGTGCATTGAACTGCAACTTGCTCTGGACTAACAGAATGTGAATACACGCTGTGCTCCATTCTCACTGCATCGCCCAGGCCTATTAGAATGAGTGGGAGGGCAGCTCCCTGGTTTCACTCCACCTGAAATACAGAAACAAAGGCCTTGCCTTTGTAAGAATGCAGAGGAGAGGGGAATAATTATGCCATGGAGGGGGCAAAAACATAGTGCTATGGATTATGGAACTGACCTCTTGACCCAAAGGTTGTGGGTTCAAATATTTCTCCATGAACATTCCAGTCAATAAAGGGGCTTGTCACAAATGCAGGCTGGGCCTTAAAGCTGAGATGTTACAAGCTGACAAACTGGCTCTCCCCCAGTACTGTGTGGCCTGTAGTTTGGAAAATAGTCCACGGCTCATGGGTTGGTGCATTGGAGGAGTGCATAATCTGCCCTGCTCCTTATGCAGTGTGGGAGGAATAGCAGTGACTCCAGAGGCACAGTTCCATATTGAGGGAAAATGTTCCAATAAATAAGAAATACAATCTATACCACCACTAACCTTTGTTTAGTTTCTGTGGTTTCTGTGTTGTCTCCGTTCTGTTGTCTCCATTCTGTGTCCTGTGTCTGTGTCCTCTACTGTAAAGCGTCCTTGGGTTTTTCTTGAAAGGCGCTATATAAATTGAAGCTATTATTATTATTATTATTACTATTGCTGTACCCTTTAGCCGCTCCAAAGACGGTAAACTGTGTGGTTTACAAAATGTCCCAAAACTTGTGTTGGGAGATGCAATGCTCTGTGAGTCTGTGTGTCCCTGTTGGCACGGAGGTACACCTGCATGCTCTCCTTTTCCCTCGCATCCCTCCAGATCTGCAAGGACGGCATGCATCAGTGAACCACTTCAGTACAAATCCAATTACCTCCATCCCTCGACCCCCGAAGGATATTTAGACGAGAGCCATAATACCTGCACTTACAGTCTCTTGCAGTTGGAGGAGCAATTAAAAAAAAAACGACCAGGCATATTTCTGACAAGAGTTTCATAAATAGGTATAAAATCAATGAGCGCTGTGGGCACGGTGGTGCGAGTCTCCCTCTCTCCAGCTGTTGGATGATGTGCCGGGAGTCTAGTTAATCTAACCTACAGAGTTTTGCTTGTCCTTTATCAGCTATAGACATCTGCTCTGGGGATTACCTGGAAACTTTCCTTTCCACCTCCTACCTTCCTCCTGTGTTCATCATCTCATAAATATGTTAACAGATTTTTTTAATTGATGCTCTGAGACTCAGTTTATTAAAACAAAACCCAAAAATAAATAAATAATAATAATCTACTTTAAGTGCAGAATGTGTTAACTCACTCATTACCTTGAATTTAGAATTCAAATGATCAGCAGTTAGGCCTACCCGCTTGACACGTTGTGTCAGCTCTCACTCAGAAATGCAGATGCCATTTGCCAATGTTTGGTTCTATTGCCTGCATTCCAGGTGCTAAGTTTAACTGCAAAAGCAGTTACATAAAATGAGTTTAAACATGCGCTCTTTTCAAACTAGGCATCAGCTGATCCCAAGAACACATGTGCACACCTGATAAGACTGGTCGTGATGAGGAAATTGTGAGATCAAATTAGGATAAGGCATGGCCTTGAGCAGATTTTTATAAATACAGTGTAGGTTAATACCTCTTGAATCGCAGGGTAAGGGAAGGGAAACAACAAACCTACCCTACCCTACTTCAGTTGAGCAGTCGTCAATAACACAGCTCCCTCTGATATGGATTATACAATGAAATGCTAGACAAAGCAGGGTAACAAGAAATAACCATTTTATTTAACCAGGGAAATCCCACTGAGATAGATAATCTCATTTTCAGAGGAGCCCTAGCCAAGAAAGCAGCTCGTATGCAACCAGCACATGCAGCAATTACACAAGTCATAACAAGAAGTCAAATGCACAGCATAAAACTTTGTACATTGAACAAGACCATATGTATACTCTTCCTGTAAGTCAATTTTATACTCATCTAGAGAAAGGAAGTTATTTAGTTCCAAGACCATGGGGGACAGTACACAAAGGCCCTTTGATCAAACTCAATCCAAACATCAATGCCAACTGAGCAGCAGAGGATTTATTCATACAATATGGCTATAATGTGCCTAGCTAAATGATACACTACAGAGCAGGGGCAAAAAAGCATGTACAAAGATTCTAAGAGTAGGAGTGTTGATCTAGGATCAGGTTTCCCCTGTCCATATCCTAACCATATCCATTATGAGCTCTATGGCTAAACTGGTCCTAGATCAGCACTCCTACTCTTAGAATCTTTGTACCTCCGGCCCCAGTACTATATCTTCAGTTTGAGCTTTACATTGGCTGTGTTTATAGCAAACTGGAAATGCACTTACCATGTCATTTAAGATACCTGTATGAGAACTTTGGAATTAGAAATCTCTCTCTCATCTCTCTCATGACCACTGTTTCAGAAAGAATCTATTTGATATTTGCCCAAAGTAAGGTTACTCCATTGTAACTTGACACCTACATCTACCAAGTGTCATCACATCTGGCCACTAGTGTTGCCAGATTGTGGGGAATCATTACATGGAGAAATGCAATTACAATGGGGCGATGTTTAAAGTGAGATTTGAAGAACATTGGCTATAGGAAACCCAGTCTTCCTTTCCTCTCAGCAATGGGTGGATATTGCATTTTTAAAGCTTTGATGAGTTTTGTGAGTAGTACAAAAGTATAACTGCTATGTGGAAGATACATCTCAACATCAGTATGAGGCATCAAACGTGAGGCATCAAACACTGACCTTGAACATAACTGGTGAAATGCATGACTGAAAGTACCATCCACTTTTCTTTCTCACCACCTGGCATGGTGGCCACCCCTGCCAACCTGCTACCACCTGCTACAGTGTACAACTTTCATTTACTGTGGGAGGTCATGCTCCTGTTTGATGAGAAAAATAGGAATTAAATACAGTAGGCCAATGCATTATTTTTAAAGAACATAATTTTCTGATTTTTTTTGCATAAAATATACCTCATTACTTACAGTTTATTTTATACAATGTCTTTTGTTCATCTTTATCAAGGGTGTGAATAAAAACGGAGCCTACTGTATCTATTAATACCAGGATTATTATTATTTTGTTAATAACCATGATCATACTGAGGATGATGTCATAGAAAGATTAAGTTACTTAATTGGTTCTTCAAAGAGACAAGCTGAAATGCAATTAGATTGGTGCAATGCCTAAGGCCCGATTCTAATTAACTGCAATATGATTTGTCCCTTTAAATAGCCAATTCAACCAAGTGTTCTTTTTTTATTCTATTTTTACACTATATATTTAATTAATTTCAGCTTCAGCAAATTTCAGGTCAAACATGTAACCAGACATGTGTCTATAAAAGCAACTCTTGCTTAATTTAATTAAGCACAAATTGCATTGTGGTTATGGTGAAAAAAGAACCGTGGGAAATCCCCGTTTCCTGTTCAGGGATATTTTCATGGCCTCAAACCCTGACTGTATCATAGGACGCTGCACTGTATCTACTCTGTATACTGACAACAGACCCCCTTTCCAATAATTTATCAGGCTTTAGGTTTTTAGTAATTAAACAAGCAAACAAAAATAATTGCTTTTCCTATCCATATAATCAGCATTTCATATTATGTTTTCCATAGATGCTGGTGCAGCCTGTTTTGAAATGATGTGTTACAGAACATTTTGAAAAACTTCACTCGTTGCATTTGATCAATAATATACAAACCGTCTAAACCCCTTTTCACCAAACACATACAAATGTAGTATGTTAGGATATTGGTGGTTGGAGAGTAATAAGTGCACTTAAAACATTGTTTTTGAGAATAGCCCATACATTCACAGGGAGCAAGTAGGACTTCCGGCTCTGAACTGTGAGATATCACAGTTCTGGCTACGAGACCACCACACAAATCAAACCATGTTTTTATGAGGTGAAAAAAAAATCACATTATAGAAATGGTATTCCCCCATTACACACAATTCATTGTTAGTCCTGCATCTCCACTGACCCATTATATTTAATTATAAATCTCAATTTTAATTTTTCAAAATGGCACACGATACTCTGCTTTTGTCAGTGTATTGGTCTGATGTGTTTTAATTTTGTTAGAAACTGCATGATCTTGTAAAAGATGGTAAAAGGGCACAAAAATAATTTGTAGGCAATGCTAACAATTCTCACTTATCCTTTTAATAAAACAGATTTGTATAAAATTGTGAGGATTAGTTTAGTATGTGTCCTTTGCCAAAAAAATTAAAAATAGCAAAAACAATTTGCTTCTATTACTGATACTATATACACTTAGGGAGAGTTTTCAATAGCGTTATTCCAACACTAGGTATGGTAGGTATTGCATTGGAAACAATTTCATATTATTTTGGGGTAACAGGTAACATTTAATCAGCAAGGAACCCAGAACAGGAAAATAAATAAAGATTTAGAATAAAAATGTATTCTTACAGCTGATGTCCCTGTTGTTGGAAATTCAATATTTACGAGGCAAAATATGATGTTTACAATGATAGCACTTGGTTGTGGGTTTTGGTTTTTTTTGTTTTGTTTGTCTCTTGAGTTGTAGCTATATATTTTACCTCATTGTTTGCAGAGATATTACAAGAGCTGAGAGGTTTTCCCCTCTCCATAGGTCTATTAAATAAAATTCAGAAATAAAATTTTAAATAAAAGCGTAGTTATTTGATGATGGTCTAAAGCAGGGTTATTCAAATCACACTGCTGTTTTTCCACACTCCCTTTATCTGGGAGTCAGGTGTGAAGACACTCTGGCCAGTCATGCACTAAATGTTAAATTAACTACCTGAGAGAAAGGAAACCCAAGACTGAATTTGGATTTGTGGGCCAGATTTGAGTAACCCTGGTTTACAGAATCATTGAAAACCAAATTGAAGGTCCCACCAAATATAACCTGTATGGTAGTATATTTAATATTTAAATGCTTAACCTGTATTTCCAATTACTCTAGCAGGGAGGATATGCTCTCTCTTAGATTTGAAACCATATATTTTACCTAACAGAAAAAGATGGACATTCAAACTGACCACAAATAAAACAAAACAACCTGTAGATCAGTGAGATTTTCTATATAACTCCAGCAGCATCCATGTGCAAACCAAACATTATCTCCCCATTGTGATTTCCAAAACAAGTCATGACTAGAACTGGAATGTAGCTCTTGCATAAAACAGAATTTTGTTAAAGCCGTAAGCTAAACGCCACAAAACATAAAGCTTGTCTTGCAGATCCCCTGGCCCTGGCTTTATGTTTACGTGAAGGAACCGGAAATGACGCCATTTTACAAGGACGCTCGTTCCACACGTGTGCGAGAGAGAGTGAATACGAGTATCCTGTATGATTGCCCTGCACATCTTTTGGGGAATACACAGGTTTTAATCAAAATAAAGACACAAATAAAACAATGACGAAGATTAAAAAGGATAAAGGAGCGACTGAGGAAGAGACAGCAGGGACGGAGAAGTCATACCAAGAACTGATCGCCAATATTAACCCAATCGCCCAGCCTCTCGCCCCACGAAAGCTCAGCAAGAAGCTCTACAAATGCGTCAAAAAAGGTAGTTACCGTTAGTTAGCAACAACACAATAACGTTATACATCTCTCTACATAATGTTGTACAACAGGACATTTTACATTCGCATTAAATTGGGAAATTGACCTTCTTATCACGGCTATAACATGAAGTAAAAGTAGTCGGCTTCCATGAGCTACCTGGCTAGTTTCTAGTACTAGTACATTAGTTAGCTGGTTTCTAATCTAATACATTCAGTTGGTTCGTAATCTAGCGAGCTAATTCGGTAATTGGCCCGGACTAAAAAACAATAGGCTGTTGTAAATTAAGCTTTAAAGCCATTTCCATTGAGTAAAACTGATAGCACTCCTGAATTTATACCGGGGCACGTTTTAAATAACTTTTCTTGTGAGCTAACACGTTTTGTTATTTCTTTCGCAGCCTCTAAACTAAAACAAATCCGGCGAGGAGTGAAGGAAGTCCAGAAATTCATAAACAAAGGAGAGACTGGGTATGCTAGGATTTTCATTCACATCTGCCTTGAATATCTATTCATTACTGTGAATTTCACTCAATGTAAAATGTAAGATCTCACCATGTTTAGCAACACTGCTGTTTTTGGAGCAGTACTGTATGCAGATGTATGACTTAGACTGTTTTTCGGTAGGATTGTGGTGCTGGCGGGAGACACACTGCCTATTGACGTGTACTGTCACCTGCCAATCATGTGTGAAGACCGGAATCTGCCATATGCCTACATCCCATCCAAAGTGGTGAGCCTTCCCTCTCATTATTCTGATTAATGTGCTAATTCATGCAAGACTATTGCACGACGAGTCCCTTAATTATAGCAATTAAGTCCTGAAACCTGAACCGCACTTGAATTTCCATGGCCTCACTCATTTGATTCACTGATTAGAATTTAAGCGGTATTTCAATGCTTTGGCTTTGACTTTAGTTTTTACTTGTTGTTCAAAAGTGTCGTCGGTTTAAGTCTAAAGGCCTCTACATGCTCGAAGGACAACAACACGACAGCGACACAACCAGGGCTCTGCAACACCAACGCAACCTTTGCGACCTACGCAGAGGGTTTCAGAGGGTGTCGCGTACCCAGCACAAAAATTGAACTCGAGACCGCAGCGCAACCGTTCACGTAGCTGCTGCGCATCATTGATTGGTTGGTTAGCGAATGGAGGCGGAGCTGTCATAGTTAATAGGTCACAGTTCATCGACCTAGTAGCTAACGACATAGATGGCTAGCATCATTTGTTCGACACGGTATAAAATGAACCAGCTTCAGGAAAGATTGGCTGAAGAAGTTCGAAGGTACAGGACTTTCCCTGCGTTCATGAAAACTTTACCAACCCTGTTCAATACATTGACACAGAAGTGTAAGGACACCATGTTGCATAGGCTGCGCATAGCCTGTGCAGACGTATATATTGAGTGTTTGCGACATTGAGTTGCACAAGTTACGTAGTAACATGTAGAGGCCTTAATGAATAACCCTGCATGCCATGATTTCATGTTCTCTTATCTGCAGGACCTAGGCTCCTCAGCTGGCTCCAAGCGGCCCACCTGCGTCATCATGATCAAACCCCATGAGGAGTACCAGGAGGCCTACAATGAATGCCTGGAGGAGGTGTCCGACCTGCCCAAACCGCTCTGAGCATGCTCGCCCAGGGACATAGACAGACAGATAGACAGACATAGCCACGGGGTGTAGACATTCTCAGAGAAACTCACATTCATGTAACTTTCATACAGACACACTTTCTGTCTTTCCAGGACCAAGAAGAAATCATGGTGTAAAGTTGTTACAGTCTATAACAACCCGCTAATCCAAGCGTTCACTGAGCTATTTCCCTGCCATTTTGAAGATGCATCCCAGCTAAAAACACACCCACCTCACTGAGGACCAGTGGCGACGGTTGAGTTGTTAGCATTTAAAATGTCTGTCCCTAGTTAAAAGAACAGGTGTTTTAATGATGCAGACATGACTTGCAGGGTGTGATATTACCATGTGTCTGCTGGAGGAGTCCCAAGGAACTGGAGGTGGTGTAATCGAGTCTGCAACTGCCAAGTAGTTTCTGCTTTTCTGAAAATAACAAATTTGAGCAGGCAATATATTTTTTATTACTAGCACAATCTTTTGCCCTTATTTCAGCAACTGATGAGGTTGTTATGAGCATGTCAGAAAAAAAGCAACCTCTGACTTGAATGTGTTGAGACGGACAATTTATGGTTATATTGAATTACAAAAAATTAATTGTTTAATAAAAGCGTCTTGTAGTGGCACATAGGCTGATTATCTTTAGTACGTCTTCCTTTATATTCCACTGTTTTCCTATTTTATTTTCTGTAAATTGATGAATCACTTGAATAATCTCTTCTGAAGACTGTCATTGTGAGAGTAAAGAAGAGAGCAGCGTTTGTATGCAAAAAGTATGTAGATTTACATCTGAAGACGTAAAACAAAGATTAGAAAGTCAAAGCGAACACAGTGACATTGCTTTTACCTGTGCTTTGAGGTTGAAATGCCTTGCACACAATTGCTTCGATTTTTGAGCTCTTTTCAAGAAATCGTTCACTTTTGCGCCTCCCGATAGGGTATGCGCTGCCTGTCAGGGATGCAGTTTGAAACCCGTCATCAGCCCCGATAGGGGGCAGCATTTGGCTGTCCGCCCCAAGGGGAGGGGAAGGTGAGCTGGCTCGGGTCTGCCGTGAAGCACGTAAGGAGTCTCCAGAACATGGATGGGAGAATTCTGTCTCGAAGGAAGCGGAGTTCGCTGCCCTTGGAGAATTAGCTTGCCTCGTAGAGATGAGCGGCAGACTCGTGTGGGGAGGGTAAATTGAAATAATTGGCTACCAAATTGTGAGAAAAAACGGGAAAAAGTCAGAAAGCTAAAAATTCATAATCACTTTTGCATAACTAAGGTTGCTCATTTTTCTTGCTTATTCATTTGCCCTTGAGAATCTCATTTTTGCCACTGCCTGTTATCTGATATTGCTGTGAATATCAATTATGCAATCGAGAAAAAAAATCTGTATGATGGAATAATGCGATGTCATTTTTGTGATGCAATGTTATGAATTAAACCCAACATCTGTTTTGTATAACGTGACATTGGATTCATTTAGTTGTAGGTTGTTTAAAAATAATTGGTTCATTTGGTACAAACACTTTTTCTAGTTTTCAAAGCCCGTTATTTTAAATAAGGCAAAAATGTGACACCTTTTCGGGAATTTAGTCTTCTATTTGCAGTGATAAAATCCTATTGGGTTACAGCTACATAGGCCTGTGCAGCCCATGTCTTTCATGCATTTTCTTGGATCAGTATTCCATTCTAACCACAAGGTGGGAGCAGAGTGCCAGGGCAATGAACAATCTGGTTCTGAATAGTGCAAAGAATTTTAAGCCCACACCTGTTCAGTTTAAGAATTTGCCACAAGATGGAGCAGTTGTATAGTTTTGTGGCCCTTTTCAAAAAATGGTCACCTGCTCACAAACGACTTTCAAAATCAAATGTGCCATACAACCATGATAAACATTCCTCTCACTTCTCCCTCTTGTATCTCCCCTGAAACGAGTGCTTGAACGAGCCCCGAGATTCACTACCACTGCCGTTCCGAGAGCGGAGCTGAACTGGGCTTTATTTGGTGGGGAAACATTGCGTGTTAGCTGTTGAAACTAATAAACAGCCTGGTAGCGTCCGACCAGCAGCCAGCAGACGTTGTCAGCTCTACCTGCCCCTCGCGTTCGGCAGGCCTCGGCTCTAACGCCTTGTTTACTCCATGTTGACATCTCAAATATTTTAGGGTGAAATAGCACCAGAGCACACGTTCGCCAGCTTGTTTGTTGTGTTTGACTTCTATTTTCCCCAAATCTTGTATATAAGCCTGAGAGAGGATGGCCAGGTTCACCATAGCAGTGTGATTCCCTCAGGAAAGAGCGAAGTGGCAGGATAATCTCCCATTCTGTCCTAGGATTATGATTTTGTCAGAAAGCCACAGAAAGAAATGAGGACATTGGATATCTCAGGATGCTGTTCGTTGGATGGAGAATAGAGTGGGGGTCGGCGGAGGGTTCTGTTTCTTTAACGTACTTTCAGGATGTAGATAATGTGACGTTCTTATTTTTTTGGCATTTTGTATACTTTGGTGGCAGAATTTCTGCTGTTGAGTCACCGGAGGACTGCAGGAAGATTTTTTTTCTGGGCAGTCTTTTCTACACAGATTGCAGTAGTGATTATGTTCTCACTTTCCTTCTGAGTGGGAATTGGCTGTGCTTTGAAGGTCAGAGGTCACAGAATTGAAGGGAGAAGGAAATTCTCCTGTTTGTCTTTTGGTTTTGGCTTTATCAGAGAAATCTCTGGTCTGACCCATCAGTGGCTTAATTTCAATTCCTTATGAAAACTGAGATGTATGAGGGAGGAAATGTATAAATAAAAGGAGCATTCATGGTCTACAGTTGTTTATAATATATGCCATTTAGCAGACGCTTTAGTATAAGGAATTTTGACCCTGTATTTGCCCCATATTTTTTTATATATTTTTTTAATATAGCTTCTGTCATTTTTTTTTCTGTTTGTACTTTTTACTGTAAACAATGCTTTAAATATTTCAGAATTTTGAGAGCTAAATGTTTTTTTCTCAGGTTGTATAAAACCCAGGGATAGTGTCTTGTTGGATTTATCAAGCATTTAAAAATAATAATTTGATTTACTTGGTGTTACTTGGTTTGGCACTTACAGCTAAACACTTTCCCTGAGGCATCTTTCAAATGGCTACTGACATTTTTCCACTAATTAATATAACATTTTAGGCTCAAATTAGATCACCTTGTTAAATGTTAATCGTAAATGGTCCATCTTTTTTCCATAGACGAGACATAAGTGCTCTGAAGGCCATTCTCCTTCAAAGTGACATTGTGTGTTGAGTGAGTTTTGTGCAGTAATGCCCAACCGGTTGGGGGGAAATAAAAAACCAACCACGGAGTGGAGCGGAGTAATGGCATTACGCATTACTCCGCTCTATAACCAATTAAGTTACAGCCTTTAGTTCACGGAGAAGAGTGCGGTGGAGGTTATCCAGGATGAAGAGACAAGGAAAGGAAAGAAACAGGGAGGAAGGAAGAGTGGTAAGCGGGAGAAAGGACAAGCGGGTTGTCCCTTTCCATGGATAAATGTCAAGCGACGTGTGCCAGTGTTTACACACAACAGCCCACCGGGAACGCACGGACGAGATGGACCATCTCCTCTAAGGCAGAGGACCAGGGCCAGGCCTGGCGCCCACTGCTCTCTCTCAGTTTAGTAAACATGGCCGATAGGACAGCACTGTTTTGGTAAACAGCCTGCGTGTGCTTGGAGGGTTGGTGTTGTGTGTTGGTTTGGCTTCTGGGCTTTCCAGCAGGACGGTTTGTCTTCTGACTGCAACGTCCTTCTTGCAACGTCCTCCTTACATCATCATCATTGACCTTTCTGGCTGGCATGTGTTGAGAGTCTGTGCCCCCCAGCCATGTAGACTCCAGCTGTTCTTGTGTTTGGTTCTTTGAGCTACCATGGAATACACATATTTTCCTTTCATAATTCAATAAAGGCACAGAAGTACTATTGAGAAAATAAGCTTAAGTGTTTGGTTGGCTATGTTGATATCACAAATCTGCCTTGTCAGAGTTGCCTGGTCAAGTAAACATTTTCTCGGATTCATGTGCAGAGAAGTGGCAAACATTTCCAGAAAAAAATGAGTTTTGGGTTCTAGTTAGACATATGTGCTAAATGCAAATTGTAGGGTCACTGGAGATATTTTTTATGGAGGAGCCCTTGTTCTTCAAGTGCGTATATGGGATCCATTCCCAGGGAAGAGTGTAAATGTGACAAAATGAAATGATTAAACTGAGAAGGGAGGAGATAGAACATGTGTGCCCTCTCCATCCCCCTCCTCACAGAAATTATGGAAAGTTTACAAACCCCTCCTTGCTGGGATAGTCAAACAGCTGCAGACCCTGACTGACAGTAGCATAGCCCTCTCTCTTTAGTGAGTGACAGAAGCCATAAAACTGGCCGAAAGGCCCTTACAAACCCATTCATCCCTAAATCTCTCTCTCTCTCCCACGCTCGTTCTTTCTGTCCCTCACCTCAAACTTGTGCTTGTTTTCTTGACTAGTGATATGTCTTGGGTAATTTCAGGAACAGACGTTGCAACTATACTTGTTTTTGAAATTGTCAGTCAGAAGGAAGTGTGTGATGCTAACAATTAAGACATTATTTCAAATGGTGGGAAGGAGGAGAGGGAGGAAGAAGCCTTCACCGTTTCTCACAAATTAATTTGTTTTTGTCTTTCTTTCTTCCCTTCAAAAAGTTGAAGAGCAAATGTGAATATAATAAAAAAGTAGAGCTTAATAACAGAATTGTATTTTGACTTGTTGCTATTGTTGACATTGTTAAGGTGATATACCTGTTATTATCCCTCTGCACTCACACTCTCTCACTCTCCCTGGTTAGATGAATGTTGGGATTTGGCGTTGTCTCTGTTGGTGTTTACTGTGTCAATACTGTACCTGCCGCTGCCCCCCGCCCCTCCGTAACCGCAGCACGCGCTCCGTATCACACCATTACTTACCTCAGGTGCTCCCCCAGGTGCTTCCCCACCCCTTCCACCGCATGGCACAATGCCCCAGCACCTTCTGCACAAACATTTAGTCTGTGCACCCCAATATCACCTTTACCCCCCAGACTACAGTCATGCAGTCTGGAGGGTTAGGAGAGATTGGGTCTAAAACTGTAGTCTGGGGGTTAGAAGAGATTGGGGCATATGACTAGTCTAGGGGCTAGGAGAGATTGTGGTATATGACTAACCCTCCAGCCTACAGTCATACACCCCAATTGTTCCTAACCCCCAGACTACAGTCATACACTCCAATCTCCTCTACCCACAGACTTTCCTGTCAAACATCTCAATCTCCTTTACCTCCCCAGGCTACAGTTATAAACCACAATCTCCCCAATACCCTAGACTACAGACTACATACCCCAGTTATAGTCATGCAGCCCAATCTCTCCTACACCAGGGGGCTGCTGTCCTCTCAGCCATCCATCTTCCCACCCTGAATTAGCCACGAATCAGTCCAGCTGTAGCTCCATGTGTCATATGTCCCTGTTTCCATGGTGACAAACTGTCCATCATCACGAGCCTTCACTTCAGCCAACAAAGAGTATGGCCCAGAGGAAACACAACATGGGTACATTATAGCAAAGGCTCCATTTACACATTTTTATGCAACATGTATCTGATTTCCTGACAAATCCACTGTGCTGCGTTCGATTGTGGTCTACATGGATCGGATTTGTCCACATCCAATCTGAACCACCTCTGGAGATAGTCTGGATTGGATTCTGCTGGTATCGGATTTGAATGTTAATGTTCCAGCATGTCTTCTCTTGTCTACGAACAATCTCCCATAATAAGCATATGGGATACGACACCTTGTTGCAGAACTGTCAACAGTCGTCACTTCGGACGGATCGCAACTAGGATAAATGCAATCTCAGTGTTTAAATGCACAGAATTGGATATGCAACTTATTCTAAATCCTGTGGACAGACACCCACATACTATATTGGATATAAGAAATTCAATTTGTCTTCTGCATTGGATTTGAGTGAAAGAGAAAAGAAACACAGAGTCATAACACACAGTCCAGACCATGTTCTAGAATTGAATGAAATCATCATTTTCCTATGAGAAGCTTATTTTGTATTTCACAAATTTGATTTGAGTACTGTATAGAACTGATTTGGGTAACAGGTGTATTAGAATGGTTAGATTTTGTGTGTGCTGTGCTGTTACACTCATGTGTGGGTGTGTGTGTGTGTGTGTGAGTGAGAGAGTGGGGGGGTACACTGTATGTGTTGGAGGGTTGTAACCCCTTATGGGGGCAGGGAAAGACCCTGTTTGTGCTTTGGGGGGGTTGGGCTGTGTGCGCGGACATTATTTGTTTGGATATGAGACGGTGTTGTGTCTATGTATGTTGGTGGGGGGGTTTTAGTCAGTAAGTGCACGGTGCTGGCAGTGTAGTGTAATGGTTAGGGAGCTGGGCTTGTAACTCAGAGGTTGCAGGTTCAATTCCCAGGTGAGGCACTGCTGTTGTACTCTTGAGCAAGGTACTTAACCTGAATTGCTTCAGTAAAATATCCAGCTGTATAAATGGGTTGTATGTAAAGAAATGTAAACTGTGTAAGTCACTCTGGATAAGAGCGTCTGCTAAATGGCTAAAATGTAAATGTAAATGGTGCACCAAGAATCTCCACTCTCTCAATCTGACAACACCTTGTTGACATCGGATCAGATGTAGATGTTCCAAAGCAACAACTAGTTGTACAGAATGCACACAACACATAGAACATGTGTCTCTCTCCTTCTAACTCTCTCTCTGTCTTTCCCTTCCCCTCACTTCGCTCTCTCTGCGTGAGTCTGGTGTGGTCCGTTTGTCAAACAGGTGTGTGGATGTCTGCCATACGTGCGAGCAGGTGTAGTTGTAGATTTATTGATTTTAATCACACACTGTTGGGCAATAATTCTCCACCCTTAGGCGCGAGGCAGGCGTGCGCCCTGACAGCCAGCACCCGCTTGATTGATGGATATTCAAGGGACTCTTGCCTTGAAAAAAATGATGTATTTGTATAAACATGGAATTTACAAGAAACAGTGATGGTGTATTCATATGTTTATTGGGTTTTAGGCCTTTTTTTTCTTTCCACTTCCCTGTCGCCCCGGCGAAACGGCAGTGCGGCACATTGGGGTGATAAGGAAAGTTTGGAGAGTGAGAGGTTTTAATTAGGTCAGAGTTGGGCAGGTAGGATATTTTTGGGCATGGGGTCGTTGGGTCAAATGCCAGGTGCTGCTTTACAGATGTGGCTGAAATTGATGTATGTAAAATGTATGTAAAGTCATGTAATAAATGTCTGCCCAGGGGGTGGTGTATTGAGCAAATATGTCTTTTTTAAGATGAATTATGGGACACAGACCATTTGTGTGCAGATGGAGAGATTGGGGAAAAAAATGGGGTGGATGTCAATTTAAAAGGGAGAGTAAGGGAAACCGTAAACATGGCTGTAAAACAACAGTGTCAAGTGAAATGGTTGGAAGTGTCTTCATACATTCATTCAGTTTAGTGTGAGTGACCAGAGAGGGAGACAGAGACAAGTATCTTACTTAGAGCTGTTCTTTTTGGTGTATTTTGTCCCGTTCATAAAAAAAGCTGGACATGAGGCAGAACCAGGCGTTGTGGGAGAGGGAACAGACCTGCCGTTGGAGAAGGTGCTAATGGAAAAATTTCCCCTCAAAATATAGATGGAGGCAGATGCGTCCTATGATACTTGAAGAAACTTTGGCAATTTCCACTGATACTGCCGTGCCTGGGCGCGCGTGTTTGTGTTTGTGTGCGATGGGCAGGTTATAGGGGCTCCTGCGCGCACCCAGGGAGCCTGCAGGGCAGTGTGTGCTCCCTCTCTTCCTCCCTGTCCCTCCCAGACGAGCAGGGGCTTGTTGCCACATCTCTATGGCCAGATAAGCCTCTCATTTAATAAACTCCTGTCAGCGTCAACTGTCTGCGCTTTGGCAGGCTGTACGTTTCCAGTACTGTACTGGAAACCACATCCTGTCTTCCGCAGCCACGAGAGGGTGGAACGCATAGGTAAACTGGTGAGAAGCCAAGGATGAGGGGCTGCGAGGGGGGCGTAGGGGGATCAGCGCCAGACCTTGGGCCGTGGTTTTGCTGGTTAGGGAATATCGAAAGCCATGTCAAAGTGTGCGATTTGAAAAGGGCTCTATTACATAACGCACACAAACCTGCATACCCATAAGACTGTGAACAGCGCAATATGCAGTATGTCACTTTCAGGGATTCCTGTAATGCTTACAATACCGTTGTGTTCCGTACATGGAATTGGGTTATTGTGTGGGGGAGGGGGTTAGCTCAGGGTGTCTGTGGTGCTCCCGCCTTGCGTGGTGTGTGGTAGGCGTTGAGGCCATTAATGGTAATTTATGGTTTTGGAAGTTGACTGCAACGCAGACAGCAGATGCCCCCTGGGCACGAGCTTGACTCAGGGGCTGCCAGGCAATCCGGATAAGATCCTGCGGTTTACCCACATCAAGCCAGCAGGTCCCGGCAATGGCTAATGAGCCCCGGCTATGGTTCGTGGCAACGGACTCCGGCAACAAGCTTCTCTCCACTGCACTACACATGACAATTAAAGATGAAAATTTATAGGAAATCATGATAGCACCATTTCTCTCTCACTCTTGAGATTGAATGACTGAAGACTTTATTTTCCGTTGGGGGGAACGCAACACACCAAATAATATAAAATAATAACAACAATATCCATGTACCCATGAACCATCATACAGTACAAGTACAGAATGAGCATCCAGTGTTAATCGCCAATGGGCAACCCGCTTGCAAAAAATTAAAGGTTAAACTTTTGAACTTTTAATTTGCTTTTGAAAGAGTGTGTTCATGTGTAATCATTCATTCCATTGTGTGTACAGGTATAATATTGATTAAGGACAGTTACTGCAGTTGGGATAAATGCCTATTTGTCCCTGTTGGCCAGACTTCTGGGCATACCTAAATTTTGCCCTGAAGGAAATGCTTCAGATCCTGCGAAGTAAGTGTCCTTCATCAAGCAAAGTGATGATGGCTTTCTGAAAGGGTCTTCTCATTGACATTAAAAATGTGTGTTTGATAGGGAGATGCTTTCATTGAGGTGGTATGCAGATGACATTCTGAACATGGCTGAAAGAGGAGCATTTACACTTTACACACCCACTAGTCATGCACATTAGGCAGATTAGTTAGGGTGTCAGATTGAAGGAGCCACACCCAGTGTTGGAATCTCTGCGGATCAAGACGTCTCTCTGACTGTCTCCATCAGCTGAAGACATTAATGCACGGGCCTTATGTCATGTACTCACCTGTAACTCAAGAACAATAACCCAGTCTGGCAAAAGAACAAGGCCTTTGACAGAAAAAGGTCTGTTTATTTCTGCATTGGCACATTACACCGTGACAAAGAACATATAGCCGCCTCTCTTCAGTCAGTGCATCTAATATTATTAAGAATGTTTTCAGTCCTGTTTAAAAAAAACTAGTTATACTGCAAGGGTAATTACACTGTGATAAATAAAATAAAGAAGGTACAACACTACTAGTGTGAGAAAATTAAATCATTTTATTTCTCTGAGCAACAGCCTGAGCATTTCAGTCCGCATAACCTTTCTCAGGCTGCATAGAAAAAGATACGACCGTAATTTATAATTAAATTATTATTATTATTATTATTATTATTAATAATAATAGTATTATCAGTATTATCGAGAGTTTGGGGATTTTCTCTCATGAGCAGCACCTACACTTAAGTGGTGTGTGACAAGGACTAACACAAGTTGATTACGCATTGCAAGACCAAAATGAGTAGCAAAACAGACGGACAATGAACAAATAATAAATGGCTATAGCTACTTGAAATCAACGTGGCCCAGACTAATCTTCAAGATGAGCCAGATTCTAACAGTGCATTCTAGCATAAGGGTGCCACTTGTCACATGATGGCAAGTGACACTAATGTCTGGGAAATGCTCAGATATAAGGAATGAACAGAGACCATAGGGTCCCCTACTGGGGGAATATCAGTACGATCTCTGTGTCCTCAGTGTCTGTTGCCAATGATTCCGATGCAATGGTGAGACAGAAACCTAATCCTCATGGCTGATGCCAAAAATCATCAGGTCAGTAGTGCTGTGTTTGCTCGTAGACTATGGTCTCTGTGTGTGTGTGTGTCTGTGTCTGTGTTCTCATGTCTGTGTGTTCTCATGTGTGTGTGTGTGTGTGTGTCTGTGTTCTCATTTCTGTGTGTGTGGATTAGGGGGAATGGGGGTAAGATAGTAGGACAGCTGTATGGGGGCATCTGCTTTATCCCGGGTGACAATGTGCAGGTTTGGACAGGATTGGGTCGGGGCTCCTGGCACACATTGCGCACTCAGTCATGGTGGTGTGGAGGGTGGTGACACAACAGAGCCACACCACTATGTACACTTTTATCACCCGCTGTCTCTCTGTCTCCATCTCTCTCTCTCTCTCTCTCTCTCTCTCTCTCTCTCTCTCTCTCTCTCTCTCTCTCTCTCTCTCTCTCTCTCTCTCTCTCTCTCTCTCTCTCTCTCTCTCTCTCTCTCTCTCTCTCTCTCTCTCTCTCTCTCTCTCTCTCTCTCTCTCTCTCTCTCTCTCTCTTTCATTTTAGATGATTGTGCTTTATATAATATGTGGTCCGTTTTAATGATCTCTTTTGATCATCCTTTTTGCCCTCCTCTGCTATGTAGCCCCCTCTTTTTTCTAGTTCCCTTAAATTTGAATCACTTTATTGGCATAGCAGATACACATTATTGCCAAGGTGGTTTCAAGTGATAACGGTTCATGTTAAAACAAAAAACAAAATGTAAACAGGATTTGAATAAATTTGTAACAATGCGGCTATCTTTTTTCCTTCATAAACCAACACCCCGCCCACTGCCGTTTGTCTCCTCTCCTTTACAGGTATGTGCATGCATCCAGATTCAACAGTCCTCTTCCTGTGGAGCTGGGTCAGGCTCACCTTTCAATCAAGTCAAACGTGCAAAGAGCTGAATAGTGTAGCCCGCCGAACTGACTCCCCCAAACAATCGGTTCAACCACATTTCTGCATGCCACAATGAAGGCAGTTTTGGACAATTCCTGACATTATCGCCCCCCGTCACCACCCCCCACACCCCACCACCAATGTCCCAAGAAGCACCTGTTCCCCCTACCCCCTGCAGGGACAGGGTAGTGTTTGGTACATGTCCATCTTATCAGTGGACGATGATGATGATTGTTAACTGTTGTCATGCGCCAGCATAGGCACTGATTATGCTCATTGTAGGTTAGACAGTATGGTTTAGCCTTGCCTTAGGTGGGGATACAGACATGCTACTCTCATGCTTTAGGGGGATCGTTGCTTGGTTGATTAGGCAGTGGAAGGGTGAGACCGTTTGCATGGTGTATACCATGCTGCCTCTCAAAGCTCAGCTAACAAAGCGAACAGACTTTAAAGGGATACATTCCAATTAAGTAAAATACAAGCTTCCGTCTTTTGGTTAAGCCCTTAAATTCCGGACTGGACATTAAAGATCTCATGAGGCTTCCACAAGGAAGTAGGGGGTTTCCTGGTGTCCTGGCCAAATTCCCAACCCAGTTCTCTCAATCTAGCTACCTAGTCATCCCTCAGTTTAGTTGGCTTCATAATTCCCTCCCTCTCCACCCCAGCTGATGTGTGGTGAGCGTCCTGGAGAAAAAATGGCTGCCGTGCATCAGGTGGGCGCTACACATTGGTCGTGGTTGACGGGAGTTCTCTCCTTCACTGTGAAGCACTCTCAGATGAAAGCCACTACATAAATATTACAATCCATCATAAGACATTTTCACTGCCGAAACACTCTTGAAAGTATACTGTGCAGGTCAGGTTAACACATCCTGTTTTGTCCTCTCTTAAATTTCACAGACAGAAGTATTATGCAAATGCAGTCGAGTGGAGTAGGGGGCTCTGTAGAGAGAGGAGGACCCCTTGTGAGGCCCCTTGTCCTGTGACAGGCAGCTGAAGGCGAACTACTGTCAGAGAGAGATACAGTCGTTAAAGGAACGTTCCACTCTGTCAGCGACAGCTGGTTAAGCAGTTTGCAATTTGGTGCAATTTGGCTGTCAGTTTAGTTTATTTATTGTTGTCAGACATTTTTTTTTTAGACCGAGGATTAATGTGTCAAAGGAGTTACTCAATAAAAACCTCCATTGCTGAGCTACACTGAGCCATGGCTGACGGAGCCGGCTAACCGCTGACACACATACGCACACACACACACACACACATACTGACACCCAGGTGCCTGCATACACACTAACCAATCGTCACAACTAGCACATGCATATAGCCCACCCACACACATACCCACGCACACTGACAGTGAAATGCCTTGACACATACACGTTGATAAACACTCTAACACATATACACTCCACTCATTTGGCACCATATTTGCTTATAACTGCTGTGTTTGCCCTCCACTGATTAATGCGACTCATGGAAGAGCAAACCAAGTACTTTATTTAACAGAACTGTTTTGGGTTTTTTTGAGTCGAAAAGACACATGTTGGCTGTGTTTAGGGATAAACAGACACCTCAGGGAGGGGCAAATTGCACTGTGAACCCTAAGGCAGAAATGTTTAAACATAAATACAAATGAATAATACCAATGCAAATAGTCATAATCACAATCATCATACCAAAATGCATTAAGTCCAAATTAAGATCAGATTTGAATTTGTGCTGGCACATTCTCCATCTACGTATCCTAAATATATTGTGAGCCAGAAGGTCTAAATTTCACATTTAAAAATGATCAACAACTTGATAAAAAACGATTTCTCATTAAAAATGATTTATTTGGCTACTTAAACTAATCTTCCTTCAATTTAGTCTCAGTTATGAACAAGTTGTGTAACTCCTTTACACATTATGGGAACTGCTGCAACCTTTGCTGCAGATTTTCCTTCTGTCTGGTGGTGTTTTGTGGATCACACAATGAAATGGATTTGAATGACCACAGAGGCGCATGTCTTGGTTTCAGACTAATCACTGGCAATGAGTCAAATCTCACACTTTGCCAGTCTATGGAACCAGTTTGGACACAATATCCTTCAAGGATAGCCGTTGTCCGATATCCATGTCTGGACACCCGTAAGGTGTCCAGACACCTCTTTACATTGAGGGTTGAATGTGGTCAATCATTTCTGTGGGGTAGAGCATGATGGAACATGACAAAGCTGGTTGTCTGTCCAGATTAAACTGGCTGGGTTATACGATGGGTGAAGGGCAACAGTGTCGTTAATGCGGTTAAAGGTGATAACGATTCAGGAAGCCCTAAGGGTATGAAATGTATATATGGCTTTTCCAAGTCCTACTTGTCACTTTAATAAAATTCAAAACACTAATTATACAGTCAGCAATGATCACCTTCACGTTTGGGGGAGAACAAAACACAGTATTGATGGTAAATTGCACCATACTTGTCAGAAGTCTAGTGGGCCATCGTGTCATTCCCACTTTAATTTCCCATTTTAATCTGGATTCAATGTCAAATTATGTTTAGCTGGTCCTCTCTGAAATGCACATAGCATATTGTACGGTTTGACCCAATGTTCTAGCTAGTTAAGTAGCCTGTTTTGTTGCATCTTATGTACAAATGAATATCCTGCTTAAGTCTAAATCATCCCTTCCCTTAATGTTTACGTTTTAATACAGGAGTCAGGACAGTTGGAAAAATATGGAAAAATAAATATAGTCTCAATTTCTGTAGTTATTGAAGATATTGGTTTATAATATCAGACATAAAGTACAGCATAATTATTGTGATAGACATATCACATTACTGATAATGATGCTGTACTTTACGATGCTGTATGTATGAATTTATGAACCAATATTTTCAATAACTGCAGAAACTGGAGTATAAGCTTCTCCCAATGACATGCCAGATGCCCAAAGGCTATGACATTTCATCGGTGAGTGATTTACCTCTGTTTTGATTGGTGCAAGCTCTTGTACCACTGTATGTTCTGTAGTTTGGAATACCATCACAGTGGTTCAGGGGTAAGCACAAAGCGTATTTACAGCACACAGGTGTAAGTGGCACAGCGGTAACTTGAGAGGCACAATAGGCCATTCAAAATTCAGGACAAAACAGAAGAAATTCAGGTAACTGCCAGAATAA
Source organism: Aldrovandia affinis (assembly GCA_029706075.1). NCBI lineage: Eukaryota > Metazoa > Chordata > Actinopteri > Notacanthiformes > Halosauridae > Aldrovandia > Aldrovandia affinis. The sequence goes on along the minus strand of JAINUG010000045.1, from coordinate 4,811,513 downwards.
AGGAAACACCAACATAATGTGTCTTAATAGGGCGTTAGCCTACCACAAGCCATCGGAACAGCTTAAATGTGCCTTGGCATAGATGCTCCTAGTGTCTGGAACTATATTTGAGAGATACAACACCTTTCTTCCACAACAAATTCCATCATTTGGTGTTTTGTTGATAGTGGAAATTGGTGTCTCAGGCACCACTCCAGAATTTCCCAAAACTGTTCAATTGGGTTAAGATCTGGTGACTGAGATGGGCATGACATATGATTTACATAGTTTTCATGTTCATAAAACTATTCAATGATCAATCGTGCCCTTTGGATGGGGGTGTTCTCAGCCTGGAAGAGACCACTCCTATCAGGATAGACATGCTTCACCATAGGACGAAGGTGCTCACTCAGAATGGCTTTGTATTTCTTGCAGTTTACCATGTCCTCTAAGGAGGTGAACGGACCTAAACCGTGCCAGGAAAATGCACCCCGTGCTATAACAGAACCGCCAGAACCCATGGGAAACAAGCTTGTAGGTTTGTTTTGGCGCGTGACACACATGCACCTGTCTGCTTGTTGAGAACAGGGTGAAGGATGACTCATCTGAATGTATTACTTTTTTCCACTGCTCATTACACCACTGCCTGTTTTCATCACACCACTTGCAAATGTGAATTTTTAGGTGACCATAGCATTCATCTCTGTGAAGTTCTTGTCGTACTGTTCTTGATGGAACTGCCTGCTCACATCACAGTATTATATTTGCAGTCCACAGATTCAGAGTTTGTTTGTCTGTTTTGCCTTGCATCCCAAACCAATGCACAGACATCACGGTCAAGGAATCACTTTCGACCACTGTTGCCCCTAGTTGAGGATGTATTTCCCTCAGACTACCATGCTAACATCGCCTTGGCCATTGTTCCTCATGAAACATCAGCAAGTTGAGCAGTCTTTGTCACTGAAGCTCCTGCTAAGCAAGCCCTAAACATTACCCTTTTTCAAAGTCACTGAAATCTCTTCTTCGTCTTGCCATGGTAGCCAAAATAATGGGCAACTGGGCCTGTTCAGCATTTTGATACATGACCCTAAGCATGATGGGATGTTAATTGCTTAATTAACTCAAAAACCACACTTGTGTGGAAGCACCTGCTTTCAACATACTTTATACTTTGTATCCGTCATTTACTCAAGTGTTTCCTTGCTTTTGGCAGTTTAAGGTTGTAATGTCAGTGGTGTCAATATCATTGAAAAAAGAGAAGGGTGTGCCATCTTGCTATCAGTTTGCTCTTATTATCTGTATTATGCTCTAGCCACAGGACTCAAATAAAAAATAAATGCTATACTGTATCAGATAAACTGCTATTTATTGTCACTCATTCATAATTACCGAAGAATACAGTTATGTGCTACCTGACAGCAGACAATAATTCACCTGTCCCATTATTATTTTTTTGACAGTTGAATACTGGCAACTATGGTTGGAGCCAAAACAGTAACATCATTCTCATTTAGTCATGCAGAACTGCATAAACGAACTAAAGCATATTGCCAAATGAAATATAGTAGCCTGTGAGACAGTTATCACTGACAACCTGTACCCTTCTACTACTGCTAAAGTACCCCTGGCACTGGCATGTGTAAATACGTATAAAGATGTATACACAGACCTCTCTTGCTGGTAAAGACATGTTTTTGAATTAAGGTTCAACAACCAGTGTAAGATCCCGATGCTCTTATAGTGTAAAGAAAGCCGTTGTTTAGGGGTGGATACCTGGTGGACAAGCTATTATATGGACAGCAAAGAGTTAAACCACAGAGACAGAAATATTTATGCAGTGAAATGATGAATGTCATTTGAATTTTTTTGGTGCCTATAAATCAAAAACGAAAGTGTACACTGAAGTACTAAATTATGTCAGATTTAATGCACAATGGTTTCAGTCAAGCCTTCACAATACAAATTACATACAGTAATTATAAGGACTCATCTTGTAAGGGCTCTTTCTTCTACTTTTTCTTTCTGTTTAGTCTGTCATTTCCATTTGGGTAATCTTCTGTTTTGCTTGTGTTTAACCAATCCTTATCTTTTCTATTCCCCTTCAGGTTTTTCCTTTACTATTTTCTAGCTAACCTAATGGAGGAAGTAGGAAGAATCAAGGATTTAAAGCTCTGTGATAGAGGTGACCTGTGGAACGAGAGAGAGAGAGAGAGAGAGCGAGAGAGACAGAGGGAGGAGAAACTAAAGGGTCAGCAGGTTGCTGTGGGTGAGAACAGGAGGGAATGCTCAGATCACATGTAAGACAGGATGCTTGAGGTGAAGAACCATGCTGCATCCTATGGTTTGGAATATCTTACAATCACGCCATATCCTTTACCTCTCTCTGTCTTGCTGTTGATCTCAAACAGTGATCTAAAGCAAACACTTCCCTCGTCACTTCTTCCACAGTTGGACACGGGAATGCTGCTTAGCCCCACTCCCGTCTCCCATTGAGCCCCCCACCACCCCCCTTTGCCCAGTCAGCAACAGGAGAGAGTAAGGGTGTGTGGGTACAGTAGGGGTACGTTCATTCTCACAGTTTTCGGGAATCAGTTAAACATCATTCAGAGCCATCATATCAGCAATCATATCAGCATCTCAAATTACAAAGGGGATGAGAGTGTTGTCCACCATATTCACAAACATTGGTAATCTACTCTTGATTCTACATTATCCCCCTCTATCCGGTGTCCATCTTTGGGCATTTTTGCTAGTTTTATGAATAATTTGGTCGTTTTATGAATTACCTGAAATTCTGCCAAATCGGGGCAATCTGAGATTCCAGGAGAACAGATTGCATGAAAGAGAGAGCGGAGAACTACGAGTGAAGGTGACTAGGAGGTTAGGGTAACCTGGAGGAACGAGTTCTGTTTCTTCAACATTTGTCTTTTTTTTCTGTCAAACCTGTCTTTTTTTCTTTCGGAATATTTTGTTTAACGGTTTCCCTCCCTCACTGAGTCCACCCCCCCATTGTGTGGATCATTGACAGCACCAAACAACTTGTCTGGACTTCTCACAACCACTATAACAGTGAAGGAATCCCCCCACCCACCCACACACACACACACACACACACACACTCTTTAACCCATACAGAAATGCCTCTTTACAATAATAATGGAATGGTTTTATGATTACTATCAAAATTATTATTTAAAAAATAATATAAACATTAACATACGTCATAATCTTGTGGTGGAGGTGCTCCTGTGTGTGCACATGCTTTTGTGTGAATGCTTCCCTGTGCATGAGTGAAAGTGTGTGTATGTGATACTCTGCATTAAACTTCGGCTTACTTCTGATGTTTACAGGGTACACACGGCCCCAGACAGACAGGTGCATATACTATAAGTGTAAGTGTATGTACACATATGTGTATACACATGCATAGAAATAGTAATAGAAAAAATAGGTAACAGGGGAATAAAAGATTTTCACGTTCCGTTGTTCACCTATTATCGCAGACAGAAGTGACAAGTGTGATTCAAATTTAAAAGATTAATGGAATTAGATTTCATGTCATTTGGGTCTCTGCTGAACACTGTTGGGGAAAAAATACTGCCTAAGGCATACCCTGTGTTGTGGTGTGGTGTGTGCAAGAATCCTGTTACCACACTAAACCCTTCTTTAAGGTCTAACGTGTCTGTTTAAACAGAGTGGGGAGTGTTTAAGGAGCTACAGAGGAAGAGGGTGGCTGCCTCTGGTGACAGGTGTAATGCATTCTGAAGAAGTTTGTCTCTCACAGTAATGTACACCGAGCATCATCACTGAAAGCTATTTTATTTGGGTTATAATTCTGTGTATGAGTATGTCTATATACTATACCTAACTAAATTGATGTCGTCTATATCAATGATATCTGAGTTACTCAAGATACCCTGATGTTTATGTAACAGATATAAAAACCTGTTAAAATTCCATATGTCCCAATACTATTTAAGGGGGTTGGACATAAATATTTGTTTTTCATTTGAACATTTTGGGCTGTACCACATTGGGTTAAACATATTATTGGGTTAAATATTTTTGTTCTGCTCCAGATATTTGATTACCAGGGAAGCTGACTGAAGCTCCAGGCCACTCCACTAAATAAAATAGTAATCTTTCAAATAAACATAAACTTAATAAACATTACGACGGTTTTCTTTTTTTTTTGCCTCATCCTTTGTTAGCAAAAAATTTTTAACTATTTGCTCCATTACTTGCCATTTAAATACAAAAACAGACAAAAGCTTTATTTTTTTTGGTAAGATTTTTTATTTAAAAAAATACTGCACCCCTTCCTTCCCAAGTAAGGCCCATATTTACAACATACCACAGGTGCATGTGTCTCTCACTCACAGAGCACAGCTACTCTTATAGACCCCAACACTCATTCCATAAACAGTAAACATACATATTATCAACAATCACTCAATATATATTACAGACACAATAGATAAATAGACAAACAAATAAAATTGACATTTTTTTTACAAAAACTGTTTGCCTTGTCATTCCTGAGCAAATTCAGTGCACTGAGTGGTTGAGCAGTTTAACTATTGTTTTGCTGAATTCTATAGTTTTACTGTCCATTACATACAAATAAGCCCAGCCCCCCACAGGCATGAACACAATGAATATAGTCTTCATCTCTGAGCTGCTACAACAGGCTCTGTGCAGTAATGGCAAATGACAGATTTTGGTGGAATGACATGAGGTCAGCAGTCCAGCTGATAGGAGATCAGGGTGTTACAGTTGACGCTGCAGGAGGGTGGTGGGGCGTGGGAGTATCTGTGCAGCACTTTGCCCGCTGACTCAGGAGTTCCTGTGGGAGTTGACTGTCAACCCACAGTCACACGGCCCTCCTGGGAAGGGGTTTGCACAGTGCACAGGCTGCGTGTGTGTGCATGTTGGTGTGGTTGTGTGTGTGTGTTGGTATGTGTGCGTGTGTGCGTGTATATGTTGGTGTGTGTTTGTGTTTGTTCGTGTACGTACGTGTGAGCAAGTGTGCATGTGTGTATCTATGTATGCGTGCGCATTTGGCCTGTCTCTGTGTATGCTGTGTTACACTTGAGACGCAGCATGTCTGACTGTCCATCTGTCCATCTTTGTCCCTTTATACCTCGGTGCCTTCCCGCGGGTACAGCAGTCCAGTAGAGCCCAGCCCGGGGTAGAAGTGACCGTTGAACTGGCTGAGCACAGAGCCGCTGTAGCCCAAAGAGGAATGGGATGGTGAGGAGGAGAGGGTGGGCGGTGGGGGGAGAGGAGGTGCCCAGTCTGGCACCGTGGAGCTGGGAGAGTAGGAACCGAAGCCACTGGCCTGTGTGGCCCTCGGGGGGCCCTCCACAGGCAGCCCCAGGGGCAGGGGACGGCTGAGGGGGTCGATGCCAGCAGACCCTGTAGTCACACTGGACATCTCTGACATGAAGCTGCTCAGGCAAGGAGAAGGACCCGTCGTGGTGGGAGAGGAGCCTCTCTCAGGTGTGTTGGAGACATCAATCACAGTGCCAGGGTTTTTGGGGCTGCCTACTCCATTCCCATCCCCAGATTCAGAGCCGAGAGCCCCTGCAGATCCCCCCTCACCGGCCAGAGAGTCTGACTTTCTCTTCCTCTTGCGGCGGAAGTTTCCATTGTCAAACATCTTTTCGCAGTTGGGATCAAGGGTCCAGTAGTTGCCCTTGCCTTTATGAAGAAAGAGAGAAAAACTGTTGGTCATCATCTGGAGATTATACATGTCAGCAGAGACTTAATTCAGAGACAATGATAAAACGTTCACAAATCCGCAGAGTTTTTCTGTAGAAAGGGAAAGTAAATATCGCACACTGATATCATTTTTCATTTTGAAAAAAAAAAGAAACAAGACCGTTAATTTTAAAAACCACGTAATGTATTCCCTGTCACTGGTCATGTATCAACCTGCAGAGGCATCTGATATAAACTGCTATCCAAATCCCATGTACAGACAGGTGATCCAGGTGACCACCAAAGCAACAACCTATTAGTCAATTACACTCGCTACCGTTCTGAGAAATGGAAAAAATAACAGAAAATGTGCTCTCACCAGGGTCATCCTCGTCACGGGGCACTTTCTTAAAGCAGTCGTTGAGCGAGAGGTTGTGGCGGATGGAGTTCTGCCAGCCCGCCTTGCTCTTGTTGTAGAAGGGGAAGTTGTCAGCCACGTACTGGTAGATCTGACTGAGGGTAAGGCGGCGTTCGGGCGCCCCGTGGATTGCCATAGCAATGAGGGCAGAGTAGAGTACGGCGGTCTGACCAGCTTCATCAGGTCCTCCTGGGAGGGCAGGGAGAACCACCCCAGCTCCCCTCCAGCTCCACCCGGCCCACCAGCGCCCAGATACGGCCTCTGCATGCCGTAGTGCTGTGGAACAAAAGGAGGGCCGGCTGTACCGGGGCCTCCACCCAGATAGGGGGAGCTGTTGATCCCTGAGCCGTTGAACCAGAGGTAGGGATTAGTGGAGGTGGTGGCGTAGTCCCCCAGGTCATAAGAAGAAGGGGTGGCTCTCTGGGGGCTGGGCAGCGAGGAAGGGGGGTAGAAGCTGTCGCTGTACAGGCTGAGTTCAGGGGGCTCCTGCGCCAAGCTAGGGAACTGGGGGCCACAGCGGGGGGGCGACTGGCCCTGCGGCTCAAACGACGTCATGCTCACCAGTGTCTCCTCTTTTGTTCGGTGGCAAATGTCCTTGGGTCTCTGCAACCAGTTTCTGTCTCGCTTCCTTCCTTGAAAGGTCTTGTTCTGTTGTACTTCAGTACCTCTCTGGTTCTGTCCTAGGGGAAAGAATCTTTGCCCTTGCACTGTGTCCAAAACAGGTAGAAATGTCACAACCTGCCACCTGTCTCACCTGGTCTATATATACACCCATGGCCACACCCCTGCATGTCCTGATTGGTTGGCTATCCACATGTGTGAGATTGTGTTTTTCTTGTATATCAGCTTCTTCCTGAGGAGGATCAGAGGATGCCTCTGGACACACAAGGGAATTTTCCACAGGGACTCATGAAACTGTCCTCCTCTACAGCAGAAATGGAGGCTTTCCAGACATGTCAAACAATCCTACACGTTTTTTCAAATATAACCATTTGAAAACTACGCAAGACTGAAGTGAGGAATATATGATCGATCATCTCATCCATTTATCCATTTCAGTTTCTCCTAAATAGAAATACCAATGAATTAAAATGCTGACACAACAACTGGCCATCGTTATTCAGGCCAGCTGTCTGCTTTCCAGTTTCTTGTCCCATACATGTCTGTTAAGGCAGAGTTTGATCATGTCATGCTATTTGGTTAAAGGCAAAAGCTTTTATTTGTGTCAAATTAGCCCAATTCGCATAAATCTCACTGAAAAAAGACTGAAATATGTTCATTGCCTTGAATTTTTCACAAATATATTTGACATATGTGGTTTTGTTTTTGTAGTTTTAACAATTTCTCAAAAACATTTTTGTGAATTAAATTCCCTTGTCTGAATGAATGGTGCATCATATTTTTTCTTATAGAGTTGAATTCAACTGTAATCCCTGAAAATAATGGATTGTACTCATAAAATAAAAACAACAACAACCTTGGTTTCAGTATCAGATTGAAGGTTTAATTTTTAAATATGCAAATTATGTCTCGGCAGGTGATGAAAGATTCTCCACCTGTTCTAAAAATCTCTCACTCAGATGAGTTGAACTCTTTGCCAAAATTACCTATTTAGTGAAATTAAGGTGGATCTCCTCTTCATAGATTTGTGACTATTGATATGTCAAGTGATTCTCACTGAATTACAGGGATATATGATGTGGTCTAATTGAATTAAATCGTCTCAGCCCTCATCAGAATAACTGCCCATCAACACCCCCCTCCCCATTAGACCCCCACATAAAATAGACTTGTATTCGTATTCGATCTTCATTGTGTTTTCTTTTCACTAAATTTACACAACATTACAACAGCCTCGAGCCCTGTACGCCACGTGCCGATTCACCCGTAACCAATCAAAAAGGACAGGTCCACTTTACCTCAGGGCCACCGACATTTTAATTTCTTCCCATATTAGCCTAGCCAAGTTATTCTATGATTGAGAATAGCTTTTCAATAACATGCAGGTTATTGTCTCTTTCACTATCAGTAGTCAATTTACCATCATATTAAATAATATGTACAAGCAAAACAATTATTTAAATGTTCTGGTTTTGCGTTTTCCTTACAGTTTTATTGATATGTCCCATATAATACCAATTATCATACCGTTATAGTGCATTACCGCGGCACAACCTACTTGTGTGCATGAATAAAATAATATTCTGAAAGCGTACAAAATACCAGCCTACTAAGAGAAATACGTGTAAGACAGTTGAGACACACACACACACGAAAATGCCCAGAAGCACAAATGGGATATAAATTCTCCTGTTGTGAACGTCTAAAACATTAAACAGACACTTTATCTGATGAGAACATCAGTAAATCATAGCTGACGCGTCATTTAGTATGACATCTTTTTAAAAATATGTTATCGGCCAGTTTTGCTGATATCAACTAACACAAACTGCGAAGTTATCATTACAACCCGTATCTCCTTTATTTTTTATAATTGTTTGAGAAATAGTCATTTCCCGCCATTGCCTCTTCCAGATATTGCCCTGATGGGACTTAATCGTTCTGGGTTATATTGAAAAAAAGTCCCTCAACCGGTCGCAAGCGTAATGGCGCCTCTTTGTGGACAAAATGTTGTAAATTAATCCAGTGTGGTTTCTGTCTTGCATTGTTGTTAATACAGAAAAAAACATCAACGTGTGTCGTACATCGAGTGTCGGTTGATAAAACAATAGTGATATGAACACAAATTTCTCGAGCCACTGTACCTGACCCCGCGCGTGGACAGCAGGAAGAAAAGGTACACAGTGCACACGCTAAGTTCCTGTTGAAGACGGAGATTTAGTTTCTATTGAAGTTGCTTCCGACGTAAATGAGTTACAAATCTAGAAAAGAATCAAACTATTTTCAACGTGCCATTATTTTTTATGAATGTACTGGTCTTAACTTTTACTTAACTTGCCAACGTTGACTAGTTTCTACCGGGTATTTTGTCCTGGTCGGTTAGATGGCAGTTCGCTTCTTATCGAGAAATAGAGTGAAAGACTTTGAGAAAATGCAGGAGGACAATGGAAATATATCACGTTGCTAGCTAGATAGTTAGCTAAATATGTTTATGTGTTTATACGGCAATATTGACATGTGTATAAATACTTAAATGTTTATATAGCGATGCCTCGGGATGGCGAACTTGGCAAAATCAGGCCGAGCGCTGAGGAGGGAGTACACAGCTGTAGCAAGAGATCACTTGCGGTATTTATGTTGTTAGTATTTGCATTGTGCTCCTTGTACGGCACAGTAAGCTTCAGGGTGTAATTGGTGGTCTGAAGTCAGTTTTGCGTTTTTCTTCCTAATGGTTAAGGTTAGATTTGAGTAGAGTTAGCTGCTCCTGTGCCAGTGCTTACGGGCAACTTCCCCCTGGAGCAAAATTCAGATTGTCAAACTTGTCTGATTTATTGGGTTGAGGTTGATTGGGCAGTTCGTTTGATGTATGCTTATCTTTTGCCATATGACACTGCTTAAATTGTTCTGCCCCCAAAAAAAACAAAAACAAATACATTGGTATTTATTAAATTTTCTGGTAGCAGTTTGTGTGTAGAAAATGTTACATTGGAAAATAATGTGCCATGACTTTGGGCTGCTGTGTTTCAGATGGAGAGAGTCGAGAGGAACACTGGGCTGGGTAAAGCGCCTGTTGACTCCGTTGACCTTGAGCGCATTCTCAAACAGCTCGACTCCATGTTGGAGTGTATGAACAAACTGAGAGGTACAATCATTCCTTTTTATGACTATCATCTGTTCTCGGTACTCCTTTTGTCTTTCTGTCACAGCAGAATACACAGCTGTCTATTCAAGTATTACTTACTGCTTGGAAGCCTTCAATGAAGCAAGAAACCCATACACTTTCACTGCAATGACCTTGGCATGGGGCATTTTGCCTTAGCAATTCAATTCAACCCTCTTCTCGAAAGAGAAACTTGGCTTGGGAGCCAAGATGGCTGTCAGTAGCCCGATTCCTACAGTACGATACCCAAAGATACACAAGTTAAATAGAGGATGATTCACCCTGGGGAGAGAAAAAAAAGTCTCTAAGCCTGCCAAGAGTGGCAGTTAGTAAGCAATGAGTGCAGTGGCAGTAATCTCTTCCTTAACGTTGGTGCTGACGCAGACAGAACAGCATGCACCCAACTCTCAGGCCCTTCAGGGAGGTATTTACAGATTTTAATTTGTCTTAGATTAGTTTTGGTCTTCGTAATTATATAGGATTCACATGTATGTGTCTTACAAAAAGTGCCAAGGTAATTATACTTATAAAGCATATGCTTTGACAGTTGTGGCGCTTAAAACAAAGACAAATGAGGCAGATTAGCAGTGTAACGTTTGCTGTACACGGCTTATCCTGATTGACACTTACATTTCCTGTCGTATGTCAACTACATTGTGCTCTGATCATGACTCGGTCATGGATTAGAGCCCCCACTCTGATATATGGGCAGTCTGGAGTTCAAAGTCAGCCACAGAGCACTGCCAGCCCTACTTGGCAATCAGCCCACTATGCCAAAAAAACCACAGTAGGTAAAATAAATCTACTGCTCATTACAGGGATTAGCAACATCATGACAGTTGTGTACAAACGAACCCCCGGCCCCCACGTTTGTCAAGCTGTGCAGTGCGGTGCATGTGGAGGTTCATTTTTCACAGTTGTATTGTGGTTAACCTCTCTGTGGTTTGTTTTTAATGATTTTGTTGTGGTTAGATTTTTCACAGTGTTGTGGTTCGACTGTTTTTGTGGTGCCTCTCAATGCCAGTGGAGACCCAGCTGCTGCAGTGCAACCTGACCATTTGCTTCACCGACCCAGACAAGATGGCCGCTGTGGGTAGAGGGGCAGAGGGAGCGGCCTGGTCGGGGGCTTCCGCCAGACCCGAGGAGTGAGGAGGTAGGGGGGATGAGGGAGGTGCATAGGGATGAATGAAGGGAACGAAGGGCTTGGATCAACAGAGATCAGCTGGAGTGAAGGCCAGCTCTCTAACCAGCTGTTTTACGTCATGTGCGGCCACAACTGAAGCCAATGTGACTTGACAGGCAAGGTTGCGAAAGGCTGTGTGCAAGTCATTTTAATCACAGAAACGAGCTCTTCCATTAAAAATATATTGAGTGTACACCGCCCACACGAGCCATGTGCGAAGAGATGTCTGGAGTTGATTCTGCCAGGGCTGCAGTTGTCTGTTGGTACCTTTCCCCTCCAGCACCTCTCGTCTGGTACCCCTCAGTTTGTGTGCGCTGTATGTGTTGTCTGTGTGTGTGTGTTTATGTGTGTAGCTTTCAGTATGGGTCAGACAATGTCCTCAGGTGGCTCTTGTGTACAGAGCCTGAAGTGAAACCACAGGAGTGCTGAATGGATTTGTATCCAATTTAAAGACAAAACAGTCTTGGCAACGAGGGTTTGTTTTAGAAATAATGTCTAGGAAGTTGACTATGAAAGCACTGCAGTCACATGGCAGTACATTTTTAAGCAGATGTTTCCTAATGCTCAGAAATTCACCTTTTCATGTACGTCTTGACTCCTTGCTTATGCTGTGTCCATAGTCAACTACAGCAGGGCTGGTTCTGTGTGGCTCAGTAGGTCGAGTATGGCATTGGCAATGCTTAGGTTGTGGGTTCGATTCCCATTCAGACCACATATACTGAAATGTATGCATTCACTTACTGTAAGTCATTTTGGATAAAAACATCTGCTAAATAGCATATATTATATAATATATTATTATTAAACTCAACGTGCCTAGGTAGCAAGAAACCTAATATAATAATATCTGCCATTTAGCAGATGCTTTTATCCAAAGTGACTTACAGTAAGTGAATTAATAAATTTTTCAGTATATGTGGTCCCAATGGGAATCGAACCCACAACCTAAGCATTATCAACGCCATGCTCTACCTACTGAGCCCCACAGAACCATAACAAGGACCTATACAAAGGAGCCTCACAAATCAGCTTAAACAAAATAAATCATGTACTGTGAATATATCTGGTGTTTAAAATGCACATAAACTATAAAATATTGAATTTCTGAAAGACAGACAGCACACACACACGCACAGCTTTAGTACTTCTGAGGTGGACAATCCAAACACACTGAAATGAAGACCCCCCCCTGACATGCAGTGGCTTCTGTACAGTCACCTGAGATGAAGATTTCAGTCTTTTACAGCAGCACTGGTGCTCACTGCTGGACCTGCTGTATTGGGTCATATTCTCTATTTCTGTGCCAGTTGCTTCTCTTTGTAGGGCTTCAGGTTCAATATGTCTTCTCTCCAAGAACTACGGGTTGTGGGCTTATATGTCTAAAGCATCTCAAAGTAGGACTGCTGATCTAGGATCAGGTTTCCCCTGTCCATTTGGTAACCATATCACATTACAACCATATCATTATAATCTAAAAGGAAGAACTGATCCTAGATCAGCACTCCTACTCTGAGATGCCTGATACATACGGGCCCTTTTCTCTCCCCACCCTCTCTCCCTCTCCCTTATTTTCTCTCTTTCTCAATCACTTTCACTGCATCTTTCTGCATCTTATACTTGGCACATTTCTTGGGTTCATTCTCCCTCTAACTCTCCCTGTCCCCTTCCCTGTAGTCTTCCCTATGTGCCGTAATGCTTGGGGTGTTGTATGCAGGGATGGGGCAGCACCCTGTCGGACACTGCCTCTGCGGCCCAGATCCTTGCTCCTTTGATTCGATCAACAGGAGCGGCTTCCTCATGTGGTGCTGCACAATCTGTGTCACCCCCGAGTAGCTCTGCAGGACAAGTAAATAGCAGCTTATGCGGTCAGCATCAGCAGCGAACACCACACCTCAGATAAACCAGCGCATGTGAGCGGATCAGTCAAAATGCATTATACATGCAGCGCTTGTAGATGTTATTTTTAGTATAGGACACTAGCAATGTTCAGGGGGAGTACTGGTGATGGCCGAAGCTGTGTTCATAGATATTAGTATTGGTAGTAGGGGTGGTCATGGTGAGAACATGGTAATGGTGGTCATGGTAATGAAAGAAAGCCACAGTACCTTGTTGCACTTGAGACCAGTATCCAGGGTGAAGATGTTCTGGTCGCTATGGTAACGGATCTGGGTGTTGTAGACTTTCCCCTGGTGCAGGACCATGAGCGTGTAGGGCTGGGTGGTCGAGCCCTTTGAGCTATCCCGTATCAGGAAGGCACCATCCTGAAACGCACACACACTAGGGCTGGGCATTGGCAAGACCCTCACGGTACGATTCGATTTCGATACTGTGGGTCACAATACGTTTCGATTTCGATACTTCACATAATATATCAATATTATACATATTATATGACTGAAATGTATAAGGTTTAAGGGACAAATTGCCAATTGAGCCAAAAACGTATTTTAACATTCCAATCTTTATTTTAAGTTAAACAATGTGAACAATACACTTTGTGCTTTAGTAGGTCATTGTGAACAAAATGCACAACTGGTTCAGTTATTTTGTGCGTTGAATTATAAAATGTGACATACACTCTATATGCCTTTGAAAATAGTGTAAATTAAACAATGTCTCTTTGGAAATAGGCTAGTGCAAACGAAACACACACAGTGTGCCTTGGAAAATAGTGCAAATGCATAAGTTATTTTTAACCACTCAATGTGTTAAGAAAAGTAAAAAACTAAAGTCACATAAGAATGCAGTGCTCGAACATGGTAAAGACCAGTGAAACCTTTACTCTTCCCGCTGACTCAAGCGATGCAACGATGATTGAGACTAGCAGGCATGCGCACAGGAGGTGGGGGTGCTGCAGCATCCACTGTCATGAACAGTTTTATTATATAGTGTAAGTATATCATATTTACTGTAAAGACAAAAATGAGTGTGCATCTGTGAAACTGGGAGGTGCTGAACAGAGGTTAAAAAAAGTTCATAAGAAAAAAACATTTGATCAACCAAATCTGTATCAACGTAGCTAGCTATCAAGAAGTAACCATTGACTTAGCTGTTGTGTTTTTACATTTTTATTGAAAATGTCTCAAAAACGAGCGCATCACAAGTAGTGTCAATGCAATTTTAAAGGACATTGTAGCTATTGTAGCTAGTTTTCCATGAAGCGACTGTTTCTATGCGTGCCTCCATGTTTATGTATCACTCTTTGCCTTGACACCCTAGTCAGGTTCCAAAGCTGAGCTGCTAACGTGCTGTTAGTGTGTTAGCTTGTTTTCATGTTCTGGCCGTATCCTTCTACTCATCACTACAATTTAAATATGTATTTAGTAACTGTGACTAAATACATTACAAATGGCATATCAGGGAACTGAATTCTGCATCAAAATTATTCAATCCCTGCTGTGTTATTATAACATTATGTTTGTTTGTTTCGGATTTCAGCACCCCCAAGTCAAAACATTTGGCTGGCTTTATGGAGTCCGCCATTGCTAATGCCCGGATGGTTCAGTGGGCCTTCCATAATACTCGAAGTAGCCGTGAAAAGATCACTGGGGTGACACCTACAGGCGCAAGTTTTTGATAAAGAAAAACTAAATCTGCTCATTTTATAACGTAGGGATCGATACCAGGATTTAAAGAATCGATACTGAATTGGAAAAAAAGGCTACGAAAAAATGTCTTCGTTGTTCGTCAGCTTGATCTTACACTCAAAATAAGAGAGAACTCTAACCTTTAATTTAAGTAAAATTATTAAAAGAAAAAAAAATCCTTGTCAAAAAATATACATTTTTCTCAAAAACATGTTTCACAATTATTGGCACCCTTAGAACTTTTGATGAACAAAATCTAAAGGAAGTATATTCCCATTTTTATACATATTTTTTAAAGTTCGCCTGAGTCTTTAGGAACTCTTAAGTGGTCCACCATGACTTTCTGTTTCACTGGGGTATAAATATGAGGTGACATACAGGCCAAACTCCCTTAGTCATCCATCAACATGGGGAAGATCAGAGAATGGAATGAGACAAAAGGTTGCTGACCTTCATAAATCAGGCAATTACTATAAAATAAATAGCTACAGGCCTGAAAATACCCATCTCCACTATTAGGGCAATAATTAAGAAGTTTAAAACACAAACAAGAGCGTACAGCATGAGACTGCACACACATGCACACATGTGCTCACACTCATCTTAAAAGGCACCTTGTTGGTTCTTTAAGGAAAATAATCTAGTCTTAAACCTGTAGAAACTGGTTGGATGGACCAAAAAAATGAATCAGCCCTTTAATTTTGCTTTGTCAAAGTAATTATTTGCTTGGCCAATTCCTACATTTATATTATGTTAATACCTCTGGATGCATAGTGAAACTTGAGGTTAAGTATCCTGCTGATGGGTACAGTGGAAGTTGTCCCACATGGGAATCAAACCTGCATCCTTGTGGTTACAGGCCTAGTTTCTCAACCACCACAACTCACTGCTGCAAATGATAAAGGCAAAGTAAAAAAAGTGCCTTTTTAGTCCATGTATTCCTTTACATGTGTACATTGTCCTTGTCAGCTGCTATTAGTATACATTGTATGTACACACACACAACACACAGATTGGATTTTGACCCTTATTTTGTGTGACTTTCAACACATTGCTAGTGTTCACTAGATTGTATTGTTGAAAACACCCTCATGGTTTTTTAGTGCCTGTAAAATGTGTATCTGATGCATCACATTTACAGGCAGTGTGTGAAGACGGGGTTCTGTCCTGCAAGGGGAGCCTTCGAGAAGCCTTACCTGCCCAACCCATCTAAGATAATCATCCACCTGCTCCCGAGTCACCTGACCCACATACCACCTAAGGTCTATGTCCTGCCAGACACACAGAATAACAGTGCTGCTGGACCAGGGAGCTGCATCTGCTCTTACCAACACAATAGAGTTAAGAAATAAATCATTATTATTAGAATTGTTATTATTCTCTGTCATGGATTCATGCTATTCATTGTTACAGACTGTTCAATTCAACGTTTCACAATTTAATTAAAACATTTACATTTGTTTGAAGAGATGGATTCTTGTTCACGATACATTGACACCTGGAGCCAACCAAAAGTGTATGTGATGTTTCATCTTTAGAACAGCAGCGCCCCCTTGTGGCCAAAGACGATGACGTGACAAGCCTACTGATGAGAAAAGTTGTGATTAGGTGCGACATTCTTGAGTGTATTGGGGTGCTGCATACCTGCTCATCCTCAGGCTTGGGGTGTGGTACCATTGGTGTTCGAGCACTCGAGCCAAACTGCTGAGCACTAATGCCTGGGGGTGGGGGGGGGGCATTCACTGTGGTGGTACTGATAAAGCCAACAGGTAAGCAACCATGCAACATGAGCGAACTCACTAACAAATATACATTTATTGCATCTTGTTTATGCGTACTCACCGAGTTTAGAACATATAATGCAAAACTCCTCACAATGAGAGAATAAAAGACAAACAGCAACTGTCATGTCAATAAGAAGCCGGTATGGAAGAGGGTAGGAATGTAGTATAATCGTTAGGGAATTGGGACTTTTAACTTCCCTTAGTTTCATTCCACCAGCTCAATTGCCAGGTAGGGCACTGCCATTGTGCCCTTGAGCAGGGTACAGGGTACCTGAATTGCTTCAGTAAAATATCCACCTGTATACATGAGTTGTATGTAAAGAAATATAAAATATATACTGTATATACAAAACTGTTAGTTGCTTTGGGTAAGAGCATCTGCTAAAATTAAAATGGATCATATAGCATATAATGATTAGTAGTTAAATAAAACAATAAATTAATGAACACATGTAGATGCAAATATGATAAATACAATTTTATATAATTGGCTAACCACAGAAATGCAAAAAAAGTGAATACAAATGCTAAGCAATACATTTTATAGATTTTGTCTGGATTAAGATTTGATGTACTGATTTCTAATTTATTCACAATAATAATATAATCTTTTTTTCTCCATTTCTTATTGTTACGCGTTACCGTGTTTTCAAATAGTTTTTTGTTGAAAGCTGGGGTCACTTACTTGCACATTCGTCATTTATAATGTCAATTATTTTTACATAATGACCCTGCGGGCCCTGGTCCAAAGGGGATGAGGCCCTGTGGATGACTGGAAGTTGTGCTTGGATCGGAGTTGAAGAAGCAGTGGTCAGATCAGTGTATTGCTCCTGGAAGTTGTGGGTTGGATATGGGTAGAATTGAACATACACATCCCAGGAATTTATTTTTGAAATCTTTTTTTCCTTCAATAAAATGTCCCTCCTATTTTTTGTGAAGAACATGCATGCTACATGTGATTTATAATACAATAAATTAGTATATACTGATTCATTAATTTGGTTCTATATTTCCCCGCATATTGTACCTGGACATTCCATACAAATTCCATACAGCACATGCTAAATGGCTAAATGCAGATACCGTAGTGTTCTATACAGTGTTTCTGCTTCTGCTAAAATGTTGTTCTGAAAAATGAATCAGCACCAAGCTGATGTAAACGGTATGGTCTGAAAATAGAATCTGGAAGCATTGGCCATAGTAACATCTGGGTATCCTTTCACCAGTTTTTGATATAGCAATATGGATCTCAGGGATCGATTTTGCACATGGGTGGATTTCAGTACAGACACTACAGCAAATGTAATGATAGACTTTAATGGAGTTATGAAGTTAACTCATCAAATGTAGCCCTGTAATGAATATGCAAAGTCAATTCTACATCCATGTTAAAGATGACTGACTCTTGATAACAATTAAAAGATAAATACTAACATTATCCTTAATGTGATCCTGCACAAAAGGTCTGTAGTGAGAGAGAGAGAGAGGTGGAATCATGCTGTTCAACACAGTGGTGGAGATGAGGACATGGTTGTTTCTTGTCTTACCATTTGTCTTTGCACATTATTTTTCCATAATTTTAATCAGTTCCCAGTAAACATGAGCCAGTTAGCCCATTACCGGCGTGATGAAGGTTTTATTTGTGGGCCAAAATTAGGGGTGATCGGCCACCAGCGACAGCCCAGCAAAAATTATAAATTGAAGTTGGCCCTTACTGTGGTTTGCTCTTTAGCAAACATGTGACTTCAATTGTTGGGTTATTCTGACATACCAACCTGGCAAACAGGCTGCTGACTGATTCACATTTTTTCAAATATTAGTTATATTAGGTATATGCAACTGTGTGCCAATTCTGGTTATTGACATAAGGGTCAGTGACATGACATGCATATTTTTGTGTCCGAGTTCATTATTTCCATTTAAAAATAAATTAATCAATTCAAGTCATATATGATTTTATTATATAAAACATGTTTAGTTTGAATCAATTTTCAGTACATTCAAATAATATATATTACTTTGTGTTTTGGCATCTCAAACCCCCAAAATGTCAGGTGGCGCAACCGTCCGAGCAAAGGAAAGATTAAGAAAACTGTAGTGGTATTTTAAGAATAACAATGAAAATACTTTGGCAAATAAACACAAAACACAATTTTACAAATAACAATAGTTTTAAAGCTATTGAGATAATTGAGGAACTTTTGTCCGGCAATTTGTGCTTTTCAAATGTCAGGGTGGCACAACCGTAAACATGGGACTTTTATTTTAAAGTCAAGAGGCTATTGCATCAGCCAGATGTTGCATCATCCAGAGGACCCTATCTGACATCCATGGTTGACTGAAAAGATTTGCGGAGCTCTCTCAAATATTGATAAAAATAGCTACGTTCACCTCATAGGTAGGATGGTACACTTTCCATGTCAGGTGGTACAACCAATGTAAAACTAGGAAAATGTTATTTTATCATAAAACTACTTATTCTGTTTTAAAATGATTTGTATGCTATTGCTAGCATAGGTCAAAGCTAATGCAGGTGTCCAAGTAGAAGCCTGTTTAATTTGAAATCAGTTGCAAAAGTCAGGTGGTGCAACCTGTAAGTCAGGTGGCAAACCATAAGGAATGCCACTATATGAAATAAATAATGTTATTTAAAGCTTCAAGATGCTCTAAAATGTTTATTCGTTTGAAGTTAAATATGTTATACACGTTGGATGTTAAAAATACTAAATAACTGACCCTTAGAATGCAGTAATCTTAAATTATTGTTAATATAATAATCAACCCCCAAAAAACTAATCTGTAAGGCACTATAGACACTCTAATAGATACTTGACCAAGATTTAACTTCAAATAAATAAATAATAAATAATAGGAAAATATAAATAATTTTACAAATATTTGGTTGCGCCACCTGACATTTTTTGGTCAGTCAAGTTAAAAATACAGTCAAAAAATGAATTTAAACACATTGAAATGTTATTTAACAAATGAGGCTTGTTTAAGCACATTGTCACAGATTCAAAAATATGCATTTTATCTATTTTGAACAAACTTTTTTTAAATAACTTTTTAGAGGCCTTATTTGTCATTGACCCATAAGCATTGACAATTTGACCCTGTCACATTTGGGTCTGAAAGCAAAAACATTTGCTGGGGGGAAACTGATTGGGACTTTCAAAATGCTAACATTGTCTAATGACTTGAGAAATGTAGTGTGCCATTACTGTACCAACACTGGCTGCTAATAGAATAGTGACATTTGGTTGCTTACAGCTCCGGAGCAGGTTCAGGCTAATGGATCAAATCCTATAAAAAGCCTGCCCCCTTACCAATCAGTTCTCTGGAAAATGGCCTCACCAATCCCAGAGAATTGCATTTTTTTTATATCAGAGATACAGATTCTCCGCGGAGGGAATATTTAATTTTTGCAAGCTTCTAGAGCCGCGTGTCACAAATACGATGCCTCGAAGCCATACGATCACTGTGCAGCAGTATGTATGTTTTGCCCTATGTTTTCTAGCAACTGTATGTATTGCCCTATGTTTTCTAGCCACTGGTACACACGTATTCCGTTGGTGATACGGAGAACCTGATCAAACATACAGTTTATATAGTTATATGTATATAGTTATCAATAATGAATAAAATGTACTGTTGCATATTAAGTGTGGTGTAAGTTTCTCATATGATTCCCGAGTGATTGGTGCAATACATTGCACTCACATCACGATCACCCGCAGCCCTGGGTGAGCCACAGTCGTGAGACCGAAAACCCTGGGTTAAGCCCAAAGTTAGCTCGCTAACCCATCAGCCCTGCTTTGTGAAACAGTGCTCTGGATCTCTCCATGTTGCATGACTCTCCATGTTGATTGGCTGCGTTACAAACGCCGCCCCTTTTGTGTGCATGCGCTTAGAGCTCGATCGGAAAAACCAGGGTTGACAGAGCGAGTTGATTAACCACTGTCGTGAGACAGGTTAGCCGTAATTGCCTTTGTGTAGCCAGCTAACACAAAGATACCCTGACTATGTTGAACTTCCTTCGTGAGACAGGCCCCAGGTCACTCTTACAGGGTCATATCATGGGTAGGTTTATATGGCTACATGAGACAGAACCTAGTCTGGGCTCAATGGCATTAAGAGTGACAGGCGACACGCTCGCCCCTTTGTTGGGGCATCCAAATTTGCAACATCGACATGCACAGTTAAGAGAGCTAGCAAACACAATATATTATCTATACTTCTATATAAGTAGAAGAAGTTGGTGGCAGTGTGCTTGTGGGTGAGAGCGTGTGTGTAAGTGACACTGAGTGGGCGAGCGGGTGTGAGCATGCATTTATATTAGCAATGAGTACATGTCCCTATCATGTATGGGCGCACACAGTCAGCCAAAACTGCTTCCTCACCTTCTTGATGGTGTCGGAGACTGAAATACAAAAAGCGCAAGCTTGAACAAATTCATCTCATCTCATCTCATCTTCAGCCGCTTATTCCTAGTTAGGGTCGTGGGGGGGCTGGAGCCTATCCCAGCATGCATTGGGGCAAGAGGCAGGAATACACCCTGGACAGGTCGCCAATCCATCGCAGGGCACTACATACACCATTCACTCACACACTCATACCTACGGGCAATTTAGACTCTCCAATTAGTCTGCATGTCTTTGGACTGTGGGAAGAAACCGGAGTACCCGGAGGAAACCCACGCGGACACGGGGAGAACATGCAAACTCCACACAGAAAGGTCCCCGGCCTGGATTAGAACCCGAGACCTTCTTGCTGTGAGGCGACAGTGCTATCCACTGCACCACCGTGCCGCCCACTTGAACAAATTGGTAACAGTAAATGTTTTAGTTTCTTTTGTTCAGACAATGAGATAATAGATTGTAATTACCTGACAGTTTCGACTGACATCTGCAGTCTTCCTCAGAAGCGTCACCTGACAGCTGTGATGCGTCGTCAGCTGATGTTTAGCAGGCGTGGCCAGCCTGACAGATCCGTCAGGCCGGCCACGCCCCCCGCCGTCCGTTGTCCTCTGGAGGAGAGTCCCAGGTGTGTGGGAGCATGTATGCTCCCTCGTCCATGTTGATGGTGCCGTTGGCCCGCCTCCTGATTTCAACCGCCTCCTTGATCCAGCGTTTGTGTTTATTGTTTTCTGACCCAATGATTTTTGCATGGTCCCAGTCCATGATGTGATTGTTTCTTTTGCAGTGGTCTGATATTGCTGATTTTAGGTTTTCTTGTTCCGCTTTTTCTTTTTGTGTTCTTGTGAGTCATCCTGTTGTTTCCTTCTCACATTCCTTTTGATGTTCTTTCTTTCTTTCTAATGTCCTTCCTGTCTCTCCAATGTATGTTTTTTTACATGACCTACATGGTATTTCGTAGATTACGTTGCATTTTTTGTCCTGTTCTATCTTGTCCTTGGGGTGAACTAAAAGTTGTCGTAGTTTTGTGTGAGGTTTTACTGCTGTGGCTATTCTGTGTTTTTTCATGATCCTTTGTATTGGTTCTGTTATCCCCCGGATGTATGTTATTGTTACTATGCCTTTGTTGTTTTCCTCGGTTTTCTGTGTGTGTTTTGTTTTTCGTTCCTTTTGTTTATTTTCTTTGTTTTGGGCTTGCTGTTTTCCTTTGTTTATGGCCCATTTAGGGTATTGGCAGAGTGTAAGTGCTTGTTGGATGTGCCTCTCCTCCTCTCGTCTGTCCTCTTCATCTGTGATGATGCTGGTCCGTTGGTATAAAGTTCTGACTACTGACAGTTTGTGTATTGTGGGGTGTTCAGATGTCCAGAGTAGATATTGGTCTGTGTGTGTTGGTTTTCTGTATACTGAGATTTTTATGCTGTCGTCGTCTTTGTGGTGAATTTTCATGTCCAGAAATGCTATGGTCTTGTTAGTTTCCTCCTCGTGGGTGAACTTGATGTTTCCAGTGCTGTCCATGTTGTTTAGGTGGTCTGTGAGTTCTTGTGTGTGTCCATGTTTGATTTTTTCCAGGATGTCATCAACGTATCTTTTCCAGAGGGTGGGTCTGCAGTGTGTGGGTGCTGTGTTGATGGCTTTGATTTCCAGGTCTTCCATGAAAAAACTGCTCATTATGGCGTATAGTGGATCTCCCATTGCGAAACCTTCTTTTTGTCTGTATATTATGTTTTTGAATTGGAAATATGTGGATTTGGCGACGAATTGTAAAAGTCCAGATATGTAATCGACTGTGAGATTTGTGCGTTTTTTGAGTGTCCTATCATTCCTGAGGCGTTCTTGTACAATGTGGAGAGTAATATCGACTGGGGTTTTTGTGAATAGTGAGACAACGTCATGTGAAATGAGGATCTCATCTCTTTCTATTGTCATGTTGTTGAGTTGTTGTGCCAGTTGTTTAGAGTTTTTGCAGTGATGTTCTGTGAGTCCAAGGATGGGTTTGATGATTTCGACCAGAGCTTTAGATAGGTTGTAGGTGACTGATCCGGTGCTGTCCACTATGGGATGTAGTGGGGAGTCCTTCTTGTGTATTTTTGGTGTTCCATAGATCCGGGGGGTAACACTTGCTGTGGGTACAAGGTGGTTGTATGAGTCCTGTGTTATTTTTTCGGTTTCTAATAGGGGTTTTAGAAGGGCTTTTAGAATTCTTTTCTTTTCTTCTGTGGGGTTTTTCTTTAGAATTTCATATGTGTTACTGTCTCCTAACATAGTTTCCATCTGTGTTTCATATGTCTCTGTGTCCATGACGACTGTTGTCCTCCCTTTGTCAGCCGGTAGAATGGTGATTGTTTTGTCTTTTTTGAGTGAGTCTATTGCTTTTATCTCTATTGCTTAATAAGGGAGAGAGAATGAGTGAGAACTTAAGAGAGAAGGAGTATTTAGAGCAGTGGTTCTCAACCTTTTTTGTGCTCTGTACCACTAAAATATTTTCAACAATCCCCAAGTACCCCCTACCCATAATATATATATAGGCCTATATATACATATATAGGCCTATATATACCTATATATACATATATATATAGGCATATACCTCACGTGTAAGCAGCCAACACAGATATTTTGATTTAAAAAAAAACATTTTATTAAGATTCACCATTAATAATTACAAAATATATTTTGATAAATAAAAAAATTATAATTTAAGATTCATCATGAATAATTACAAAACAAAGCCAGCAAATCTGCAGGAAATAAGAGCCCAGGGTCTGGCATCTAACATTTCAACTTGAAATGCTTTTCACCAACAAGCAGGTTAACATTTTATGGCTGGCATTAACTGATTTTGACTTGAGCTACTTTTACCTCAGTGTAAGACTTGAACTTGTCTACCTCTCATTAGTTTTTCCAGCCTGGGGTCAATAGTGGCAACAGCTGCAATGATACTTCTCTCCATTTTAAAAACACGTCTTAATTTTGATGGCCTTATATAGAATATTATTTCAACATTCATTATTCTTTTTTATTTTATTTATTTATTTATTTATTTATTTTGCAAAATACAATTAATTTATATTTATTTTGAGGTTTCAAAAAACATTTCCAAGTACCCCCTGCAATTCCCCCACGTACCACTAGGGGTACGCGTACCCCCGGTTGAGAAACAATGATTTAGAGAATACCAAGCCTGGACTCATGCTGGCACAGCTGAAGGCAAGGTAATGGGGTCCAGGTTGGTTGGTGGGGGGGCATGGCAACCATGCCTTGAGACGCGTTTACTGATAAATGACCATCGCTGTGGATAGCATCTATGCACATGCACACATACACACACACACATGCAACACAAACACACAACTTCATCAGTATCTGTCCTTGAGCAGTGTCTGGACTACATAGAAATATATTTTAGATGGGCTAATCAGGCCAGTGACTCTTCTGTTGCAAGGGGCCAGCAGCGAATAAGACAACAGTGCATTACTTAGGGAAAATGAATCACACAGTAACTATATAGGCAATATCAAACCAACAGGCTTCTTCGGTACCTATTTAGAAAATATCCAATCCACAGTACGATTTACAGAGTATCAAATCCACAGTACCTTTGAAAATATCAAAACCTATGTAGAGTATATCAAATCTACACAACCTGTGTAGAGAGTATCAAACCTACACTTCCTGTGTAGAGTATCAAATGTTTGGCCCCTATGTAGTCGCTATCACCCAGAGGCTTGGTAGGAAAGATACAATGGGGTAGGTTGTCTGAGAGCTCGCTGGGGGGTGCATCATAATCATTGTCACTGTCCCTGTCCCCCTCTCGGTTTTGAGGCCCCACCTCTGTTGGTGACTCGTAACCCCCGTCACTGTCCTTGTCTTCAGCTTCGGACGGACTCTTGTAGTCATGGTCACTGTGGTCCTGAGAAGTAGGAGCAGGGACAAGAGAGAGGGAGAGAGAGAGAGGGCACCTCAACACTTCAAGATAGAAGGGGCGTGATGGTGGGTAGAGATATGGGGAAACAGATACGAAAATTTACATATTATTTCATGACAAAGGGGAATAGTCCCAAATGAGCTATTGTTGTCATGCAAATGCAAGGAATTACAGTGTGCAATGTACAGTATAAAGAAATGGCTGGATATGAGTTCTGTCATTATGTAAAACCGATTACAATTCTATATATATGCAGTTGTCATGTCAATCAAAGAAGCAGAAGTTATTTCACTTATTTCACCTTTGCCAAGAGAAACCTTTGTTTTTCCTTACATTACACTACACTGCCATGTAGTGTAATTTAAGCATGTTTCTATGTCCATTTCTACAACCCTCTCACTTCCCTGGATCATGCATCACTCCCTTTATGTACTTCATGTCTTGGGTTTTAGTGTGAGTGTGTCATATAGTTGACGTTTTGAAGCTGTATACACATTGTAGTGCTTGATGGTATGATTGGTTGATAAAAAACTAATTCTGGGGGTGCAACTACCCCAGTGGCATAGTTGGAGCACCTGCATTGTTTAAATTAATGCCCCATTCAGCCTGGGTGTTCGAGCAAACGTGAGAGCAGCTGTGCATTCAAGTTTAAAAATACAATCATTTCTACCTTGTTGATACTTGTGGGCTGTCGATCTGTGGAAGACAAAGTGGATCGTGGTTACATGCTGAAACCACCTCTCAACTGCCATTGTGTTCCAGTCCCTCCCGTTAAGCTCCAACTTGCAGTCACTTGTCTCCTGTATAATTTGCATCAGTTATCGTCTATAATGTATGTCAATGGTCAATTATTTCAGTGTAAAACTTACTTATGGAATAGTCCCTTCTTCTCTTCTTTCCTGTCAATCTCATGACATACTTTGCTGATCATTCTGGGAGGGGTTTATGTAGAAGACTTTTTCATTATGAGCTGGCAACAAATTGCCATGAGCTTCATCTGAAAGGTGTGCATTGCATGTCTATAGCCTTGGGAAAAGTATCTAGCAAGCTAGCTAACATAAAAAAGTGGCAAATGTCAGCTAATTTTGCATTAACCATTGATAGTGGTACAGTTCATGTGTACACTGGTACTGTGGTCTGTAACTTACTTGTAACTGAAGTATAAAGAAAAATACAATGTGTTGTTTTCCTCTGAGATGTCCCCTACTGTCTAAACTTGCCTGTGCCAACGAAATAGACACTTGCATTGTGTAATATAGCAAGCTGGTGTGTATGCATTTCTGCAGCGTGTGTGTAGAGTTCTCTATGGAATATGCATGGCCATTCAGGTGTGTGGGTTAGGCATGACTTACTCATGGTATAGTACTCTGTCAGATATGATTTTTTACATGGTCCTGTGTTGTATGCGTGGCTGTGCATATGGGTGGATATAGAGTAACTAGTTGTATATGCGTTTGCAGAGGGGTGCACTCACCAGGAATCTGGGGCCGGTCATGCTGCACTTCATAATGACTTTGTCACAGCCTGCCAGTTCCAGCTGTGAACACAGGGTGGCAGGTCACTCTCAGATATTTAAAGCTGTAAGCCAAAATGACTAACTGGTACTCAAAGTGATATTTCTTCATTTGCAAACAATTATCTGTATAGGGTTATGTATAGACTATTGTATACAGTAGATTCATTGTTTCTTATGCTGCTGGTTGACTATAGATGGGATTCAAGGTTTTTCATGTTTGGCACTTGAGTGCAGCAATGGTTCTATGACATCAGAAAATAATATAGCCTACTAAAATAGAAACAAAACATTACAACTGACACGATCTCTTAAAGGTTTTTCCTTCACAAAATAGAAACCTGCGTACCAAAACAAGTACATGTTTAGCGACCATCCAATATGCAAAGAAATATGGTATCGATCTAGCACTCATGTCAGTAGATTCCGAAAAGGCATTCGATCGGGTCGAGTGGCCATATTTATTTAAAAGTGGACATATTTATTTAAAAGTTTACAGGCGTTTAATATCCTCCCAGCTTTTATTAGAGTTATAAAAATACTTTATAAAAGCCCAACTGCTCAAATTCTCTCAAATTGTGTGTTATCTCAACCATTTTACCTAACAAGAGGAACTAGACAAGGTTGCCCACTATCACCTTCTTCGTTTGCAGTCCCAATAGAACCACTGGATCAAAAAATGAGGCAAAAAAAGAAATATCAGGCATGATGATTGGAAATTACCATCATAAACAGCCTATTTGCAGACGATCTCATGTGTTATAACCGCCACAGTTGTCTAATCCTGGTCAGTAGGATAGGCCTACGTCTCACCCACATAAAACTGTTGGCCCACCCAGGTACATTTATTAAATCTATTACTATCTGCATTATCATCACAAAGAACAGCAATGATAATAACAATAAAATGGTAATGAAAATAGACATTTAAAATGATATCGTTGAACTCGATTTGATCTATCTTTGAACATGCATTTCATTTATTAAACCAGTAGGAATGACTGCGTGCATGAAGGTTATTTTTTAAACGACTTCATAAAATCTGAAGCGCGCCTCAATGGTTACTTCGTCGGCAAAGTGTCTGTTTCCCCAAACTCTACCTGCTCCGGGTGGTCAAACCACTGGCGCTGTCTGCTGTTTTGCTTTTGTATTTTTATAGTCTTAATGGAATGCTGTTGCTTTACACAAATGGATACAGTTTTCCAATATTTACCAACATGGCACATCATCTCACATTTTTTAAATGATATCTCAGAACTTGATTGATGGTTAGAATATCCTTTACTTTAAACGCAGTCTGCAATGCAGTCTAATAAACGGTAGGAGACGCTGTGTGCCTCACGTTCCCTTTACAAGCTTGTTTTCATGCCAGAACCTGTGCGTCGGTTTAGCTCAGTGGTTACTTCGACTTGAAAATATTGAATTTACCTACCTTCTCGTGAGGGAAGGTCGAACCACGGGCGCGGTCTGACGTTTTGCGTTCTGTTGTAATAAATTAATTGAATATTTGCACCTTTGCTTCGATCAATGTATTTCAACAATATTTATGATAGGGCGAAATTGCTTTCTTTTGCTGAAAGTTGTGGTTCGCGCCAGAACCGTGTGGCCGGTGAAATCAATACAATTCAATTATCTTTGAAAATTATCTTTCGGATTAAATTATGTGGCGGATGCCTAACCGAAAGAAATCACCAACAGCACATTTAGGTGATGTCAGCAAAGGGAGGCTGCATAAGAGCAGCTATCCCCCTGCCTATGTGCTCTGGGCCTAACTTTCCAGAGATGTGTAAGTAAATAGTTATCACAACCGCAGGCCTAGCTGGTAGCCTACCACGGAGACAGGCTCACGTACCCCACTACAGGGGGTTCGGTCACTACGGCCACAATAGCTGTCTTTCGCTAAAATTATCGATCCCGAAGGACCCTTGTGACCGATTAAATGAATCAGTCAAGGCTTCTTTTCGAAATTATACTCCGAACTATATTGTGTGGCAGCAACTAGCTTCCGCTAGGCCTACCTCTCTCCCACATAAAACTGTTGGCCCATCCACGTACATTTATTCAATCTATTACTATCTGCATTATCATCATCAAGAGCAGCAATAATAATAATAACAAGAAAATGGACATTTCAGATGATATAGTTGAACTCGATTTGATCGATCTTTCAACATGCATTTCATTTATTAAACCAGTAGGAATGACTGCGTGCATTAAGGACATTTTTTAGATGATTTTATCAAATCTGAAGCGTGCCTCAGTGGTTACTTCGTCGAGAAAGTGTCTGTTTCCCCGAACTCGACCTGCTCCGGATGGTCGAACCACTGGCGCTGTCTGCTTTTGTATTTTTAGTCATAATGGAATGCTGTTGCTTTACACAAATGGATACAGTTTTCCAATATTTACGAACATGGCACATCATCTCTGTTTAGCTGCATGATGTGGTTCATTATATGACAGCAAGTTACTATTGTTTTGTTGTTGCTTCTGATACTGCAAAGAGAAAATCACATTTTTAAAATGATATCTCAGAACTTGATTGATGGTTAGAATATCCTTTACTTTAAACGCAGTCTGCAATGCAGTCTAATAAACGGTAGGAGACGCTGTGTGCCTCACGTTCCCTTTAAAACTTGTTTTCATGCCAGAACCTGTGCGTCGGTTTAGCTCAGTGGTTACTTCGACTTGAAAATATTGAATTTACCTACCTTCTCGTGAGGAAAGGTCGAACCACGGGCGCGGTCTGACGTTTTGCGTTCTGTTGTAATAAATTAATTGAATATTTGCACCTTTGCTTCGATCAATGTATTTCAACAATATTTATGATAGGGCGAAATTGCTTTCTTTTGCTGAAAGTTGTGGTTCGCGCCAGAACCGTGTGGCCGGTGAAATCAATACAATTCAATTCTCTTTGAAAATTATCTTCCGGATTAAATTATGTGGCGGATGCCTAACCGAAATAAATCACCAACAGCACATTTAGGTGATGTCAGCAAAGGAGGCTGCATAAGAGCAGCTATCCCCCTGCCTATGTGCTCTGGGCCTAACTTTCCAGAGATGTGTAAGTAAATATTCATCACAACCGCAGGCCTAGCTGGTAGCCTACCACGGAGACAGGCTCACGTACCCCACTACAGGGGGTTCGGTCACTACGGCCACAATAGCTGTCTTTCGCTAAAATTATCGATCCCGAAGGACCCTTGTGACCGATTAAATGAATCAGTCAAGGCTTCTTTTCGAAATTATACTCCGAACTATATTGTGTGGCAGCAACTAGCTTCCGCTAGGCCTACCTCTCTCCCACATAAAACTGTTGGCCCATCCACGTACATTTATTCAATCTATTACTATCTGCATTATCATCATCAAGAGCAGCAATAATAATAACAAGAAAATGGACATTTCAAATGATATCGTTGAACTCGATTTGATCGATCTTTCAACATGCATTTCATTTATTAAACCAGTAGGAATGACTGCGTGCATTAAGGACATTTTTTTAGATGATTTTATCAAATCTGAAGCGTGCCTCAGTGGTTACTTCGTCGAGAAAGTGTCTGTTTCCCCGAACTCGACTTGCTCCGGATGGTCGAACCACTGGCGCTGTCTGCTTTTGTATTTTTAGTCATAATGGAATGCTGTTGCTTTACACAAATGGATAGTTTTCCAATATTTACGAACATGGCACATCATCTCTGTTTAGCTGCATGATGTGGTTCATTATATGACAGCAAGTTACTATTGTTTTGTTGTTGCTTCTGATACTGCAAAGAGAAAATCACATTTTTAAAATGATATCTCAGAACTTGATTGATGGTTAGAATATCCTTTACTTTAAACGCAGTCTGCAATGCAGTCTAATAAACGGTAGGAGACGCTGTGTGCCTCACGTTCCCTTTACAAGCTTGTTTTCATGCCAGAACCTGTGCGTCGGTTTAGCTCAGTGGTTACTTCGACTTGAAAATATTGAATTTACCTACCTTCTCGTGAGGGAAGGTCGAACCACGGGCGCGGTCTGACGTTTTGCGTTCTGTTGTAATAAATTAATTGAATATTTGCAGCTTTGCTTCGATCAATGTATTTCAACAATATTTATGATAGGGTGAAATTGCTTTCTTTTGCTGAAAGTTGTGGTTCGCGCCAGAACCGTGTGGCCGGTGAAATCAATACAATTCAATTCTCTTTGAAAATTATCTTTCGGATTAAATTATGTGGCGGATGCTTAACCGAAAGAAATCACCAACAGCACATTTAGGTGATGTCAGCAAAGGGAGGCTGCATAAGAGCAGCTATCCCCCTGCCTATGTGCTCTGGGCCTAACTTTCCAGAGATGTGTAAGTAAATAGTTATCACAACCGCAGGCCTAGCTGGTAGCCTACCACGGAGACAGGCTCACGTACCCCACTACAGGGGGTTCGGTCACTACGGCCACAATAGCTGTCTTTCGCTAAAATGATCGATCCCGAAGGACCCTTGTGACCGATTAAATGAATCAGTCAAGGCTTCTTTTCGAAATTATACTCCGAACTATATTGTGTGGCAGCAACTAGCTTCCGCTAGGCCTACCTCTCTCCCACAAAACTGTTGGCCCATCCACGTACATTTATTCAATCTATTACTATCTGCATTATCATCATCAAGAGCAGCAATAATAATAATAACAAGAAAATGGACATTTCAAATGATATCGTTGAACTCGATTTGATCGATCTTTCAACATGCATTTCATTTATTAAACCAGTAGGAATGACTGCGTGCATTAAGGACATTTTTAGATGATTTTATCAAATCTGAAGCGTGCCTCAGTGGTTACTTCGTCGAGAAAGTGTCTGTTTCCCCGAACTCGACCTGCTCCGGATGGTCGAACCACTGGCGCTGTCTGCTTTTGTATTTGTAGTCATAATGGAATGCTGTTGCTTTACACAAATGGATACAGTTTTCCAATATTTACGAACATGGCACATCATCTCTGTTTAGCTGCATGATGTGGTTCATTATATGACAGCAAGTTACTATTGTTTTGTTGTTGCTTCTGATACTGCAAAGAGAAAATCACATTTTTAAAATGATATCTCAGAACTTGATTGATGGTTAGAATATCCTTTACTTTAAACGCAGTCTGCAATGCAGTCTAATAAACGGTAGGAGACGCTGTGTGCCTCACGTTCCCTTTAAAACCTTGTTTTCATGCCAGAACCTGTGCGTCGGTTTAGCTCAGTGGTTACTTCGACTTGAAAATATTGAATTTACCTACCTTCTCGTGAGGGAAGGTCGAACCACGGGCGCGGTCTGACGTTTTGCGTTCTGTTGTAATAAATTAATTGAATATTTGCAGCTTTGCTTCGATCAATGTATTTCAACAATATTTATGATAGGGCGAAATTGCTTTCTTTTGCTGAAAGTTGTGCTTCGCGCCAGAACCGTGTGTCCGGTGAAATCAATACAATTCAATTATCTTTGAAAATTATCTTTCGGATTAAATTATGTGGCGGATGCCTAACCGAAAGAAATCACCAACAGCACATTAAGGTGATGTCAGCAAAGGGAGGCTGCATAAGAGCAGCTATCCCCCTGCCTATGTGCTCTGGGCCTAACTTTCCAGAGATGTGTAAGTAAATAGTTATCACAACCGCAGGCCTAGCTGGTAGCCTACCACGGAGACAGGCTCAGGTACCCCACTACAGGGGGTTCGGTCACTACGGCCACAATAGCTGTCTTTCGCTAAAATGATCGATCCCGAAGGACCCTTGTGACCGATTAAATGAATCAGTCAAGGCTTCTTTTCGAAATTATACTCCGAACTATATTGTGTGGCAGCAACTAGCTTCCGCTAGGCCTACCTCTCTCCCACATAAAACTGTTGGCCCATCCACGTACATTTATTCAATCTATTACTATCTGCATTATCATCTTCAAGAGCAGCAATAATAATAATAACAAGAAAATGGACATTTCAAATGATATAGTTGAACTCGATTTGATCGATCTTTCAACATGCATTTCATTTATTAAACCAGTAGGAATGACTGCGTGCATTAAGGACATTTTTTAGACGATTTTATCAAATCTGAAGCGTGCCTCAGTGGTTACTTCGTCGAGAAAGTGTCTGTTTCCCCGGACTCGACCTGCTCCGGATGGTCGAACCACTGGCGCTGTCTGCTTTTGTATTTTTATAGTCTTAATGGAATGCTGTTGCTTTACACAAATGGATACAGTTTTCCAATATTTACGAACATGGCATATCATCTCTGTTTACCTGCATGATGTGGTTCATTATATGACAGCAAGTTACTATTGTTTTGTTGTTGCTTCTGATACTGCAAAGAGAAAATCACATTTTTAAAATGATATCTCAGAACTTGATTGATGGTTAGAATATCCTTTACTTTAAACGCAGTCTGCAATGCAGTCTAATAAACGGTAGGAGACGCTGTGTGCCTCACGTTCCCTTTACAAGCTTGTTTTCATGCCAGAACCTGTGCGTCGGTTTAGCTCAGTGGTTACTTCGACTTGAAAATATTGAATTTACCTACCTTCTCGTGAGAGAAGGTCGAACCACGGGCGCGGTCTGACGTTTTGCGTTCTGTTGTAATAAATTAATTGAATATTTGCAGCTTTGCTTCGATCAATGTATTTCAACAATATTTATGATAGGGCGAAATTGCTTTCTTTTGCTGAAAGTTGTGGTTCGCGCCAGAACCGTGTGGCCGGTGAAATCAATACAATTCATTTGACCCTTCGCTAAACCACGCCCCAAAACGCAAACTGGCCAATCACAGCGGCGTGTTTTACATACTCCGACAGTTCCTCCGACATTATTTTCCTGCCTTCCATTCAATTACACGCAAAAATTAGACATTTTCTTCATTTTCAAGCTGGTTTTGCGGATTTTTAGCAAATTATGGTTAAACGTTGTGCCTGGGGCAACTGTAACAGTGACACTCGTTACCCAGACAGGTTTGAAGGAGATATACGTTTTTTTCCCTTTATAAAACCTAAATCAAACCCTGAAAAGTGTAGGCTGAATTGCTTGCGTATACACGAAACGGTCCTAAACTTGCCTAATTCCAATCCTTTCGTAACTGAAATGCCCGAAACACCTGGCGAATCTCCATTCGTCCAAGCGAATTGTTTTTTTAATCATAGCCTATATAATAATTACGACAGCGCAAATATTTTACTGCAAGTTTGAGGCTTTGTGAAGTCTCGCCGCGGCAGATGCCAAGCTATGCCTCGTTAATACCGACTTCCACATCGCGTTAGTAAACAGTATTACGTTATACTGGTCAATAGCGAATTTATATGTCGGTGACATCACCGTGTACGCTAAACTTGAGATATCTGCTTCACGTTGGCTAGCTAGCTAGCTACCGTGTTTAAGATCAGGCCATTGTCAAGTGAGCCAGGCTCATTACTAGCTAGCACTAAATAGCTTGCTAGTTAGGTAGTTGGCTGCGAAAATAGTTAACCAGCGAGCTAGCAAGCAAGCTGATTTAGTAAGTTCATGAGAGATCTGGTTGGCTAGCTAGCTAGAGGATAAGGTACAAGTTAAACAGAGTAATGTCGTTACAGCACACTATGGCGACTAATGTTACGTTAGTTAGCTAATGCTAGCTAACTTACTACTGAATGTAACGTTATATAGGCCTACTGCTTTTGCTTTTTAATGATTGTAATAGTGAATAGAGACCTACCCAGCTTTACAGGAACAGTGTAACTTAATGTCGTTGTCCTCTGTCTTAATCGCCCGGTGATGCGGTGGTTCCCTTTACTCTGATCTGTAGGCTTTCGCTTCTATCTTAATTTTTTTACGTCATTTTGTTGCTGAGTCAGTGTGATATCTTGAATATAACCTTCAAATGCATATTGTATACCCTTCTGTCTGCTTCTATCTGAAATCGCTTTTTCTATTTTCCAAAAATTGGACAATATTTCTCCAGGGAGTGCAGTTAGTGACAGTGGGAGCGCCATGCTGGCTCCGAAAGCTTGACGTACATAGCAACAATAACTAAGGGGGGCGTGGTTTAGCGAAGGGTCAATTCTCTTTGAAAATTCTCTTTCGGATTAAATTATGTGGCGGATGCCTAACCGAAAGAAATCACCAACAGCACATTTAGGTGATGTCAGCAAAGGGAGGCTGCATAAGAGCAGCTATCCCCCTGCCTATGTGCTCTGGGCCTAACTTTCCAGAGATGTGTAAGTAAATAGTTATCACAACCGCAGGCCTAGCTGGTAGCCTACCACGGAGACAGGCTCACGTACCCCACTACAGGGGGTTCGGTCACTACGGCCACAATAGCTGTCTTTCGCTAAAATTATCGATCCCGAAGGACCCTTGTGACCGATTAAATGAATCAGTCAAGGCTTCTTTTCGATTATACTCCGAACTATATTGTGTGGCAGCAACTAGCTTCCGCTAGGCCTACCTCTCTCCCACATAAAACTGTTGGCCCATCCACGTACATTTATTCAATCTATTACTATCTGCATTATCATCATCAAGAGCAGCAATAATAATAATAACAAGAAAATGGACATTTCAAATGATATAGTTGAACTCGATTTGATCGATCTTTCAACATGCATTTCATTTATTAAACCAGTAGGAATGACTGCGTGCATTAAGGACATTTTTTAGATGATTTTATCAAATCTGAAGCGTGCCTCAGTGGTTACTTCGTCGAGAAAGTGTCTGTTTCCCGAACTCGACCTGCTCCGGATGGTCGAACCACTGGCGCTGTCTGCTTTTGTATTTTTAGTCATAATGGAATGCTGTTGCTTTACACAAATGGATACAGTTTTCCAATATTTACGAACATGGCACATCATCTCTGTTTAGCTGCATGATGTGGTTCATTATATGACAGCAAGTTACTATTGTTTTGTTGTTGCTTCTGATACTGCAAAGAGAAAATCACATTTTTAAAATGATATCTCAGAACTT
Organism: Aldrovandia affinis; assembly: GCA_029706075.1. Taxonomy (NCBI): domain Eukaryota; kingdom Metazoa; phylum Chordata; class Actinopteri; order Notacanthiformes; family Halosauridae; genus Aldrovandia; species Aldrovandia affinis. The sequence continues at coordinate 4,776,278 of JAINUG010000045.1, read as the reverse complement.
GATTGATGGTTAGAATATCCTTCACTTTAAACGCAGTCTGCAATGCAGTCTAATAAACGGTAGGAGACGCTGTGTGCCTCACGTTCCCTTTACAAGCTTGTTTTCATGCTAGAACCTGTGCGTCGGTTTAGCTCAGTGGTTACTTCGACTTGAAAATATTGAATTTACCTACCTTCTCGTGAGGGAAGGTCGAACCACGGGCGCGGTCTGACGTTTTGCGTTCTGTTGTAATAAATGAATTGAATATTTGCAGCTTTGCTTCGATCAATGTATTTCAACAATATTTATGATAGGGCGAAATTGCTTTCTTTTGCTGAAAGTTGTGCTTCGCGCCAGAACCGTGTGGCCGGTGAAATCAATACAATTCAATTCTCTTTGAAAATTATCTTTCGGATTAAATTATGTGGCGGATGCCTAACCGAAAGAAATCACCAACAGCACATTTAGGTGATGTCAGCAAAGGGAGGCTGCATAAGAGCAGCTATCCCCCTGCCTATGTGCTCTGGGCCTAACTTTCCAGAGATGTGTAAGTAAATAGTTATCACAACCGCAGGCCTAGCTGGTAGCCTACCACGGAGACAGGCTCACGTACCCCACTACAGGGGGTTCGGCCACTACGGCCACAATAGCTGTCTTTCGCTAAAATTATCGATCCCGAAGGACCCTTGTGACCGATTAAATGAATCAGTCAAGGCTTCTTTTCGAAATTATACTCCGAACTATATTGTGTGGCAGCAACTAGCTTCCGCTAGGCCTACCTCTCTCCCACATAAAACTGTTGGCCCATCCACGTACATTTATTCAATCTATTACTATCTGCATTATCATCATCAAGAGCAGCAATAATAATAATAACAAGAAAATGGACATTTCAAATGATATCGTTGAACTCGATTTGATCGATCTTTCAACATGCATTTCATTTATTAAACCAGTAGGAATGACTGCGTGCATTAAGGACATTTTTTAGACGATTTTATCAAATCTGAAGCGTGCCTCAGTGGTTACTTCGTCGAGAAAGTGTCTGTTTCCCCGAACTCGACCTGCTCCGGATGGTCGAACCACTGGCGCTGTCTGCTTTTGTATTTTTATAGTCTTAATGGAATGCTGTTGCTTTGCACAAATGGATACAGTTTTCCAATAATTACGAACATGGCACATCATCTCTGTTTAGCTGAATGATATGGTTAATTATATAACAGCAAGTTACTATTGTTTTGTTGCTGCTTCTGATGCTGCTAAGAGAAAATCACATTTTTTAAATTATATTTTAGAACTTGATCTTGAACTCGCTTGATGGTTAGAATATTATTTACTTTAAACGCAGCCTGCTATGCAGTCTAATGTGTGCCTCACATTCTCTTTAAAACCTTGTTCGCCCGAACCTGTGCGTCAGTTTAGCTCAGTGGTTACTTCGTTGTCAAACTTTCAAGTTCACCGAACTGGACCTTCTCCGCAGGGTCCAACTACGGCCGCCGTCTGGCGTTTTGCGTTCTGTTGTAATGAATAAATTGAATATTGCAGCTTTGCTTAGATCAATGTAGCCTATTTCAACAATATTTATGATAAGGTCAAAATTGCTTTCTTTTGCTGAAAGTTGTGGTTCGCACCAGAACCGTGTGACCGGTGAAATCAATACATGAATTAAATTATCTTTTAAAATTATCTTTCGAATTAAATTGTGTGATGCCGAACCGAAAGAAATCAGCAACAGCACATTAATGTGATGTCAGCAAAGGGAGGCTGCATAAGAGCAGCTATCCCCCTGCCTATGTGGTCTGTACCTAACTTTTCTGAGATGTTTAACCTTGTATTATGTTTCAGTGTTTACCTAATGAGTGGTGTTTCGGCCAAAAATGTCCGGTGCTATACAAGTCACCTAAAAATTGTGAGATGTACATATTTAACCTCCTCAAAAAGTAATTATTTGAAATTATCATCATGTCACTGACTATCATTACAAACTTGACCAGATATTTCATTAGTTTTTTGTCCATATGGGACAGTTTTCCCTTAATATTACACCACTCGTTTTTCATTACAAAGCAAACAATATGCACGAATTATTCATCAAACTGGCCATGATGGTCATAATGTGTTTTTTTAAAGATTTGCTGGCATGTTTTCAGTATCTTACACATGTAATGTTTGTCTTGCATTTGATGAGGGGCAAATTTGGCACAATAACATCCATTATGACCTGTACAAAGTAACTCACATCAAAACAGTCATATGAATAAATTAATTTAATTTGTTTTTAATAACAAGACAGCACATTGTAATGGTATATATAAAGCAACATAACCACAGTAAGAACAATAATAACAAGAATAGCAGTAATGGTAATAATAACTATAACAATAATATATTTACATTTTTACTGCGCTTTCCACAACCAAATGAAAGGTGCTGTATTCAAACTGCACATGAATAGCAGTATGTACAAGTATGCTGCTTACAAATATACTTGCTGCATTTGCTGCAGGTGATGTTGCTCTTTCTCTCTATGTTTGGAGGACAGCTCTGGCACCGTTTACGTTTCTTCCCAGCCTCAGGCACAGGTGGAGTAGGGCCAGGTAGCGCAGGCACAGGTGGAGTAGGGCCAGGTAGCACAGGCACAGATGGAGCTGGTACAGGTGGAGCAGAGTCCTCAGTCTGGAGCTTTCTGACAATGGCTGGAGCTGTGGGTAGACGTTCTCTGCGGATTATGTGGGGGGTAACAAGAGCTTTTCCCAGTTCTTGAAGGAAAATCCTCCTCCTGTAAAGTTTCCCTCTGTTCCAGTCAGGGTCAATTGCAGTCCATACGACAAATGAGTTGTAGGCAGAGACATCAATGATGTTAAAAAAGAGGACCAAAGGCCAACGCGCTGTCTTCCTTTTGCAGCTGTATGTACCTGTCACTTTATCCAAGTTATCCACCCCTCCCTTGTTGGCGTTGTAATCAAGAATGATTGTAGGTTTCCTGTCATCACTACTGCTCACTGCAGCATCATGATGAAGGGTGCTCATCAACAGTACATTTTTCCTCTTTTTCGGTGAGTAAGAAACCACTGTGGTGGTGTCTGTGAAGGCAAACTTGGATGAGTTCACAGCTCTGTTTTGCATATTCAGCAGCGCACTGGGAAGCTCTGGCTTGTTTTTCCTCACAGTCCCAACCATAGTCAATTTTCTTTTCAGCAGCTCCTGGCCCAGGCTGTAGGAAGCAAAGAAATTGTCGCAGGTGATGTTGTGACTCCTAAGACCTTGGGTCATGTCCAGCACCACTCGCATTCCTTGGTTCTTCTCCGGGGCTCCTCCAGGTGGTTTCCCTGTGTACACTTGCAGATTCCAAGCATATGACGACTGTGCATCACACACCACCCATATTTTGATGCCATATTTACCTGGCTTGTTAGGCATGTACTGTCTGAAAGGACAGCGGCCTTTGAATGGCACAAGACGCTCATCAACTGTAACTTGAGGCCCAGGGTTGTAGATAAGTGGCAGGCGCTCCACCCACCTATCCCACACATCCCTGATAGCCGCCAGCTTATCTCGTTCACGTCGCCCGGGTCTTGTTTCTCGGTTGTCAAATCGAATCACCCTGGAGAAAATGTGAAAGGTCTGTAATGACATGGTGGCCCGAAATATCGCCCTCCCAGTCTCCGCATCCCATAGGCTGGCTGTTGATTCATCCCTGGACCGGTACACTCCAGCCAGTATGAGCACACTCATATAAGCATGCAGGTGTGTCCCATCCAGCTCCTTCCAGTTGGTACCGTAAACCCGTCTGCCCTCCAGGTTTGTGTTGTCCAGAATAATCCTCTCCACTGACTGTGGTATGAAAAGTTCAAAGGCAGATTTGATGTCATGAACAGGTGTAACTGCAAATCTGGTAGGCCCTGGGACCATTCTGATGATGTTTTCAGCTGACAGTCTTCCCTGACTTGCACAGAGGGTTTGTGACCATGCTATTTTTCCATTTTTTTATATGAGCATCTCCTCTCTTTCAACCTGTGTATTTTCTTCATCAGAGGATGAATCATTGTAGTCCGAATTATGTGCCACATCGTCCTCAGTTTCAGACACTTCCTCTATTACACTGTCATTTGAGTGAGTAAATGGTGAGTGGGACCTTTTTTATATCAGTGTTGCCCCTCTCAGACAGAGAGGCATTTATTGTTATGTCTGAGGCATTGGTAAGCTTTTTGAAGATACAATATATTTATAAACATGCCTTTAGTTCAAATAAAAGTAAGAATAATGCAAAAAATATTTGCATTTCTTTGGGATAGTCTTTATGTTTGTGGTGAGAGCAGTGTGTATGTGTGTGTGTGTGTGTGAGAGAGAGAGAGAGAGTGAGAGAAAAACAAAGTGTCCCTCCTATTTATACTAGCAGCTAGTTCATAAAGGCCAAAAATGTCCGAAACATCAAAATGGGGTGCAAAGTGCATATAGAAATAAACAAAAACATCTAGATGTCAATATTCTGTATAGAAGTTCATGACCCCAAATTAGGCAAAGTCACCTGGCCTCAGACTAAAACAAGTATGTTAACCAGCCTATAAGTGATGATAAACATCTAAATTCGGGTCATATCTGTCCGACATAACACAAGGGTTTTAACCTGAACTCCACCTTCTCCGGATGGTCGAACCTCTGGCGCTGTCCGTTATTTTGCTTTTCGTTAGCATTTTTATAGTCTTAAGGGAATGTTGTTGTTTTGCACAAATGGATACAGTTTTCCAATATTTACAAACATGGCACATCACCTATGTTTAGCTGAATAATATGGTTCATTATATAACAGCAAGTTACTATTGTTATGTTGCTGCTTCTGATGCTGCTAAGAGAAAATAAAAAAATAAAAATTATATTTTAGAACTTGATCTTGAACTCGCTTGATGGATAGAATATCCTTTACTTTAAACGCAGCCTGCAATGCAGTCTAATAACCGGTAAGAGACGTTGTGTGCCTTACGTTCTCTTTAAAACCTTGTTTTCAGGCAAAACCCTTTTGCGTCGGTTTTGCCCAGTGGTTACTTCGTTGACAAACTTCTCCGGAAGGCCGAAACAATGGGCGCGGTCCGATGTTTAGCCTTTTGTTGTCATAAATAAATTGAATATTGCAGCTTTGTTTAGATCAATGTATTTGAAAATTATTAATGATAGGGCCAAAATTGCTTTCTTTTGCTGAAAGTTGTGGTTTGCGACAGAACCTTGTGACCGGTGAAATCAATACAATTAAATGATAGTTTAAAAATCTAGCAGCTATCCCCCTGCCTATGCACTCTGCACCTAACTTTCCGGAGATGTGTAAGTAAATATTTATCACAACTGCAGACCTAGCTGGCACCACGGAGTCATTCTCATGTACCCCACTACAGGGGGGTCAGGCCATATGTCCCACAAACCCTGCCCGGGATGCCACCATCATGAGGGGTAGCAAGCTGGTATGATGACTGAGCCAAGTCCAAGAACAACGAGGTATGGTGACTGAATATCTGCTTCCGGAGTGGCAAAGACATAGTGCGTCAGGCGTCAATCCTCTGGCAGGAAATACCCCCATGATGGAGTGTTGACACCGTAGGGCAAAAATGGACCATAATGGAACATGCATCAGCTCACCAGTTATATTTATATTATACACACAATGAGTGTTTAAGCAGTCATAATGATATACTTAAGTTCTCCGACGATACTGCCATCTTCAGTTTACTGCACAGAGATAATGACACATCAGCCTACCACTCTGAAATAAACAACTTTGTGCAGTGTTGTGATGCTAACCACCTCATCTTAAATGTTAAGAAAACAGAGGCAAATGGTATTCAACCCTAGGGCAGTGGGTGACCCTAGGCCAGTGGTCATCCATGGTGTTCCCATTAACCAGATCTGCTCTTACAAGTACCTTGGTGTTCACATAGATTATGCATTCAGCTGGAAGGCCCGCGATGATAGTCTGTGCTCCCCACTACAGCAGAGGATGTATTTCTTGCATTGACTTTGGGTGTAAGGGGTGAATCAAAGATGCATATTCTTATTTTACCAGGCGGTTTTAGAGAGCTTAATTGGGTATGGGATACAGGCATGGTATGGCAACCTTTAAGCACAGTCAAAATCCCAGCTTGCCTGTCTTGTACAGACTGCCAAGAAAGTCATAAGCAGGAAAGAACATCAGTCCCTCCAGTCTATTTACAAGCAGTCTGTTCTTAGAGGAGCACAGAAAATACTGTCTGACCCATCTCATATCCTCCATTCTGAGTATGAGCTTTTACACTCCGGCAGAGTCCCTAGGTGCAAATTCAATCGATTTTAAAACTCATTTGTGCCCATTTATCATAATTTTAAACAGCAACGTAGTATGAGGCTATAGGGACTGCAAAAGGGGGAAAGTTTTAATAACCTCAATAGTATTGATTGTACGTTGCTCTTTTGTCAGGCAGATTTAGTGTAACTTGTTTTTAAAAATGTCTTGTGTGCATTATACATTTTCATCCAAACTCAATTCATGTACTACTATGTAAACCACGTTGAGATTTTCCTTGTAAAATGAAAAATGCTATATAAATCAAATGTATTATTATTATATAGTTTTAAGAAGTTTTATGATGCTGCGATGGGGTTGTGCAACATGTTGCTCCAGCTTTTACTGATGGTACTACGTATGTATGTAAGTTTGTTTGTATTTATATATGATGTGATACGTGTTCATGGTTTTTGTAAAGCAGTGACACTGAGTCTTAGTGTGGACATGGCCTAAGACAAGTTTCTCTACAGGGACAATACAAGTAGGCTATATCTTATCTTACAGTATAAGCAGGGAGACTGAATACTACATTAAATTACATTTTAAGCATTTAGCAGATGCTTTTATGCAGAGCGACTTACAAGATGTGCATTAATACACGGTAAGAACAATCATAGTTCGCGCAAGAGATCAGTGCAGTAATACAGCAATAGACATTGTTGTAGGCAGTTGCATACCATGCCTGTAACAGTTGGAAGGAAAAGGTTAGTAAAAAAAATTTTAAAATGAAGAGTAAGCAGGGATACACGTACAAAAAGTATTGAACAAGTAGGCAGTGGTGATGACAGTTGGCTATATGTACAGAATTCAGTGTCAGTGGAGTCTGAAAATGTGGGTTTTGAGATTATTCCACCACCACTGGGTCAGGACAGAGAAGAGGCGAAACCGCGAGGAGCGGCTGCCGGCACCCAGAGGGATGGGACAGTCAGTTTGCCAGAGGAGGTGGAGCGGAGGGGTCTGGATAGGGTGTAGGGTGTGATGAGTGTCGGGAGGTAAGGAGGAACGGTTCCTCCAGCCACTTGATAAGCCAGCACCAGTGATATTAATCTGATGCATGGTGCGATGGGGAGCCAGTCCAGAGAGCAGAGTAGAGGGGTGACATGGGCAAACTTTGGTTGATTGAACACCAGACATGCGGCAGCATTCTGGACTAGTTGCAGTGGTTTGATGGCACAGGCCAGTAGGTCTGCCAGCAAGGAATTGTAGTAGTCCAGACATGACATCACCAGGGTCAGCCACTTATGACTTGAACCATGTCATTGCAGATACAGTATCAAATGCAGCTGACAGGTCGAGGAGGAGGAGGACGGAGCTAAGAGATTGGGACTTGGCCACTTGTAGAGCCTCAGTGACTGGAGGCAGAGCAGTCTCTGTGGAGTGGCCTGCCTTGAATCCAGATTGGTTAGGATCAAGCAGGTGCAGGAGATGAGCAGTTAGTTATAGACAGCCCACTTTAGTGTTTTGTAAAGAAATGGGAGGAGAGAGACTGGTTGGTAGTTAGAAATGTCAGCAGGATTCAGAGAGGGTTTTTTGAGGAGGGGGATAACATGGGTGCTTTTGAGGGGAGAGGGGACAGAGCCAGAGGAAAGACAGGAGTCGATAACATTGGTGACAAAGGGGAGGATGTCCATAGCAATGGACTGGAAGAGGGGGGAAGGAATGGGATCAAGAGGACAGGTGGTAGGACGGTGGGAGTGAACAAGTTGAAGGATGTCAAGAGTCAGCGAGGGGTGAGAAAGAAGACAGAGGGGTGAGAGGTTTAGGTAGCGAGATGGGTGAGGGAGAGGATGGGGGGAAGAAGTTGCAAATGTCATCGACCTTCTTGCGAAAGAAGGATGCAAATTAATCCACGGTTAGAGAGGAGGGGGTGGGCGAGGAGGGGTGAGGAGAGAGGAAAACGTAGAGTACAGTTTGCGTGGATTAGATGCAGAAGATTGAATCTTGGAAAAGAGAAATGTAGATTTAGCAGAGGAGAAGTTAGCCAGGAGTGTGTGGAAGTCAGTCATGGCCACTGGGGATTTCCTTTCTGCTGTGCATAGTTTGAGTCGGTGGGCCCAAAGGGAGTTAGTTAGCCATGGTGTGAGGGGTGGGAGATAAGCAGGTTTAGTGGAGAGAGGACAGTGAATCAAGATGAGAGAGAGAAAACCTATATCGCTGCAAGCAGGGTTCAAACCACTCGGCCATTACAGCTGTAATTTTACTGATGTAGTTGCACTAGCAGAGGTGTGAGCAGTCCATATCACACACTACAGGCACTGTTTAATTTTGTTTTAATTAATTAACTGTTTAATTAATTTTGACAGAAGCAGCAATATAAATTCTCAGAGAACGCAATGTCTCTAGGCACTGCTTGCAGACAGCGAGAATGTTGGGGAGGTGTGGATACAGCGATCGCCGTTTATTGGTATCTGGAGAGAAACATAACACAATAAGAAACTGACTTGTGATGTGCAGCAGTAGCTGTGCCTAGTGACTGCTTGCAAACAGGTCTAAGCCAAATGTCAGGCTGGGAGAATGGCTACTGTAGTAGTTAGATAGGGTTACTATGAAAACTGCCCAGCAGCTTCAATCTAACAACTACTGCAGCCGCACACTACTGTCAGAGACTTTAAACGGCAGCCACACTCTACTGTCAGAGACTTTAAACTACAGCCCAAGTCAAACATCAACAAAACCCAACATTGGAGTACTATGGTGGATTGCTCCAACTATTTGGCAGACGCCTTCATCCTGTTAGGGACAAAGAGAAAAAAGACAAAGAAAGACAGCGGTCCATGCACCCTCCTCAGGTAGTCGGCTAGACGATGCTGTTCTTCCGTGTTGCACGTTTATGTACAAACTGTCACATATGATCAGAACGCTTCTGGAACATTCAAATACTTTTGCATTGATGCTACACTTTGAAGCCTTGGTTCAGACAGAGGCACTATAGAGGCTGAACAGAGTTTGAAGAAAGAGTGTTGCATTAAGCAAAATAATTACTTTGCAGCAATGATAAATGATAATAATAATAATGACAATAATAAAAACAATCAGAAACAATGGAAAGTAAATAATACAAAGAGAGGATAGTAAATATTCAGGACCCTTCTTTTTGTAGAACCAAAACAAAACCAAACAGTGTCCAAACAGACAGGATAGCCCCATCCACAAAAGAGAGAAAAAAACAATGTTCCCACCTGAGAAAGAAAAAATACTTTCTACATTTATATTTTAGCAGATGCTTTTATCCAGAGTGACTTACACAATTCACATTTCTTTACACACAACCCATTTATATAGCTGAATATTTACTGAAGCAATTCAGGTTAAGTACCTTGCTCAAGGGTACAACAGGAGTACCTCCACCTGGGAATTGAACCAGCAACCTCTGAGTTACAAGCCCAGTTCCCTAACCATCACACTACACTACCCCCCTTTCTCACTTTCCCTGGCACTTCCAGTCATCAAAGATATAATTGACAAAATAAGAACTGGTCTTTTAGTAACTTAATCAACACTAAAATCCACAGAAACCATTAAGAATGTACATTGAAAGGCTGCTTAGCCTTTTGAGAAGTCTAATAAAATAGTTTTGTATATATACAGGTTACTGCCAAAATAAAGGAAACACTTGAGTAAATGAGGGATACTGGCTGCCCTGTTATGGTGTTGGGTGTGTTTTCCTGGCATGGTTGAGGTCCAGTCAGCCTCTTAGAAGGCAAGGTAAACACATATAAATACAAAGCCATTCTGAGTGATCACCTTCATCCTATGGTGCATCAATATTTGTTTAGCTGAATTATATGTTTCGTTACAAAACAATAGATTACTATTGTTTAGCTGCTGCTTCTGATACTGCAAAGAGAAAATCACATTTTTTAAATGATATCTCAGAACTTGATTGATGGATAGAATATTCTTTACTTTAAACGCAGCCTGCAATGCAGTGTAGTAAACGGTAGGAGACACTGCGTGCCTCACGTTCTGTTTAAAACCTTGTTTTCATGCCTGAACCTGTGCGTCTGTTTAGCTCAGTGGTTACTTCAACGGACGCAATTTCCCCAAGCTCCACCTTCTCCGGAGGCAGGGTCCAACCACCGGCGCGGTCTGACGTTTTGCGTTCTGATGGAATAAATAAATGGAATATTGCAGCTTTGCTTAGATCAATGTATTTCAACAATATTTATGATAGGGCCAACATTGCTTTCTTTTGCTGAAAGTTGTGGTCCGCGACAGAACCGTGTGACCGGTGAAATCAAACAATTTAAAATTATCTTTCGGATTATGTGGCGGATGCCTAACCGAAAGAAATCACCAACAGCACATTAATGTGATGTCAGCAAAGGGAGACTGCCTAAGAGCAGCTATCCCCCTGCCTATGTGCTCTGGACTTTTTGTAGATATGTAGGTAAATATTCATCACAACTGCAGGCCTAGCTGGTAGCCTACCACTGAGACAGGCTCATGTACCCCACTACAGGGGGTTCGGCCACTACGACCACAATAGCTGTCTTTCGCTAAAATTAAGGATCCAGAAAGACCCTTGTGACCGGTTAAATGAATCAATCAAGGGTTCTTTTCGGAATTATACTCCAAACTGTATTGTGTGGCAACAAATCCTGTAGCTTCCGCTTCAGTTCTACAAGAACCGCCACAATTGTCTAATTCTGGTCAGTATTCTCCCTCATAAAACTGTTGGCCCACCCAGGTACATTTATTAAATCGATTATTATCTGCATTATCTTCACCAAGAACAGCAATGATAATATCAATAAAATGGTAAAGAAAATGTAAATTTAAAATTATATCGTTGAACTCGATATGTCCATCTTTGAATATGCATTTAATTTATTAAACCAGTAGGAATGACTGCGTGCATTAGGGTAATTTTTAAAACGATTTCATAAAATCTGTAGCGCGCCGCAGTGGTTACTTCGTCGACAAAGTGTCTGTTTCCCCGAACTCTACCTGCTCCGGATGGTCGAACCACTGGCGCTGTCTGCTGTTTACTTTTGTATTTTTATAGTCTTAATGGAATGCTGTTGCTTTGCACAAATGGATACAGTTTTCCAATAATTACGAACATGGCACATCATCTCTGTTTAGCTGAATGATATGGTTCATTATATAACAGCAAGTTACTATTGTTTTGTTGCTGCTTCTGATGCTGCTAAGAGAAAATCACATTTTTTAAATGATATATTAGAACTTGATCTTGAACTCGCTTGATGGATAGAATATTCTGTACTTCAATCGCAGCCTGCAATGCAGTCTAATAAACAGTAGGAGACGCTGTGTGCCTCACATTCTCTTTAAAACCTTGTTTTCATGCCACTGCATACCTTGTCGTGGTGGAGAGGCTTGCGTACTCTGATGACCCTGAGAGCTAAGCCGGAGGGGGTCTATACCCCTGGCAGGTTCAACCAAACCGGACAGGTCAAGGAGTAGGAGGCAGACAAAGCAGTCCCTGGTCCTCCAGGTTGGGGGTTGGGCGTGGGGTCAACTACCCCATCCCGGAAAAAAGTACCAGTTACAGAATCACTGACAAATGAAAACCAAATCAAAGACCTGGCTGAGGAAGGTGCCCCAGAAAGGGGGACCATGACGCTTCCCAGCCAAACCCGCAAGGGCACTGGGAAACCGATACACCTTCTGACGCCAAAGAAATCCACCCTTGTTGGGACTTGGAACGTCCGGACCATGTTCCAGGCTGGTAAGGCGGCTACGATTGCCAAAGAAATGGTGTGCTACAATTTCTCTGTCCTGGGCCTGGGAGAAACAAGATGGACACAGTCGGGGGTGGTAAAGCTGACCAGTGGGCAGTCTATTATCTACTCTGGGCATGAAGAAGATGGAGCAAATCACACTGAGGGAGTAACCATCATGATGACTAAGGAGACCAGAAAGGCTCTGATTGCATGGGAACTCATCAACTCTCGTCTCATCACTGCGTCCTTCAGAACCAACAACAGGAGAGTGAAAGCTCACATAATCCAGTGCTATGCACCTACCAACGATGCAGATGATGAGGTCAAGGCCAGGTTCTATGACAGCTTGAACCACCTACTAGGTAGGATTGGAGCCAGAGACCTCATTATCCTGATGGGCGACTTCAACGCCAAGATTGGAGGAAAGAATGAGGGGTACGGAGAAGTAATGGGGAAACATGGAGTATGGAAAATGAATGAGAATGGAGAGATATTTGTTGAGACCTGTGTCAACAATAACCTGGTCATTGGAGGAAGTGTATTTCCTCACAAAACAATACATAAAACAACTTGGGTGTCACCAGACCACGCCACGGAAAACCAAATTGACCACATCTGTATCGGTAAGAAGTTCAGAAGGTCCATGGAAGATGTAAGAACAAGGAGAGGGGCAGATGCGGCATCTGATCTCCATCTTCTCATAGGGAAATTTAAACTAAGGCTGAAGAGAAACCACCAGTCCAAAAGTCATAGAGTTAAATACAACAACTAGCCCAGGAGGCAGAAGAGGCAGCTGCACAGAGGAACATGAAGGAGTTGTATGCCATCAGAAATAAACTGGCAGGGAAATACACACAAAGCAATAAACCAATCTGAGACAAGAATGGCCAAACGCTCTCAACCCTCTAAGAACAGCTTGAAAGATGGGTAGAACACTTTGAAGATGTTCTAAATAGGCCAACCACCGGTAGAACCACCAAATATACCCAAAGCTGGGACCCCACTACACATTAGGTGCGAGAGACCAACAAAAGCAGAAATAAAGACTGCAATCAAGCAACAGAAGAGTGGCAAGGCTGCTGGCCCTGATAATATCCCACCAGAAGCCCTTAAAGCAGACGCAAATACATCAACAGACATGCTCTATGACTTCTTTGGCAGGATTTGGGAAGAGGAAACGACACCTACAGAATGGGCGGAGGGACACATTGTGAAACTCCCCAAAAAAGGTGACCTAAGAGATTGCAAGAACTACAGAGGGATCACCCTACTTTCTGTACCCGGAATAATTCTTAACCGGGTCATCCTCAACCATCTCCAGGAAGCTGTAGACAAGAGGCTCTGGGACCAGCAGGCTGGTTTCAGGAGAGACCGCTCATGTATGGATCACATAGCAACACTACGCATCACAATTGAACAGTCTATAGAATGGAACACATCCCTGTACATCAACTTCATCGACCTCGAAAAAGCATTTGACAACTTAGACAGAATAACCCTACGGAGCCTAATGGAACACAACAGAATCCCCATCAAACTCATAAACATCATTAAAAACTCATACAACGGAACCTCATGCAAAGTCATGCATGCAGGCCAGTTATCCAAGAGCTTCAATGTCAAGACGGGGGTCAAGCAGGGCTGTCTACTTTCACCATTCCTTTTCCTCCTTGCAGTTGACTGGATCATGAAGGAAACAACTAAAGGGAAGATAAATGGGATGCAGTGGACAATGTGGGAGCAACTAGATGACCTCGACTTCGCGGATGACATTGCTCTTCTCTCACACACACACACTCAAATGCAGGAGAAGACAGATAGAATCACACAAGCAGCAGCAAAATTCGGACTTACACCAAACACAACAAAGACACAGGTGATGAAGATCCAACCTAAGAGCAGCAACCCTATCATGCATGGCACTCCCTTAGAGGAAGTGGAGGCATTCACATACCTAGGTAGTGTGATGGACAACACTGGAGGGACAGATGCAGACATAAAGAGCAGGATCAACAAAGCTAGGGTTTACATCTTGTAAGTCGCTCTGGATAAGAGCGTCTGCTAAATGCTTAAAATATAAATGTAAAAAATGGGTGGTGTTTAACATCCTAAGGAAGATCTGGAGCTCCAAAACCATCTCAACTAAAACCAAACTACGCATCTTCAACTCCAACGTGAAGCAGGTGATGCTGTACGGATCGGAAACATGGAGAACAACAAAACAAACAACAACCAGACTACAAACATTCATCAACAACTGCCTCAGGAGGATCCTGAATATCTGGTGGAGGGACAAAGTCAGGAATGTGGACCTGTGGGAGAGAACTGGACAGGATCCCATTGACCTACAGATCCTAAGGATGTCAGCAAAGGGAGGCTGCATAAGCTATCCCCCTGCAGCCTGCAATGCAGTCTAATAACCGGTAAGAGACGTTGTGTGCCTTAAGTTCTCTTTAAAACCTTTTTTCAGGCAAAACCCTCTTGCGTTGGCATAGCCCAGTGGTTACTTCATTGACAAACTTTCAGTTTCGCCAAACTCTACCTTCTCCGGAGGGTTGAACCACGGGCACGGTCCGACGTTTAGAGGAGGTGGAGCGGAGGGGTCTGGATAGGGTGTAGGGTGTGATGAGTGTCTGGAGTGTCCTCTCGCCGCTTGATAAGCCAGCACCAGTGATTTTAATCTGATGCATGCTGCGATGGGGAGCCAGTGCAGAGAGGAGAGTAGAGGGGTGACATGGGTGAACTTTGGTTGATTGAACACCAGACATCCAGCAGCATTCTGGACTAGTTGCAGTGGTTTGATGGCACCGGCCGGTAGGTCTGTCAGCAAGGAATTGTTGTAGTCCAGACATGACATCACTAGGGCCTGGACCAGGAGTTGTGTGACCTCTTGGGTGAGGAACGATTGGACCCTCCGGATGTTATGGAGGGAGAATCGGCAGGTCTGGGTGATCGCTGCGATGTAGCCCGAGAAGCAGAGTTGGTTGTCCAGGGTCACTCCAAGACTCCTGGCAGACTGGGACGGAGAGACTATGGAGCCTTCCACAGTGATTGAAGCATCAATCATCGGGGAGCTGCCCTTCACTGGGAGGAAGAGCAGCTCCCTCTTCCTCAGGTTCAGCTTCATGTGGTGGGTGGTTATCCAGGCAGAGATGTCAGTCAGGCATGCAGAGATCTGCACCGGGACCTGGTTCTCAGAAGGAGAGAAAGAGTTGAGTGTCATTGGCATAACAGTGATAAGAAAAACCATGAGCAGAGATGACAGAACCAAGTGACTTAGTGTACAGGGAGAATAGGACGGGGTCTAACACCGAGCCCTGCGGGACTCTGGTGGAGAGGGTGTGGGGAGAGGAGAGGGATCCTTTCCAGGCCACCTGGTAGAACTGGTCAGCCAGGTATGACTTGAATAATGTCAGTGCAGATACAGAGATTCCCATCTTT
Organism: Aldrovandia affinis; assembly: GCA_029706075.1. Classification (NCBI taxonomy): domain Eukaryota; kingdom Metazoa; phylum Chordata; class Actinopteri; order Notacanthiformes; family Halosauridae; genus Aldrovandia; species Aldrovandia affinis. The sequence goes on along the minus strand of JAINUG010000045.1, from coordinate 4,760,858 downwards.
ACATTTACATTTACATTTTAAGCATTTAGCAGTGGCGGGCCGTGCATTTCACACCTAGGCCTTCAGTAGTGCTCCGTCTGAATCAATCCACCCCTCAATAACTATTTTATTGCTATAAAAGCCATCTTATTGTTATGTTTTGAGTGTCTGTTCGGTTTGTTTTTGCACTTTGTTTATTTATCTTTCTTCAGTCATGTTTCATTCTCGTTCTGTCATGCACTTCGGGAAATTCTGTTTCGGTTTTTCGGTCTTCGTTTCTAATCTCGTTTTACTTCCTTCTTACTTTCTAATTACACTTTGTATATATTAGTTAGATATATATAGTACTAACCAACTAATCTACTAACATTAAGGATTTAGATTAAATTACTAACACTACTAATCACTAATTATCTCACGCTTCTAACTATTGCTGTCATTCTCTCTCGTCTCTATCGCTGTCATTCTCTCTCATGAAACATGACTGAAGAAAGATAAATAAACAAAGTGCAAAAACAAACTGAACAGGCACCCGTTGCCGTTGCATCGCAGATAGATAACTCGTGTATCCAGAATAAATTCCTTTACTGAAGAAACAAACTCGGGGTGCTACAGCTGCGACACACATAAAAACGCATCAATAATAATAACCTCATAAAATTGCAATATTATTTAGGAAAATAGCAACATTTTACTCACCAAAAATCCTTATTATTTGTACACAAAATCCATCCTCCTTTCTTTCCTCAAAAAGAGTTCAATTACTCTGTCGTACAGATTATCCGTGTGTTTCAGTTCCATCAAGAAGTCCTTTTCTATCGCCATCGAAGCTAATGCTGAAAGTCGGGCCTGCCCTGTCGTATTTCTGGCATAAGTTTTTATTCGCTTTAGGGCTGAAAATGTCCACTCAAATGTCTGAATCACAGACTGATGTTAATTATATTTTGTCCATGAATACTTATTAAATAATTCTAAATGGTCTGTTCGCTTCCTTTCATAGCTGTTCCCCTGGTTGTGCTGCATCCAGACGTGTATTTTCATATTAAAGCATTTAACCAATCACATTACATCATAGTCAGACACTCTCTGACTATCCAATCAAAGGGTGTGAATACGCTGACGTTACCTAGGCCTTCGAGAAGGCCTTCGTGTCCCCAACTCAAAATCTGATTGGTTGAAGCAACAGTTTGATCAACACTTATTTTATGCTACAGGGCCTTCAGAACGGATTGTGAAGGCCTCCACACAGATTTCTTTGACCCTGGCAACAAATGATGGCTGAAATGTGATTGGTTAAATGCTTTAATATGAAAATACACGTCTGGATGCAGTGCAACCAGGGGAACAGCTATGAAAGGAAGCGAACAGACCATTTGGAATTATTTAATAAGTATTCATGGACAAAATATAATTAACATCAGTCTGTGATTCAGATATTTTTTAGGCCAGCAGAGAAGGCCTTGCAGGCCCTGACGCCCACCACTGGCATTTAGTAGATGCTTTTATCCAGAGCGACTTACAAGATGTGCATAAATACATGGTAGGAACAATCATAGTTAGCGTAAGAAATATATGGAGGATGCAGGCATCGATCCCGCTACCTCTCGCATGCTAAGCGAGCACTCTACCATTTGAGCTAATCCCCCTCCTTCCTTAATGAGAGGTAAGAGCATGATCTGGTGGTGCCCGGTATCAAATGCAGCTAATAGGTTGAGGAGGAGGAGGACAGATCTAAGAGATTGGGACTTGGCCACTTGTAGAGCCTCAGTGACTGTTTTTCATATATTTCATATATTTTCATTTTTCATATATTTCAGTTATAGACTTTAGGTTTTTGGAAAGAAATGGGAGGAGAGAGACAGGTTGGTAGTTAGAAATGTCAGCAGGATTCAGAGAGGGTTTTTTGAGGAGGGGGATAACATGGGCACTTTTGAGGGGAGAGGGGACAGAGCCAGAGGAAAGAGAGGAGTTGATACCATTGGAGACAAAGGGGAGGATGTCCATAGCAATGCACTGGAAGAGGGGGGAAGGAATGGGATCAAGAGGGCAGGTGGTAGGACGTTGGGAGTGAACAAGTTGAAGGATGTCAAGAGTTAGTGAGGGGTGAGAAGGAAGACAGAGGGGTGAGAGGTTTAGGTAGCGAGATGGGTGAGGGAGGGTTAGGTTAGGGAGAGGATGGGGGGGAAGGAGTTGCAAATGTCATTGACCTTCTTGCGAAAGAAGGATGCGAAGTCATCCGCGGTTAGAAAAGAGGGGGGTGGGGGAGGAGGGGTGAGGAGATTGGAAAACGTAGAGTATAGTTTGCGAAGATTAGATGCAGAAGATTGAATCTTGGAAAAGAGAAATGCAGATTTAGCAGAGGAGAAGTTAGCCAGGAGTGTGTGGAAGTCAGTCTGGGCCACTGGGAATTTGGATTTTCTCCATTTCCTTTCTGCCGCACGTAGTTTGAGTCGGTCGGCCCAAATGGAGTCAGTTAGCCATGGTGTAACCCCTCAAACTAACAGGGGGCGATTCGGCGACGAGCTGCCGGAAATGCATTGATTCTCTATGAGAGTGGGCGACTTCCGGCGACTTCCGCCGCTTGACCGATTGGCCGATTTGTGGGCGTGGCGGCGACACAGAAAAGTTGAAAATTCTGAACTTTCGGGCGATATCGCCCGGTAAGAGCCAATCAAATTCATGTCTTGCTCTTTTTACCTTCCACGCGGAAACCAACACAACACCGAAATTTTGTTCCTAGTTCTGACACTTCAACATGAGTGAGGAGAAACTGTTAACAGCGGTCTGCAGTACCCCCATACTTTATTTAATCCTAAAAGCATAAATATTTATAGCTAGCTAAACTTATATGGCCTACATACATCTTATTTAATGTTTGTGTTGGTTAAAAGGCTATTTTTTATCGCATGGGTACGTTTGGAAAAACGTTTGGAAAACGTACCAGAGACAAATTGCGAGCTGTTTCCAGCGCAAGTAAATGGCCGCAATTGCAAAAAGCCTTCTGAGTTTGAGTTTGCGGTTCATAATTGAAGGAAACAATACTGCTAGCCAACTAATATTTATAATAAAGATTCTCAAAATCTATGATGAACTATTCGTTTACCATGCAATCATTTTGTAAGCACGTCGGAAGCATTTTTGAGGAAGCCAGTCAAGCGTGGTGAACGCCCACTGGGCGATTTATTCGTTAGAATGCGGGGTAAGGGGTCGGAGACAAGCAGGTTTAGGTTTAGTGGAGAGAGGACAAAGTGAATCAAAGGAGGAGGAGGGAGAGAAAACCTATATCGCTGTGAGCAGGGTTTGAACCTGCGCGGGGAGACCCCATTGGATTTCAAGTCCAACGCCTTAACCACTCGGCCATCACAGCTGTTATTTTGCTGTCGTAGTAGCACCAGCAGAGGTGTGTGCAGTCCATATCACACACTACAGGCACTGTTTAATTTTGTTTTAATTAATTAACTGTTTAATAAATTTTGACAGAAGCAGCAATATAAATTCTCAGAGAACACAATGCCTTTAGGCACTGCTTGCAGACAGTGAGAATGTTGATGAGGTGTGGCTACGATAGCAGTTCATTGGTATCTGGAGAGAAACATAACACAATAAGAAACTGTCTTGTGATGTGCAACAGTAGCTGTGCCTAGTGACTGCTTGCAAACAGGTCAAAGCCAAATGCCAGGCTGGGAGAATGGCTACTGTAGTAGTTAGATAGGTTTACTACTGTATGTGTTATGTGAGACAGACTCACACTGAAACTACAGTCTGCAACGCTGGAAGCGAAGCCAGAATATTTAACTGAGGACAACAAGTAGGACTCAAAGTTTGCCAGTCAGCTGAAGTTAACAAGATGTCATAAAAGTAAGTAGGACTCAAGCTCGAAATTTGCTTCTGGCAAATTTCCCCAGGAACTTTGGCAAGGGAATTTTGCCCATTAAGCAATTCAAATCATTTTATTTTATTTTCAGGTCTTCTAAAATTACGAACAGAACTGGAGTCTTAAATAATTGAACTATTTTGTATTCACAATATCTTTATTCTTCTAGCTTTCTTGGTTTTTATAACCAGACTGTTACATGTGTGAAAGACCAAGTGGATGAGCGATTTGCTCCCCCTATTGGTGATGAAGCATTGTGCATGTACAGCTCATGCTTCCCTCACATGGTTGCCAAGACAGAAAATCCTGTTTTGGTTGATCAACTGCAGTTCCACACAGACGCATAACATTGTAATTTAGGTAAATTGCTAATTGTATAATAAAAAGTACAGGAATGCAGCGGCATTCTGGACTAATTGCAGTGACTTGATGGAACAAGCAGGTGAGCCTGTCAGCACAGCATTACAGTAGTCCAGACATAAGATTACCAAAGCCTGAACCAGAAGCTAGGTGGCTTCTTGGATGAGGAATGGCCAGACCATCCTGATGTTGTGAAGGGAGAATCGGGAATATGGCCTGGGAAGCTAGAGGAGAGGATAGTAGACTACGAGTAGGCTATTGTCTCTTCTACTATCCACTAATCCAGGGTTAGTTATTTTTTGACTACTGAAGCAAGTGATGGTTTCTTAGTAAAATGAAAATGGCATGGTAAATTGATGGACTGTGATAAATATGTGCTAGCTATTCTAGCAGTAGAACAATATCAATGTTCAGTGGTGTCATGCCCATTCAAAGTGAATGAATTTATATTTTTGAAAGCTAAAAAAGCAAGTTTTATATTAATTGTATACATAAAAATGTTAAAACAGTAGACTACATATGTTACAATGGTGTTGTAACTTGTATCTGCAGGGGTATGGAGTGAGTAGACAAAAATTGCTCTGGTCTGGACAATATGTAAAATCCTATGGTCAGTGCTAATCATCTCCTGTTTGGCCATGGTATCTGTCACATGTGAATCACCTCCCTCTCCCAAGAATTTGCAATCTTATTACTTGTTGCACCTTTGGTCAATGAGCTGAATGAGTCAACAAATGTTATGTTTTGTACCATTATTTATTTTAAGTATTTGCTGTCTGTACCGTTACTGACACTGAAATCGCCATAGGAACAGCACTAAATGTGTAAGGTGATGTTTCTAGGTAATTAACATTGTTGTTTAATTATTTGTAGCTAGCTAGCTAACTCTGTGTCCCAAATACATGACAAATAATCACAAGCTAATTACTGCACCCAAGTATCAAACAGCAGTTAGAGTATGCCCTAATTATATTAACATATATGTTACTTTCTTTTACATTATTGATGTTTAAATCAGAGGACGGTGCGTTTGTAGAATTCATTGAAATCGTCAGGGATGTGGTAGGTGTGGAACCTAGTGCAGGTGAGAGAGACCCAGAATACGGAGATGCGTTTTAAGATATTTATTTTCCTTAACGCTGGCAGGAAACGAAAGCAAAACCGTGTCTGCGAAGACAACGATCCTAACAAACGATCAGGAACAAACAAAACTAGCTAAACAGTAAATCCAAAACGTATTCCAAAACACAGAATAAACTAAACACAGGAACTCTAAGAAACAAACAAGAACAAGAACAAACTTTTCGAGGAGGCAAGAACATCAAACAACAGCGGGTAAGTCAAAGCAATGCAAGACAATATTCAAGCGACGAACAGAAGACGCCAGCCGGTTAAATATCCTCCCGGTTAAGTATTCACAGCTGTCAGTAATTACCTTGATTGGCTTTGTGCATTCCTGGCGTGTCTTTTACTTTTCCTGATTGGGGCTTGGGGGAAATGCCTGTTTGCTGGTCGAGTCGTGACAGAAATGAATTGGTGAACGTAGCTCCACTTAAACTTTAAAACTTACATTTACATTTACATTTTACATTTTAAGCATTTAGCAGACGCTCTTATCCAGAGCGACTTACAAGATGTGCATTAATACAAGGTAAGAACAATCATAGTTAGCGCACAAGATCAGTGCAGTAAAATGGCAATAGACATCATTGCAGGCGTCTGCATATCATACCTGTAACATTGGGAAAGAAAAGGTTAGTGGGTGTTCAACTTAGCCAACATGAACTTTAGCTTGTTAGCTATACCAATTTATTTTTTGGTGCCCCCTCAAAATAATTGGTTATGTGACGCCCCTGTGTGTGTATTCATTTCATTCAGTTTGTGGAATTTGTGAAATATCAGAGGCCAGTGTAATTTAGCTACCATTAGCCATTGTATAAAGACTACAATACCTAACAAAAAACTACAGTCTAGAAAGACACAGAGCTCAAGCTAGGCATGTCATTCATAAAATGTATATTTATGCAGTGTGAGCTGAATTTACAGTGTGTCTGCCTCATATTGTTTCAGCTTATTAAAGATTGTGAATATTTAAAACCACCTCTTGTTGTGTACCAAGCATGTTACACGTGTGCTAGTTAACTAACTTAGTTACTTCATCCAGTACATTTAAATCTTCAGACCAAGTACAGACAATGAACTGTAGCATATGTTTAACCCAGGGCCGGCTCAAGGCACAGGCAATACAGGCAGCTGCCTGGGGTGCCATGTCGGCTAGGGGTGCCAGGTTGCCCTCACAATTTGTTTTTTATTGTGGGCGCCCTCTCCTTTCCTCCCAAATAAACGAACAAATAAACAAAAAGAAATACACTTTGCACCCCTGTTCTGTTCCTCACACAATGTTTCATCTGGCCTGCACTTTGACAGAGATGCTGTTACTGAGGTGGGGAATACGATGACTGGCTGCTTGCTGAAAGTGGGGGTTAAGTGCACGCATCACAGGCAACCCAAGAGACGTCCTGTTGCCTGCCGGGTCAAGCGCAGAGGCACGCACTAGTGATGCGGTCAGGCAGAGAGCCAACATCAGTGCTATAGATATCAGATTGATGACAGACAGATTTTGTGTTTCCAATTACTTTGAAAAGGCACAACAAGCCTTCAGGTGCGCAGGGGAGAAAACGGAGGAAGGAGGAGGAGGAAAAGAGAGTCCAATTAAGAGGTAGGCTATGTCATCAAAATGCCATTTTGTTGTGTTTCTGTGTTATTGTAGGAGGCTAGGGAGCTAACTAGCTAAGTAATAAACAAGCTAATGCTAGCTAGATAATGCGATGCTAAGAGCTACTGCTAGACTCATACAGATTGAAGGATGAATGCATGCTGATGCTGAGTTACCCAACCCTCACGTTTTGGCTTGAAGCTTATTAGTACCCACCTGTAGTTATTACCAAAACTAGGCTACTACATCTGAATTGCAGAGTTGCAAAACCCTCATGCTTGTCTTGAGTCTCAAGCTTTATTATTAGGCTACCAAAATTAGTAGTAGGGTACAACATTATATCAGTGATAATAATGTGGCTAGCTATCCATAAAAAATTGATTTAAGTTGTTTGTCCTACAGCTGCTTTTGCTTGTAATATAGGCTAATAACTGTACTTGTCTGTACAGATATAAGAAATAAGAACAGCAGCTACTGCATCTATCTCCAGTGATGACCTGCTGACATGGTGTAGAACTCTGACCTTGATAGAGAGATAGACTTTGTTAACAATTGTGTTAAAAGCGAGTTTTCTTACCATATTCTCTGATCCTCCCTGTTTAAATGAGACGTTGGTAAGTGATTTGTTTGAGAAGTGATTTTATTTGAGAGAAAGAAAAAAAAGAAAAAAAAAATTGTGTGAGGGGAGGCACCCAAATGCCAACCTCGCCTACGGCTCCAAAATGTGTAGAGCCGGCCCTGGTTTAACCCATATACAGTATATAGCCCAAACCTCAAATTGTATTTTCCCTTTAAACTTCAATTTGGCAAAATGATATGAACTCAGTGGTTCACAGTGTGAGTGCATGTGGACATTCTAGAAGTACAGTAATGTAGAATGAGTCAATGATCACCCTATTCTGTGAAATGTATAAATAAGTGCATTCCATTTTCATAAATGTAGGAATATGAGGCCGTTAACTGGTAGTATTTTATGTGTGAGTTTAACTGCTTCTTAGTTTACTCCAGCCCAGCACCAGTCTGGCAAAAATCTAAGTAAGTCGATAATCAAACAATCAATTGACAAATCTCCGCAACATCTAGTTTGTTTTTTGGGACGTTGGCATGATATAAATTAATTTGAAATAATTATAACACCTTATAAATTACAGGGAAAGGTATAAATAGGCACAAAATTGGACAACAAATCCATCTAAAGTAAAAGGAAATGGCAGAACCTACAAGAAAGAGAAAACAACATTTCTCCAAAGTTCTTCTTCTTTTGGATGAAGTAGCACAACATAAACAAATGTTATTTTAAAAGGCTCAGGGCAGTCTCTCCAACACTGAGGAAAAAAATGGGACGACATACCAAGCAAACTAACTGCTTGCAGTGAGCAGCTTAGTACTGGGATGGATGTCATAAAAAATTGTCAAGAAATGTCCAACCAAACCAAAAAAGGGGGGCTGAATTACACCGTGAAAGGGTACACAATTATCTGATACAGGAACCACAAAATCAGATCACATTTTTAATCATCTTAGAATTCATGTTCCTCTCATATCCGTACAAGAAGTGTCATTGTATAGTAAAAAAAACATGCAGTATGGAATGTGACTGGGTAAAATCAGGTAACCACTTTATATAGACACCAATGGCTATCTAGGCCTACCTGTTACCTCTTATTTGAAGGTGTTGAGTTAATTGATAACCTTAGGTTGCAAGTTAATTGAAACTTGACTTGACATGGAGCCCTGGAAAAGTATTCATCTTTATAGGCTATTCTTGTGACTAATTAAAGTACACATGCCATTTAGCAAATGGTTTTATCCAAAGTGACTTACAGTAGTGAATGTATACATTTTTCAACATATGTGGTCCCAATTGGAACCAAACCTACAACCTAAGCATTGTCAGTGCCATGCTCTACTGATCGAGCCACAAAGAACCACATAGGCTATAGTCTATAGAATGACCATATATATTCGACCACAAATACAGGTGATTGCATCTTTGCAAATGAAACCAAATGACATAAGGAGCCATTACCCTCTTGCATTTGTATCGCAACTGAATTTTTATAATCACTTTACTGCTGAAATACACTCCAATTTTGCTTTGGCTAACCATATGATGATATAGGCTACACAACACATCATACTGTATTATAGGCTAATAAATAGCCTAATATGACGTTATGTCTTATTTTACATGTATGCAAATAAAACACTCAAAATAAATGTAATAAACGAAATAAATAAATGTACAGGTGCATCTCAATAAATTAGAATATTGTGGAAAAGTTAATTTATTTGAGTAATTCAATTCAAAAAGTGAAACTCATATATTATATAGATTCATTACACACAGAGTGAAATATTTAAAGCCTTTATTTCTTTTAATTTTGATGATTATGGCTTAGAGCTAATGAAAACCCAAAATTCAGTATCTCAGAAAATTTGAATATTACATAAGACCAATAAAAAAAAAGATTTTTAATACAGAAATGTCAGCCTTCTGAAAAGTATGTTCATGTATATGCACTCAATACTTGGGCTCCTTTTGCATGAATTACTGCATCAATGCGGTATGGCATGGAGGCGATCAGCCTGTGGCACTGCTGAGGTGTTATGGAAGCCCAGGTTACTTTGATAGTGGCCTTCAGCTCATCTGCATTGTTGGGTCTGGTGTCTCTCATCTTCCTCTTGACAATACCCCATAGATTCTCTATGGGGTTCAGGTCAGGCGAGTTTGCTGACCAATCAAGCACAGTAATACCATGGTCATTAAACCAGGTATTGGTACTTTTGGCAGTGTGGGCAGGTGCCAAGTCCTGCTGGAAAATGAAATCAGCATCTCCATAAAGCTTGTCAGCAGAAGGAAGCATGAAGTGCTCTAAAATTTCCTGGTAGACGGCTGCGTTGACTTTGGACTTGAGAAAACACAGTGGACCAACACCAGCAGATGACATGGCACCCCAAATCATCACTGACTGGAAATTTCACACTGGATTCTGTGCCTGTCCACTCTTCCTCCAGACTCTGGGACCTTGATTTCCAAATGAAATGCAAAATGTACTTTCATCTGAAAAGAGGACTTTGGACCACTGAGCAACAGTCCAGTTATTTTTCTCCTTAGCCCAGGTAAGACGCATTGATGCAGTAATTCATGCAAAAGGAGCCCAAGTATTGAGTGCATATACATGAACATACTTTTCAGAAGACTGACATTTCTGTATTAAAAATATTTTTTTTTTTATGGTCTTATGTAATATTCTAATTTTCTGAGATACTGAATTTGGGGTTTTCATTAGCTGTAAGCCATAATCATCTAAATTAAAACAAATAAAGGCTTGAAATATTTCACTTTGTGTGTAATGAATCTATATAATATATGAGTTTCACTTTTTGAATTGAATTGCTGAAATAAATTAACTTTTCCACAATATTCTAATTTACACACCTGCCAGACCACTCCGTTCTGCTTCCTCAGGACGCCTAGCACCTCCCCCCCTCCGCACCTTTGCTTCCCGGTCATGTCTCCTGTCGGTTCTGGCTCCACGATGGTGGAATTACCTTCCTGTGGAAGTCAGAACAGCTGAGACCCTGGCCACCTTCAAGCGACGTCTGAAGACTCACCTCTTCAGGGTGCACCTCTCCCCGTAGTCCGGTTTTTGTTAACTTAGGGACATAGTTGCTTAGTTTTACACATGTCTACTTGTTTATGTATTGTATTAGGCTTAGGCATTATTTTCTGCATTGATTGCTTTATTGCTACCTTTGAATTGTGGCTACAGATTTACCTACAGGGTCCTAGTTTAACTATGTGGTTGCTCCTACCACCCAGGAACTGTACTTCCCACTAGGGTGGCTTTCAGCTAAACTGTTCTTGACTACAGTTAACACTTTGTTGTATGTTGCTCTGGATAAGCGCGTCTGCCAAATGCCTGTAATGTAATGTATTGAGATGCACCTGTATGTCGCTAAATGTCCACATTTTCAGAAGGCACAGTGAGATTTTAAAGTACTCTTTGTGGTGGCCACTGTCTGCAGTGAAGTGCAAAGCAGGCAAAAGTGAACTTAAGAAGCACTTTATTTTTAACATGTGGTTTGGGTAGCATGTTAATTAATGCCGGAGATAACGTGCTACTTCAGTTACGAAGGGTTTTGGGAAACCCACGTAAATGAACGATGGATTTTATGATGCACATAGCTTTATGATGCTTTCGGAAAACCCGCCCCTGAACAATGCAACTTGCTAACAGTGAAAGTTTTTCTGTGGAAAATGTTGCTTTTGGTATCATTTATACATGGGTGTTCATTGCAGAACTGCCCATTTATACATGGGCAGTTCATTGCAGTGTCTGACCCACCAACAAAATCTTGCTTAGGACCCCCAAAAAGCTAGACATAACCTTGTGTTTGAAGAAAATGAGTGGAGTTAAAATATAATATTTTATTCAAAATGCACTCAAGTAAAAGTATTGTCCTTTAAAACATACTCAAAAATGTATGAAAAAACTACTCAAGCACAGTTACAAGAGGGCTGGGGGACCATCTCTCTCACACAGTAGTGCACTGTCTGTGTTGACAGGTCCCTGTCTACAGGGGGCACTCTGGAGCAGGTTCTCAGGCCTACTGCTGAGTCGGTGCAATTAGCACTAAGGCGTGAGGAACTAGGGGTGCTCATCACTCACCCCTAGGCTGGGTAGGCTGTCTAAGTCAATGCAGGGACGCCCCACAGGGGTGCCTGAAATGAGCAGCCTCCCCTGTGTGTGGAGCCCTGAATCCCATGGAGAAAGAAGGCTGGATCCCAGAGCTCATCTCTCTTGGGGTGGGGCACAGCACAGAGATATAGTCTGCATCAAGCACAAGAGGGAAATTCAATTGATCCCTCCTTTAGAATAATCATATTCTTTCTGTCTGAGCATAACAATTATTGATAAACATAACATTTTTCTAATGCATGTGATCTGCAAAGAAACCTAAAGCAATGTTCTTGGAAGCGAATGGTGTGTAGTGTATCAAGCAACAGACCTAACTTCTGGATCAGAAAAAATTGATCTGTTGTCCATTTGTTGAGATTGTGAATGCATCATTTTGCGCTCCATCAGCTCTCTGCTTTCTGTGAACACACTTAGTCAGTTTGACAAGTGATTTGTTGCAACACACTCAGTAGTGATTTGTTGCGGTGGCCTGGTGATATACCAGATAACAGGGAACTGTCAAGAATGTGTGAATAAAAACACATGCACGATCATAAATGATGCACACTCGTTTCAGGGTATTGTATTTAACTCATCAAGCTTCACTAGTGTCGAATAAGAGCTAGTTCTACCTGAAAGGAATGAACTGAATCAACAATGTCTCGTGTGAGCTGGCTGCTATTTGTTTTGTTTTATTGGTGAAGCAGTAAAAGCAGACCTACCTACAGAATCACAGACAGAGGAAACTGAGGCCATGTCCACACTAATACGGATACATTTAAAAACGCCATTTTCATGTCAAAATGTTTTCCGTCCATACTAGCATTTTCGAAAAGTTGGCCGTCCACACTGAACCGCCAAAAACGGTCCCTGGTGTCATTAAAATGTTTAATGGGCATGCACAGGAAACCTTAGGCAGCAGCTGTTGTCTGGCCTTCAATGTGAGGGCATAAAAGTTTGCTTAGATGTTGCAGAGAGTCCCTGGACATTCTAAAATTGTCACGCCGTTCTTCAGGAATCACCACTTCACAAACAAAATTGTCCCACTATGCACTGGTTTGTCCAGGTCTTATCCAAACTCGCCATTCCTTGTGCGGTTTGTAACACCATTGTCCTCGCAGAGATACGTTGCACAGCAGCTGTGAATCTAAAGCCCCTGTCTCTTACGTAAGAATGTTGCTTGTACATTATGTAAAGCTATGTTTAACGCCAATAACGCAATCAAATTAGATAGTAAAGAGAACAGCACTTGCACAACTTCGCCCGTCATGTTGAATGTTTTGATTCAAAACCCTCCGTCTTCCCTGTCTATACTACAACGCGAGACTGGCGTTTTCAAATGTATCCACTTGGGAGAGCGTCTTCGAAAAGGTCAATTTTCAGTGGACGAAAATGCTGTCTTAGTGTGGACGGAAGGCCAAAACGGAGAAAAAAATATGCATTTTCAAATGTATCTGCATTAGTGTGGACACGGCCTGAGGCTGAGGGTCTGGGCTGGGTCTCGAGAGCGAGGGAGTGACATTGCAGTTAAGCGAATGGGTGATCCAGGGCTGCAGTGACAGGGTGCATCAACCCAAATGGAGAGAGAGCATTCCTCATCTTTGTCATGCGAAAGGCAGGGCCTTAAAGTGAAAAGGAAATGGGCCTTTTGTTGGCCGAAGCAGACAAGCTCACCTTCAGAGCTGCTGCTTGAAAAGGAGCAACCTGGAGGGGCTTTACGGCGATTACAGCCTACTCACATCCATATGAAAGAGCAGCAGATGAGAGGGTGGGGGGCTTACCTCAGACCAGGGTCAAAACAGCGTATTACAGTGTGAGTGGGCTGGCTGCTCCAGAGTCTCCAGCGTGTCCTGCTTTCATCAGGGCCCAGCAGGGCAGCTTGAGAAAGCAGACCATTCCCAGAGGCTGAGGGTACTCGCATTTGGCTGCTCAGTGTACCAAAGAGAGAGAGGAGGCTGTGGACATATATGCAGTGAAAGGCTCCATCCCAAATCGGATTATTATTTACTTGCCCTGGACTCTTCCCCCTCAAAATGATGCCGGAAATCGCATTCACCTGTTTTAGGGTGTCCGAACCTAGACTAAGGAACTTTAATTTCTCTCTATTCGCGCCCTTGACTGAGTGTACATGCATGTGGCCTTATTATTTTTCCAAGAATGTTGAATTGAGTTTGCACACTGTTGTTAACTAAAACAATATATATTTATTATTAACACCAAGCCATGATTTCGACAAGTCAATGCCTTTGTGAGGGATTTTTACAAAAAAAATTTACCTGGTTTCTCCCCCCAAATTGGAATTTTCACGTTTTTTTTCTTTCTCCCCCCAATCACGTCTCTCAAGTTGCAGCTTTGCCATCCACATGCACACTATGAGCAATGAAGCTGAAGTGCCTGCCCATGACTATTTCACTCTCAACAGACCACACAGTAGGCCTACTTGCATGTAGACTTCACATGTGTCTGATATCTCGGGATTCATTTAATCTGGTGTTCCTTGTGTATTTTGTCCCAATGCCTTGTTGAGTTATTAAATTCAGAAGTTGTGTTTCATACATGTCTTGCAGACAGAAGCAATGTTTGTTGGACAAAGTCTGACTAGACAGCCTAAAAATATAAGTAGCTTGCTAATATTATTGATATGCACTTTTCTCACTGCCAACAATAGAAAGATTCCCCATTTTGCTATTTGGTTAGTTAGCTATATTTCTAGAAAACTACTGCTTCTGTTGTTTCTTTGGTTTTGTGTATTTTCAAATGTCCTCCATCCCTTTAGAAGGAGAGGACTGGTAGATTTATGACCTGCTAAACACGGAAATATTTTCTATATGCACAAGAGGGTCAGTTCAGTGGGGAGGATGTCATCAAAAAGAGATATTAAAAATAGGAAATCTTCCTGTCCTCTGTTTGGGAAGGCTAATTTGCTGTGGTTGATTGTTTCCATCCAGGGCAATGCATTTTCATATTGTTCTGTGAGAAAACAAAAACAGGGAAAAAGATACAAATAAATACAATTTCCTAAACATTGTTGCAGAGGAATGACACTGGATCCAAGTCTGGGGTTAGAGTTCAGTTGTGGTTACCTTCTTGTAATGGTGAGTGTTGTCATATTATAAATGTTTATTTCCTTAAATTAGTAATAGTAATTCATACAAAAGGGATATTCATAGTGATGAAATTGAGCACATAATATGTCAAAGTTGATTTTTGCTTCTGCAGCAAAAAGTGAACCACACAGAAGTTTTGGGATCAGATGCTTGTCAATTTTAATAGAAGTTATGTACTTTCATTTAAAGGAGTATGGTTTTAAATTCAGCTGATTCCTCTTGTAAATAATGTTTTGTAACAATAAAACGACTCTCTTTTTTGGCAATCAAATCCATAAATTAACATTAAAACATTTTTTAAATGATTAACTTGATTAAACAAACCATACCTAGTTTGCAGTATTTGATGGTGTCATATAGCTACCTACATGACAATGAGCATTATCTAGCCACCTAGCTGGATAGCTATTTTCATATCAGGTAGCTAAATGTTAGCTTTATTAGGCCTATGTATTCAGGTGTAGACTATAGTAAATGTAGCAGTGCCTCTTGATAAACTTGTATTTGATTGACAAGTAGGAGGTACACCTCAAAAAACAAACCTTTGCATCAAGGTTCATTGATTTAAGCCAACTGCCAATCCACTTTCATAACCACCCACAGCAGTTTTACTCTCATATCATATTTACACATCATATGAGGGAAGAGGAGGGTTTGGCAAACTGAACATTAAATAGTTGTTGTATTGGATAGATTATCTTCCACTAAGAGGGCCTGTATGGTTGTATTGATGGAAGATACATTTCTGAGGAGGGGCTACAAAATGGTTCAGAACTGAAAGGGGTAGCTCTTGGCCTTTAAGGACCTTACATATTTACAGCAGCACAAAGGAAGTACCACCCCCACACACACACAGTATTATAAAATGTTTATAAAATGTATTTATATGCTAGCTATATTAAGGCAGCATGAAAAGGGAAATTGGTGATATATTCATAAACATACAAATGTTGATTAAGAATTCCTTCATCAAGCATACATTCGAAAGGTAAATTTTCTTGGTAATAAAGCAAATATACAATGGGTACTCTTTGAATTATTGTTATGCGGTTGCATTTACTTGCTTAAGCGCGACTATCTACACTAGCACAGCAGTTTGCCGGATTAACATGTCAAACGCCCCAAAACATGGGCTCGGTGCGTTTCCCTTCAGATCTCAAACCTTTTTGTCTTTATAATAGTTAAACATTCTATCAACACCAAACAAACTTCAAAGCGTGTCTAAATCAAGGCTGCTACACGCCCAAGGGCGAGGTGTGAGTTGCTACACATTAATCCCTTAGTGTATTCATTCATCTGTGGCTATCTACACCTCGTCCTATTCACCAAATCTCAGAGTCGAACGTTGAGTAAAAATACAATTACATTGAGTTTTACAAAATACTATGTAACCCACGCAAAGTAAATGTCTAAATGACAGTTTAGATTTTGGAAAAAGAGATAAGATTTAAGGATGGGCCAAGAATGAAAACGACAGCATAGCCCACTTTAATTAGATTTATTCAATTTAGTCACATACACAATAAATAGTTTTACTTTTGTACACAGGCGACACACAGGTAAAAAGTGCAGAGGAAAGAATCGACATAATCACAAACAGCACAGAACGTCTTTGTTATCATGCAACGACTCAAGAAGACATTTACTTTGACATGTTTAACACTACTCTATTGAATTTCATGAAATCCAATATTAGTACACCGTCATTGGAATACATTAAAATGTAAAACCACTTAAATAATTCCCATTTAAACGTCATTTAAAATCATTTGTGTCCACGCGCTCTTCGTCTGTAATGCCCGTGCCCCCCTTCTCTCCTAGCGCACACGTGCTTGACAATAACCTGAGAGCAATTCTCGCATTTGACTGTGCAGCACCAGTGGAATTTGCAGTTACAACTGCTCACAATCTCCGTCCGCCTTTCCTCGACCCTCAGGCCGCAATCATGGCAGAGCCTCCGACAACTCCGTTTCTCCCACTGGGATTGACTGTCTCCTGGTTGCAGACACTCCCTGCCTTCCGTACCGTGCAGTCCCAGGCTGACGTTCCTTTTGCAGTAGTCCGGGGAGTCCTCTAGATATATCAGCTCTGTCTGGTCGATGGAGCTGAACGCATCCGCGATCGCCCCTCGGCTATCGGCACTATTCCCGGCACGCATCCGCCTCTTGTCCATTTCCAGCTTCTGTGCCTGGTCGTGCTTCACCTTCAGGTAATTGCCGATTTCCCGGAAGTCGGCGAGCTGCAGCCAGCATGTTTGGATAGTGCAACTTTCAGACATACCGTGGCATCTGCAAATTCGTTTCATGGTCGATTTCACAGCCTGTTTGAAAGAACACAATAAACGATAATGACAAATGCTGCATGCGTGCAATGTATTTCCCTATTATTTATTGCAGTCTATATGAAGGTCTATACCCCAAAGGGGTGGAAAAAGTTGTCACTCACCATTCTACCTGCCTCGTTGTTGTGAAGGTTGATTGCAGCTCTGGAGTCCTGTCCGGTCTCGAGCGCATCCACATAACTCTTGGAGATTTTCTCCCCGAATTCCACATTGTCACTGCAGCCACCCCACAGCCACCCGCGACCACCTGCAACAGGGAAAGCGCAATATATCAGGATTATCCCCTCAATACACTCCATAAAAGTGCTATAAATGTATTAGGCCATCTTCTAAGTACCAACGTAGGATGTATGCTTAGGCCAATTTGCTATATAATAATAATAATAACAATATCAAGTCAGGTATTAACTTTACCAAAGGCAACCATTAACAGTCCCAAATTAATGCCTTTGCTTCCCCCTTACCAATTTTCCCATTTCTCGAATGGTCACAGCCGCAGCTATCCAAGTCCCCAAGACTGCAGTTTCTGGTCAGAGTGTACATCACACCAGCGGCACTGATCGCATGGACAAAGGATGTTTCTCTTGTGGCTAGGAAAAAAAAAACACCGTTGAATACGAGGATCTATTCAAACTCTTTAAATAAATTCAACTATCTGACGCTGGTTATGTTTAAAAGAACATTCATTATGTAAATGTGTCTTACCGCTTCGGAGTCCTTTATGAGTGGACAGTGCGCTCTCTGGACAGTTCCACCTGTCCCATGCGAACTGGTGTTTACACTCTTGTATCCCACTTTGTGCCCCCACGTGCACGCTACCGGAATAAGTGAGATATGCCTGGAGGGAAAATTGAGTATTTGAGCTGAGTATTTAAGAGAAATTATTTAATAAATATTCAAGCAGATTAAGCATTTATAGCCATTATAAACGATTACAATTTTCTTACCTTTGGTCCGGTCATGAGAAAATTGTTCAATGACCTAAAAAGAACGGAGAGACAGAAAGAATATCACCATACATTCTTTTACGCTATTATAGCTACAGTTCATAAACCATCGCAATCGATGAGTACACGCAAAATATTCTTACCACGTATGTCCAAGCAGGATCGTGTGATAAATGAAGAAGGCAAAGAGCCATAGAAACGAATAGAAACTCATTGTAGGTCTTCCTCGCTATGCAACGAACCCAAGATTTGGGGAACTGACTTGAAGCTCAAACTTTCACCAAATTTATGGGATCGTTATTTGGAGCGAATGAGTATCTTGCCTTTTGTTTCGAGGATTCGTGGAAGATCATTGGATAACAGCTGTGAGAAAAGTCGAGGAAACGCCTACGGTGAACTTCAAAGAGTATCAGTACACTACAGTTTGTTCTATCAACAAGAGACACAGACCGATTGCCGAGATTAATTAGTTTAATCCAGATCCCCTGATGAGAAGCTACACTAAAATAACACACTAATAAACAAATAATATAGATTTGTATTTAAGAAACCATGTGGCACAAATGGCAATACATTCCAGAAATTAGAAGTTTTTCATTTTTATAGCATTTAATCTGGAATACACATTACAAAAATAAACGTGATCCACGTACTTAAATTGATATCGCATGGCTTTAAAATGGTTGTTTAAGGCTAACTATTGGCTACATAAAATCCACAAACATTTAATATTACAATAAGACGCCTCTTCATATATTATTGTTCACAGTCCAGCGGAGAGTGAACGTGAGCATGCAGAAATTGTGTGGTCGTGCAGACAAAACAGAAACGCGTTCATAACAAGTGTACATAATATATCGTGCTGTGGGTAATTCAAAAGTGCATAAATTTGGGAATGCTTAAATCAAAATCAAAATACTAGACTGTGAAAATACACATATAACTGAATGTTAGACAGAGGCAAGGTGGCATATTTAAAGGGTAAAACAGGAGTCACTAATTCATGGTTTCAGCATCCTGGAGTGCGTTTGCGAAAACATCATGGAAATAAAATATTTGTAAAGTACATAATTCACTGTCTTTTGTCAAAAGCATTTGTGAGCTTCAAGCATCATGTACACGGTTTCGTCTTCGCATGCTGCTCGGTGGTCTGCGACTCCTGTCCCTCCTCGCGCAGAAATATTTAGTCACGACCTGGGTGCATTTGTCACATTTCACTGTGCAGCACCAGTGGAATTTGCAGTTACAGCTGCTGACAGTTTCTGTACGTCTTTCCTCCACTTTCCAACCACAATCGTGGCATAGCCGCCGACAGCTCCGTCTCTCCCACTGGGACAGGTTTTTTCCACTTTGGAGACACTCCCTGCCTTCAGTCCCGTACAGTCCTACACTGACGTTCCTCGTGCAGTAATCTGGTGAGTCCTCGAGATATATGAGCTCTGTCCGAGCGATGGTGCTGAATGCATCCGCCATTGCCCCTCGATTATCAGCACTGTTCCCGGCACGCATCCTCCTTTTGTCCATCTCAAATTTCTGCGCCTGGTCGTGCTTTAGCTTTAGGTAATCGCCGATGTCCCGGAAAGCGGAGAGCTGCAGCCAACAGGTTTGAATGCTGCAGCTCCCGGACACCCCGTGACACTTACAGGACCTCTTCATTGTCTCCTTAATTGCCTACACACGGAAAAATAATAATAATAATAAGCATTTAATGTAATTGCCCATCCGGAGCAGTGATTTTCAAAAGATACACATTATGTATCATAATCCACGTTGATTTTAGAGACAGTATAGGTTTACAAAATGAATACGTTAATTGATCCATACTGACCAATCTCCCTGCCTCGTTGTTGTGCAGGTTAACCGCGGCTCGGGAATCATGGCCTGTCTCGAGAGCATCCACAAACTCTTTGGAAACGTTTTCCCCAAAATCCACGTTATCACTGCAGCCGCCCCAAATCCACGCCCTTCCACCTGCGTTCAAAAATAATAATATATTTATTTTTTTAAACCGTAGCTAAACAGTTCAATCTTGCGCGTAATTAGCCTGCACAATTAAATTGTGTCCTAAGAGTTCAATTTAGGAATTGACGACAGATGAAAACAAACACCACCATGTTCAAACCTATTAAAACCTCCAAACGTATTTATTTCAGTATTAGATAATATTCTCCAAGAATCCTCACCAATTTTTCCAATCTTCGAATCGTCACAGCCGCAGTTATCGAAGTCTCCCACGCTACAGTTCTTTGTGAGAGTGTACATTACCCCAGCTGCACTTATAGCGTGAACAAAAGAAGTTTCTCTCGTAGCTGGAATTCAACAAAACGCACATAAATATATTTTTTAAAATGATAAATTAGTTCCAATGCATATCTATTAATTTTGGATTGGTGCTACAGCATCAACACTGAGTTTTAAAATTGATCTTCCAATAAGTAGGCTACATACATACTCTGCGATTATTCCTGACTAACACTACGCAAACAGAATTCCACTGAATATATAATTAAAGTAGGCTACATATACTTAGAAGTTTAATAAAACATTCCTACCACTTCGGAGTCCGTTATGGGTAGACAGCTGCAGTGGGCTCTCTGGGCAGTTCCACCTGTCCCATTCGAACTGGTGTTTACATTCCTGTATACCACCCTGCGCCCCAGCCTGGACACTACTTGTGTATGTAAGGTAGGCCTAGAGCACCACGAAAATTAATTAGTTTTTTTTTTTACAACCTATTTTAAAATGTACATTACATTCACTCTAGCACATATGACAGAATCATCTGTTTATTAAATACATGTATTGTATTGCTAGTTTCAAGCAATGTGCAATTATTGTGTTCCCTGCGTTGTATCAATCACGCACCTGCATTGCATTATTAATGTGGCAATTAAAGGAACTGGCCTACCTTTGGTCCTGTCATCAAGAAGTTATTGACAGACCTAGAAATGGCACATAGATTTTTTTAATGAAAAATACTTCAGATTCACAACCACACAATGACTAAAAACAACACCAATATTACAATATTTTTTGAATCTTTTGGAAAGCCAATGCACCTTACCATGCAGTTGCAGAGAACACGTGACAGCACATAGAAATAACTACAGATGCAAAGAGATGGCACGGGCCCATGGCAGCAAATGTGTCCTTTTCCTCAATACCGGAGTCTCCTGAGAGCCAACGTCCGAAGTACTGTGAAGAATATAGAAGAGGCAATGGATATAAGTAATCTAGAGGTTGGACGGTTAAGATCCTATTTATACCCTCGTATTCTGTGGGTGACTCTTTTTTTTAACTTTTTACATTTTACTGTGAAACCGTAACCATTAGGTAATTGGTTGATGTGTTGTATAGACTTAGGAAATACCAGCGTAAAACTGCACTTCAAAGCTTTGACACTGTTTTTTGAATAGCCCCTGTTTCTTTTACCGCTTTTCCAGGTGTTGCTCAGACTGAAGTTTTCCCACGTAACCTAATGAATGGCATATAATTAAATGCTATCATAATCATCACCAAGTCTATTATTATTAACACTATAATTTTCAGTATTAGCCTATATTTTTTTTACTGCAAGACTCCAAAAATATACAGGTCACAGTTGAATTAGCCATCCTCGTTAATGTGGACACTCATTTCTGGATGTTAATCCATTCGGTTTCTTTGTGAATATATTAGCTTTATAACGGTGGGGCTAATGGGTGTACACTTAAGTAAGGTGTGTAGTCGTTTTAGTAAGGTGTGTAGTCGTTCAGATAGGTACACATAGTTGTGTTGATTGTGAAACTCAGATAATACGTCATTAGTGAATGGAAATGGTTCCTAAAGTGAACATCATTTCCATGTGTACACCACGCTGATTGCTACTCTCTCAACATTCACTTCTTCGTAGATTCCGTAGAGAAGCGCGAGTGAAGAGAAATACACTGGACAGCATATCGTGTTTATTCTTCCAACATGGATACGCATATACACATACATTATAATCTAAAGCAAGTATGAGGCATCTTCAGCGTTTACTTGGATCAAGGGATTCCTGCTTGGATTTCGTTCTTCGAAATAACCCTGAATTCCCCGGGGTTCATGCTGAATACAGAGCCATAAAGTCATTCTACACTGTGCGCTAAGAGTCATGCAAATAACATGTCACACATTGGCGACACTGGCGCTGTCGTGATAAAAGAATAGTAGATGATGTCCTGGGAAAGGATTCGGTGTGAAAATAGTCTGGAGCTCGTGAGAAGTAAATATCCCTTTAAAAGCTATAGCCTATGGAAATACTATTTTCCATATATTTCACTACCAAAACGAGTATAGCAGGTAGCCTACATGTAATACGCAATTAATTTTAACGATAAGACTGCACACCCAGAAAACGAGTAAAGACTGCAGTCATTAATTCAATAATTATGTCTATGCTTCTGTATGGTAAAGTAGGCCTACAAGAAACTAGACCTTGTCATCAGGTGTTTGAGTCGCAGTTTGGGTGAGACTTTAATTAATGCAAATCCATCTTAATTAAAGGAACGTTCGCAATTTCACGCGGGGCGTCTAAATAGTTAACTGGGCAGATGACGAATCAAGATATGAGTCGCTCTCAGACTTAATTTTATACGTAGCCTAATGCGAGCAAAAAACACGGGAGTCTACTTTCTCCTCGTTTTGCTGGCATTGCGGATAAAATTATTCGTTGTGCCAAATGACATTCTTAAGACTTTATCACACATATCATGAGGAGTTACCTTTTAGCGATTATCTCACAATACATTTTATACATTCAATGAAAATGTAGTTGTGCACCGTTTATGGATACATTATCTGTTGAAAGGCACGGATTACCCATTCATGCATTTTAAAACAAATCGGGGCATGTCCAATCCCATAAACCTTCCAAATCCCGCTTTAAAAAAAATCTTTCCTCTGTTGTTTCAACAATGCACGAACTTCAACTGAACGCTGCTGCTCGCGCCAGGACAATAGAGAAGGGCTCAGGTGAGGATAATCCTCGCTAATTGAATATCAGCAACATCACGCTTTCGCTGCGTCTGAAACTACACCGCACCACACCTACTTGAGAAAATCAAATCAAAGGACAAGTATTTACCATTGATACTACGCTAACTTTCATGTGCATACAGACACCCTAGTCAATGTTTTTTCTTCTTCTTTAATATAAACTGTATAGGTTAATCAGAAAAACAACAGTGCGTTAAACTGAGTGAATTCTTGAAAATAAAATACGAGAATTTAAACAGGTAGGGCCGTAGGCTAGGCTACTCATTTAAAAACAAGCTGCAGGCGTGGTTTAATCAGAATAAAACTACCCCAACTCTGTGGGCCCACAGTTTTTGCACTCATACATTTCACATTTCAGTTTAAGTAAAAAATTACCTGTAGTCATAGTTGACGACAAAGATATTCCATTTCGACGGTCCATTCGGACTCATGGGCTAAAGGGTTTTCATCTTCATTTCATTTTCATCTTCTGAACGGACTGGCGATAGGCCTATAGGCCTTTGCACTCAGCGGCACACGATGGGAAAGCAGGGGAACATAGTCTTAAAGAATCAGCTGCAATTCGTGATATAGAATTTGTTGAAAGTTAAAACAATCTTTAATAATAATAATAATCGAATTGTTGAATAATCTTTGATTTATGATTTTGTATTTTGAAACTTCAAAGGGTAGTGATTAATTCAAGTTCGTTTATTCGGTCAAACAATTCTGTATGTTTTAATTAATTGGGCTGTTACAGCGACATCACTTAGCATACGTTTCCATAACCGTGTGCGACGATTTACGACTGAATTCACAATTCGGAGCTAGTTAAGATAAGTGGAAGAATAAACCGATAAAGGGAGGGAAATTGACATGGTTTTGTGAGTAAGCCATGCCAGACAGGCTGTAGAAGGGTGGCAGGACTACCGACGCCAGAGATCCAGTCGCATTATTAAAGACGATGGCAGGGCGGGTACTTGAAAGGCAGCCAAGGCGGGTCCTCTCACGCCCCATTAGCAAGTGTGAAAATCAGAACATGACGCAGAATCCTGCATCATCAATGGTAATTTGAGAAAAATAGTAGGGATTGAAGGGTTTAATTAAATAGAAGACTAGGGGATCCAGGAACGTAAGTCTTTAAACGTTTTAAAGTTCGCTGCTTCTTATGTGCACACTGGTATCAGCCATTCCTTATCTCCAGGTTATATGTATCATGTACTAATGATACGGAATTTGAATTTTTATTCTGCACAATTGAATAATAATTACAATAATGTTTACATATTGTCAACAAATTAAAACAAAACCCAAATGGGTCGCAGGGATCTCTCCCTGGAAAATTATGCATTTCAGAAACTTGTTTACGGAAAGTGTGACTTTTTATAACAGAAACACTGCTGCTGGTCTTATTTAAGAAAAATGTCTTTCGGTCTCATATATATTTTTGGAAACATGGCCAAGAGTATGCTAAACTGTAGCGAGTGATTAAAACTGCTGATAAAATCATTGGCGTGGATCAAGAGTGCTTATAAATTGTATACAGATCCCATTCCCTGAAAATTAGACCAAATCCTACATGACACGACCATTTTACTCAAAATTTCGACAAAGCAGTCGGAATCTGACAAGTGGCAGACTCCTCAAATGAAAAATTAAATCCGAAACAATTGTTACAAGATTAGCCTATACAAGATTTATTCGTCCCCACTGCAATTAGACTGTGTAACTGATTACATTTACTCTCACATACAGTGCGAACCGCAAACATTATGTAGCGTGTTTATCTACTTATTGATCATTATGTAGCGTGTTTATCTACTTATTTATCCATGACCCTATTTATATTTAAAACTCGTTTTTAATCATGTTTTTTTCTGTGTGTATAGAAGTGCCCCTCATTGTGCAGTTATAGTGTGCTATATTTTTTATGTTGTATTGTACTGTGTTATGTCTGATGTTTTATTTTATCGTTTTTTGTAGCCAAATTAATTTCCTGAAATGGGACAATACAGTTTAAATAACAACTTATTTTAAATATAGCTACTTACCGGTTTCCAACTTTTGTGTTTCATTACTGGAACATTATTGATTTATGGACTGTAGTTTTTGAGAGGATTTTGACCAGGACACAGGGGCTACACCCCTAATCCTTTCATAGGTGCCATGGCATCTTTAGACCATGGTTTCATTACTGTCTCGTCGCACCTTTTACTGTATTGAAGTAAAAACTGGTCCAGAGGAAAGGGTTCCCCCTGCTGGACTACTGACATAACTTCCAGCAGCAACCAGGTTTTACTAAGAGGTTTTCCATGCAAATAGTATGTCATGACTAGGAATGACCTTCGTGGTAATGTAAACTTAAAATACATTTGTGAAAATACAACAATACACAGACCTTTTTCTATGAAAACAATGTAAATAGCTTTACATAGTATGTGTAAAATGTATAAAATGTATTCCTGCAATAAATAAACTATTGAAAATAATGACATATGTACTATAGTATATCATGTTTTAAGTAAATATACAGGGTACAAAATAAAGGAAACCCCAACATAAAGTGTCTTAATAGGGCATTGGACCATCATGAGCCATCAGAACAGCTTCAATACACATTGGCTTAGATTCTACAAGTGTCTAGAACTCTATTAGACAGATGCAACACCATTCTTCCATGAAAAATTCCATAATTTGGTGTTTTGGTGATGACCGGTTCAATTGAGTTGAGATCTGAATGAGATGGCCATGGCATATGGTTTACATCATTTTCTTACTTATCAACCATTCAGTGACCCTGTGGATGGGGGCTTTGTCATCCTGGAAGAGACCATTCCCATCAGGATAGAAATTCTTCACCACAGGAGAAAGGTGATCACTCAGATTGGCTTTGTATTTATGGGCGTTTACCTTGCCACCTAAGGGGCTGAGTGGATCTAAACCATGCCAGGAAAATGCACCCCACACCGTTACAGAGCCACCAGAACGCTTTGTTTACTCAAGTGTTTCCTTTATTTTGGTTTTTACCTGTATGTAACAACAGTGTATTGTATACTTATATATTTTGTTGTTGCTGAACATACATTCAACAAAGGAAACTGGTTGGAGCTGGTACTAAACTAAACTAAACTGAACTAATGGCACTTTAAAAATCTGACTTCTTATAGGGCTTTCATATTTCCTACAAATACGCAGTCCACCTCATACTTTCTGAAATCAATCATATATATATATATATATTTACACAGCAATACATCTGTAGATCTGTGAAAGTACTTTTTTATCAAGAGAGTACTTACATGTTTCCCAAGGTAGTCCTAACAAAGAACCAGTGGCATTCAATGATTATTTGTCTAAAATCCAGTCCAATTCATGGTGTAGGGAGTTTTTATTTTAAATTCCACTAATTTATGCTTAGCTGTTATGTCCCTGTGGAGGGAGGGAGATTCAATATTGGGCTTGGAGCAGGCTACTCATTCATTGTTTGCAACATGCTGTATCCTGGTATACACTGTGCTGAACATCATGCCTAAACAAAACAACATGTAGGCTGTGCTGTAGACAATTTAGGACACCATCAATGGTTTACTCATTGTCTTGAGAAGCACAACTAGCGAGAGGAAAACAATTATAAGACATAATTTGTTGGCAGTATTACCCTTCCATATACCGTCGCTATTATTCTGTGGCATTCCTGATTATGCAAGTTATAGCTAGGCGGAGAGGTTTAATACAGAATTGTAATGTACCATCAGTGTTGTTTACAGTCCGAGTGCTGATTTAAAACGTATACATTCCTATCATTGACCTCAGTCTGGCAGATGCTCACAGATATCCCTCCACATGCACACGTTCACGTATTGGCATGGAATGGCAGGTTTGATTTCTTGGCCTGTGAAAGCTGATTGGTTGGCTTTCAAAGAGGCAGATATGACTCAGCCCCCTAGAAACTGAGATTGTTGTCACGGCAACAGAGCTGCAATGGCAATTTTAGTCTGTGTAAAGTATACACGCAGGGATGACTTGTCTGTCTGAGCTGGTATGAGGATATTTGTGTTTCAGTGTTGGTGAGAGAAAGATCAGTGCTTTGCTTTTCTTTGTCTGTCATTCATTGCAACAAGCATAGCCAGAAGATGTTGCTGAGCTGTTGTCAGTTTAGAGTAGAATTGCATGTACTGGTGATAGGAGCCTAATTCAACTTTCTCTTAAGAGAGAGGGGACCCATTGGCATTTTTGTTCCAACTGCATTTTCTTATTGGTCTTGTGTGCTTTTACCAATTCTCTCGAGTCTCACACTGTAATTGTTGGTCCTTAAAACAGTAACACTAAGCATCATTTCAGAAGGAAAGGACACTTTCACACAGACTTAAACTTTCCTCTTTGTTACCCCAGGTTTGGATGCTCAGCAGGAATCTGGCTTAAAATGCCTTTAAACCGATTATATGCCTTAAATTGAGCTCCTCATGACACCACAGTTTGCCTTTTTCACTGCTGCTTGGGACATATGCAGCTGTTGTGCTCTGACCGCTGTGAAACCAAAAGACCATCTGCCTGAGACCACGCACAGGGAGAAAAACCAACTGTCCCGAATCTCCAAATTTAGCAAAAAAGTATGAGGATTTTGATCGCTAACTGTTGATTATGAAATCTCTTTCTTCATGTATGCAAGTGGGAGATTGAAGCCAGTATGCAGTGTTCTTATAGAATTCCATGGTTTCTTGTAATAAGAACAAGCAAGCCCAGCCAACCCCACCCCACCCCACCCCACCCCTCCCTGACAAAAGCAACACCAAAATCAGTTAATTATAGGAAAACTTCCTTTGAGGTTTATTTTTGCTTCACCTATTTTGTTTTCATTTTTCATAAACAAAAGGAAAAAAATGAACAACCATAAGTAAAAAAAGGGTACATTGAGTTTAACATTGAGTTAATATTGGAAAAAAACAAGCATTACTGAACAGCCCCCGACTTCCCCAACCCCAACCAATGATGTCGACAACCCTCAGTGATTAAGTATCAAATCAGGGTACCTAGTCGTTCCCTATTGTCATCATTGATCATGCACCAGGCCAGGTGGGCAGTTGCTTTCCCTGGCTTGACAGAACAGAACAGAACAGAATAACAGTCAAAGACAGTGAAAAACCCCATCTCTGGAACATTCCCTTTCGCTGGCGTCCTCTCTTTATGGTCAAGGCGTGGTCTCGGCTTTCCTCTCCTGTTCAATGGCTGAAAAAAAGATGGTAAGAAACGTTTAATTTGAGGAGTTTCCTATGAATATCACTGTCTATCTGTCGGTATTTTTAAACAATACTTTTCTTGATTATTCCCAAATTTGGAGTGCCCAGTTGTGACTAAGTGCTTCAAATCCTCTGCCCAATCAGGAGAAAGTAGAATAGCATGCATGTCCTTCCTAAAGTGTTCAGCCAGCCATCGCTTCTTTTAATGGCATTATCCACCTGCTGAGCTGTGCAGTTATTGTACCAGAGTACTGCACAGCAAGCAACTGCATCAACTGGAGGAGTAGCTATTGCATGTTCTAGGCTTGGGCGTGGATGTCCTCTATGCTGGTTTTTAGTTCTGACTGGGTTTAATTTAATACGGTTTTGTTTGGCTGTTCATTGAATAACGATCTGTATTAACGGCTGTGGCAGATATTAACAGTAATATGCAGACAATGTCTGATTAGCTCTGGAGGTTGATTGATCCAGATGAGTACTGAATTAACAGCTAACTGAAGACAAATCATTTAAAGTAATTTGGATAAAAATCAACACACATTGGGTTCCACAGCCAGGGTCTGTAAATCTATTAGGAACCAGCATCCATATTTATTGCATCTCCAAAACCGAGCTATGCAGTTTTGCACAACAAAAAGTGACTGGGCCTAAACGACAATATGAATCTCAATATGAGTGTGAAAATCCTCAGGGTGGGGTGTCAAACCCCGCAGCTCAGACTGTGTCACTCAGAAACCAAATACGGGTCCCCCATAGACACAGGGAGCCGTGGACGTGGGCAGACCGTGCTTCCTTCCCACAGTTCTGCAGTGGTCTGAGACAGATGTTCCCACATGCTTTCACCGTTAAAAAACAGCGTCGGATTAGAGGGAGGTTTTGCTTGTCTGCTACCATCTGTCTTGGACTACTGACTTTGGTGCATTAAAACTAAAGGGCGAGCTGAATCCACACTACCTGTTGTAAATGTCATATTGTGGAGAGCTGAGCTGAACCATATGATACCATCAGTGATCTAACCCTGCATACGCCTACACACGCATTTGCATGTTCAGGTATCATGGCAGCAACGCTCATGTGTGCGCACACACAGAAACACACAGAAACACAAGCACGCACGCACGCACGCACAAGCACGCACAGACACACTGTAGCTGTATTGACGGCCACGCCCAGTCTCTTCAGCTGACGTGGGTATGCACAGTTGAGAGGGGACAGACACAGCCCTACATGGGCGGGGCCTGCGCTCGTCACATTCCCCCCGGGCCTGAGCCGAAATTCCCTACAGACAGACAGACAGAGAGACGGACAGACGGGCAAAGAGACAGACAGAGGGGCAGGGCGACTCACTCTCTTTGGTTGGCAGGGGGTTCTTCTCTCGCGTCTCCGTCTTCTTCAGCTTGGTCTTGTCGAAGCTGGCGATCTCAGTTAGGTCGGGCTTGTCAGACATGTCGGCTGTGAGAGGAAGGCGGACAGTGGGGAAAAGAAAGATGGATGATTTTCCTCAACCCATTTCTCTCCGGGGTTCTTTCTTTGGGAAACTAGAACTCCCGTAGAGTCCCGTTAGCGAGACACGGGCACCAAGATGCTGGTGACATGATTCATAATTTAGTAGCCATTTTATCCAAGGTTTTTTTTTTTTTTTTTTTATGACATAAAACCGTCTCTAATCTCCATCAGCATATGTTGGTTAAGTGGCAGTATGTGGTGGACATTTGAAGAGCAAATGTCAGCATGGTAGACAGGGTGATAAACACACCCATGGGGAACGTCTTGTTCCTCCCCTCCCTCCCAAGAATGAGAGCGAGGTCAGACATGCTCGCCCCTTCCCTCCCCCTCCTTGTGTAAGTAGAGCCCCCCTCCCCTGTCCATCTGTGTGGAGCTCTCCACTGACCACCCCGTCTCCCTCTATCCCGCTGGGACTGGCTTCACTTCGTTCCTGGGCCCCTGCTCTTTGTTCTCTCCTTTCTGCTCATTCATTCCTCCCGACAGCTCTCTCTCCCTCTGCCTCTGTCCTGTCTCACGCCCCCCTCCTCTGCAGTGTCGGTGTCGAGGGAGAGAGAGTGTCCAGACAACGTGTCTCACCAGCGTCTGATCTAAAACCGCACCACGATTCCCAGACTTCCCAGCAGCAAAAAAAAACCTCACTGCGTTTCCCATACATCCCAGCTCTGTAGGTCTGGCAGCCACATTCCCTGTGCTGTTTCAGCACAACTCAAACCCGCCCAGCTCCAGCTCGCTGTGTCTGAATAGCTGACAGCACCATGGAGGTGCTGAGACAACGCCATGGCTTTCAGCACCCTCAGCCGAGATGGGGCGAGGATCCTGGTGAAAACGGTCAGAGAAGGGCTGCGGAAAGTGTCTTGTTGCATCCGATTTTGACATTGTTCTAGCTGCGTGCTGTCAAAAGATGAATTTCCTCAGGGAGGGAGGAAACCCCATTAATGCCACTGAGCACGTGAGCCCTGGAGAAGCAGGTTGGCAACCGGTGCCTTTGTTCAGCCTCTCAACATGTGTATGTCTGGAGTGTCTTACCTTGGAGCTGTGTCTGCTGTGTCCAGGAGCTGCACGTGGGTCCGCGTGTGTCTGTGAGGGAGTCTGTGCTGCGTCTGCTGCTGCCTGTGTGCCTGCAACTCCACCAGGGCGGGGGTTTAAGAGAGAGGGAGAGAGAGAGAGGGAGGGAGAGAGAGACGGAGAGGGAGAGAGAGAGAGAGAGAGACGGGGAGAGAGGGAATGATTGATCAGCCCCTCTCTCTTTCTCTTGCTCTGCCGTTACCCCTCCCTCCTTCATATTCATGCTCCCTGGGGTAGGTGTGTCCTTTTAGGGGGGGGGAAAGCTACTCATGCCAAGGGGATCAGCCATATGCCGGGCTGTGTCCTGCAGAGGGGGGGAAAGGGGAAGGATTGATTAAATAAATAAAGGAGGCATGTGACATAAGCTTCCTGGAAGTGGACAGCTGTGGACATGGGTGAGTATTACTCAGCGTTCGGGTCTGCAGTTGCTGGGGTGGGGGCTGGGCAGGAATCCATTGTAAGGGACCCTGAGAGACAATCTCATTTCTAATTTTAATATATGACCCGGGTATTTGCTCACACTCGGTAACCTTATCTGGAGAGAGTATTTCCCACTGACTTCAATACCATTATTTACCTGTCATCTTCTTACATTAGGACATCCCAGACAGACATAGACGATGACTGCATATTCAGCTAGTTTTTATAAAAGCTGTTGATTAAAGATTTAGTTCCATATAACAGTGACTAAAAACATATTTTTCAGGACCGTGCATGAAAATGTCACAGAAACCAACATTTTGGTGACTATTTCCCTCCCAACATTTTGGTGACTATTTCCCTCCCGCATCCATCCTGCGAGCAGTTCTGAGAAATCCTCTTACAATACAAACAGTAATTTATTATCCCTCTTTGGGGTTTTGACTGGCTTTTTCAATGGCTTTGGCCACAGCACAGAAGAGAACCTACAACCTTACATCTGCCAAAGTAGCTTTCCCCACTTTTTAACAATGGCTAAACTGTAATATCTGACAAAACGGAATGCTATTCAATACTCTGTAATAAAAAAAACTAAAGGCACTTTCTCTAAAGATTAAAGCCTGCCCTGACATCTCTTTTTTTCTTTTTTTTTCTTTTCTTTGTCTTTTTGTTGCCTGGTGTTTTTTTTTTAAAGCCTGTGAGAGTTAGAAAACTCAAATATTTCCACCGTCTTATTAATACACTTGCAAAATGACACCACAACTCAAAACTATTTGACATTGGACCGTTTATAACAGAAAATACCTACACCAATATAAACCATTTCAGCAAATGATAAATTCTTCAGAAATATACTTGCGATACATTAAAATACACACTGTATTAGACCTTTCAGCAAATTAAGTCCTCTAAATGACTGATTCAAAATAGAGAGGTAAAAGAGAAAAAATATACACAGTAAGGATGGGTAAAAGTATGAGTATTTGTAAGTTAAATCTCATGGGTGCTATTGCTTCTGGGTAATTACACTGCCTGGTGATTGTGACATAATCATCTATTGACAAGAAGACTTGCTCATAAGGGTCACAGTCAGACATTTCACATTTCCCGAATGGATACTCCATAACAAAGAGAAGGGGTCTGGGGGTCAATTCTCCATGACATAATATAGTCTCATAAACCACTGATATGATGGAAGTTCATGTTACCCCAAACTTCTGCTTCCGCTTGGCTGAGATTAAAGTAGAAGAATTTTTAAGTACATGGTTTATTGAATTTCATTTATTTCATATTGTACATGTCACTGTGTTATCGAGTTGATTCTGTTCAACATTGCTATGATCTACATTTGTCATTTGAAATCTCACACTTTATCGCTAACGGGATAATTTTATGTTCCCGGTGCCCAGCATATCTGCCTCGTTGAGATAATAATGTAGAGGCAGGGGCTTGTGATGTACTGAATAACCAGCTCAAATCATTCATGAAGTCAGTCAATATTACCTTGGAGAATTATTTTATGGTAGAATGGATAGAAGGATTTCTATGAGTGTAACCTTAGCTCTAAGCTCAGAGCTCCTCGGTGACATCATTCTCTTAGCAAAGCAGCTGATGTGGTAGCTATTGGAAACCATCTTGGCTTTTAGTTATATGTAAATCACTCATTTAGAAATGAGTCATTTGTGGGACTGGACACTAACTGCCAATCAAGTGCTTTAAACATATAAGTGGGATCCTCAAGATTTACCTGGGCTCTCATAGGAGTGTGTTTGTATCTTTGAGTCATTAGTTTGATTTCCAGGAAATCAGTGCCAATATTGTTAATTGCTAGTAATTATATGACATTTGTGATGGACGGAGGTGCATTACTCAAACATGATCTTTTGTCGCCCTCTGCTGGCTCTGAACAAATTGCAACAGTACACATGACCAGGAGACCGATTTTGTGAATTTGCATACAAGTTCAAAAATGGTCAGATTTTGCGCTCATGACTGTATTTCTTAGATACGCATTGTGTGACCTATAACCATGTGAATGACATTGCCACATGTATACCATACATTTTCACATATCATGTGAACACGTTGTGATATTTATCATGCATGGTATGGTATCATGTCACGTTTACGTCACATATATTCACGTGATCGCATACACTCACACGTGACTCACATGTAAAATTAATTTTTCCGCTCGTGTGAAGTCATATTGAGATCACAGTGCCTATGGTCACCAAAAAAAATATTCTCAGTCTCAGAAATGGCATATCTAACCATGCAAATATTTCATTATTTTTATAATCATATTGCTCAGTTTTGTTACATGCTTCAGATGTTTTAAATGTATCGATAATTGCCCATTTAAATTTGTTGCATTGATTCACTGTACCAAGATATTTGGGAGTTAATTTAATTAATTTAATTGAGTGATGGGAAGCTGGATAATATTAAATGAGGATCCTGGTTTTCATTCCAATATCCAATAGAAAATACAATTTCTTAAATTGAAAATATTGTTAATCCATCTAAAAGTCTGAATAGGCAATGGGAATAACCTACTGAATAAGGTGAGGTCTTGAATATGCATTCCATTAAAGTAGTGGATTTATCAAACATTGATAATACATATAAACCATTATACAGTTTAACTTGTTGAAAAAACTTTAAAGCTAAAATATCTGATGTGAGTTATTGCCTGTGTGCCTCTGCCATAGGTTTTTATATGAGGGAAACTTAAAACGGCTGAAACCCATAAAGCAAACATGTAAGTCATTTGGAGTTGGTATGTGTAGCTTTCAGGCACGTAGGCGGGGGGGTTGGGTTCACCCCCCGGTTGGGTTCACCCCCCCCTCCCATGAAATCCCCCATGGTCTGTCTGAAATTTCAGGTCCGATTTACAGGCTCTGAAATGAACACCCCCGACCCCACCAATGTGGGTAAACTTGTGCTAGACTGTTTCATCTGCCACGCTGGCTGGTAAGTAGACGCGAGACAAATACCAAAATCCAGAACATGACGGTATGTACCATGGTCCTGGAGTGTGTCGCGCCATCATATTATCAAGTTACTGACTTTAAAGCAGAGTCATAAAATGTAACGATTCTTTTTTTTCAGTATTATGTCTACTGATTTTTTTAACGTTCTTTCTTACTTGATCTGCCCGTGAATCTTCTTGTACATGAGGCAGCACTGCTTTTAATAGCGATTTCAACCGCTGCCAGCAGCACCACTGTTTTGAAATGAGAATGGCGAGGGGAGTGGCGAGCCGTGATGCAAGAGACAGAGGCAGAAGAACCACCACTCCAATTTAAATCACTTGTCTGGGAATTGTTCAGATTATGCAACTGCTAGAAGGGTTGTCAGTAAAGCAAATGCACTGTGTAAGCTGTGTAAGCGTGTGGATTCAAAAATCGAATCGAGAGCCAAAATACCCAATTCAATCCCGATCACACTTTAGTTAAAGCAGTAGTCCAGCTCTGTAGAAGGATGTTAAGGAGGACATGACTACAGGTTTCCTAGGGGCTGACTCCATCATTCTCACCAAAGACGGTTGGACCTCAGGAGCATGCGAGAGCTACATCACATGATTATGCCAAACAGGGAAATGGCAAGCTATGTGCTTTAAATGAGTTCACTATACACAGTTCATACACAGCAGTTGACATAGCTTACATGAAATGCTGAAATCTGCTGCTGAAGACTGTGCTGAAAAGACCAAATCACCCCTCTGCTGAAAAAGGACATCACAATTAATGATGCTCTAAGCATTTTGCACATCAGGCTAGCAACCCGAAAGGGGCCTGCAAGCACCCCGTGTAAGCTGCCTGCTTGAGCAAATCCAATGCGGCACGTCGCTCTTTCACTGAAGCAGCACTGCCATTGCAATTTAACCAGCAAACAAAGCTGGCTGAAGCTGCCACAGCGATATACAAGCTAATGGATGTTGGCACTCAGTGGAACAGCACCCACGACATGCTGGAGCAATACTTAGTGCTGAAAGCAGCCATCGGTGCATCTCTGATGAGCGCAGATCTAAAAAGGAATGAGCAAGACATCCACACCTTGGATGTTAACGACATCACAGATGTACAGGACATATTAAGGCTGTTGAAACTGATAAAGATGGCTACAGCCATGTGATAAAAAGTGTCACTTATTGCACTGTGAAGCCGGGAAAGGCGGAGGGAGGATTGGAGAGGGATGCTCCTTCCCTTTGGCTGCTGTCAGGATTTCCCGTTCCCTCCCACAGCCTGGAGAGTAGTACTGGACCTTGGACAGCAGCAGCCTCACCTACAAGCAGGCTCACCTGAAGCTGATCAGCAAACAACTAAGGTGTTAGCCATTACCTTTTTTTAGCCTTTACAAAAGCACAGCCTGCCATGCCTGGGGGAGAGTTTTTTTGTTTTTGAGACATGGAGGAAGAGGTACATTTTTGTCATTGTTACCATTGAATATAGCTTTTGGTTCAACTATGTTTTCGTGCTTTGTTTATTTATTTATTACGAGAATTTATTTTATTCTAGAAAACTAGTTAAACGGCTGCTGGCCAACTGGAACATTGCTTGTGGTTTGTTTTTCCATCCACTCACCACCTAGCATGATGGCCACCCCTGCCACCCTGCTACTTCTACCACTTAAATACATTATACAACAGACCATGTCACCAGCTTCAAATGATTCAAAGATTGTGGCAATCTCCAAGAGTGCCATCCTCATCAACATTTCAGGTGGATATAGAGAGAACTGCATTGGATGCAAGGATTTGATCACTAGCCCAGCTTGATGCAGAGCAATTATTTTCCAGACTACCAGAGACAGCTGTCAGCTTGCAAAGGAATCATATATTAATTTACAATATTAAAATATTTAACCTGAATTGTTTTACCTATGTGGTAACTGTTTACAATATTCATTGTAAGATTAGCTAATTATAGAGTTGAAATGTAGGCTAACCTGTGTGTGTGAGAAAGACAGCTTTAAGCAACTATAGGATACAGTTTGTAATGGCAGCAAAGTCTTTTCAAACAATATTTTTACTTTTTATTATTTTCCATACCTCTGCCAATGGAGAGGAGAGAGCAGATGGGAAGGGAACGGATTTACAGCCAGGAGCCCAACCACTGTGCAGGGGCAGAAGCTGGAATGGAGGCATCTGGTCTGCGTGACATATCTCCCCCCCCCCCAAAAAAAAGATTTCCTTGGAAGATCTGCTGGGTGATTTCTTTCAAGCTGTGCCACTTAAGTCATAGGGGGAGAGGAATGGACTTGTACAGAAGTGGGACTTGTAGTCCACTGAATATCAGTCCTCTTGATAGGAGGAAAGATAATGCAGCAATGTACCCAATGCTTGCTCCTCTTGCTAAATCTTATCAATCTGTGCCTGCTACCTCTGTGCCCAGTCAGGATGTGTTCTCCACATCAGGGGACATCAGAAGTCTCAATAGTTTTGAAAGTATGGTGACTTGCTTGCCACTATTCTAGGCTAGCATCTAAAAGAGTTGGCCATATTTTCTGACAGTAAATAGCTGATGGTTGTTTGGAAATGTGTTTAAAGGTTGTCAAAATTAAATTTGTATTATAATATAATATATTATATGATATATTAAAGTGATATGTTTTAAGTTTTGTCCTTAATGTATGAGCAATAACTTGTTCAATCATGTTACAGTTTTAGCTTTCCCTGTTTTCTCAGGGGTAGCCTATACCGTGATGATACCGTACCAGCAACTCAATACTGTGATACAAACTGCACTGTGAACTAAATGCACCATCTCACAACTACCGGTAAGGTATTTTAGCTGCCTAGCACAGCATCACTGTAACTTAAACTTTTCACCAGTAGCTAATTTTGACTGCCTGTGTGTGCCCTGGTACAACCCCTCTTCTCTCTTCACCCAACACACACACAGGCAACACAGATGCAGCAAAGAAAGTTCATACCTTTGTCACAATGCCAAAATGATATGCAGCACTCCGTCCACAAAATCACATTGATTAGCTAGCTCCATTTTTGATCGCTAATGCTAGAAGATCATGAAATGTCTAAATGCCACCAACACTATGGCCGTATCATCCGCTTAAAATGTGCCACTGGAAAGGAGCAAGGCAGTGAGGACTCTCACAATGATGCAGGCAGGCAACATGGAAAAAATCTAAATTATGGATAGGGCTGCCAGCTTGCAAGATTTAATTCATGACACGTTTTTGGATGAGATTATTGAGGGGGATGGAGAGGAATGGATGATACTATTGAGCGGGTGGGGGGACGGGGTTGGTTAGGGGGTACTCTACTGCATATTTTACTCTCAGAAGCGTGTTTTTCGTATAATACTTATTGACATATTTACAAAATGTCAGACATTTGATAACCCTAATGGAAAACATGCGAAATGGGTGAATTGTGTGAGACTCAAGTGCGTTGCATGGAGAGAAGAGGGAGGGAGCCACCAACATTTTTACTACTTTTTCATTTCTACAGAAAGCAAACCAATATAATTGTAAAATAAGGTATATGTAATGTATAAAAGATGTATATATAATATTTCACAATGCAATGACACATATAGGTAGGATATTTAACTTGTTGCCCCCCCCAAAATACATTTCTGGCCACGAGCCAGGTGAGTTTTCACATTGTGCAACATGACATTCAGTTTGGAAAAGCATGCATCTGGCTCCTCTAAGGTCGCTCCAAGGTTCATAACCAGGCTGTGTGCTCTGTTACATCAGCAGCTGCAATCTTATCGTGCCTTGGTGGCGTTTACGAGAATTATGGTTGAAGCAGCTGGCAATTACTTGAAACAGATGACATCATAATCTCTAATACTTAATCAGCAATGCCAGATTGCAACAACTCACACATTAGCAGTCCAAATATGGGGAGGCAGCTAAAGAGTCATTGTGGGACTCAGGTTTTGTTGTTCGGTAGGCGCTGTGAACCGAACGAATGCAATTGTGAAGAGTGCTCGTGCTTTTAGAACGTTGGTTGTGACGTTATTTTTTATCAGTTCGTGTTCGCTGATAGTTCATTATAGTTTCATATCAGAGTTAAGTAGCGGAGAAAGTTTCCGATTTCATTCCTCTGACATCCCCCGTTTCATGGAACTTGGCCTTCAGTTTGGAGATGGTACTAGGGCTCACTCCAAATAATGCCGCAACTTGCTTTTGCGGAACACCAGCTTGAAGTTGCCCTATCGCACGGGCCTTATTGAGATCAGACAAACGTGGCATGCCGATTCTTGGAGCAGACACCAATTGACCACTGTAGCAGGGCCCATGCTCACAGGTGCTGCCAATCAGGTGCCAATCAGGCACCTGATTGTCAGCACCTGGGGGTACCGGAAGCTCAAAACAAGAGTCAATAGCAACAGCAGAATAAGCTGTTTGGCATTGGCAGAGAAGATTTGGCAAATTTTTCATGGGCGCAACCCACATACTCAGCTGTGCTGCTCATCCCACAAATGCATGTTCCTTACAAATGGGACACCATTTAAAAGGGAAATAAACAGGCTTTCCAACAGTATAAAATGTATTGCCAAGAAGCATTGTTACAACAGAGAAATAATCTACCAAACACAAATTTCCGAACTTTTGTTCAATGTTTATATCCACATGTGGTATAGTCTTTCTGTATTTCATTGGCAAACATTATTATTTGTAATTGTGTTGTAACCTAGTAACTGTAATCAGACTCTTGAGACGTGGGTATAACTTTACTCTTTTTTACTTCAGAACGGGATTAAAGAACAGCCTTCACCTTCGAGTACTTTTTCTTCCTTCTTTCTCCATTATCGTGAGTTAAGGTCAATCACAGGTACTATTAGCTTTTAGCGCCCTCTACTGGCGTCTCCAGAACGGCATTACATTACTACATCTTGAATATCGGAAAGATATTTATTTATGTACTGTATACTACTATTATATACTCTGTTGGTGTGTGCCTCATTGGGTGTACACAAGTCAATAGGTTATTCCATGTTGAAGCTACAGATAATGCTAGCACGTGATGTCAATAAGTATTACTGTCCTGCTTGTTGTATTCGTGCATGGAGAGTATATATATGGTAATATGTGTTATCACTATAGTTACTGTTTGCTCATATTATTTGGGTCATTTGTAAGAATGTATTATTCCCCTGCATTATTTCCTTTTCAGACCACACATACACACATATGCACACATATAGCCTACAGATTAGAAAATAAACAACGTCTTCCCAATAAACCCGCTGAAATGTATCTCCTCTTTCACTGATTCACTGACCGGAATCAAGTTCATATCTCAACCAGTGGACTTCCAGAGACCCCTGTCTCTATTGTTTAGCAATCTTGCTTTAACCACTATCACACGTGCTGTTGCATAAGCATTGACGGACATTTGGAAAGAACGATATGTGCCTTAGTTTGTTCAGTAAATTATTATAAATAAAGAGCAATTTTATGTTTTGCATTTCTTTTTTTCCTGCTGTACCGAAAATATGCTGACCCGTAACTTCAAAACTGTAGTACGTACCGAACCGTACTTTTGTGTACCGTTACACCCTATACAGTACCAGTCAAAAGTTTAGTAAGTACACCTTACATCTAGATTACAGCTAATTGGGCACTCCTTCATTCTTCAGCAAGATAACAACCCAAAACACACATTAAAGTTATGCATGAACAATTTTGTGAAGGAGGAATGTGAAGGACAACTCAACCTAATGACCTGGGGCCGTATCTAAGTGTAACTTAAGTGTAATAATTGGTGACTTTTACTTCTACACTCAAATGTAAGAATAAATGTGATTTATCACATTTATTTTGACTTAAAAATACTCTTAACCTGTCAGCCCTCTGGAGCTCTCTTAACTTGGCTAGGAGTAGGCAAGATGGCACAGTTTGCGAAGACGGAGACATGCACTTTCCAAAGGTCTATATAAGGTCCCACAGTTGACAGTGCATGTCAGAGTAAAAACCAAGTCATGAAGTCCTAGGAACTCTCCATAGACCTCCGAGATAGAATTGTGTTGAGGCATAGATCTGGGGAAGGGTATAAAAACATTGCTAAAGCATTGAAAGCACCCAGGAGAACAGTGGGCTCCATTATTGTGAAATGGAAGAAGTTTGGAACCACCACAACTCTTCTAAGAGCTGGCCGTCTGGCCAAACTCAGTAACCG
Organism: Aldrovandia affinis; assembly: GCA_029706075.1. Classification (NCBI taxonomy): domain Eukaryota; kingdom Metazoa; phylum Chordata; class Actinopteri; order Notacanthiformes; family Halosauridae; genus Aldrovandia; species Aldrovandia affinis. The sequence continues at coordinate 4,720,466 of JAINUG010000045.1, read as the reverse complement.
GGTAACTGTGGGACCTTATATAGACAGGTGTGTGCCTTTCCAAATCATGTCCAATCAATTGAATTTACCACAGGTGGACTAGAATCAAGTTGTAGAAACATCTCAAGCAGTATCAGTGGAAACAAAATGCACCTCAGCTCACTTTTGGGTGTCATATCAAAGGGTGTGCACACTTGTGGACATATGATATTTTACATTTTGATTTTTAATAAATTAGCACAAATGTCTATTATGGGCTATTTTGTGTAGAATTTTTAGACAAAAAATGAACTTAATCTATTGTAGAATAAGTCTGTAACGCAATGAAACGTGGAGAGGGTGACAGGGGTGTGCATACTTTCCGGCTTGACTGTATACATGTATATACATATACTCTGTATATATAACATTTATTTATATAGCTATATATCAAACTTGATACCTTTCATGAAACATAGTCCTAGCCAGAATGTTGCCTTAATGGCTGTGAGACGAAAATGGCGGGGTCACATCATTTCTGAAAGAAATTCTATTGTTATTAGATGATGCAAAATAAAATAAAAATAAAAATATAGCTTCTTGATCGTGAAATTATTATTTTTGGACAAATCTTGTCAGAGATTCAATTTCACCATCCACAGCAAGAAATGTGTGCCTTGCGAAATTAAAGTTGTTATGACGTTTTGTGGCAAGATGCAGCTGTGCAGCAGTGGCGATTTGGGGCCATCCCAATATGTGATCAGTTATGCCATAATGCAGACAATTATGGCCCTATAACGACATCTCTCTCACAGTGAAAAGATTCCTTTCCCGACCAAACCAAACTGATTTTATGCAAATGTCCAGCTTCCCTGGAGTTGTTGGAGAAATGGACGGCACGCATGGGCTCTTGGCCATTTCAAGAGAACATCAAGAATGTTATAGTCAGCATCAAAAACAACATTAATGGAAAGAGATACCACAGTGTCAATACTCAAGTTGTTTTTGATGCTGACTATAACATCCTTGATGTTCTCTTGAAATGGCCAGGATCCACAGGATTCGCAAGGATTTTGAATGAGAGTGGGCTCAGAATAGACAATCATGTGCCGCCTGGATGTCACTTACGTGGTGAAAAGGGATATCCTTTAAGGCGATGGCTTCTGACTGCCTTAACAAAAGAAGAGGCAGAGGCTCTTGGTCCAGTTTTTGCAATGATTTTATTTATCTTGGCCAATGTGTTATTTGTATAGACACATGCGTATCTGGCTGACCTCGTATAATGGCACCTTCAAGAGCCTACGTAGGCCTGTATATAAACCTATTGCTATCATTGCAGCACACAAAGTGACAAGAAGTGTGGTGTAGAGGGGAATAGGGCCGTGGAAAAGACAATTACACATCCTTCATGGAGAGATAAGGTCAGCCTCAGTCGTATCATCACTTCCTGTGTCAGACGCCACACCATTTGTAAGGTGCATACCCAAGAACAACCATGGTAGTGACGATGGTGGTCATGATGATGATGACGAAGACACCTTTTTGGGCAGTACATCAAACCTGTCCATATTCGCCATGTGTTTAATTTGAAGTAATTTAGGCTATTGCTCTATTCTACACATTTATATTTTATACAATTTTGGCTTAATGTAAAACAGGTTGAGCAGCAATCATATGAAAGGTACTATATAAATAACATTTTTAAAACATTTTTTATTGAGTTTGAAGATACGTTGGTTCTCAAGCAGCTCTTTATAAACCCTGAAGTAAAGATTTTACCATCTGTAATTTATAGCACTTGTCAAGACTTTATCTGAAAGCCACTACTACGAATCTGTCTGTTTCTTTGCAAGTTACTTGTAGCATCTTTATAACATGCTCTTACATGCAACTTTGAGTAATTCTCAGAATCTTTGTACATATGGCCCCTGATATTTTCCACAAAACCTTGGACAAACAAAAATATTCTTAATATGAAAGGATATCTGTGTTATTTTTTATGTCATACAAAGTGCAAGCTGCATCTTCTTTCTCCCTGTGCTTTAACTCTATGGGCCCTATTTTCGTGCCGGCGCTAAGCGGCGTTATGCCCTAGCGCAGGCGAATTGCCAGTTTCGTCTGTCGCAAACGGAATATTTCCCATCTCCGCCGAGTTTGGCAATTTTGTGGTGCGCAATGAAGGCGTTTGTGCGACTATGAGCTGGGCAGCGCAATAGGGGGTGTGACTATGAAAACAGTCAGCGCTATGCAAATTTGGTGTCAAATAATGAGTTTGCGTTAACGTCCAACTAGACCACCTCCTAGCGCAAACGCTAGCGCTCTGTGCAATTTGGTGACTTTATTGATGCGCACATATGAACATAAGGTTATCTGAAATCACATGAGAATGTTTTGTGAATATTGTGTATTTCCCCCCACGTTGAGGCAAATCGTCCAATCCATGGGTAACTTGCAAACGTAATCAATTAAGCTAAAAACTATTTCACCACAGCTTGTGGTTATTCAATGCATGGACATGAAAGACTGAAGCCAGCAGGCCATTCATTGCTACCGTTCAGTAAGATACACCTGTTAAATAAATATATGTTTGCACATTGTTTTTCTTATGTGAAAGGGTTTTATTCTTTCCATTTGCACTACAGAAAATGGAGTACATAATTGGACGCCGAAGGCGATACTGTGAGCGATACCCTGGGTTTGGTAGCCGGTGTTTGCCAGATGGCTATCAGTTCGGCTGTACATGCAGTTTCTTCCAGTCTTGTCCAACATGCAAATTAGTTTATTACTTTTCCTACACCCGACAGCCAGCAGAGAACTAAACAGGATTTTTATACGCAATGCGGATTCCCTGGGGTCTTGGTTGCCATTGACTGCACGCAGTTGCACGCACCATCTGATCACAGTATCATTTATGTGAATCGGAAGGGGGTCCACTCCATTAATATCCAGGTGGTTTGTGATGCACACTCCAGGGTGACGCATGTAAGCCTACTGCATGACGAAAATAAATGAAACAGGCCTAGTTGCAGTTGTGAGTTTTTTTATTTATTGCTTTCCATTTAACAATTACATTAAGTTAGAAGAAAAGAAACATTGTTTTATTAAGTTGGAAAGCCTACAAATAAAAAAAATGAGATGGTAAAATAAAACATCTTTCTTTTAACAATGTAGGTCTCAAAATATAAACTCAAATCATGAAAATTAATGTGTGCCTTGTTTTCCCCCTCTGATTCACGTGCCAACTTTTCCGCACCTCCTCGCTCTCCTCTTTTGAGAAGCGCTCCTGGCGCAGCCGCGCAAAACTGTCATCATGTCAGGAAATTGCCAATTTGCTATAGCGTTAGCGCACTGGTATTTAAAGGGATAGAAAATAGGTGTTCTGATTGGCCATTATGAAACTAAACCCGCACCACACCCACATGTATTTTAAAAAGTTAATCCAACCTCTTTTACAACTGTGCCGGAGGTGTGCTATCGTCCTAAGTCACGAAATTACCAAAATTGTGTTAGACACGCCCTAAAGCGCCACCGTCTTCGCTTTGCGTCTGCATTACTGACACCGTCTTAATTCACCAAAATAGGGCCCTATGGCTGTTTATTTTCCTCATTCTGCTTTTTAATAGTTTGACCACGAGGGGGCACTACTCCTTGATTTAACCACAACCCAAATGTGTAATGCTCCCAAAATCTGCAAAAAAGTCAAATAAAAAGTCTAAGTAAAAATCTGCAAAGTTTTAAAACATTCCACTCCTTTAGAAGTATATTACCATATCCGTAAAGTGATTCAGTAACTTGCAGAAAAGGAGCAAGATTGATTCATTTGACCTGCGAGTCACGAGAGCCGCTTTCTTAGTAAGGCAAAACATGAAAGAGAAACGACTTGGTTATGCCTTTGTAAACATCCATTTTTCACTGCCAGCATTCCGACTCTCCCCTAAACTACCCGCATGAATTAGACAAATTTAATATGACCCCACTAATCCAGGAGGATACTTTGAATATATGCTAATCTGACAGTCTTTGGCAACATCTGCTCCAGTTTAATATTTCATAACCCACATCTTTTAAGAATTTTGCATGAGATTATAAAACATAGCCAGCAGGTAAAGGATAGGTACTGTGAATAATTAGCCTATCTAACCTCTTTCAACTTTGATAGGACAGCTTCTTTGTTCATCCATTTGGCAATTTGAATACTGCCACAAATTAAAACATTTAAATGCCAGAGACATAAACAAAACAGGCAGGACAGCCCTCAGTTTCACAGCAGCAGATGGAAAGAAACAAATAAATAACCAAGTTTAAGTAATTATCTTAACATGACAAGCAGAAATATAGATGTGTTCAGAGTTGCTGCCTGTAGATTTCCATTTGCGTTTCCGACCAAACTTAACCAATGACTACTTCCCCAGACATGACAAGGGGATGTAATATTGCATGTCCTGTTGTATGATGTGAGGCCACTGAACCAGACCCATGGCTGAGTGGTCTTATGCTTCTTATGCCATTCAGTTGAAAAACATACCTTCAATAAGATAACCAAATCTTGTATGACATTTTAAAGATGTTTTCATGACCAGTTACTAGTCTTATCTGAATTGGATACACATCACATACACACGTAACTATACATTAGACAACTATCATCAATTGGCGGCACGGTGGTGCAGTGGATAGCACTGTCGCCTCACAGCAAGAAGGTCTCGGGTTCGAATCCAGGCCGGGGGCCTTTCTGTGTGGAGTTTGCATGTTCTCCCCGTGTCCGCGTGGGTTTCCTCCGGGTACTCCGGTTTCTTCCCACAGTCCAAAGACATACACGTTAGGCTAATTGGAGAGTCTAAATTGCCCGTAGGTATGAGTGTGTGAGTGAATGGTGTATGTAGTGCCCTGCGATGGATTGGCGACCTGTCCGGGGTGTATTCCTGCCTCTCGCCCCAATGCATGCTGGGATAGGCTCCAGCCTCCCCGCGACCCTAACTAGGAATAAGCGGCTGAAGATGAGATGAGAGATGAGATGAACTATCATCAATTATCACTGAATATGTATACTCTTAATCACTGAAGAAATGATTAAATTCAGTCGCAGTTTCACTACATCACCACCATAACAACCAACACGAGCACTCTACCTGCCTACGGATCTTGGTCAAAGCACCCCAGCCCGTTCAAAATCAACCACATCTCAAGTTTGCTTTGTTCAACACCCGAACCCTAAATAACAAGGGCTTGATGCTCAGAGAATTCATAGCAGACAATAATCTCGACTTTCTCTGCCTCACCGAAACATGGCAAATACCCCTGGAATATTTCTCAAATATATTTTTCTGGTCCTAAATTTTTAACCTGGTTACTGCAGTCATTTACCGCCCCCCTAAACCTAACCCTGGTTGAAATCATATCTCTCTGACAAACATCAATTCATCTCCATCAACAACTGCAAATCCTCCATGATACACAACTCTACCTCTCACCCAAGACGTAAAAACATGGATGCAAAATAACTTTCTCAAACTCAACTGCAATAAATCAGAAATCCTCATCATCAGCCCAAACTCTCTCACCCGCTCCACCTAGGATTTATGACTTAACATCGATGGCTCCATTGTCAGCCCCTCCACTCACGTTCGCAACCTCGGAATCATCCTCGACCCCACCCTCTCATTCCTCCCTCATGTAAACCAGATCACAAAAACTGCCTTTTTCCACCTCAGGAATATTGCCCGCCTCCGACCCTCTCTATCCTTCTCCGCTGCTGAAACACTGATACATGCATTCATAACATCCAGGCTCGATCACTGCAACAGCATCTTATATGGTTCATCAAACTAAATCCTCAATAAACTCCAATATGTTCAAAACTCCGCTGCCCGCATGCTCACCTCCACCCGCAGCACTGATCACATCACCCTTGTTCTCCATGACCTCCACTGGCTCCTGATCAAATACAGGATACATTTCAAGTTACTACTCACCACCTTCAAAGCCATCAATAACCTGCCTCTCTGACCTCCTCCACCACCAGAACACTACCCATCACCTCAGGTCCGCAGACACAAACTTATTCCAAACCACCAGGACAAAGCACTGGGCCTGGGGCGACAGGGCCTTTGCTGCAGCCACCCCCTCCCTTTGGAACGCTCTCCCCAGCCACATCTGAAAGGCCAACACTTTGCCCTCCTTCAAGAAAGCCCTCAAAACCCACCTTTTCACTATTGCTTTTGACATCTAACCTTTTACCCCTCCCCTCTCCCCCTTCCCTCCCTCTCGCTTCACAGCTCACATTTTATATTTCTCTGATTTTACTCATTTACATTTACATTTACTATCTTTTTATATATAAAATGTTTTATCCTGTGTTTGTTTGATTTGTGTATTATGTGTATTATTATATATTATTATAGTATTATTATTATTAGTAGTATTATTATAGATGTAAACACAAAGACAAATATAGCTAATCTTTTTATTTTTATATGATTTAAAAAATGTAGGCTACAGATATATATATGAATGTGAGGTATTAAATGTGAACTTGTTAAATTGCAATTCATTGGAGGACCAATGCCAAATAATAAATATAGCCAAATATGAAAGATTATATAGCCTAATGTGAAGTCACTGAAGTACTGTAGAGGTACCCCCATACAATGTAGAGGTTTTACCTCTACCACTGTAGAGGTAAAACATTTGTAAGTAATGTTATGGAGAATGTCGTGTTGTGCTTTTGTGAATTTGAGCTGGAATGTTTACAATGTTAATGTTACTAATGTCACCACAGCAGTCACATAATTTTTTGTCACTTCAGATAACACTCCTATCTAACTTCTCCTATCTTCACGGTTCTGTTGTGTGATGGAAAAATGACACAGGGACTTGATCTGGGAAGGGATAGTTATGGATTCAGGTTGTTGCTGTACCGTACCGCATTGTGCGGTGGAAAAGAGTCATTTGTGTACTGGCATTGAAGATAATTGAATACAATAGCTACCATAGTCATTAGTTAGCTGTGATATGGGAGATAATTGGTAGTTGATTACTACCATCTACTGATCATTGTAGGTATTGTTGTCATAATCAATATTGTACATCAAAAAGCATATGATGGATGCCATCAAGAAGTAGCATAAAAAAAAAGACATATGATTGATTAATCGAGTCATAAATTCAATGACTGAAAAAATTTAAAAAGTAGTAACTGATTTTTTGATTGATTGATACCTCTAATAAATATAACTATATACATATATATATATATATATATATATATATATATATATATATATATATACTGTATCTTGTGGCAACCGGCTGAAGGAAGTGGCTGATTGAGGAGCAGTATGTGGTGCCACACTTGCTTCACCCCCATGCCTTGAATGGGGTTGTGAGTAGAAAAGCTACACCTGAGGCATAACCAAGTCGTTTCTCTTTCATGTTTTGCCTTACTAAGAAAGAGGCTCTCCTGACTCGCAGGTCAAATGAATCAATCTTGCTCCTTTTCTGCAAGTTACTGAATCACTTTACGGATATGGTAATATACTTCTAAAGGAGTGGAATGTTTTAAAACTTTTTTTAAAGCAGATTTTTACTTTTACATTTTATTTAACTTTTGCGTACTGACCATTGAACGTTTGAGAACCTCAATTTGGAAACTGACCATTGGATTACGAACATTGACAATGAGTAAGGATTGGACTTGATTAAATTTCTTCTGTCCCCCCTTCCCCTTGTTAGTTTCCCGAAATAAAATGTTTGTTTCAAATTTCTATTTTTTTTCCATTTCATATTTGTTATTAAAAACTCACATGCTCAAACTGAATTTTTATAAAGAAGTCATTAGATATGTCAGCACATATTTGAAAGAAAAAAACCCGTAAATATGCTGGTTGCATAAGTGATGGCACCTTTCGCAACAGCTTCATGTCTTTTTGGGTATGTTTCTACCATCTTTACACACTGGTTGGAGGTGATTTTCACCCATTCTTCCAAGCAGAATTGCCCCAGCTTAAGTTTTTTGGGAGACTGAAATAAGTTTTCTTGCAGTATCTGCCTGTACTCTGCCCATTATTCCTGCCCAAGTTTCCCAGTTTCTGGTGAAGAGAAGCATTCCCATAGCATGATAAAGCCACCACCATGCCTCACTGTAGGGATGGTGTTACGTGGGGCATAGTCAGTGTTCAATTTGTGCCATATATAATGCTTAGCATTTTGGTCAAAAAGCTCTATGTTAGTCTCTGACCACAAAACCTTTCCCCACATCTTAACTGGATCACTTATATGCTGTCTAGCAAATTCCAGGTGGGCTTTGAGATTATTTGTTTTAAGTAGTGTGTTTTTTCTTGCCACCCTGCCATACAGGTCAGTATTATGCAGTTGATATTGTTGACTGATGCACTATTACTCCATTCTCAGCCACTGAACTTGGTAGCTCTTTTAGAGCAATTGTTGGCCTCACAGTGGTTTCCCCCACAAGTCTCCTCCTTGTTTGGAGGGGTATCATTGACCTTTGCTCTGACTGTTGTCTCATATTTAACCTTTGTTTTGAAAATGCTAAAATGTTGGCAGCATCAGGCTGGGCTGCCAGTGTAAAGGGCAAACTGGAGCACCCATTTACCCAAAGTAAATTCTGACCCTAACTCATTGTTGCTTGCAGTTTTACTTTGTTTCTGAAAGTTAAGATAGGACACCCTTTTTGGGTGGCTGCACTGGCAAAATCCACTGGTGCACCCACACCGCCCATCACACACTAAAAGATAAGATAGGAGGCACCCGTTCCTTGTGGTCTCGCCTCTTCTCTGTCCTGAAGAGACTCAAAACCCACCCACAAGAGACTTTTTTTCAGACTCCACTACCACTGAATTCTGTACATCTAACCAATTGTCATCACCACTGCCTACTTGTTTAATACTTTTTGTATATTTATACTTGTTTACTCCTCAAAAAAAAGAAAATAATCTACTAACTTTTTCTTTCCCCGGTGATACAGGTATGGTATGCAGCTGCCAACAATGATGTCTATTGCTGTATTACTGCGAACAATTGATTGATCATACCATGTATTAATGCACATCTTGTAAGTTGCTCTGGATAAGTTGCTTAAAGTAAATGCTTAAAATGTAATGTAATGTAAAATGAATGACTCATTTTAGGCATTTAGCAGACGCTCTTATCCAGAGCGACTTAAACAGTTTTACATTTAAAACTCCCATGGACTCCCATGGTTGATATGGTGTTTGCAGTCTGCCTATGCCAGGTGCACATAAATTGTACTCCAGCTCTGTTCAGCTGGTGGACTGCAGAGTAAAACTAATTTGCTGGCCTTGAAGGAGTTGTGTGCTTGCCTGTGTTCTCCCAAATCAATGGAAAACGTGGCACTGATAGGATAGGTATGATAATATGATTTGGCATTCTAAATTGGGAGAAAAATAAAAAATATGGGGAGTAAACAGCGTTGGCAACGCTTAGTTTGTGGGTTCATCTGGGGCTTACTGGAAAAAATGTATGCATTCACTACTGTAAGTCGCTTTGGATAAAAGCATCTGCTTGGTGTATATTATTATTATTATTATTATTTTAGGTAAGTAATTGACCATGGGACCTTATTTAAAAGTTCAACAGCAACAGTAAACTAAGTATCTGGTAAATACAAACATACACCTTTATTTAAACTAAATAAATATCCCAGTAAATTCTAATCTACTGAATATCTAAACATATTCATGGTTCCCCACAGGATGTAGGTTACTTGTTATGCTGTGTTTGACCAAGAGATGTTGTTGAATTATGTTGTTGTTGAGCATGAATTATGATTAATGGACATTAAATAGACATTTTTATGGAGCCCCTCTGGTTACATTTGAAAGGGGAAAAAGCCATGACTAATGCTTAGGAATGAGATTTGTATGTCGTCGGAATGAGATCCAATGATGTCCTGACCATGACAACAAAAGTTGCGGGAACAAGATCCATATTTTGTGGAAAAATAACACATATTGCTGTGTATATACAGTATAATGATTTAAAAAAGCACTTTTTTATCATTATATATACATTAGGGCCCCTAACATCTTGCAACTTATTTTTAGAACACACAACAAATATTACCGGAACTTGAAGACAAAAAACCCCTCCAAATACAAAACAATACACAAAACCTACATTAACTTAAGCAGCTAATGAATGCATATATTTTCTGACATTATGAGGCAATAAGAGGCAAATCATTCCTTGTTAGGCTTTAAAAGCTGTCAATAGTTTTTAATTCAACACTTTCTTACTTCCAGAATTGTAATTATGGTTGGAATGAAAATATCAGCATACAGAGGGGTGCCCCAGGACTGAGTTTGGGAACCAGACGATGGCCGGTGTGGGTGCAGGCTTTTTTTCTAGTCCAGCTTTAAACCACTTGATTCACCTCATCAACTAATCATGGTCTTCAATCAAGTCCTTCTATATTAGCTGAATCAGGTGTTTTAGTAATGGGCTGCAACAAAATCCTGCACCCACAATGCCCTTCTTGGATTTAATGATTTAATGTGCATTGACACAATTGACCACTTGGGGGAGGTAGAGGTCTTCAGCATGCATCTGTGTTCTGGCAACAGAGCAGCTCCCTCTCCGAACTGCTCAACAAAGTTACCCCTCTCTGCTGCGTAGTGCTCCTGGTCACCATGTGCACATCTGACCACTCTGAGCAAGAGGCCAAACGAGAGGGACATGATTTCAGAGCCATTTTCCTTAGGCTATTGTTGTTCTGGACACCAGAGCATGCCGATTTAGTTTAATTTGTTAATAAAAAACTGAAATATTTAGTATATCGGATAACTGCATCGTACACAGGTCTTAAATTCTCTCCCCCCTGCAGAGCCTGCCCCCGGCCTTGGGGGAAACCACTCCTTTGCAATATGTATGTCTCCTTGTTATATTTTGGGTCTCAGGTTTCAGCAATAAACATCAATATAACAAAGGCAATGATATAAGTGGGGGCAGGGAGCAAGGGTAATAGAATACAGGACTAACTACAATATTGTGACTAATCCCTTTGTATTGTGATCTGAAGGCGGCTGCATTACTGAAATAGGGCACACCATTCACTGATTATATAACTACCTATGCATATGAAACACATTTTACATCGATTGATGTAGGGTTGAATTTGATTGGAAAAGATGCATTGAATAAAAAAGTACATTTTATAGGAAGAAGGGGTTGGGTCTGCCTTTTTCACCTGAGTATTCTGGCTAATTCACATCATGTTTCTGACATTTATCAAGCGTGTCGTCTCCACTTCCGGGACACCCCTGTCCTCATATAATTCAGGGCAACCTGTAATGATTGCAAAGCCACTTGAGTGCTCGACACAGCCGCCTGTCTGTGTCTCCATCAGGGTCTGTCTCCATCGCTGCCGTGTCGGTCACACTTGAAATATCACTCAATGTCTGTGCCACTCCAGAGGGCAGACACTGGGAGGTGATCACCATCCTCAGTTCACTTTTAGATCACAGGAGGGAAAAACTATGCTTAATAATATATAGTCTGCTGGAGAATTTAGCTATTGTCACCTCGATGACCCCATCAACTTGGAGTTGATTGTTGTGGTGTTTACACATGACTGCCTGGTTTGCGGAACAGGTATACAGACTATGATACCATTTCAGTTTTTGAACAAAACAAAATACAATAAGAAATTATGGTCCAGCCTCATAACCATGATAAAAATGGACTCCATCATTGCACCAGGGGAAAATATTGGGGAGTGGAGTAATTTAAGACCAAACTCCTACTTACAGTGGGTATAAAAATGATTCACCCCCGTTGGCATTTTTCACATTTTATTTTATTTACTAATGAACTGTAAACCTATTGATTGGTGCTGGGAGGTAAGTGACTAGAGGGGGTTAAAGTTCAAATTATTTGAACTTTGAGTGCAGTAACTGTGCCGGGCGGCAGTGTAGTGTAATGGCTAGGGAAGTGGGCTTGTAACTCAGAGGCTGCTGGTTCAATTCCCAGGTGGGGGCACTGCTGTTGTACCCTTAAGCAAGGTACTTAACCTGAATTGCTTCAGTAAATATCCAGCTATATAAATGGATTGTATGTAAATTGTGTAAGTCGCTCTGGATAAGAGTGTCTGCTAAATGCCTAAAGTGTAAATGTAATGATGTGCCCGCAGCACACTGCCTAGGTGGGCGCATCCATGTAGGAAAGCATTGGAAAACAATTGGCCGCATTGACATTTTTTCCATTATACATTTATATTTACGGCAGTTAGCAGATGCTTCTGTCCAGAGCAACTTACAAAAAGTGCATTTAAACATGGTAGGATCAATCATGGTTAGTGCAAGAGATCAGTGTAGTAACACTGAACATACATCATCATTGGCAGCAGCACATCATACCTATAACACAGGGAAAGAAAAGTGAGTTCGTTTTTTCTATAAAATTTGTAAACATGTAAACAGTGATGATGGCAGTTAATGAATGTAGAGAATCAGTGGTAGTGGAGTCTGAAGAGGTGGGTTTTGAGTCCTTGTGGAGTGATTCCGCTGTCCTGACCAAGTACGGAAGATCATTCCACCACCGGGGGGTCAGGACAGAGAAGAGGCGAGACCGTGAGGAATGGCTGCTGGGCACCCGAAGGGACGGAACAGTCAGTTTGCCAGAGGAGGCAGATCGGAGGGGTCTAGCTGGGGTGTAGGGTCTGATGAGAGTCTGAAGGTAGGAGGGAGCAGTTTACATTGCGGCCTGAATATTTCAGCATCAGTGATTTAAATATGATTCTTCCTGCTATAAGGAGCCAGCGAAGTGTGGTGAGTAGTGGAGTGACATGCCTGAACTTGGGTGGGTCGAAAACCTGGCGTGCGGCAGCATTCTGCACTAGTTGCAGTGGCTTAATGGCACAGGCCAGTAAGGCTGCCAGCAAGGACCAGGCTTTTGTGTGAGGAACGGGCAAATTCTCCGGGTGTTGTGGAGGGAGAATCGGCAGGTCCAGGTGATTGCTGCAATGTGCCCCTAAAACCACATTTGATCGTCCAGAGTCACACTAAGGTTCTTGGTAGACCCGGGACGGAGACACTATGGAGCCTTCCACGATGATTGAGGCGTCAATCATCAGGGGCCCTTTGCTACGAGGAAGAGCAGCTCGGTCTTCCCCAGGTTGAGCTGAAGGTGGTGGGTGGACATCCAGGCAGAGATATCTGCCAGGCATGCAGAAATATGCGCCGGAACCTAGGTACAGAAGGAGAGAAAGAGTTGAGTGTCATCAGCATAACAGTGATATGAAAAACCATGAGCAGAGATAACAGAACCAAGTAACTTTGTATACAGAGAGAGCAGGAGGGGGCCTAGCACTGAGCCCTGTGGGACACCGGTTGAAAGGGTGTGGGGAGAGGGATCCTCTGCATTATAATGTGAAAGCAGAGTAAGACAAGCGGGTGAGGGGGTTACAGATAGATCCCAAATACACTGACTTATGTGTAACTTACAGAGCTGAATTGTCTTTACAGTACATGTGACTGATAGAAGCTTGGTCTATTGAGAGGCCTTGCTTTGATTGCCTCTTTACTGATAGAGAGACAGGAGTGTAGTGAATTATGAGCAGAATCATGGACACTGCTGAATGCTCATGCATAAGGTGGGAACAGACCTATATGGTTTGGCACTGATTGAGTACTCATATTCACACGTATGAATGTACAAAGTGAGGATAGAAGGAAGAACAGCCATTCCCCATATATTGCAGAGAAGAAGGAACACAGTCAACAGCCACAAATTACCAATCCAATCTCTAGCCAAAATAAGATGATGGAATCTCTGAGATGCACCCCTTTTCTGTTTTATACTCCTAGAACAAAAACAAGGCCTTGATGCAGATTGAGTGCTATCCAACTTGTCATTGGCTTGTCATTACAAAGGTGTTTTGCTGATTAAATATTTGTTGTCTCCAGTGTTCTGTTCATATGACTCTATTTCAACACTCAGTACCATTATCCTCTTACACAGATCTTATAGTCTAATATTTACTATTGGAAGGACAGATGTTACATTTTATGTGAGTAATGGATTATATTTTGGAGGATTTACGGTTGGAAGAACAGCAATCCATGGTTTCCCTAGAAACAGAAAGGGTGGCTTTACTTACAAAGTTTAGAAAGGATACAAGCCTGCCAGGCTTTTAAAAGATTATAGACATAGCACACATCATTTGACAAATCTTTCCCTTCCTCCATCTCCTCTCTCCCCTCGGTTTCTTGGAGCTGGGTACAGTTGACACAGCTGCATTCACCAGAGCGTGGAGTGGAGAAGTAGGTGTAACACAGATCAGTGAGTGCAGCTCACACACACACACACACACACACACACACACACACACACACACACACACACACACACACACACACACATACATGCACACACGTACACACATGCACTCTCACATACACAAATGCAAACACACACATACCACCTAAACCCCCAAACTCAACACATAAAAAAAAAATGTACAAGCACACAGACACACACACACAGAGAGACACACACAAACACACAGACGCACACACACGCACAAACACATTCATTTCCTAGCCTGCGGAGTACTAAGTACTAAGTACTCTCATGCTTGGGATAATTAGGGTCTTTAGAATGAGTTAAGCAGATCAGAGAGAGAAAAAAGATTTGACGGTCACTGAGAGGAGAACTGCAGTCACTGTGGTGAAGAAGTGCCTCAATTCTCCGAAGAGAGAAAGAAGAAGATTGACCTGGCCAGACCTGCGTCAGTTTCTCAGTGTCCAAACAAAGGAGAAGAGAAAAGAAAAGAGATGGAGGCTAAGAGTTATAGCTCAGACTCTCCACTTCGCCATTATAGACCCAGCATCACACCCGACTGACCTCGTAAAGGAGATTGAAAATTATATTAGCTGTCTTTTCAAAGGTGCAGAGAGGACAGTACAGTGGAGCTTCCTGTGCAGAAATATCTCACCTGTGCATGCACATTCAAACTGGTACAAACACCTGCACATGTGTGCCAAATCATTTGATTTGATCATTTGTTACAGTCAATAGTATCGACAGTGTCTATAAATGTTTCACATCGATCAGTATTTTCTCATACGGAAGATCCATCCTGATTTTCCCCTAGTGCTGCTGAGGAAGAAGCATAGCATGAGCTCAGAGACAGAAGACTGGCAAAACTGATTACGTGTTTTGAAAATGACCTTCAGCGGTATTGTACATCTGCAGTATGTGTATTTTAAGGCATATAATGTTTTATCTGATGGATTTCTTTGCTGTGCTATTAGTGGTTATATTTCAATGTGTGTGGCACACTGGTGTTTATAAACAGAAACAGAGGGGTATGCTACTTGTGTAGGGGATGCATGGGCAGCCACACACACATACCTATACATGCATATACACATACATACAAGCACACACACACACTCATGCTATGTGAGTCACCCCAATCCTTACAGTTGTGTTTCATTGTGTTGGTTGAAATTTGCCAGAAGTGGATCATTTCTCCCGTGTGACATGTGACACATTCAGACTTCATTCCATCTGGAGTCCCCAAGCAGAGAAGCACCATTCTTAAAGCCACGCTGCCCTTCTGTTCCTTTCTGTTCTTCAGTCTCAGTGTGCGATCTTATCCTCTCCCAGTGTCATTTCTATGTGCTTCCTCATTCTCGTCTGTGGAATTCTCTGCCCCTCTGCAGTCTACCAGTCTCTCCTTTCCCTGCTAAAACCAGGGAAGTCGTTCCAGGGTGTATGGTGGTCCCATACACCCCTCTCTGCTAAAACTAGGGGTCATGATACACCCCACTCTGCCAAAACCTAGCGGTCCCTACCCACCCCTCTCTGCTAAAACATGGGCGTCACTATACACCCCTCTCTGCTAAAACCTAGGAGCCACTATATACCCCTGTGGAAGGTGTTGGTCTGGACATGGGAATCAGGGTGATTAACAGCCACGTCTACTGGCAGGGCATCTGGGGCACACAGCTGTATTGTATCTTCTAAATGTACCTGTGTCTTTAAAGCTGCTCTGCTCTCTCAGACGGTGGCTGGATCATAGGAGGTGAACCGTAGAACCACTTGAGAGAGAGAGAGAGCGAGCGAGAGAAGAGCAAGAGAGAGAGAGAGAGAGAGAGAGAGAGAGAGAGAGAGAGAGAGAGAGAGAGAGAGAGAGAGAGAGCAACCCGAGACCTTAAACTAATACAGCAACTGAAAAGTCGCTAAGCATCTATCTAGTAGTTTTGCAGAAAGATGTTTTTTATATGGCTTATTGTCTTTGACTGGAACTCGTGAGCGGGACAGCTGAAAATCATTTGTTTATTTTTAAACATAGTTTAAAGGGACATAGTTGCTTAGTTTTACACATGTCTACTTGTTTATGTATTGTATTAGGCTTAGGCATTATTTTCTGCATTGATTGCTTTATTGCTACCTTTGAATTGTGGCTACAGATTTACCTACAGGGTCCTAGTTTAACTATGTGGTTGCTCCTAGCACCCAGGAACTGTACTTCCCACTAGGGTGGCTTTCAGCTAAACTGTTCTTGACTACGGTTAACACTTTGTTGTACGTCGCTCTGGATAAGAGCGTCTGCCAAATGCCTGTAATGTAATGTAGTTATTCTGTGCACTTTTTCTCTCTCTCTCTCTCACTCCCTGTGGAAAAGTAAATAAAAATACGGTCTGCAGAACGATAAATCCATTCGGAATGATTAATGGATGATTACGCCACTGACGGCTGGTTGGTTTGCTACATTTCCCAGAAGATAGCTAGTTAAACTCAGAGATGAAAATGGTAGTTTGTTTACATATTTTAGAGTACAGGGGCCTGTCTCACGAAGCAGGATTAGTGGGTTAGCGAGCTAACTTTGGGCTTAACCCTGGGTTTTCGGTCTCTGGAAAATGGCCTCACCAATCATCTAGAGAATTGTGTGATCAGATTTTTTAAAATTTCAGAGATACAGTATCTTTGCAAGCTTCTAGAGCCGCATGTCACAAATGCTACTCATTGAAGCCATGCGATCACTGTGCAGCAAACTGTATGTATTTTCCCTACGTTTTCTAGCCACTGTACATACACTTATTCCATTGGTGATGCAGAGAACCTGAGGAAACATACAGTTCATATAGTTATATATACATATATTGTTATATAAATAATGAACAGAATTTACTGTTGCGTATTAAGTGCAGTGTCATTTTCTCATAGGATTCCTGAGAGTGATTGGTGTAATAGATTGGACTGACATTCCTATCACCGCAGCTCTATGTAAGCCACAGTCGTGAGACCGAAAACCCAGGGTTAAGCCCAAAGTTAGCTCCCTAATCCACCAATCCTGCTCCGTGAAATAGTGCTCTGGATTTGTCCATGTTGCATGCAATTGGCTGTGTTACAAACGCTGCTCCTTTTGTGTGCACGCACAGGAGTTGATAACCACCGTCGTGAGACAGGTTAGCCATATTTGCCTTTGTTAGGCTCTGTGTAGCCAGCTAATGCAAAGATACCCTGACTATGGTGAACGTCCTTCGTGAGACAGGCCCCGGGCATATGCCCATAGTACAGTATATTTTTCAACATAAAGAAAACCTGCTGGTACATACATAGTCATAGCGGAATATCAACATCTAGGCTATTTGTTTTAATCAGTAGATATTTCGATATCTTTCATTTCAAATATACGCACATATTTTTGAAACAAATTAATTTAATTTAATCTAGTCTTGAATATCACAAGCCTTTTTTCTTTAATTAAAGATACTTAAGGCCCAATCTTTAAAACGTTGGCATAAATGTTGGTCTCAAGATTAACTTGAAGTAATTCTTGAAGTAATCAGTATCATTTATTTCAGAACTGATTTAATAGATATGTGTGGTCTATGTGAGCACACACAAAATATTAATGTTACTTACATGCCTAAATCATACTGTCCTTGTATAACAACAACAACAATAATAATAATAATAATAATAATAATAATATAATGATGATGATAATAATGATTATGACAGAAGTCAAATGAAAAAAAGCTAGGGCGAACAATACAATTCATGGAATTTCAGATGGAGGGTAGTGTGAGTGGCCCTTTTTGATTACTCTGGTATACAGTTGTCTGAACGATCTTATCTTATTGATTTTCATGGCTGCTACCATTAGTTCAGATATACTAATGTAGTATTAGATAATTAGACTAATGTAGACTAATAGTAGATATAATATCAGTATATACAGACATAGTAATATTAATTACTATAAAATAACAAGACACATATTTGGTAAAAAACTAAACGACCCTTTAAGTCCTGCATTCTTGGATGCAGTTTAGCACTTTTCTCAGGCTGTGGGTGGGGTCAGCAGGAGGGGTAGGGTCTCAGGGCCATGGCTAGGGCTATGACCCATTTTGCTCTGTCATGATTAAGCATGGCCTGTAGACTTGTCTTGTTTCTGGTGATTTTCTATGTAGCAAAGTGCTGATCA
Source organism: Aldrovandia affinis (assembly GCA_029706075.1). Classification (NCBI taxonomy): domain Eukaryota; kingdom Metazoa; phylum Chordata; class Actinopteri; order Notacanthiformes; family Halosauridae; genus Aldrovandia; species Aldrovandia affinis. The sequence continues at coordinate 4,702,030 of JAINUG010000045.1, read as the reverse complement.
GACCAGCTGAGGAGGAGGATGTTTTTCGGGGTGTGGAGGAGGAGGAAGATGCTTTGAGTGTGACAGGATGAACACTGGGTCCTGTGTACGGATAGAATATACTGTCGCTCATAGCGGCTCTGTGATTGTGGAAGGTATAACCCCCTTCTGTGAAGTGTTACATAACCTCTTCAGCATGTGAGGAGGCGGATTACATAAGTGACTTACAACTCCAACCAAATGGTTCTCCCTCCCATGCAAACCTTAGAAATCCCTCATCAAAACGCTGAAGTCTTCTCTCCTTTCACTATAGTAACTTTACTCTCTCTCTCTCTGAGCTGAGGGGACATGTGGAGGGCCATTTTGCTGTATTTTTCTCATTTTCTTCCCCTTTCAACAGTGGGTTGATTTAGAGAGTATATAAAACTGACTTTAATAGTCATAGAGTGGTGGGGTGTTTGGTTGGGTTGAGCGGGGTGGGGGCAGGTGTAGGCCAGGATGGCCTCTCAGTCCGACGGAGAGACCGCTTCTCTCTGTCACAAGTTCAGGTGTGTTGCCTGAGAGTGGTGCGCTGGTGGAGGATGTGTTTCTCGCACTTGGGAAGCTGGTGGCCTGTGAGCGTACCTACTCAGCCTTGGGGATTAATAAGGAGGTGTACGTTTTCTTTAAGAAGGAGAGTATGGTCAGCAAACTTATAGAGAGTGGGATTTGGGTGATTTTTACCCCTCTTTCAGCACCAGTTGAGGGGTTTGATAAGAAAAAGGTTTTCTTGCTCACACAGAACACAGCCCCAGGAGAAGGGTCCTGGGGGGAGACCCATGAATCGTGGCCAGAGACAGTTACAGGAAACGAGGAACGAACTACGGAGATGGCTGATGGTGGGGAGAAGCAGGCTATGAGGGAAATGTCGGAGGAGTACAGGGTGTTTGGGGGCTGATGCTCCACCTGTGGTTGGGGGAATAAGGTCAGTTGGTGCGGGGCGTGGATGAGGCTGGGGTTCGGACCATCAGAGGAGGATGACGGGGCTTTATCAGACTCTTCGTTTGTGTCTCACATTACGGCAAGCCAAATGGGGGATGGGTCTTTGTATACTGCGAAAGAGATTTCTAGCAGAAATTAAAGGCAAGACTATTGCACTGTTGGATTATTTTCACGATGGGAATACTTTTTTTAAGTTAAGTCTATACCAAAAGCATCTGATTTAAGTGAGTTGTCACTGAAGAAGAGGTTCAGACTTAGAAAATGGGCTGCAACGGTACAGAAGACGTTGTTTTAAGGAACATTATGGCTGGATTTATGGCATTGCACCTTAATTTACTTTCACGTGTTTCCAGCATAGTATTTTCCCTTGTTATTGCTATGGAGTTATTGTGTATAGGCTTTCTTAATATTAATGGCATGCCAGTGCCGACTGGCCAGCAGCCCCACAGGGTGATGCATAATTGGTGGTAGAGTTGCCCAGGTAAGGAGGTTTTGCACAAAGCCATGCACAAAGTCTCTTCCTCCAACTCATGTGTGTGCAAGCTTAACTTTTAGTCTGCGGTGTGAAAAGAAGTGGCTGACATAATGTGTTTCAGAGGAGAGCGTGTGCTTATCTATGGGAGGAAAAGGGGGAAAAGCATGAAAACAAAACAAGGGGTTCTGCTACATTTAGGAGCAGATATTCCTGTAATGGATGATGTAACAGCTGAAGAACATATCTTTTTCAGACCAGACTGGCATTTAAAAAAAAAAATCGTAAAAAGTTTTGAATAGCAGTGTTTTTAAAGATTTTTTTGTGAGATCTAAATATTGTGCAGCCAGTCTTTTAGGTCACTCTCTTGAAATGACATTTTATTTAATCACAGTCACGCCATGATAGAGGTTTAGTCTGATTATACAATTGAAAAAGTACGACAAAAACCCTCAAAACGTTATTTTAAATAGTCCAGAGATTATATCATTTCAATTAACTGTAAAAAAAAGTAATTACAAGTACATCTGTTTTGAGGAAATGTGATTTTCACAAGTGATTCAGCTTGCATTTAATCAGGAAAACCAGAGTTGGCACATAATACCTTAATTACAGCACATTAAATTGCCATCATGAATAGTCAACTATCAGGCCAACGCTGTGATTGAAATTGACAGTCGAATATTGCAGCACTGTGCAAAGTTGTTTATTACAGAGATTTATACAAATGAGAAATTTATACCAATAGCAATCTTAGGTCTCCTGTAGAGGCTGGTAGTGCGCCGTCGGCATTTCAAACACACTGTGAGGAGAGCAGAGACAGGGAGTGGGTTTGCTGACCCCAGGTAAATGCACAATGAGCATAGCACAACTTTCAGTTGGTTCAGCAACTCCAAAATAAAACAACTTCACTGTCATTTCTGAGTGTAAAACCCCACTGTTTCTTCAATCAAGCATACAGGACAAAATTGAGCCACTTTCGGTAAAAGGCCAAGGCTTAGAGGTACATGGCAAAATATAACAATCTAAATACATAATAATAATAATAATAATAATAATGCATTTGATTTATATAGTGCTTTTCCAGTAACCCAAAGGTGCTCTACAAAATCATAGGACAAACAGACAAAGATGCACAACACAGGCACAAGCACAAAAACATGGGACAACAATAGAATATAATACGAACCAAGCAGGAGCAAACATAGGCCAAACTAAGAGTAAACTTTGGATATAGTGGTCCAGTGGGTCAAGGGCAGCGGGGAAGGTATGGGCTAAAGAGCAGTGGGCATGAGGGATGTGGAAGGAAGGTTTAGTTGTAGGCTAGGGTGAAGAGATGGGTTTATAATCTGGCCTGGAATGTGGCAGTGGAGTCTGAGTTATGGACAAGAGGGGGGAGCTCCAGAGCCTAGGTGTGAATAATTAATATGAATTAAATGCTACATATTCTCAGGAGAGATAATTGAATCATTGTGATTATATGTATTACAGGTAAATTAAGGTCATTTTTAAGGCCCAGAGTAAATCTTGGGTCGTTGTCTCGTATGTATTTCAGTCCTTCACCACCGAGGGGTTGATGGAGCCTCTGTTTCAAGCTATGTATCGAACAGTCATTCAATTTATTGTGACAATCATCTCAGTTAATGATTCAATTACCAAACATTTAAAATATAAAAAAGGTGGGAAATGTTATTTTGTATGTAATGTTTATCAGTGGTTCTCAACCCTGGTCCTGGAGGGCCGCAGGATGTGCTGATTTACGTTGTTACTCAGCACTTAATTGATCAATTAAAGCAGTTGATATAATGAACTAACCTTCTGGTTTATTGTGTCTAAATTGGTTGCTAATTTTAAGGTGAAAACAAAAACCAGCAGACCCTGTGGCCCTCCAGGGTTGAGAACCACTGATGTACATAATGAGCTACCTACCCTACAGTGTTCAAAAATATTGTAAGGCAAAAGAAAATACAAGAAATTTGCAGCAGGGGCAGTTGTGGATGTCACCAATTTAAGTAAAGGACAAAGTCCAGTGCTCTAAAAGTATTAAATGTAATCATGTTCATTTGGGTTACTGCAGAGTTCCTTAAAACTGGCCCAGGAATCCATATTCGGTCCTGGTTTTCCTTTCTCCATAGGTCTGCCATAGGTATGCAATGTACCAGTAGGATATTGTTTTTGTAAAAATGTAAAAATTGCATCTTCACATATTTAGTGCGTCCATGTTTCACCTCCATTTACCCTTAACAGCACAGTTGTATTGTTTTGTACTGTTTTAGTCCCTAATTGTATAATTAGTCACATCTGTGCTGATTGCCAAATAATTGCTGAGCTCTGACTGCTTACAGGGACACCTGGAGGATAACTGCTGAAATTCAGCTTGACAGCCCAGATGGTCACATGTTTGAGATTTTCCCTGGGCCCTGGCCATTAGACAAACAAAGAGAAAAGGTGACATTAATGCAATAAGTGGAATTATGTCTCAAATAAAATCACAACATGGATTTTGTGGATCTGTAGGACTTTTATTTAGGCACAGGCTATAACTCAAATTAAAAGTAAACATCCACTATATTCATAGATGTGAGCTTGGAATTTGAAGGAGCGAGTTCACACAGTCACTGAACACAGGCTGTGGCAGCCGGAAGGGAATAGTGAGGGGAATGGTAATAGAGGGCCCATATGTGGCAGCGCGCTGGCTCCACCCCATGTCCATATTAGGGCTTCCTGCTCAACCAGCTGCACCTGGGGAGAATCACAGCGCACCTGAAAGTAATCACAGGGCTGAGTGGCCATGCTACAAAGAGAGGTGTGGTACTCAGCCCAGACAGAGTACCGCAAGGGAAATCAACCAGAGAGAGTGAGGAGAGGAGAGGAGAGGAGAGGAGAGGAGAGGAGAGGAGAGGAGAGGAGAGGATAGGAGAGGATAGGATAGGAGAGGATAGGATAGGATAGGATAGGATAGGATAGGATTGGGTTACGTTACGTTACGTTACGTTACGTTACGTTACGTTACGTTACGTTACGTTACAGTGCTGTGTGCCATAACTGTTGTGATCATTGTTTGGATAGGAGAACCTGCTTTGTATAATGAACCTCAACCGTCTGACTACCCCCCTGGAAAACCCGCCCTGGACCGTAAGAGAATCTCCCTTCCCCTTTCCCCAGGGAATTAAATAACTTTCCAGTGAATATTTCATTCCTTTGGTTGTGAATCTCATTAATTATCTGGCTTGGTTTCATGGCAACTCCACACTCCCCAGAGTTTGTCACAAGGCGTAAAGCTCCCAATGAGTGTTCTATTAAGTCAATACTCATTATTATTTAGCCAGGTCATGACTTGTTGGCTCACTTCACCGTTTACATATTACTTACTGGGAGTGGAACAAGAGCTTACATGTACAGGGCCTGGCTCTTTCCAGAAGGTAGGATTTTCTTTTACACATTTACGGTACATTTGCTGATAATGTTACTGAAATGAGGAAAGACACAGTGTCCCAGAAGCTATAGAGGCTGGCTTTGTGCATTTCACAGGGGGAGGGAAAGGACTCTATAATGAATAAATGGAGGTTGGAAGAGTGGCATTCCAGTTTAACCCAGCAGTCCACCGGGAGTCTGGGAAGGACAAATCATCACCAATCTGAGCATGCCCTCAGGGGAAAACAGCCTGGAACAAGCACGCCCTAGAGTCATTTTTATACCTGGGGATTTATTTCAGGTCCTAGCAGAGGAGCGTGTGAGTGTGAGAGTGAGACTGAGGGGGGGTGATAAAGAGCGATAGAGAGCAAGAGAGAGAGAAGAGGGGCGGGCGAGGAGAGGGAGAGAGACTATCGCCCTGCACCTTTACACTCATCATAGCAGCCATTAGACACAGCCTGCAAACACTTTATCTCATTGATCACCTTCGGGGCAGTGTGCTTTAGTGGAGACAGAACCATGATCATGGTTAACTCTGTATCTCCCTCGCTCACAAACAAACTGAGGCCCGGAGCTGCTGCACAGGGAGGGAGACCGAGAGAGAGAGGGAAGGAGGGAGGGAAAGAGTTCTCTTTCTCTCCCTCAAGGTCACAAGCTCATGTTCCAGGTTTCCGCCTCACACATCAAAGACATGTCCCTCACCTGTTTCTCAGCTCTGGGCTGAATAAATAAATAGTCTGATAAATAAATGCAGGTGGAGGTGGCTGCTGGGGAATGCAAGGGAGAGTGGAAATAAATCAGTTGAGTTATCTTCCCTTCCGGGAGCACAGGAAAAGGTGTTTATAATGATAATGCAGCGCAGGTCCAGGTTGTCATGTCTTGATCTGCTTTTCATTGGGGAAAGAAATGCATAAACGAGTAAACAAAGTAATATATAAGAAAAATGCACCGTGGCCCTTTTCCGGCACCGGTGTTGTTCAAAGTGCCTTTAAAATTTGTGATGACATGAGTGGAACTGGACTTAAAAATTGTGCCGACAAGCAGTTGCAGACACATTTCTTCTCTGTTAGTGAGTTGGTCTTTTTTTTATACTGCTGGTACCTTGCATTAATATATTATAAATATATTAGTATACTATTTTCATACGTACGGGTAACCACCAAAATAAATGAAACACCAACATAAAGCGTCTTAATGTCTTAGAACAGCTTCAATGTGCCTTGGAATAGATTATACAGTGTCTGGAACTATTGGAGGGCTGCAACACCATTCTTCCACAAGAAATTCCATCATTTGGTGTTTTGTTGATGGTTGTGGAAAGCACCTGTCTCAGGCGAGTTGGGTTGAGATCTGGTGATGGCCATGGCATATGGTTTACATAGTTGTAATGCTCATAAAACCATTCAATGAGCATTGGTGCCCTGTGGGTGGTGGCATTGTTATCCTGGAAGAAACCATCGGATGAAGGTGATCACTCAGAATGGTTTTGTATTTATTGGAGTTTGCCTTGCCCTCTAAGGGGATGAGTGGACCTGCACGATGCCAGGAAAATGCAGACCATTGTATTACCTTCTCTATTCATTCATAAGGGCATAAGGAGCCTTTATGAAAAGAACAGACCATTAATCCCACTTAGGCCTATACATTTAACAGTCTCAAACCTTGTCATCAACACTACAAGGGTCTCTGCTTCCACCACGAGTCCAGCTGTGCAATGCAATGTAATGCCATGCATGAATTACTCTGTGTGCAATACATTTTTTTAAACTTCCTTGCATCAGTGCAAACCTTACAATAGTTAGTGCAATCCATTTAATTAAACCAGGTTGCAGTGTCTGATTTATACTGCAGTAGAACCTCAGAGGTATGCACTGACCGGTCAACCAAACGGGTATGAAACTGGAAGTAGCACAATTGTGTCTTATCAATCTCCTTATTATCACAGATTAAAAATATGAGAATTAAACAAAAACGTTGTGTAATGTCACATTTTCAATTTTCCAAACTCTAAATACTATCAAAATTAGACTTAGTAGGTCTTAGAGGGAAAGTCAACAGTGTTTGATATTTTAAAAAAAGAGGAGAAGACAATAGATGAGTGAATAAGAGACCAAAGATAGTGGGGTCACTGAAAAGGAGACGTATCATTCGCAAGGCCGAAATACAAAAGAAAGACTGTTCTAATGTGATCCTGTAATCCTGCTCCTGGTTTCATTACTGGTTTTAAACTAAGGATTATAGCTACAGAATGATAGTATCTTATTGAAAGGCTACCGTAATGTCAGTTTAGGATTTAAATCTATAAAGGATTCATATTTTCAAAAATCACTTTCAAACATTAGAAATGTTTCAGAGTTAATTCAAAATTAATTTTCCAGGTGAACTTCTGGATTCCATTGAATTCCTTATGAATTATATTAGTAGATTCCAACTTTTTTTTTGTGAGTTTTGTGTCACACAACTTTTTTTTGTACTAATGCCTTTCTAAAGGTAATTTATATAAATATGGAAAAATAAAAGTCTCAACACTGATCACTAGGAGGACATTTTTTTTTTTTGTATGCTACTCTGAAGAACATTTTCAAACATAAGAATACATAATGTCAAAAAAGGGCCATTCAGCCAATCTAGACTCGTCATGTCCTAATCTAATGAGTATGTAGTACTGCATCTAGTCTGGACTTGAATAGCCCATGTGTTTCTGCCTCAACTACCTGACCTGGCAAAGTGTTCCAGGCATTGACAACTCCCAAAAAAACTCAGAATTTATCTTAAATAAAGTTCACTTTGTTAATCCCTTTTAGGAATTAAAAAAACCTTAATCAAATCACCTCATTTGCTAAACTTGAATAGATTGGGTGAAAAACGATATCAAAAGTAACTGCACTATGATCACTTGTCCCTAGTGGTTCTACTACCTCTGAGCTGCAAATTCTGTCAGGATTATTACGCAAAACCAAATCCAGTATTGATCTCCCTCCCGTAGGCTGAGTAACACACTATACCAAAAAGCCACCACATCTGAAAACATTTACCCTGACCTGACACTACTTCCCAATGAATAGAGGGGTAATTGAAGTCACCCATTATTAACGTCGCTCCTTCCTTCCTCCAGTGTGGCTTGTTTATGTTACCATACTATTTATCTTTCTGTCAGAAGCTGGTGGTCTATAGCATACTTTGATATTAACCCCTTATTGCCTGAATTAAAAAAAAAATTTAAATTAATTTTTTGCTGTATTAAGGTCTTAAGGGGTTTGAGGCTAATTTGCAGCAATCGTCAACAAGGGGTTAAGGCTAGGGTGGCCATTTCCAAAACCCCAGAATTTTCTTCACTTCAGGCAGTGGCAATTTAACATGTAATTATATGACCAATATAAAACCATAACCTATACAGACTAACTGAGATTGAAATGTGGACTCACACTAGCATGTCGTTCGATAGCACCCTTTTCTTGGCTGCTGATGTCCACCTCACACCGACACATTGTAAAGAAGACATGATAATCGTATTTTCTGCTTTTAGAAATACATTTGTGATCTTTTGACCACTCTGGGTTGTATGAAGTCTTCCATTTCAGCATTTTACAGGGCTGGCTACGATAGCACCGAACACTCTCCGATAGCACTTAAAGAAAAATCGTGTGGTTTGCTCACACCCATAGTGTACATAAGAACGTCATATTAAAGCGTGGTATTTGTTTACATTTATTAGACCAATGACACAGGTGATTCACTATTTGACAAATACATAAACCAATAAAAAGCTCGTTTGAATCTTCAAACATGATTTATTGAAGAACTGTTTTTCTAGTGTAGACTTCAAAAGGAGGACAAATGAGTGTCCGGCAGAGGATCGTGACGGACGGAGGACTTATCACTTGAAAACCGGACTGTCCAGCATAATGCCAGACCTATGGCCACCCTAATTAAGGCCCTTCTCATGATCTCCCAGTAGTCTAATCCAGATGTCCTCACAAGGAATGAATGAGTTAATTCCTGAAATTTCCTGGACATTAAGATTGTATTTCACATAAGGGGCCACTTCCACTCCTGTTTTATTTGTTCTATCCTTCCTGAACAATTTGTGCTCCTCCACATTATATAAATCTTTTATGCTTCTAGCATTCAAACATTTCAGAGCATTACTCACTTATAGTCTCCTTCCCCTCCGCACATAACTGCATCCTTCTAATGAATCCTTCAACTGATTTGGGACTTATGTGAGACATTGTAAAACTCTTTTTAAAAATGTTGACATCTAATACTGATATCTTCACAAGGATATAAAGGGACAGATCCTGCTCATTTGGGTTTTCTTTTAGGTCTAGCTCGCAACTCTTTCTGACCTCGAAGGACAGGTTTCTACCCAACTATACTGTTTTATCATGGTGAAATGTATGGTGCAATGGAAAAACAGGTTGTATTAAATAAGTTGTTAAATCACAAACAGGTAAAAGCAGCTTAGAAGTGTATCTTGCACAGCAATATCTCCAGAGGTAGAGGGAATAAAACAGAAAGTTCCATAATAAGGAAGCTGATGCCTTCATTAATCCAGAGGAGGTTGCAGGCGCCCGACAGGTTGCTTCCTGAATCTCGTTATTGTTTTGACATCGTGAGGATCTGGATCTTGCACTGGCTCTGGGGGAGGGACTCCGAAGCTCTGCTGAGGAACAGTGAGGTGACAGTCTGCTCCTCGTTACTGCGCCAGTGGGGAGCGGGATTAATGGGGGGGAGCGCCGCTTGGGTCTTTCTCTCTGTTTCATGCTAATTAGCGGACACTGGGGGAAGAGAGGGTGGTGGCCCCCGCTAATCGCCAGCCCCATGTTTCTGATACATCATCTCCACAAAGGCCAGGAGAGATCCCAGCCACTCGTGCCTGACATTAATTTTCCTGTTGGCTCCCAATCTGAATGTGGAAGATTCATATAATTGGAAAAAATTGAGCATTAATAACATTACGCTAGGGCATTAGCTGAAGATGTCAAAGAATAAGATGAGGGGTAAATGTAAAAACTTAGCATTCAACTGCACTGTTCTTTATCAGCACTGCTAATGCTGCATCTGTATCTCTGGCAGTTTTTCATGTTGACTATTGGGGCAACAAATACCACACCAGTAATAATGGGCAATATCCTCTTGGCCATATTTGGCTTGGAGATTGGACTACAAGCTCCTCGTTGAATTGAGGTCCTCATCACATCACAAACTTTTTTTCATGTTAAATGAAGAAGAATGCCTTTGACTCAATTCAATTAATTAGATATACAGTACCACACAAGGCCAGTTTCCTTTCAAACCTACTTTGGGACTGTCTCATCAGAAAGCATTGTGTTGGTGTGTTTGGGGTTGTCTTTTCCCCCCTATATTCCACTCAGGAAGGCAGGCAGTGAATTTGTTCACACTTTCATTTGGAGAGACGAGCGCCTCATTCTCAGTGGTGAACAAAGTACACAAACCCTTTTACTTGAGTCAAAGTAGAGATACCATGATCAAATATTACTCCAGTAAAGGTAAAAGTCCTACATTTCCATTTCCACTGAGTGAAAGTAATAAAGTATTTGCTTTTAAATGTACTTAAGTATCAAAAGTAAAATAAATAATTGTATTTACTATATCTCCTTATTTTTGTGATTACTTCTATTCCTTCCTCAATGCATTAACCTATGAGTCTTGGGTGGGAAGACTCTAATGCCATCCACAGGATGCATGGACCTGCATCCATGTTTGGTATGGATATCAATACAATTTCATGAATAGTCAACATGCAAGAGAAGATCCATTTCATGATGTACATATTCTTGAAAGAGTTGGGCACATTCTGAGTGACCACAGAGCTGAAATGAACAGGCTTCAATGATTTTTTCTTTTATTTGTTTATCATGGAGAGAAAGTGAAAAAAACCCATCAAACATATAATATGTGTGTGTGTCTGTGTGTGCATTTGCATGTGTGTATCAATCTGTCTGTGTCTGTCTGTTTGAGGACTAATCTGTGTGCCTCCTGGTCGCATAACCGGTCTGTGGGAGCCAGAATTCTTGCTGTTTTGCTAAATCAGAAATACTTATTTTTCAATAAAACACAAATAAATGTTTAAAATTTTATAATGTGATTTTCTGGGATTTTTTAAAAATATTCTGTCTCTCACTGTTAAGATGAACCTACCATGAAATTTATAGACCGACTAGCTAGTTAATTTCTTTGTAAGGGGGCAAACTCACAAAATCAGCAGGGGTGAAATTTTTATTTTCCCCACTGTATGAGTATTTTATATTTGAGCTAGCTTGGTCATGTAACAGTTAGCTAGCTAACATTAGCATTAGCTACTTACCTCAACGTGTAAAAGGACAAGATTTCTTTCAGCAGTGTGCAGAGAAGACATTTAAACCTGTACGAGTCGTTTAACACTTGGATCATTTTAAAAATAGTTTGCAAAGACGAATACTTGGGCGAGTTGTCTGACATTGGCATTTGGCTTCCAGTCGCCAGCACAGGCAGTGTGGTATAATGTTTAGGGAACTGGGCTTGTAACGTTAAGGTTGCAGGTTGCAGGTTCAATCCCCAGGTGGGACACTGCCAGTACCCTTGAGCAAGGTACTTAACCTGAATTGCTTCAGTTAATATCCAGCTGTATAAATGGATTGTAAACTGTAAGTCGCTCTGGATAAGAGCGTCTGCTAAATGCCTGTAATGTAAATGTAATGTAATGTTTCTTCGACTGAACTTGCTGCAGTTGTCATGTTCAAGAAATGCTCGGGCTTTCAACAACATCAAAACAGACAATCAGCCACTTTGCACGTGCATGCTCTGATTTGTTGGTTTGAACTTTGAATGTGCAATGCACACCATTTACTGCAGGGATATGTGATGTAATGTGATCATTTATGAATTTCAAAACTTTTTTTCGAAGTAATGAGGAACGGCAGGTGTAGTGGAGTAAAAAGTATGATATTTGCCTTTGAAATGTAGTGGAGTGAAAGTAAAAAGTTTGCAAAAATGGAAATACTTAAGTAAGCACAGATACTTGAAAAATGTACTTAAGTACAAGTAACAGAGGAAATATACTTTGTTACTGTCCACCACTGCTCATTCTACAAGGTCATCCGCAGCGCTGGCTGCTGATGCTGTCTTCAAAGGCCCATGCTGAATGAGCAGACTCTTTACTGCTGAAACTTGGGGAGGCCGACAATTTGATTTAGTGTGGATGACACCTTGTCGTGTGCTATTTTATGGCCTCTTTCTGATGCATTAATCCTCTAAATGGTTTGCATCAGAATATCCTACTTCAGCTAATTAGAGCTGGTTGAACATGAATTACATCAAAAGAAGTCAACCTCTGCACTACAGCGCTTTGCTCCAGTTGCACTGACACAGCCATTAAAAGCGATAAGGCCCAGACCCACGCCTATGTTATCAGAGTGCATTCACGGCCCATTGCTGATGGAGTCTCGATACGTCACGGGTATGTCCTTGAACAGCAGATGGTGTTAGTATAGCAATGCCTTCCTAAACCGAATGCTTTGCTTTCTGGGATTATCTGTAGGAACATTTCAAAAGCATCTTGTAATCGTGCATAACTAATATATTCCATACCTTGGGATATTTGGATATTAGGATATTTGGATATTAGGTCTTATACTTATACTTATATTAATGAAATTCAAGTAACCTGAGCCATGTGTGGTAACCTTAAGGTTGTGGGTTCAAATCCAACAAAGATGTTGCTATACCTGTTGATGTGGTAGTAGTCTTCAGTAATGCATAGAGGATACATTTTGGTGGTGGATTTGTTTTTACATTTTGTTGGTGCAATTCAGTGGCATGGTTCTTTATGTTGTCTAGTGTATGATCATTGGAGAGCTTTGTATTTATCTGAAAAAAGGTAAGGTACACTGCAGGATTGCATGGGATGAATAGATAGCGAATGGCTGATCTCAACAGCAAGACATTTAGCATTAGTAAACTTAATGCATTGTACACTATGGGGTTCACTCTTTTGAAGTTGTTACACAAGCCGGCATGGCCACCATGAACTAAGCATCCTACAGCTTTTGGTTTAAACATGATCTGTCCTCATGAACTGTTGGGATAATTGCCATTTAAACAGGTCTGCATAACTATTTATCTGTCCTTCTATAGAGCTATTATGCTGCCTTGAGACACTGTAGCTTTAATAAATTAGCATATTATTGCATATATCACCGCATTTTTTAGAATGCAGTAGCAATAGAATGTCACATTATTAGATCTCATTCATTCAGCTCTGCTGCGCTCATTGTCTTTGCAGCACTCACACTGCAGCTTGCTGATATGTTTGTGAGTTAGAGCTGATTGTCCGTGTTGAAAAACTGGAACGACACACTCAATTAACCCAAATGGATGCTTATCAGGGCTTCAACGGACACACATGGATTTCATATCATAACTGCCATCTTGTAACAAAACCAAACAGAAATCTTAACAAATAAGCAAAGAATATAGCACTCAACTTGCAATATCCCTTGAGCCTTTGTGAAAATTCTGAATTCTGACAGACGTCATCTTCGGAAACCAGACATAGAAGATTATACATAATTGAAAATAAATTGGTTCACGATCAATCGGTTGGATACAGACCGTCTTGATTTAAGAAGTAATTTTGTTCTTCAAGTCATCCCATTTGAATTCTGCAGCGTGCAGTAAACAGCTCCGTTCCTGGGGTGGAAGGCCACGAGCCATGAATGAGTTTAGGGGGAGGGTGGGGGGGATTCTGAAGCCTGGCAAGCTGTCGTAAAACATCTTCATCACTGAAGAAACTAAGCTCCCAGTGGCAGGGAGAAGGGACACTGTAAAATTGGATGCCAGATGGAACCACAATTCTACTTTTACCACTGAGCTGAGGGGAGTGGGAGATTGCAGAGGTTGATACCGGGCTGCTGTTGAACATTAATGCTTAGGCAAGCATGTTTCCCAGCTAAGAATATCTTCTTGATACATCTATGACAATGTTAACTGCTTCCCTGCCGAAATGCATGTAGGGTGGAAAATTGTGGAAATTAAACAGGGGATTATAAGTATTTTTTAATTTTTATTAATTTGTTTCTGATTTTCTCCCATTTTTCTCCCAATTTGGTAGCCAATTACTCCTGCTATTCTCTGGTCAATCCCCTCCCTCATAGTAGTTCGCTGCCATAGCCCTGTGACCACCATTGACAAAGGCGAAGTAACGTCTCCTGTCGATCGTAACTCCGGCACCCCAGAGCCACTCCTGTGCACAGCGAATGTCTTTTCGGCTTCCCTCCCCCCTCCCTGGGGCGGACAGCCAATTTCCGCCCCCGGTGGAACTCCTGGCCAGAGCCGATTATAAGTCTTGTTTGATCCAATATTTACCCCAATTTGTAATCCTCAATTGTATTTATAGGCCCATCACATGGGCACAAACTAGCACACATGTCCACCAAGGCACTGGATTTCACTCCACAGTCCACCAACTGAGCTGCACAGTCATTGCAGCTGCAGTGCATTTTATGTGCAGCTGGTGCAGGTAGACTGCAGGCACCCAGTCAACCTAAACCCTGCATGACAAAACCCTCCCTCCCTAGATGATCGGCATGGTCAGGATTTGGTTCCATACCGTGGGGTGCATCAATGCACTAAGGACCATTACCTTAACTGGGCATGCCACCTGGAAGGCCCTTATAGATCAGTCTTGTATTGGTCAGTGACATACCATGCTGTTGGTAGGTTTGACTGAAGGGTTTGTTTTGTTAATTTGTTACGAAAGAGTCGGTTTAAAAATATTTATGGACCTATCTTATACAGCTTCAAATCTATTTCAAAATCTGATAGGATTACATGATAAATGACAAATATTAGATCGGCATCTGTACATTTTTTAATGAACAGCCGTCTGTATCCTTTAAGCGTGTTGTGCGTAACTCTGTATGGGTTGCGCTTCATAAGCAACTGACTCTGCAAATGGCCTTGTGTGTCAAACACTATTTGTGTCAGAATAGTGGAGTGTGGAGTACAGTGCAGACAATGGCATTTGTCTGCAGATAGTGCATCTCACACCTCCTTTGCAGCCCGTATCCTGCCTGAATGACAGATGATCTCATTCCAGCCTATTGCCTTCCACAGTATCACATTTTTTTAAAGTCCATTCCTGTTGTGATCCAGCATTCATGACTCCATGGTGATGGGATAACCTGGCTGAGGCTAAACAGCAGCACTCTGATTCTATTGGCTCAACCAGCTATGCCAGGTGTACCCAGGTTTGGTCACATACCTGATTTGAATATTCATTGTCTTTATGCGCAGTTAATAAAATCAGGTGTGTCTGTGCTGGGCTGGAACAAAAGCCTGCACACCCAGTAGTTCTCCAGGACCGAACCTGGGCACCTCTGATCTTCCTCCTCACACTTGGAGGTGTACATCACAGCAGAATTCCCTTGGAGTTTGCAAGGATCAACCTTAGGTCTCCTGTACCACTGATTACATTACTGCTGTGTCACAAGAAGGACCCTAGACACAGTGTCTGCCCATGCTCTGAGCTACAGGCTACACACAGGCACACAGGTATTCGTTTTCACCCTCTGCATTAGTATACAGTTAGGCATTATGGGTTGAGTAGAGATGCAATATGAATCATACTGACCTTTACAGCCCAGTGATGCTATATGGCATCATCATTTTCAAAACTAAAATGTACACTTTCTGGATTTAGTAATCACGTGGTGAAATTTCTAGTATGAAAAGGAATTACTGGTTGACACTGAATGATTGAATGTTTTGTTTAACTCGAGAACTTTTGAACATATGACAAAGGGACACTGATATGAAGGTGTGCAGAGTTGTCTGTCTTTTCACTTTTGACTCCTATTCATAGACAAACATTTGTAAGCTTGGTTTCATACAATGATTTTCATATGTATAGTATGTATGTTTTTCAAATGTAAAGACAGGAATACACCCCGGACTGTTCTCCAATCCATCGCAGAAATATTAATATGTTTCATCAAAAAAACTTTCTAATTTGTGTAATTTCAGCTATTTGACACTGTTTTCAAACCTTTTGAGAACAGGTTTGAAATAAATTTGTGGAGAAAAGCTGTTCAGCTGAGTTAGTGTGCTTGTAATGTCCCGTTTCATGTTTGTGGAAAACTTATAAAAATGTATAAAATTACGATAAAGTGAAGCAATCACATCGGTATCGACCGCTTTCGAAATAATTTTGTAAAGATTTGCCATTTTATCCTCAAAAGGTGCAACAAATTGTTATCCCCAAAAACAACAGTGCCAAGACAGGATTAATAAAAATGAGTTCCTCCCAAGTGTATAATTGCGTTATTTTCAAAGCCTTTTCTTATTAAGAAGATGCTATGATGTTTTGCCCTCGAATGAATGAAAACGAAATTGCGTTGGAGTCGGTGTGAAAGCATGAGTGCGTCTGTGGAGGGCAGATTGGCACAAGCAGGAAGTGATGTACTAATGGCTGCTGTGCATTTATCTTGTCCTGCGGCCTATTCAGACCAATTACCAGAGCCAGCAGAGCTTGACAGGCAGATTTTATGCATCAGGAGACGAATGAGCCAAGGGTCTACCGAATTTGGGGGGCAAAGAGGTGATTTGCTGCCATGAGATGCAGCTGGCGTTCACAGACTAAGGCACCCCTGAGTGGAGATTCTGATGGTGGAGCAGCTCTCCAGAAAAAAAAGTTCTCACTCCTTTCTAATTTATATTACAAGTGGACATGTGCAAAAATCATTTATCTCCGGCTTAGATGTCCTTAAGCAAGGGAGGGGGAAAGGAAAAGGGAGAATTCCTCCAGGAGTCATGGATATCCTCCTTTACAAAGCAAGAGCAATTGGAATTGACCTCACTTTTCTTATGCAGGTTCGCATCTTATTGCACAGCTGCTTTTGGAATCCTGATCACTGTCAGCGGCCCTTATTTTCAGTTCGGTGACCTGCCCCACAGTTTGGAGTCAAATCCTAACAGTGTCAGCGCCAATGGTAGCTGGCAGCCCCATGGGGCAGCACATAAATGGCCATAACATCACTCTGGGAGGGAGTGCTTCAGTCAGCAGCGTTCTCTCAGCCTCAACAAGCAAGGCTGAGTCCTCCAATGCAATGACTGCACAGCTCAGCTGGTGGACTGCACAGTGAATGGAAGTGGTTCCACATGTTTTAGAGGATGTGCATGCGAGTCTGTGCCCTCCAGAATTAATGGAGGATATCGCAGTGCTGTTAGAGGCCAATATATATGATCAGGCATTCCAAATTGGGAGTATAAATATAGGATAAAAATTGATTTAAAATAGTGTCGTCACTCCACGAGAAAGGGAGAAAATGGAAATGCACTACAATGACCATTTGCAGATGGGACAGGTTACATATTATTAATAAGCATATATATAATTTCATCAATCAATAAAGTGTCTTGAAACTGAGATCTCTAGGCTCCTTTGCTGTTCCTTTATAAAGTTGTTCTCTTCTGTCTCCTTTGTCTTTCTGGACAATGTGATTGTTATTAATACATAAAATAAGCCAAACAATGCGCTGTAGCTTTGGCATGGGGCATTAACGTGAACATATTCACAGGAATAGCATGTTGACACAACTATGTTTAGGTGTGTGCATCATTGTTGAAGACGGAAGGTCCGTTTTTGGGGTTTGATGGGGTTAGGGTTTGGGTGGACAAAATATACTATGTTTTGTCTACTCTTCAAGTGCCCAATCCATACCAGAATTTATAACGTACAGTTTTGTTATTTGGCAGAGTCTTTTATCCAAAGAGACCTACAAGAGTGCATTAACATGGCTAGAGATGACAGCTAAAGCTATCAAACAGTAAGGTTACAGTCTAATCATTGACGTTGCTGAGGTTTGTTCCATGAAACCTGCAATATAAAAGGGGAGAGAAAGGTTATTATACATACAGTTGGTGGCTGGTGAGCTGGGAATAGAGGAGGCTGAAATTTTACCTATGAACGGATTATTGGTCTCAACCTTTTTTGTTTATTTTGCTTAATCAACAATTAATTGAATAACCCGTTGAGTAATCACAAACCTTCCTCTTAATTGTGTCTCAGGTTGTAGATTTCTTCAGGTTATGTTAGAGAATGTAAATTACAATTCGGGATTTAATTGATTAAAAATCAACTGAATCATTTCAAAGAGTAGGCTACACTTTGAACTTTTACTCTTTGAACTGTTAAATGTATACCACATTAGCTTTGAGAAATGTGCGATAAAGCCAAGCAAACATACTTCAAACTGGTGCTTTTTCATTAAACTGCATGATTTGCACAGAGCAGATAAACGAATATAAGTCCATAATTAGTATAAACTCCATATTTAATTCGGGCACGAATAATGAAGATTACATTTACCCACAAGTTCAGATGATCTGTAGATGTAAAAAAAAGCTACACAATTTTGTGATGTAAAGTTTGTGATGTCCTTGGTTTAAAGGTATGGGTTCCAGCCTCCTTTATTACAAGCCAACAAATCACTACTGGTATATATATATATATATATAGTATATGTGTGTTTGTGTTTGTGTGTGTGTGTAAGGAATAAACCAAGCATTCTCAGGATATATACGCACACCTGGGGTGGTGCTATTCCCACCTCAGAAATCCTGTGGACGATGGCTAGAGATTCTGTTATTCTGACTGGGTGGAGAAGGTCATTCCACCATCCTGGGACAAAGGCAGAGAAGAGGCGGGGCCGTGAGGGGGTGGTTACCAGGTGTATGGAGAGATGTGATAATCAGCTTGCTTGAGGAGGTTTATTGATAAGATCTGTATGGGGTGTATGGTGTTATCAGGGACTGAAGGTAGGAGGGAGCCGTACCCCTTGTAGGCCGATATGCCAGCATCAATTACTTAAATTGAATGCGCTCTGCTACCAGGAGCCAGTGAAGTGTGGTGAGGAGTGGAGTGACATGTGGGAATTTGACCACGGAATGCCGTTTATTGATACAAACCAGGGATCACCATGTGATTTCACACACAGACACCAAAGGATTGACATAGTCCATTAAGTCATATCTCAAATGGAGCACAATACATTGCTGAGATGCCTGAGTTATTACTGTGTTATTTGTGCTCTCGCTCATTTGAAAGCCCTAGGCATTGCTATTGCAACCCCCTCCAGGCTGAAGATAAGTAAGGAATTAATTTAAATATTAACACAACCAGGTATTGTGTATTGGCTGCAACACCAATCAGATGGCAAGCGTTTTGTTATGCAGGTTATAAAAAGGACAGCAGAGCATAATTCAGAGTGCTTTGTAAATAAGTGAGTGTGACTAAGAGAAAATGCTTGTGTAAATCATCAAGCTGTATAGAGAAAAAGCTACTGCCACTATCTCAATACATTTCATTGATTGAAGACGCAATTCCTGGTCTCCTATTATTCATTAATTTAGCTGGTGCGATTATTCAAGGCAAGTTAAACACTCCTAATCTCATTTAACAGCTTGAGGTAAATTGGGTGAAATATCTCACTCAAGGGCCCTGCAACTATATCTCACCTTGGATATGACCACACAACCCTACGGTCCACGGAATCCTAATCCAAGAAGTTCACCTCCAACATATATAAAGCCTTAGCTACTATTTATTTTTATTTGGCAATTCAGGTTTATTGAAGGGAATAATCTTTCATATGCATATGGGTGCTAAGTCATTTATCATTTAACCACATAACAAACAAGTATGTTTATGGCTCATATGTAGGTTTAGAGGTTGCACACACACACACACACACACACACATACACACAGATGTTTTTTCATTTTAGAAACAGACATTAGAGAAATGGAGCAATAATATTCCCTTTATCCAGCATTAGACGCCCCTTTACCCTCGCCTCCCCCTGCCCCTCGTACCTCGAGGGAGAAAGGAAATAATGAATATGCTCATGTACTCTTCAATGGTATTCAAGTATGGTTGGTTAAGCACAGACTATTTAATACCCTCATTAATGTACTGCTGTTAAGCATAGAACTGGAATACACTGCTTATTATGTACTTCATGGGTGGGGGTGTGAATACAGCACATACTGTTCTGTTGTGATAGAAGTGTACCACAGGCATAACAGATACATTATATGTCAGGCCTGCCTGTGAGTCACACATCGTGTCTCTTGGTGAAACCTGCCCTGAGTGGAAAACATCCACCCAATCCCAAATAAAAACATCCTTTATTAATATTTCTTTTTTCTGCTGTGGTAAATCAGTTTTTTTCAGTTTTGTTTTTGTTAGCTGTTGCCATGTTGTGCAGTTGCGTAAGCATCCAAATAGTTTCTAAGGTCCTGAATTTCATTTGTCTGCTTACAGTGTGGAGCTGTTTCCATGGTAATGCTATTATAAGTCAGAGCTGAGTACCAAGGAGAGAGATAATGTAAGTTAGTGCATTCGCAGTGGGGGTGGCAAGGGGAAGGGGGGCGAACTGACTATGTGCACAGATGTTTCCAAATGATCCGTTCATAATAGTTTCCCATCTAGCCAAAATGCATCATGAGCTTCTTTTTTTTGTGGGGGGGTAAGGGGTGCTGGATGGGTGGGTGGTAGATTCTTTAATCTACACTGCTCACGTAAAAGTGCATTAAAATTTAAATATATATGAATGTACCGTCATGTACCATTCATTCCATACAGTCATGACCTTGCCCATGACCTTTATCAATGTATCCTTTGTTGTGGGGCAACACACACCATTTAAAATCCCTCAACACAGATGTGTGTGTGTATGGTTTAGAGAGAGAGCGAGAGAGATGTTTGAGAGACACTCTAGGTGTGTGACAGGAAACCTTGTGTCTGTGCATGTGTGTGTGTGTGTGTGTGTGTGTGTTCCTGTGTGTGAGATTATTTTCATAAAAAATGAAACAAAAACAACATTGCTTGACCCAGCTACCTGAGGGGACACCTGCACACAGTTCATTTGATTCTTAAAGTACTGGACAGCCCACTATGGCACCTTTCCACCACACAGTACAGTAAGGTACGGAATGGTAACCATCCAAATGAACTATCCCATTCCCGGATCGAGTCCCTGTGTTGTTTTTCCATCGCACAACAGGAACTATGAAGATAGGAAGAGTTATCTGAAGTGACAAAAATGAATGTGACCACTATGGTGACATTAGTAATATTGACATTGTAAACATTCCAGCTCAAATTCACAAAAGCAGAACACGGCTTTCCCCAAAACATTAGCTACGATTTTCTTACCTCTACATAGGTGTTTGGGAGTCTTGTTGGGGGCAGCGAGTACAGGAGGTACCACACAGTGACTTCACACTAGGCTTTATAATCTTTCATATTTGGCTATATTTATTGATATATATATAAATGTTCAAACATTTTGTCATTTGACACTGTGCAGTTCAGATCCTTTTGTTTCAAAGATCTGCTCGAGCATCAGAATGCATTGAAGTGATTCCTATATCTTTCTAAAAATCTATTTATGTGATGAATGAAAATGTACTATGAAAATGTTAATGAAAATGAAAATGACAATACTATACTTATTTCAGTTTTCGTAAAACACACACCTAACTTGTAGAATCACGCAAACCTGACAATAATGCCAAACTCGATATAATACTCTTTGAATAATACCAATAATCGAAGTGAAACTGAAAAAAATATATTGCGGTTGTGTCTGAGTCAGTCTGAGATTTAGCATGATGATTCTATGATGATTGCACTTGACCAATCAGTGACCTGCAGTATTGCTAGCTCCACCCTTAGGTCCCAGTTTGGCTTGCTAGTAAGCCTAAACAAAGCAGTAGCTAAATTCAGCATGGGTACGGGTTTGGTTTGGTTTGCTTGGCAGTGGTAAAAGCGACAAAATGTGGGATCATGGATTGGTTACCAATGCCATACCGTAATTTTTTCAAAATTATTTGTTTTTCACAACAAAGATGAGGCCAGTACTTATTTTGGTCTGCCTCTGTAACCAGCTACAATTCTATCCCTGTTCAAAACAGCAGTCCCATCACTCCAGCTTCCAGCCATGTTTTAATGCCTTTGTCACCTGTTTCTGTCTGGAACTAGGAGACTTCTGCCTGCGTAATCAGAATGGAAATAAAAGTGTGCTTCCACTAGGGGGAAGAGACGGCTCACCAGAACATTACTGACTCCCCATGAATCATTAAAAGTGCTCTCCTGTTCCACAGCTAAAGGAGATGTAGAGCAGAGCATATTCCCACTGTATCCCTCTCAGAGCTACACACACACACATTCACCCATTCTCTCTCTCTCTCTCTCTCTCTCTCACACACACACACACACACAAAATCACACATAGGAATAGCCTCAAGCCAAGTTGTGAATCGCCTCAGTAACATTCAAGTGCCCCAACCTGCATTTTAGGGTCATTAGAATCCTGATGTGTTTGCACCTGCAGCAATTTTAGGGTAGTGCAAATGGCCTGACTCCAAGATACAACATGATGAAAAACACTCAAAGACATTTAAAAACACACATAGATGTGTTCCAGAGAGGTCACTCTCACATTTAAAAACACAGTAGATGCATTCCAAAATTGCATTCATGGTGACAGAGAAAATTGCATTCACGGTGACAGAGATGAGTGATTTGCCCACCATTCAGCCCATATGTTTTTTCCATTCTGGATAAATCACTGTGACAATCTAGCATTGATCAGGGTAGCCCCAAGGCAGTCTGTGGGGTTTTCTTGAGAGCATAATGACAATACCATTGCCAATACAATAAACAGAGCAAACAAACCTACACTTGATAAACATCACCTCAATTGTTCCAGATAAAATCATGCTGAATAAACATTTGACAAAAAAGTTCAACTTAAAAAATTTGCTACTGCTGTAACTACTACCACTACTTCTATTATTGCTATTATATCAATAACAACTATAATAATAATAATAATAATAATAATACATTATAAAATGTACAATGTCCCTTGAAGTACTGCTTTTGCAAGTGGTAGGCATAAATTGGAAGTACTGTATATATTTCTACAGCACCTGTCACCTGCCATGGAGGATTTCTCCTGGAGAATCTTCTCCGTAATCCTCTTGCATGTGATTGGGTAAAGGGGACATGAACCAGTTATGGAACATCACAGCATTCCAAGAACCACTAATCATCTTATATGTGCTAGGGATGCTTTAAAAACAGACATTAATGCGATATGTACTTTGATGGAGCGTACATCGGAGTGTGGCACAGAAATATAGGACAGCGTTTCAAAGCAATGAGCAGCCTTGTTTCTGAAAACCATTAAAGAGAGGCAATGTAGGTAGGCAGCACATAGAGTGCACTGCAGCAGTGTAACAAGCACAATCTTGCTTACAACACAACCATTCTGGAAGGGCATCAAGGGTTTTTGCAAAAAGGGTTTGATTAGATCAAGTCAATTACCCTTGTGATGCTTGCCATACTTGATAGGACCAAGTCACTGATTGACAAATGCTTGCAATACTTGATAGGTGCTTTGTGAATTGAAGAAAGCTTTTCCCATATTTGAATTTTCAATTGAGTGTTTTCAGACATCCCCAGCACATTGGGAACGAAAGAATGAACACATGAGCTGAACAGTCCTTCCCTCTCACCAGATGCTCTGGGTAGTTTGTGTTGTTGCTCATGCCCTTCGGTCTTGTGCATTCTGCTGCTTGCTTGCAGATTGGCTTCACTTCAAAAACATGTTTGATGAATACGTACGTTTCACCTTTGCCTCCTCATCAAAACGATAGCGCTGAAATGGCAGCATAGTAGCTTTTACTGAGAACATGGAGAAAGGGAGGGGACACCAGCGCATCACCATGAAGCTCAACAAATCCTTTTATTCAGTGTCTTATTTGTATTTTACACTAAACCTGCCAAGGTCCGCAATGGATTGTCTCGCTCTTTAGTGATTACATTCAATTATGACAAGACCCTCTTAATACAAGTGGTCATCAGTATTTTACAAGGCGTGGGAGAATAGGGATGCAAGAAATGCTTAATAATCTGCCCCCCCCCCTCCTCCATCTCCTCCTCTGGAGCACTTTGTGATTAAATCCGATTGTCTCGCTGTTTTATTTCCCCTGTGGGTCTTTAAGCATATTGAGAGCAGAGTCTGCTGAACTAAGCGGCGGATTCAGTCTCAACCATCCATGTCTCTAAAGCGAGACTTCTGTGTCAGGCTCAAACACCGGCCAACCTCAGGGGAACAGATGCTAGTTGAATAAACTGGGAGCAGCACTTATAATTCTCTAGTACTTCCTTCCAGGATTTCAGTGTAGAAATAATCTGTTTCTAAATATTTAACAAAGCTGGTAATGACCTTTTAAGAAAGTGTTTATAGACAGAAATGACCATTCAGTAATTGCAAATCATTATTGGCTGCAAATGATTGACCTTAACTCCCCAAACTCAGTTACTTCCAACTGCAGTCAATACTGAAATCAAAGGAGCAGGAAAACTCTTTGTGGTACAAATTGCCAGAGCACATTTCAGCAATGTGATCAGGCTATATTTGTATTTCGGCATTCCAAATTGGCGGGAAAAGCTTTACAAATTTGCTGTTTGTATGCTAATTAGCTGCTTATCTTGACCTACCAGGGTTTGATTAGTATAAGGTGCTAATACACTTTGATTCAGCTTCACTCCTATCAGAGTAGTAAGTAACTAAATCACAATTACACATCTACACATGTCTACACATGTGTTTCATATTAATGTCAATATTAATAATCAATGTTTCTGCTACAAAATAATTTTAAAATTAACACTTTATTATGTGAGTTTCTAAAGCAACATGAGAGACCTAACAGAGTTTGAAAGAGGTAAAATAGTTGGTGCCCGGATTGCAGGTGTCAGGGAAGAAACTGCAAAATTATGTGTCAAAGGACACAGTGTCAAAAATCACGATAGTATATGCCAAACAAAGAAAAACTGCATCAGGAAAGAGTGGTCACAAGCTGAAGCTCACCGATAGGGATGGACAATTAACAGAATAGATGCTAAAAACCACATAACAAAATTGCAACAACAAACATGACCACAGAACTGGTTCTACACCTCCATGACCCAGTCTCAACAAAAATATTTACTATACGTAATCTGAATAAACTTCACTGATATTTAAATAAACATAGGGCTGCCATTAACGAATAGAAACCACTTATAGCTAAACTGGTTCTACACCTCCATGACCAATACAGGAAACGCTTGCTCATTCATCCTTACAGAACTGTTCAACCATTTTTTAGCCACTCCACTGTTGCTTTAGCTGTGTACTTTTGGTCATTGTCATGCAGAAAGGTGAACCTCCTTCCCAATTTAAATGTTCTTACAGAGAGCAGTAGGTTTTCCTCAAGAATCTTTCTGTATTTTGCTCCATCCATTTTCCCTTCTATCCTGTCCATACGAGGATGCTGCCACATTCATGCTTTACATTAGGGATAGAGTCCTTTGGGTGATGTGCTGTATTGGGTTTTTGCCAAAATGTATCTTGTTTTTATCTGACCGCAACATTTTTTGCCACATCAGAATCTTCATTGTGTTTTTTTTGCATACCTCAAATGGGACTAAATGTGGACTTTTTTGAGTAGTGGCTTCCTTCTTGTCACCCTACCATACAGACCAGAATTGTGGAGAGCCTTCTGTATTGTTGACACAAGCACACATTGACCACTCTTTGCCACAAAGTCCTGTATCTCCTTCATAGCTGTCATGAGCCTCTTGCTGGCCTCTCTTATCAGTCTGCTTCTTGCTCAGTCATCCAGCTTGGATGGACGGTCTGATCTAGGCAAGGTCCTGATAGTGCCTTGCACCTTGCCTTGGTGATGCACCTTCCACTTCTCAATTATGGTCTTGACCGTGCTCCAAGGAATATTTAAGGCCTTTGAAAATTTTCTATACCCATTTCTTGATATATGCCTTTCCACAACTTTATCCCAGAGTTCTTTTGATAGCTCCTTGTTGCTCATGGTGGATTATTTACTCTGAAATGCACTAGCCAGCAGTGGAATCATCTAGGAACAGCTGAGTTTATTCTGAAGTAATCAAAATCACTACAATTGAACACAGGTGGAGGCCAATTAGTTTACTGTGCGATCTGGTGATTGGTTACCGCTGAGCTAGATTACAATTGGTATGATAAGCGGGTTGTAGAAAGTTTGAGAATTGGTTTTTCACTTGGAAGTTGTTGGGTAAAATGTGTAAATAACAAGTCTGATTTAATAGGTTTTAATCTCAGGCTGTAAGGCAACAAAAGGTGAGATTTTTTGAGACGGGGTGTAGACCTTTAAGGGGCACTATATATGATATTGCAGGCAAAGTGTTACTACTCAATTGTTCCCAAACAGACAAAAAGCATGCATAAATAAAGCGGAATACAAAAATAACTTGGTGAACAGACCAGTTGAGGCTGTTCTAGGTAGGCAAATGAGGCTCTGCATCCTCAAAATTTGTCTTCTTGTTGTCTATGACAGCCATGCCATGTATTGCAGTGGATAGGGGAATGGTGCTGTCAATTAAAATCCCTCCCTTTCTGATGTTACACATGATGTGGCAATTAACACAGCTAAAATGAAGGAAATCTTTTACATTTCATGTAACTCTTTAAATCTGTCATGCACTCTGCTGCCCCGCCGCCTTCTCGGGTTTACAGCCCACCAGCCGTCACTGACGCACAGTATACATTTCAATTTCCATTCTAAAATACAATACAAACTAGATTAATATAGCGTCTTGAGTCCTTGTTGCGAGGGAAATTTGGGAATTTCATATAAGACTACTTGATATATTTGCTTAGCCTTTATCCAGAAAAACCTGTATGCTCCACTTGCATACTACCAACTACCTTGCCCAAGGATGGAATGACAGTGCCCCACCTGGGGATTTATGTATCAAGGCATGTAATATGCATATCCAAATGTCAGCACTGGTGCCAGTTCAGATGTGAATCATAAAAGGAAAAATGCTTTAGTTTAATGCTCCCAAGTGACATTCATTTGCTGTATGACAAAAACAGCATCTCGACTAAATAAATAAATTCAGTGCCCCACCTAAAATTTGAACACTTGAGTAGAGCCCCATTCCAGTCCAAGTCCTTGTTTGACCTTGTTAGACGGTTATAAAGGAGTCCGATAACCAAAAGATTGGTCACCGTATATCTTCAGAGCAGTGCTTGAATTGGGTTAAAATAAGTGCAGGGACTCACTTTTTCAGTCTGACAGGACTCCATCGTTTATGATAAAGCTCTCGTTCTCCGGACAGTTTGTGTCTGAGCTAGCCAATGGTGGATTAATCATGATCATTTCTTTTTTCTTTTGCCTGATGCATTATTTAGCCATGCTAAGATTTTAGATTAGGCTATTATCAATGTAAAACATTTGATGTCAACTATTTTGAACATCCCGCTATATCCTTAGCCACAACGCGCTGCTAGTACTAGCATAGGTGTGATACGTTAGCTAGCCTACATCACATGTGAGTTGTAATCTGGGAATTGTAGTCCACTGCGGACTTTGCGGACATGATTTTGCAGCGCATTTTTATGTAAATATGATTATTGGGTGTAGAATGGTCTTTTACGACCTGGATCTTATTTCATATTCTAATTATCAATGGAAACTAGTTCTTCCACCTCTCAAAAGTCACAGAAAAGTTGGAAATTGACTTCACTTAAGTGAGTACCATTCATCAAAAATAAGTAAAGGGATGCACAATTAAGTCCCGGGACGCAGGCATTGAAAATTAAGAAGTGGCAGGACTGTGTCCCAGTGAGCTCCGACCCAATTCAAGCACTGCTTCAGAGATGTTCTGGGGTGGCTAACAGGAACAAGCTAATATCCTAATATCCTTGTTATGAAGGATGTTAGCATTAGCGTATGAGGAGTTATAATGTCAGGCAGGATAGAGCATAATGATGGGCAATGTGTTGGTTAGAAGGAGGATGGTATGATCCCTTGACTAGCCTGATCATTGAAGCTGATCTTTGCTGATTTCTTTGCTAAATATGCTAGGAAGGAGGACATTTTTCATGCAGTGTAAAGCTATGACTAGAAGTCAAGCTATTGAACTTTGGAGTATAAATTTGTCAGGTTTAGTAAGTGAGATGGTTAAAAAAGATAGGCTAGTACTTTTCAATGTCCACAATCAGGCACATGGTGTCCAGAACCTGATCATAAGGTTATATAACATGGACAGGAGGTCTGGATTATAGCACATACACAGGGAGCAGTGGTAATCAGTTACATGACCTATGTACACAGGAATTGGGGGAGGAGGGTGTGTCGAGCCTGAGGAGAACACATCTCCCCTCATTATAGCCCATATAAACCCACCTACTGTACACTCTAGATATACCATCCTGGTACAAATTAATCCTCACACGGGGAGGATTATAAACTAAAAGGATAAACACAGCCAGAGGGGAATGACAACACTTTCCTCAATGACAACTCATCAGCTAATCAACATGGCTTAATTATATCACTATACAAATATAACCACCAAAGTCAGCTTATGAGTTTCACACTAACGTCGACCACGTTAGGCTTTTATTAATCATTTTTTTCATCATTCATTTGAATGAGCCTATCATTGCTTCGATCCAGGTGCTTTACTTAACTGGATTATACATTTAAATGCAGTTGCATTTATATGTCATTATAATTATTATTATTTTGTATAATATCACATTGAAGATATTCTGTGAAATACATTCTATAATTGCATTCACCAATTTTTGTTTTTGGCAAGAGCAATACATTCACTCTTTTGTAACATTTATTATGCCTGAAAAGTGCCAAATTCCAAAGTATGGGGTATATTCTGCTAACGTGTAATTTGGTGGATGGCAACACCTGCCATCACAGTTTTCTACATAAGCATAGCTAAGCATGATATTGCAAACTAAATGTTATCAGTAGGTTTATTATTGTTGCATACGTGAAACAGATATAACTTTTTTCAACAAAGGGAAACGGTTCACAAAAGTCTAATAGCTAGACAAGGTTGTTTTATTATTGAAATAATTACGCTTTTAGCTATGGTTTCATTAGTGTTAAGGGCAACATGATGGACATAATTCCTCAGGTCTTGTCAAGTGCACCTCTTTCTCGCCTTAGATGCTGACATCTCTGAAACAGTGTCAGACCTCTGCACATCAAACTCTGGGTAATTGGATGAAGGAGCGAGTGGGGTAAGGGATCATGATAAGGGGAAACCATTGTGTCATCATATTCGCAGGATAATGACACATTTTCTGAGTGCTAGGCTGACAGCCACTCCTAAAAAACAACTCTAATGCTTGATCTGTCTGTCTGTAAATCTAGCCACCTGTCAACCACTCCATACATCTATATCATTTGACACTGAACACAGACAGTGTTTTACAGGTGTGTGTATGTGTGTGTATGTGTGCCAGGGCCACACATAGAAGCCATATTCCAAATGTGTAATGAAACACTGTTACTGCCAGGGCCACACATAGAAATATTAATATTCATGTTTAAATGTGTAATGAAACACTTGTTACTTGTGATAATCTTGTATGCTACCTGCTACTCTGAAATATTAATAAATTAAATGTTTAAAATGAATTAAATATGGTTTTATTAATTTACTGTTTTTAAAATGCATTTTGCAATGCATATGAATTAGTGTCCTTTCCTTAGTGAATGGTTAATGTTATAGTCCATACAAATCAACATTTCATAACCATGCAGAATTAATAACACAGGATTATATAATAAAAACAGTATTCATACAGTTAAAAACACAAAATAACTAGTTGTAAAAAACATGTTTGATGAGTGTATGAACCTGCTGGCTGGTACTGATAATACACACCCGCTGTGTAATAATTGGTGAATTTGAATGTCAAGTTGGCCAGGCAAGAATTAAAGACCCTGTCCAAAAATCTTACATGTAAAGTGTTCCTTAAGCCACAAGAAAAAGATGTTACTTACTTTTTCCTAAATTTATAACAGGGAAAATAATAAAATGTCCATTTGATGTAAATATCACCTAAAAGTATGTAATTACTAAAAACACATAAAAGAGCTGGAAGAACTGACAAGCTCTGGAATCTGATTTCCTGCCCTACCTGCTCTGTTGAATGAAAAAATATTTGACACAAGTTCACAATTTTGATTGCACAGGGTCTTTAAATGTCTTGATAGATTCTTGTTGTGGACAGGATGAAGTGGAAGGTCCAAATGAAATGCCGGATCGTGGAAACTTAAACCAGACGATTCCAGCCAGTTGCTTGAGGTGTGGATGAAGAAGAACTGCAAAAATGACTCCCAGGAGAGAAATCAGTATTGAATCAGAGCTGAAAGTCTTCATAACCTAAGACCAAACAACAGTTTAAACATGGACATCAGTGCAGACAGGATACCAGTAAAAGCTAAAAATAAAATATAACATTTAAAAAAAAAGATGGAAAATGGTGGAATATCATGATGGCAGATGTAAATTCCAATTTTAGGCACCATAGTTTAATCTAGGAAAGGATATTAGGCACATGCACTTGAGACTTAAAAATGAAATCGGAAGCCTGCTGATTGAATTTTGGGGACTTGGTAATCAAGCCATAATCAGTTACTGGAGGGAGCCTGTTAATTACACAAGATGAGACCCAAAGTTACCTGGTTTCCACCAGATATTAGGACATAGACATATTAAGAGGCTAATTTTAAAGTTAACAGAAAATAGACAGCTACACTACTTGCTGTCACACTGTTCTGTCTGGTCACCACTTGTTATCGGCAAAATTCGATTTGAACACTGCTGCTAAATCATGCAAGAAAACAGGGCACTGAAAACATTTGGTCTGGCAGAACATTCAGGTCTGCAGGTGACAGCTTTTTAGTCTTTAACCAAAGCACATGTTCCTAATTTTAGTCACAGATAATATGTACATAGGCAGTGTGAAACTTTCAAGTGATTTATTTGTAGACATTTGAGACTGAGCATTACACAGGAAGGGTACACTTTCAGACCAGATGCTAGAACGAGCAAAAAAAAAAGGTATCTGAGGGAGAAACAATAGAGAAACAGGACCAAGCAGTGAAACTGAGGTAAAGAAAAGACAAGAAAGCCCATTAAACATAGCTGCAAGTAACAATAACTGGGGGCCAAGCACAAACAGTCATGACTGTTGTAATGATAAATAAACCTATTTATATAGAACAAGAACTGAAGTTCAAAACTCCTTGTACTTTATCCATGTTTTTTTCTACGCATCTATAACTGGTGTATTTTTTCATGAAGCATTCACATAAAAATGTATTTTGGTTAACTTGTAAAAAGAATACATATATTGTAGTGTTTCCCCCAGGTTTGGATGCATATAGGCATATTTGTATGTACCATGTAATATTGACCAAGTGTTTCTGCCTCTACTACCTGACCTGGCAAGCTGTTCCAGGCATTGACAACTCATAGTAGCTTCTGAAAAAACAGCTCACTTTATTACATCTGCATAGGAAATAAAAAGTACATGTCTGGAGACTGCTTTTCCCCCAATGACAGGTGGAAACATTAGAGAATTGTTGGACAGTCTCATCAAAGGGTGGGGAATTTACCTGTCAGCAGTTATTTATGTCACCACTGACAATGCCTCTAATATGAAGGCAGCATTTAGCTTGGATCACCTGAAGATTGACAAAGTTGATGTAAGCTTGTCAGAGTGTGGGTCCAAGGTTTTAACCATAGCTGGAAGAGAAGGAGGGACTTGTCAAAGATGCAAACTGAACTGAATCTTCCTCAACATACCCTGATCGAAGATGTTGTGACTAGATGGGGTTCCACTTACGACATGGTTTCCAGGTATGTTTGACTGTCTCTTGCATACTAACATCCTGTACATAGAACTATTCCCCCTCAATATACGATCACTAAATTTAAGCGAAACACTGAAAAGTGCATTCATATACAATCAATGTAAGAAAACATAAATATAGATTTGATGCATTAACTAGCTTGACCATTAAATATGAATTATGCACACACACACACACACACACACACACACACGCACACACACACACACACACACACACACACACACACACACACACACACACACACACACACACACTCTTTCTAATTTAATGTTGTTATATTTTTACAGGTTTGTCAAACAGCAAACCACTGTGGATTATGAACATCTTTCACTCTTTGTCAAACAGCAAACCACTGTGGCAGTCACTCTGCCACTCAAGGTGCTAAAGCCAGTAAGAATGTTCACTGGATTCCCTGGCTGCAGAGACCTGCACCACAATGTCCACCTTGAGTCCTTCAGCATCTGACTGAATAATCTATCCTGATAGTAGAGGACAGAAACTTGGTGAGGAGC
The DNA here is from genome assembly GCA_029706075.1 of Aldrovandia affinis. NCBI lineage: Eukaryota > Metazoa > Chordata > Actinopteri > Notacanthiformes > Halosauridae > Aldrovandia > Aldrovandia affinis. The sequence goes on along the minus strand of JAINUG010000045.1, from coordinate 4,669,849 downwards.
ATGACATATGCCAATTGCTAGGACTTGCAAGAGCGATATGATGAGGACGTGGCAACAGTGAAGAACATGGCTATGCGTCTTGGATCCTTGATTGTAGTTGAGCTTCGAGGAGGATGCTGACAACATCCCTGCAATCAAAAGAGAGTTAGAGTGGTTTGACATTTTTTTACATTTAATATTTTTATTCAAAACTCACGTGCTCAAACTTAATATTTATAAAGAAGAAATTAGTTATGTCAGCAAATATTTTAAATAAAAATAACCTTAAATATGCTGCTTGCATAAGTATTCAGACCCCTCGCATTGATATTTGGTGGAAGCACCTTTCGCTGCAATAACAGCTTCATGTCTTTTTGTGCAAAGTTTCACTTTGCACACTGGTTGGAGTTGATTTTCACCCATTCTTTCTGGCAGAATTGCTCCAACTCTCTAACGTTGCTTGGACATTGCTTATGGACAGATTCTCAATGGGGTTCAGGTCAACACTTTGACTGGGCCACTCAAGGACATTCACATTTTTATTCTTGAGATACTCCAATATAGCTTTGGCCCAATGCTTTAGATGGTTGTCCTGTTGAATTTTTGCTCCAGCTTCAGTTTTTTGGGAGACTGAAATATATTTTCTTGCAGTATATGCCTGTACTTTTCTCCATCCATTATTCCTTCTATTCTGGCATGTTTCCCAGTCCCTTCTGAAGAGTAGCATCCCAATAGCATAATACTGGGTGGGTGGGTCCTGACCCCCCGGTGGTGGAAAGATCTTCTGTACTCCTTTAGAACCGCGGAATCATTGGCCATCTTCCGCAGGAGACTAAAAATCCACCTATTCAGACTCCATTACCACTGATTCTGTAGATTAATTCATTGTCATCACATGTTTACATGTTTATTACTGTATTTCATGTTTTGTATTTGTTTAATACTGTATTTAAAAAAATACAAATAATCTACTAACCTTTTCTCTATATATATGCAGCTGCCAACAATGATGCCTATTGCTGTATTATTGCACTGATCTCTTGCGTGAACAATGATTGTTCTTACCATGTATTTATGCACATCTTGTAAGTCGCTCTGGATAAGAGAATCTGCTAAATGCTTAAAATGTAAAATGTAAATGTAATGTGTCATTTCCGTCAACGCATTACAGAAAATGAGAGCATTCTGACTGATTAAAATTCAGGGGATGTGAACAAGGGACGTTTATTGTTCATGGCATGCATAGCTATTTCTGACATATGGCTTTAAGGGAGTAAATCATGTTTAAATATAAATTAAAAGTGTCTAATTAAGAACAATTAACAGCTAGTTACAATAAAGAGGTTGCTATTATGGTTGGAACGAAAACCAGCATACATATGGGGTCCCTAGGGCTGAGGTTGGGAACCACTGAGGTAATGGCTTGCACCTGCATTGACTTTCAGCTGCCAGAGCACAGGGTTTATTGTTTTGACCAAATGTTTTTTTATTTTCAAAAACAAAAAACCCAGGAGGCAGGACAGGGTACAACATAAAAACAGACAAAGTATCCCCCCCTCCAAAGTACCCTACCACCCTCCCCCTTAGACACTAGCCATCATCCCCAGTGTAGTGGCAGTGTCTCTCCATAAATTAATGTTCTTTTCCTTAGCACCGTGGATCTGAGCTGTGGACAGTTCCATATACACCACATCCAAAAAAGACAGAATCCACTGGCAGACAGAGACAGAGCAGGAAATTAGGTGGTTTCCATCGTGGAGCAGAGGACAAGGCTTGAATACTTTTGCAATCAACATTTTTCCTTTTTTTATTTTATGTATTTATATACATTTTTTCACTATTTAAAAAAAATAATGTTTGGAGTAGGTTGTATTTATAACAGATATTAGTTCTTAAATGAAAGTGTTATAAATGAAAGCTTGAAAGCAACAAAATATGAAAATTGTGCAAGGGTCTGAGTACTTTTTCAAGGGACTGTATATATTTTGATAACCATATGGCTAAAATGTGATAATTTGACACTGTAGTCTGATGGAGAGCAAGCACCTTAGCTTGGGAAGACCAGGTTTGTGAAAGCAACTTGAGATTAGCTTTCACTACAATAAAATGGTAGAGTACATAATTAGACAGTTAACATGCAGCAATACTAAACTAAATTAAAGTGCATGGGTATCAGTTTCCTACTGAGGTAAGCAGTAAGAAACTGATATAGTTTTCTTAGGTGTCTTATGCTAAACGTGTTTATTAACTGCATTGACTAGATTTTATTGATGCTCTTGTGATGCTCCTCCTATCCCATGAACTCTGTCTTCAGCCTCCACAATCACTTTGCACTTTTTATATCACTTTGTAGCATGATATTGTCCATGTGTTTTATTGTAGTGAAAATATATTTTTTAACAAGAATCAGTGTGCATGCATACAGATCAATATTTATTTAATAAACACACATCATACAAAATATGCCATGAAAGTGCAGCAACATCAACATAATGGGCCCTATTTTGGTGAATTAGGACAGTGTCGGTAACGCAGACGCGAAGCGAAGACGGTGGCGCTTTAGGGCGTGTCTAACGCAATTTCGGTAATTTCGTGGCTTAGGACGGCTTCGTAGCACCTCCGGCGCAGTTGTAAAAGAGGTTGGATTAACTTTTTTTAAATACATGTGGGTGTGGTGGGGGTTTGGTTTCATAATGGCCAATCAGAACACCTATTTTCTATCCCTTTAAATACCAGTGCACTAACGCTATAGCAAATTGGCAATTTCCTGACATGGATGACAGATTTGCGCGGCTGCGCCAGGAGCGCTTCTCAAAAGAGGAGAGGGAGGAGGTGCAGAAAAGTTGGCGCACGAATCAGAGGGGGAAAGCAAGGCGCACATTAATTTTTTATTTTATATTTTGAGACCTATTGTTAAAAGAAAGTGTTTTATTTTACCATCTCTTTTTTCCTTCTTTGTAGACTTTCCAACTTTATTTTCTTCTAGCTTAATGTAATTGTTAAATGGAAAGAATAAAACCCTTTCACATAAGAAAAACAATGTGCATACAAACAGGTGTATCTTACTGAAAGGTAGCAATTTATGGCCTGCTGGCTTCAGTCTTTCATGTCCATGCATTGAATAACCACAAGCTGTGGTGAAATAGTTTTTAGCTTAATTGATAGCTTAATACGCTTGCAAGTTACCCATGGATTGGACGATTTGCCTCAACATGGGGGGAAATGAACAATATTCACAAAACATTCTCATGTGATTTACGATAACCTTATGTTCATATGTGCGCATCAATAAAGTCACCAAATTGCACAGAGCGCCAGCGTTTGCGCTAAGAGGTGGTCTAGTTGGACATTAATGCAAACTCATTATGTGACACCAAACTTGCATAGCGCCGACTGTTTTCACTGTTACACCCCCTATTGCGCTGCCCAACCCATAGTCGCGCAAACACCTTCGAAACTGGCAATTCGCCAGCGCTAGGGCATAACGCCGCTTAGCACTGGCACAAAAATAGGGCCCATAATCATACATAGCAACAACTGGGTGGAGACACACAATCCTCAATTCCTAAAAAATTCTAAAAACTTTCGCTTTCATTACAGTTGGTTCACAGTCGAACAAAGTAAATAATCTTTTTTCATGCCAATCCCCCATTTGTATTGTGAGTTCGCTGCCATAGCCCTGAGACTAGCCATGACAAAGGCGAAGCACCGTCTCCTCCGAGCCAGCACTCGCCAAGCCATTGACTATAACTCCGGTACTCCAGAGCCACTCCTATACGCAGTGAACTCATGTCAGCTTCCCTCCCCCCTCCCTGGGGTGGACAGCAAATTGCCACCCCCTAGTGGCACTCCCGGCCAGAGCTGACACTGGTGCAGCCGGTGGAATCGAACCCTGGTCGCAGTGGCCAGCGTCAAACGTTGTAACCGCTAGACCGCCCGAGGGGCCACTAATAAATTATGACAAATTTGACGGTTGTGGTGTGTGTCTCCAGTGATTTCCTGCTTCCAACAGTGATGTACAGTAGGTGCTTTCATGGTATATTTGATGGGTACTGAGATGGTCTCCCTCTTGCCAAGATATATCTGTGCATTTTATGGTCCAGTCTGGGAAAAAAATATTTGGCACTTCTTGGTTCAATAGAGGATAATTTCAATTATAACCTTGAAAATATGTCTTGTGTTGATAAGTGACCCAAATAAATAATATTAAAGACCAGATTTCTTGAGTCCTCCCCTAACTGTAAATGAATCATGCGTGGCTAGGAAGAGGGGGTTTTGAACACTTGTGTGGCCTGTTGAAGACTTTTGGTCATTTAGTTTCTTCTTTCTTTTAATTCTAAGTTTTCTATTCTCTGAAGTGGAGTGCCTGCATTTGGGGATCTCACACTTTTATGGGGATCTTATTCCTTTTTTCTTTGTTGTCTGGCTGCGTCTCCTGTGAGACAAACTAGGAGAGACAAACTTGGTTTGGTATATTTGTCTTCCACTTCATCTTTTTTGTGCTTATTACATGTCATTTTTATGCCTAGGATTTATTGTTTGTTAAGGTAGCAAACCTGTAAATTTCATGTTAAATATTTTGTCTTAAATTTTTATATGATTAATTGCATTGCATATTTTGACTAATATTGATCCATCAGATTGCTCTGCCTACCAAATATTTCTGCAATTTAATTTATAATTATGTCATATATGATTATAGATCACAGATCATAAAATGAGATTTTAACTTAACCAATAGTTTTTTCGTAAGTAAAATCATTACCATTAAAGTCAATACAATGTCAAAGTCAATAGCATCATACTAGATGTAATCACGGTAAAAAGCAATTAGCTGCTTACGGGTGATCCTTATTTAAACTGGCAAGCTCGTTAATCATGCAAAACAATCAAAAACGGAGTCAGGATACTTATCAAATTAATATCTCTGTCCCCCTGTGTGGGACTGAAGGCACCACTGACTGGAATATAACCCACAAGGACACAATAAACAGGAAGTAAGCTCACAAGAATACCTAGAATACTCACAGAGCAATGCCATCGGCCGCGCAGGCAAAGACCCCCGCCCCCCACTTCATAAACCATGACCGAGATGGCAGAAATTCCTCTACAGAAGGCCATGGTCCATTAGGAAAAATATCAGGTTTTGCAGACACAAATGAATAACAGATGCAGTGGGTATTCTGGCCTCTAAAAGGGAAAATGTAATTGCTTTGTTTGAAAAATTCAGTTGGTTTTGATGCCAGTCTTAGAATAAATGCCCACTAATAAGGTCAGTGGTGAAGGTCATGCACTATTCATGTATCAAGATTTCAAGATTTCTTTATTGTCATTGTACTGCTACAACGAAATTAAAACAACACTCCTAGTGGGGCTCCAATATAAAATAGAAATAAATACAAAATAGACATGGGAGCAAAAGTCCGATACACTGTACATACACCCACACACACACACTTATTTAAGAAGACTAGTATAAATGCTAAGACATTCACACCACACACTTGCTACATATTGCACATGTAAGATAGATATTGCACTTATTATAAGTCTATAATCAGTCTTCCATAGAGTGTCAACTACTATCAGTCAGGTATCAACATGCTTACAGGGAATTCAACTGAGTCTCGAGCAGCCCCTTCATATAGTAAGTCCACTAAATCTTTTAAAATATACTCAAACAGACAAGCAGACACCCATATATTTACCACACATTGCAACGTTATGGAGATGAACAGACCATTTCGATAACAGGTAGACTAGGTGAGGTTTTCACACGATAAGACTGTTGTTCTTTAGACGATAACATCAGTCATGCTCCGGTCCAGGGATTTTGAGGGGCTAAGTGACAGATTGCAGAGATGACATAAAAATGTCCACTGACGCCAGGCTAGAGCGATCGGGAACATATATATTTCCTCCAAAGGAGCTGCTGTATCATAAGGTTTTATTTATGGCCCAGTAGACGCTTACACAGGGGAATTCACATTGTTCATCTAACAGGACTGATTTGTACAGCTGGCTGAATCAGTCGGAGTACATTATCTTGCTGAAAGGTAGAACAACAGGGGTTCACCTAGTGGTCCGGCCCATTACCCTAATATGCAGACTCCAGTTCTCCAACCACGACACCACCTGCTGCATCTATTTCACTCTGGATCAGAGGAAATTCTGAGACAATGTGCAATAGGATGTTGAGGGATTGAGCTAAATTCAGAGCGTGTTGCTGTAATTGATCAATAAACTAAGGAATTGATCAAATAAATAACTAATTGCAACTGAGTTTGAAAGATGGTGCCCCCAACAGTGTGGTGTCTGGTGTCATTTAACTGAAATGAGCAGCTTTTAGAAGGTTTGCCTTGGCTGAAAAAGTCTGACAACATTAACACATCTTCCAGCTGATACATAACTTTAGGGAACTTTAAATTATTCTGTGCTGCACCGTTGGCAAACATGCTGACATACCTGCACACATGCATACATGTGCACAGGCAGACATGCATGCACCCACCCATACACAAATATGCACTTTATATTAATACCATTTGGGAATTTTAAAGCTAGTTTAAAAAGAAATGTCAGGGAAAAGGGAAAAAATCCAGTTGGGACAAATGATACAGAGGTTGGCATTGGTGAGTGTGATTCCTTTAAAAGTAGAAGTGATTACATAATTATAAGAAAGAGGACTGAAGGAAGACAGAGAAAGCTAATCAAGGCCAAATTTATGAAGGCGACCACAGTTGGCAACTGTTGAGCAAGCTACATGGTTAATATCCATCTGGAATATATACTGTTGGTATTATATAATGGAAAATAATTGCTGTTTCAAATATTGAAGATTCATTTGACATTTATATATGGTCATTGTGATAAATGGGTCCACCTTATGCCCAAAAGCATAGTCTTCTGTGTTCTGTACTATAATGTCTATTTTATTTCATTTTATTTTAATGCTTTAATAATAAATTTTTGCACATCCTGAGACTCACTGAACAACAAAATATTTGTATGTGTGTGTTTTGAGGGGAGAAATATTTCTTACCCAAGAGAACAGCTACTCTGGCCCACTTGGGATTATAACTCATGGCTCTGTTGTTACACAATCTGAACACTGCATACTGCCACACTGTAGCCTAGAGGCTGTTTGTTGAAGGAAAGGTAGTCCTCTATTCCCCATGGATTATGAGGTAAATGTAGATCTTGATCAGGCATAAAATAGAGCAATTTAACCAGACAGAAAATATGAAGGCGAGACAGAAGGATAAAAATGGAGATAGAAGTGAAGAGAGAGAGAGAGAGAGAGCTGCACCATCAGGAGAATAGCAGTACATTTTAAGAGAGAGACCCTTTGACATTACATGATACTTGTTCTTCTGAGAAAACACTTCTGGTGGGGTTTTCCTTTATGCAGTCCAGGAAATACAATAATGAGGGGACTCACTCTCCAGCAGGAGGGCCATGGAGGAAAAGGAAAAGCATGTCATCAGACACTAATTTGCCAGAGAACATCAAAATTCCCCCAGAGAACAATCTGAGTGAATGGTGAGTATGGAGGAAGTGCTGTCCATGACAACGTCAAGGGTAGAAAGTGACTGCTGATAATCTCATTCTAAGTAATAACCCAGCCAGCAGTAAATCAGATGCAGGCTTTTGATGTAACTGTATAATAAATTGCCAGTATGGATCAGACTGCTGAACGGCATGGAGTTTTGATATACAGTATGTATATTTTAACATACAAATTAATCTGAATAATAGTTTTGCACTTCAGATACTTGTATGGTATGTTACGATGTCATTGGATAATTTCCCTGATGCAGTAGTACAATAATACCACCCCACCAGACAACCTTTCAACAACGCACTCATCTTTTCCCGGAACATTATGCCACTGATCCAAACCTACCCACGAATCCTTTCCAACAATCAGGGATATAATGGATTATATTTCATGGATTAATTTTATTTACTGGCTTTTATCTCATTATCTCAAAGTGCTTTGAGGAAATTGAGGAGAGAAACTCACCTCAACCACCATCAATGTGTAGCATCCACCTAAGTGATTTTGCAACAGAACACTCATCACAAGTCAGCTGAGGCAGAGAGGGAGGGATTAATTCAGGCAATTATATTAGGAAATATATAATATAATCATCCCAGACCTGAGTGAGCAAAGTTGGGAATTTAGCCAGGACAAATACAGTGGGTATAAAATGTATTCACCCCTTTGGCATTTTTCACATTTTATTTTCTTGGATTTAATTGGGATTAACTGCTCAACACAAAATACTCTACAATGTCAAATAATACAAATAATAATAAACAGTAATAATATAATAATAACAGACAATAATTGATTCCATAAGTATTTACCCCCTTGACTTAATACTTAGTTGAAACACCTTTAGCTGAAATTACAGCTGTGAATCTATTTGGGTAAGTCTCTACCAGCTTTGGACTTCTGGACACTTCCATTTTCACCCATTCTTCTTTACAAAATTGCTCAAGCTCCACCAGGTTGTATTGGGACCGTTAGTGAACAGCAATTTTCAAATCTTTCCACAGATTATCAATGGGATTTAGGTCTGGACTTTGACTGGGTCACTTCAGCACATAGATTTTTAGTTTTTAACCCACTCCAATGTGGCTTTTGCTGCATGCTTTGGGTCACTGTCCTGCTGGAATATAAATCTTCTCCCAAGTCCTAGGTCTCTTGCAGGCTTTCCTCCAAGATTTGTCTATATCTTTGTCCATCCATTTTGCCCTCTATTTTGCCAAGTTTTCCAGTCCCTGAAGCAGAGAAGCATCCCCATAGCATTAGGCTCCTGCCACCATGCTTCAATGTTGGGGTAGTGTTCTTGGGATGATGTGCAGTGTTAGGATTTCGCCAAACAGTGCTTAACGTTGATGCCAAAAAGTTAAATCTTGGTCACATCAGACCATAGTATATTCCTCCACTTTAGTCTCTCACAAAAAAACTTGAATTTACTCAATATGAATTTGAATTGACTCAATATGATGCTAGAAATTAGTCAGAGTAACTTCATAACTGAAGTTTGATAAAATAGTCATTAAACTGGAATTACGAGGAACTGTGGAGATATGTGATTTTAACCGTATGACTTCCAATGGACTTTGTCTGTCTATTGGCACACATTCTGATCTCTGTCTTAATTCTGCACCAATTGACAAATTATAATAATGATTATGGAAGTAAAAGGGTTTGGCTAAATGTTTATTGAAGTATAGTGGAGATCAGACATGATTTTAGCAATTATTTTCAACATCTCTAACACGTTTTGCATTCAGCTGCATTCTCACCTGATCTGTTTGCCTCGCGAATGTGCACATCGTAATCTCCGGCCCCGCTTCTCATCTCATTCATTCATAAATCTAGACAATTCGTTCTTAATATTAAAATAAACATTTGTCCAGTATCTATCTGCAAAATTAATGATCAGACATAATGTTGTGTTTGTGTTTTGACATCGATAAACATGGCCCAGTACAGTTTTTAAGAATGTTATATTATTGGCTAAATATGATAATTTCAAACTAAAACTAAATTGTCATTGTTTAAATGAACTACAGGATTATACTATTGTGTGTGAGGTTAGCCAAACCTTGAAGGTGGAAAGAGAAAATAACCCTTAGGGGGTTACAAAATGAAAATAAAACGGTAATGAAGACACAAGCTGGTATGATTTCAACATTGTATTAACAAGTACAAAGTAATTATACTCTAATAAATTAAGTCTAATACATTAATGATTTTCTAATAAAGATTTCAACATTCTTATAAAACATTGATGAACTTATACCACTAAAATGATAAAGCAGTTATGTGGCCTTTACATGTTGTGGCATCCCAAGGGGCTGCAGAAGGAAATGGCTGCCTGGCCCTTTAACTCGTAGGAGCCACTGGAGCCAAAAAAGACTGCATTACCCAGCATCGTGCAGTCCCACACCTGAGTTTCCCTGATTACCCATCCTTTTGTATGTTTTGTCAAGAATTTCAGTTTAATAAAATTTTAGTGTAAAAAAAATACTGCCTCCTCTGGGTTATTCAACTGCCTACACCCTCTGAAAAGATCCTTGAGTGTCACCCCACCCCAAAGCACCCTACAATGTGAAGAAAATGTGTAAAGAATGTGTAAAGATTACTAAAACAATAGAAAAGTGCATTTAGTGCCTACAGTGTTTAAAAACCCATGTTTGTTGCAATGGTGGGTTCCACATGGCTGCAGAAATGCTGTCAGGGTTTTCATTCAAACTGCATTTAAAATCCTCAGTGGAAAACAAAAGCACTGGGAATTACATGCATTAGAAATAATCCATAACCCTCTTTAATTAATGAACTGTCTCCGTTACTCGGGTATTCAAGTCCAATTTAAAATGTCTGATCATTTTTGTGCTTCCGGACACTCCACACAGTCCCACAAACACCTCTTATCTCACTGAAATATAACTGTTAACAACTGCTCATCACCAACCGGGAACTTAATGCACCATTCCATACACACATACACACACAGAAGATGGATGAGGTCAGATACAGTAAGAAATGAACATCACATCAGGGCTTAGAAGTGTATGCACTGAGCCTTACCCTTGTGCTCTTTGTATTAATAAATGAGGTATTTTTTTCCTGTTAATAATGGTGTTTTTTGTTTATTTTATTCATATACAAGCCATTAGATATCATGAGAGAATGGTACAGTGGCGATTTTAGACCCATATTTTATTTATTTGTCTTTCATCTCAGCCCCCCTGAAAATATTTAGTCATGCTTTTCTAAAAAACACTTTTACTTAATATCTATTTAAAAAAATACCACAGATAAAGAGTGGTATTTCAATTTTGAGAGCGACCACCATTGTGGTGTTTTTGTTTTGGGGAATGTAACAGTAAATGAATAAAAAATGTAGGCTTGTGCTTTGCATGTGTACATCTCACACTCTCATTGGGGGCTGAGCCCCCTACAAAGTTTTGCAAAGCCACTCTCATTTTTTTTTTTTTTCTCCTCATTTTGCTGCAAAGCATTGCTAAAAGGCCACTGCTAACATAGCAAGCACAACCAAACACATTGCAAGGTGACTTTCAAAAAGAATAAATTGAAATAAAGTTTTTGATTGGAGTCTTTTAATAAAAAAATATATTTAATAGAAAGAAAGAAAAAAAGTATCCCTCTGTCTCGGCCCCCCTGTGGCAATTCGATGCCTATGCCTAGATCCAGCCCTGGCCATCGCCAACGTTGGTCCCCCCCACTGCCTATCAGACCAAATTTGCATCCCTGCCTCTGACGTGCATGGAGACTCAGACTGTACCATCAAATCAGAACTTTTATTTAAACAAATGTGTTATTGGCTAGGACTGCATCATTTAGGCTCAGATTATTACAGATGGGAGCTAAATTATTTTGCCCATTGTAAATAGTTTTTGTAGCATGTTCGTACGACGAATGACGATATGACTTATCTAGTGAAAATGAGCATTGTGCACATGATAATGAAAGTTAAAAAAAGTTAAAAATTGCAAGCTCTTAATGAAACTGAGGAAAAATGGAAAATTATTGGTCTAAAGGTTCATTAATGCTAATTAAATAGTAAAATTTTAATTAGCACAAAATGTACCCTGAGCTGCATCGATAAATCAGACATCATGAGGGAATGATTAATTAAATTGTTGCTGATTGCGAAGCTTGGGGCTTGCTCAAATGGCGTGACACTGCTTTTCCGGACAAAAGCAATTTTGTAGACACCTGTCTTGTTGGGTGTTTTGTGCAAAAGTAAAAATGATTGTTTTTAGTGCTTCAAGGTAAATTTGCTGCAACATTCTAATGGAAACATAACTCCTTTGGTATACTTGATGGAAATGTCATTTTACTACAGTTAGCCACTTAATGGCATTGCAATTGAGCATTACTGAATTGCATTCCCTACAAACAAATGACTTTTTTAATGGACAACCAAGAGGATCAAGAGGAATCCGGTGGAATCATTTAAAATCGGTTCTTATTATCATTTAACTTTTTTTCCATTAATAAATGAACAGTTTATTTTTAAACAGTATGTTGAGATTTATTTTCTGTCTGTGTATTATTGTTTATTATTCCTTATCTGAAAAAACACCAGAAATTGTTCTTGGAGCCCTTTATAACAATCTATTCACTAACCACATCAACACTTTATAACGGAAAATTGAAAAATGTTATCTTGTTATAATGGTTAGCAAGCAAGTGCCAGTGATGCAAAACACGAGTAAAAAAATAACAATAAATCATTTTTTAAAAACTGTGAAAAATAAAGAATGTCTTAATCTTTTGCAGCACAATGCCACAGCATAGAAAAGTTTCAGGCATTTTTCAAACGAGAAAAAATGGAAAAAAGCTGTCCAATTTTATCCAATTTTACATTGATCAGAAACACCCCCTCCCCAAGGTGTAAGAGAAACGGAGATAGCAGAAAGGGCACTCCATGTCACATCCTAAAACACTGAATAATACATTTGCGTTTCTATGGCACCTGCTGTCTGTGCTTGTTAGATCTGTCCAATTCCTTTGTGATTTAATCTCTGTTCATTATATTACAGAGACTGCAACACTTTGACAGAGAAAACCAGGAGCCTAATAGAACATAATGAGTCCATCACTTTTTAAACTGCCTTCCAGACACACAATGTTGTTCTGAAATGATACAGCCTTATTCCTACCACGCATATAAACAGTGCAGCAAAGTACAAAATTGAATCCCTTGAATTGAATTACGTTTGAATTTTGAGGTAAGTTTGACAGCTGTAATAACAGATTCAGCAGAGTAATTGCTCTCTGATTTCAGTATTATGATTCCCATAATGCACCTCTGTCTACCTTAGGTATATTTAATAACTGGAGTAGAATCGTATTGTTATAATCATCTCTGCTTTACAGGTATCATTTATCAGTGCTGTGGGTTCTTATTAGGGTTATGGGGTAAAAACACTTTAAGTATGCTTGTTTTTGGAAGGATAAAAAGTAAAAAGAAAAAGTTACAAGAAAAAGTAACATGGGCAAATGAGTGTGTGTGTGTGTGTGTGTGTGTGTGTGCATGTACCTGTGCATACCCAATATGCATTTAGGCTCAGTGTGCATACTACCAGGCCAGAGGCCATATGTACTTTTCATTACTACAGTATAAGATTTCATGAATTCCATAGTGCATTCTAATTAGTCAACATTGCAGAGAATCAAAAGAACAACAGCATTGGGTGGGGTTTGAGTGGAGATGGGGAAGGTGAACATAAATTAATACATAATTTTCACTGTTTTATTTTCACTAATTTAATTAATTAAATTAAATTAATTTAGGACCGGATGTGAGCGTCCATTCCAAGCTCAAGCCACAAATGATCCGTGGGAATAGTGGGACCCTGCTAGATGGGCAACATCTGTGGATGAGTGTTCAGTCAGCCTTGGCTGCCCTTGTCCCAGCTGTGCGCAAACATTTCCACACAGCAGATGCTGTCCTCCTGACCTGATGCGTCCCAGCTGTATACACGCTGCCTCCACAGTCAGACACAGTTGTGATCGAGCGACACACTCGGACCATGATCTGACACACTCATGACCCAGTGACACAATGTCCCCATTGGCTGACACCCTCTGATCAGACACATGTGCTCGCCCGACATGTTTCCCATAAACTCTGTTCTCATTGGCTGCACAAACTTTGCCCTCTGGCTTATCTTGGAAAACATGTAACTTTAAACTGTTTAAATTCCCTACTGGATAAACGTACATATTCAATGTATTTCTCATCATCTCTTTTATAATAATAATAATAATAATAATATACGCCATTTAGCAGACGCTTTTATCCAAAGCGACTTACAGTAGTGAATGCATACATTTTCAGTATATGTGGCCCCAGTGGGGATTGAACCCACAACCTAAGTGTTGCCAACGCTGTGCTCTACCAACTGAGCCACAGAGAACACATTTATGATTTTTCTTTGTAATTTACAGCTTCTTGCATTGTGTTTTGGTCTGGGCAGCAATGGTCTCACTTCATAATGTTTCATGCTGCACCGTGGCACAAGACTGGGATGTCCACTCTCTCCAGCATTATTCGCCATATTCATTGAACCCCTTTGGGCTGCCATCCGCCAAAAGAGTAACATTATTGGAATGGAGACCACATATTTATCCCATAAAGTATTTGCCAAATCTAATAACCTCCCTACCAGAAGTCTTCAATTTAATAGAAACTTCCTTTCAACATCAAGTCAGGCAACACAGATACCTACGTAGGTATTGATATTTCCACTAATCTTTCAGAGTTATTCTAGCTTAACTTCACTCCAATTCTGAAAATCATTGAAGATGATCTGAACTGCTGGAATAAACTACCCATTTCTCTAATTGGCAGAATAGCAGCAGTGAAAACTAATATACTACATACATTTTACATTGACATTTTAGGCATTTAGCAGATGCTCTTATCCAGAGCAACTTACAAAAAGTGCATTTATACATGGTAATATTAATCATAGTGCAATAGATCAGTGTAGATCAGTGCAAGAGACCACTACCTCAAATAAACAACATATTCCCAATGGCCTCGGTCCAACCATCATCCAACTGTATCAATACTCTATATTCCATAATGAACAAATTCTACTGGAAATATGAATCAAATTGGCTAGACTGCAGAAAAGCAAAGATCTTGGGGACCTAGCAGCCCCAAATTTCAGACAATATTATCTGGTAAACCACCAGCCCGGTGGAAAATCAAAACGATCACGGTTTACACTCCATCTCTGAAAAAATGCACTCCAATATGGCACAACCCAGACTTCCAAATCAAAAAGAAACCTTTTATCTTCAACTCATGGAAACTACAAGGAATCACTCATCTGGAAAATATATTTGAAAACAACTCTGATTCACGGCACTGGTCCAAAAATATGATATTGGTAGTGAGAGTTTTCTGCAATACCTCTGTGGAGGGCGTCGGTCCCGGCCACATGGGAGTGGCATGGTTGCCTTTGTTTTTACATGTTGTGGAGGCCTTTGGAGCAGGGAGACTTTCCAGGGGCAGGTTTGGCACTCTCACAGGGTGTGAGAGTGAACTGTCGCCCGGAAGTTTACTCCAAAGGTCATCATTGATTTCATTATTATTGAATTAAAACACAACTCATCCAATACAGTATAACCAACACAAAATGTACAGAATTGAATATATACAGATACTTATTCACACTGCACTCCAGATAACTACTTTCATGCCACCTGGTTCTGCCCACCAATCTAACTATTCTGGAAAGCTATCATACACTATAACCCTTCTGTATCACAGAATTTCACTCTCCCCATCCCCATGCCTTCTTGGAGACCTCTCATCAGTTGAACCGCCACCTGAACGTAGCCCATGGCACCTCCCAGCTGGTGTTCGTTGACAGCTGCTATTTATCACTCTGATTAAAACACGGGCACTGCACAAGGTACATAAGTGTTCTACAGGTAGCCATGGGTACAGCTTTTGATTGACAGGAAGCTTCTCACATCCGTCGCTTCCGGGCGTTGTGTTTGTGTCAGCATGACAGCAGAATCCTTGTAAGCAAACTTTTTACCATTGATGTGTGAAGTTGTGTACTTGTTTAACATGTATCATTGTATTTCTGCAGCATAACTTGTATGATAGAGGGTAATCGGGGAGCAGCGTGTAAGTATTTTTAAACTGTAAGCTTGTGGCATTTGTTTGTATCTGGGAGTAGCACAGCTGTGGGCTGATAGCTGCCAGATGAATGTGAGTCATTGTGCCAGAGTATCAGGTATGCTCACGTTTAAACTATAACTAACGATATTCACTGGGTTTCATTTCATGGGCGACTGGGTAAAGATTGAAGGAGCACTGTGATATTCAATCATATTGAATATTTCAAAAATGTTGTGGAATTTTTATGTGTTGTATTTCAAACTCATGTTCTTGACAGGGTGCACAATTTAAGGGGACCATTTATGCTCATTAATGCCTCCAGTAGTAAAATGTTATGGAATGCAGCCTTCATTTAAGATAAATAATACTGTAATGCAAAATGTCTGTGGTGTGGTAAAAAGATTTCTGACTTCTAATTGTGCTATGCCTGAGCCGTAATGGTCTTGCTGAGGGGGGTTTTCTTTTTCTCCGGTAATCAGCCATCTTGAAATCATAGTGATTTTTTTTATCTGCATACAGGCCTTTTCAATTTCCTGGCACAGCATGCTGAATTTCCAGATTTGGGTTCAAGTGCATGTTTGGGTAGTGTACAACTGGTGAATCCTGGAAGTGTTTGGCCACTTCACTTGAAGGAAAGCTATACTTTGCAATCAGTACCATTGAGTTTAAAAAAAGCCTCTATCCAGCAGGCACAGCAAGCAGTCCTGTATTCTTTTCAGAAGTACACTGGTCTTAAAATGGCCAAGAGCACTTCCAATGGTTCCCGATTTTACAGTGGTGAAAATTATGCCCTGAGAATAAAATGAACAAAGAAGGTCATCAAGACAGATTAAATGTGACAATAGGCTGATATGAGATGAGTGATGGACTTGAACACCACATTGGGGAGAGTGCAGGCTGCAGGAGAAATGCATCTATTGGTCTGCTTTTCTGAGACTTAGTTTCTGCCAGGTGAAATGTATTAGTAATTTCTTATTTTCAATTCACTCCCCTTTTCTCTATTCAGCCATCTGCTACTGGATCCCCCACTGGAAACCCCAACGTTCTCTTTAGAGAGTATATGACTGACAGTATTATTCTAAACACATTTATGATATCATGAAATGAACTCAACAAATTATATTCCACATATTCCATTTGGGGAAAATCAATTATTTATGGCACCGTAAATGACACCTCTATTGGTCAGCACCAACCACCTCATTCCTCTTCCAAAGTAGGTCTTAGGAAGAATGGATTCATGAGCTCTTCCCAATTTTCAGTCTGTGGATTGTGGCTGCACTGTCACAAAGCTCTCTCTGAGATGGAAAACCCTTTTGTGGCAGCCTCTGAGCCTGTTGGATGTGATTTGCAGTTGGGTAAAGTGTGAACAATTCAGTTTGAATGCAGTCTCCTCACAATAGCTACTACTTCAAATGCGGAGCAATAGAAATGTGTTTTGTTTTTCCTCTCCCTTTGGCCTCCTCAACCTCCCTGCTCCCCTGCACTTCACGAGTACTTGTTAATAAATCATTTCACAAATGTATATTACTTCTAATGTTCACACCGTGCGACTCCTTGTTATCCAGGCATCAGCATTCGCGCATGGTTGAGTCTGCACTGGCTGGCCCCGTTAATGCAATCAGGACATTATTTATTCATTTATGTATTTATCAATTCGAATTCCTCTGGCACATTAAGAGAACAGTTTTTGAAGGCTTCCCTTGACCTAACAACCTGAATGCAAAACCTTTGAATCAGAAGTTGAGTGGTATGCTGAGGGGCCTCTGACCAACATTTGACCTTTTGCACATACACACACACACACACACACATGCAAACATACCCACAATGCACACACACACATGATGCATGGGAATATGAAGGATTTATAAATATAATCTGCATGGATGCAAGAGGAGACCTCAGTTACTTTGAAAGAGGAATGTTTTTAGGGGCATATTTGCTCCTATGCATATTTGCTTCTTTATGTTTCACTTGGAACGGTGTCTATGGTGATGTTAGCATGGAACTCCAAGGGAAAGACACTATCAGCAAAGGGCAACAGTGGGTGGAAGGGCATACTCCAGAATCGTGAGGTCTGTGCATTAACTCAAAGTACATGGCAAAATTTACGAGTTTACCTAAGTGACTTTACATACAGTAGGTGCTTACATTTTCATCCCCACACACGTACTGCACATTGCATGCTCATGAAAAATACACAAACACACATACAGACATATGCTCAATGTACACACACACACACACACACACACACCACACACACACACACACACACGTTGTTGTTTCCTGGTCATCTCTATATGGCCAAACATTCGCAGTGACGGAATAAGAAAAAACTATAAAAAGCTGCATAAAGAATTATTTTCCACACCATGACATTTGGTTCAGACCTCATATAACATGCGATACCATGCAAACAGAGAGATCTCCTTAAGGTAAGGATCAGAATTGTTTGAGATACAGAAAAATAAAAATGGGAGAAAGAATAACAAAGGAGCAATCTTAGCAGTTGAGCAACATTAATCCTGTGGAGCTGCACTCTGCCTGAGGAGAAATGAGTCAAAATGCTGATGTACCGCCAACATTGAGCCTGGGCTGAAAAATCTCTGAAAAATAACATACAAAAACAGGACATAAATTTCAATTTTAATCAGATTTGATTACATCCGCCAGCTGATAAGTGCATACATTGCTGCGTTGGTGTTTTGGAGCTGGGATATGAAATGTCAGTAATATACCTGAGTAATGAATCCCTCACACCTACCTCTGAAACACAGTGTGTTTTCCTCCATCTACAATTAATGAGTTCCCATATGCATGATAATTAGGGCATTATAACAAAGAAACATTTACATTTTTAAAAATTATGTTAAACAGTGCACGTCAAGAGAAAATATGTGCAAAAACACAAAACACAACGCAAATTAATGAGGCTACTTATTTGCAATGCATTCTATCCTGAAAAGTCCATTTGGATCCTAAACTTCATACTGATAATTCATGTAAATCCCTCATGCAGATCATCCTGTTTTGACAGAACAGCTGATTGCTGCTGTTAGCACTTTCATGAGCACAAGGGCGAGAATCAACAGAGCTCAAAACACACTAGCAGATAAAGCAGTGTTCCTAGATATCAGGTACAGAGACAGCAATGCGATGACACTATATCTATATATACACGGTTGTACTGATTAATCAGAGTGTTTAATCAACTAAAACAGTTAACGACTCATTTTAGCAAATTTTAAGCAGAAAAAATATATACAAAAATATACAAAACGCACAGCCAAAAAAAATAATAATATGTATGAACCCAAGATGTTCTGATGTATTTATATGGACAACTTTACAACACAATGCATTGTGAAAACACTAACCCTGTTCAATAATAATATAAGAATCTCTGTGAAAAAAGGAAATTTCTTTATGATAAAATAAACAGTGAATAACAACAGTGTGCAGGAATTCCAAACTCACAAAGGAAGATTGCATGTTTGTTTGGTTAGATGTGGAAGGAAACATGAAAGAAAAGTCTACTGTTTGCACTGTAAACACACATTTTGTTAACGCTAGCTAGAATTGTCATTGGGACAGGGAACACTTTATATTCAAATTTCAAGTTTCATAGTTCATGCAAATATCTTGTTTTGGAAAGATGTGATCATTAGTTTTAGTCTAGTTAGGCCTACTTAGCAAACAAGTAATAAAAGAAAATGTTTTCTTGTTTGATAATCTCAAGTTATATCTAGTTAGCAAGCTAGCTGGTGGATATAAATGATCACTAACAATATATTATTAGTTTTATGGTCCCTTTTATAGTGTCACTGGACTATTTATCAGAATCACAGAAAATCACCAGCCTCAAGTTAAAACAAGCACTCGTTCAAGTTGCAATCATTTAAAGCCTACAATCTACAACATGTGCTTCTTCCTCTAGCTTGTTGTAGTATGATCGTGTGTTTACTATGATACAAACCACAAAATTTGCTTTGATAACGTTGAGAAGTGTTATGGGATTCTACAAAGCTATAGGTTGTTGAGAGTTTATGTCTGTGATGTCTGTGAAGTAAATAAAGGTACCCAAAATAAAAGATTAAATTAAACTTTTTAAATTCAGGAAACATTGTCACTGATTAACTGCTTCTGCGCCTGCTCTCCAATCCATGTCTGCCTTTTATGGGATGCTGTTACGAAGGCTGTGGGTGGCTTTTAACTCCTACTGGAAATTTCACATCACATTAATAGAAGCATCACTATTGAATAATTTATTTCATAATCATCCTCTTCACCTCCACCCCATTGGAGCGAAGAATGATTGTCTTTTTACATTTAGCTAGAATTTATAAATGTTTAATCAGTGCGTAGACAAGTAAAATGTGTGGATTTAGTGCTACAGCAGTAGAGAAGATTGTCTTGATTAAAATGTGTACAGCAAAAGAGACTTACCTCCACAATCACACAGAACAGCAAATAACATTCAAGCCAAAGCCATCTATGACACCTTGTGGCTTTCATAATCCTTTGGCATACCACTGAAAAAATCTAGGAATGTTCAAAGCATGGATTGGGGCCAGCATCTCCAAGACAGGTGAACTATTCCTGTGCTTTGAGGAGAAGTGAAATCCGACAAACACAGAAGAATCCAAGCTCAATGAGAAAGCATTGGCCCACGTTCAGATGCTCCATCTGGGGAAATTAAACTTAAAGGAAATGTTTATTTACCTTCTGAAGGAGTCTGATAATTATCTTTGTTGCTTTTAAAATTGTGGCTCAGGATCATGTGAGCCATAGGATCTTTGTCAGTGATTAATTAATCACTAGCCAATTAATTACTGGCTAAACTGTGTTTGTGAAGAAAAAAAACGAACACGCATTTATTTTTTAATAAAAAAAGTATGGACAAATGTTGATTGAAGCCAGGAAATATATAAATTATTGGATGCCAAATAAAAAAAGCATTTTGGTAATTAATTACAAATAAAAAAGGCAATAGTTGATTACATAAGTATTCACCCCCCCTTGACTTAATACTTATTTGAAGCACCTTCAGCAGCAATTACAGCTGTGAATCTATTTGCATAAGTCTCTACCAGTTTTGCATATCTGGACACTGCAATTTCTGGCTCTAATTTATTCACAAAATTGCTTGAGCTCCATCAGGTTGGTTGGACACTGGTGGTGAGCAGCAATTTTCAAATCTTTACACAGATTCTCAATGGGATTGAGGTCTGGGCTTTGACTGGGCCACCCCATGACATTGGCGACTTTTGCTGTATGCTTTGGGTCATTGTTCTGCTGGACTATAAATCTTCTGTAAATTCCCAGGTCTCTTGCAGACTGCAGCAGGTTTTCCTCCAAGATTTTTCTAAATCTTACTCCATATCTTTTGCCCTCTATTTTGACAAATGTTCCAGTCCCTGAAGCAGAGAAGCATCCCCATAACATTAGGCTTCTGCCACCATGTTTCATGGTAAGGATAGTGTTCTTGGGATGATGTGCAGTGTTAGGCTTGTGCCAAATATAGCGCTTAACATTGATGCCAAAAAGTTCAATCTTGGTCTCATCAGACCATAGAATCTTCTTCCACTTGGTTTGAGAGTCTCCCGCATGCCTTCCGGCACACTGTAGACAAGATTTAATGTGAGTTTTCTTCAACAATGGTTTTCTTTTTGCCACCCAGCGCAGATTTGTGAAGCAGCCAAGCTATTGTTGTCCCATGGGCAGTTTCTCCCATCTCTGCCATGGAAGACTGTGGCCTCCCTAACAAGTGTCCTTCTTGCACAGATGCTCAGTCTTGCACAGATGCTCAGCCTGCTCTAGGCAAATTCACAGTTGCGCCATATTCTTTACATTTCTTTATGATGAACAGTGCTCCAGGGAATATTCAAAGTCTTTTAAATCTTCTTATATCCTTCCCCTGATTGGTGCTTTTGAAGAAACCTTTCTCGGATTTGCTTTGAATGTTCTTTGGTCTTCATGATGAAGCTCTTGTTTTTGAAATGCACTAATCAAGTGTGTGACCTCACAGACAGGTGTTTTAGCTTGAAATCAAATGAATCAAATCATGATATGACCTCTGAAGATCATAGATTGCACCAGGTGTTGAGTGGATGAAAGACCAACAAAAAAACCCTACTGTTAAATAGGCTAAAGGCCAATTTATTATCCTTTTTCAAACAATTAAAACAAAAAACAAAGAAAGCAACTAAAAACCGATTCAATAGAGGGAAACAGCAACAAAAAGAAGCAGCACCTCTGCCTCCATGCCCCAAAACCTCTCATCAGGCATGGCAGGCTGTGCTTTTATAATGGCCTAATGAAGGCAATGGCTCACAGCTGAGTTGATTGCTCATTAGCCTCAGGTGAGCCTGCCTGTAAGTGAGGCCGTTGCTGTCCAAGGCCCTGTAGTCCTCTCTGGGCTGTGGGAGGGAACAGGAACACCTAACAGCAGCCAAAAGGGAGATGCAGCCCTCCTACTCCTCCCTTTGTCACAGTGTGTCTTAGCAAAAGCAGTGAATACTTATGCAATCAATTATTGTCTGTTTTCTATTTGTAATTAATTTTAAAAAAGCTTTAGAGTTGTTTTTTTATTTGACATCATAGAATATTTTGTGTTGATCAGTGGCAAGAAATCCCAATTAAACCCAGTTTGATTCCATGAACTAAGAAAACAAAATGTAAAAAATCGCAAAGTGGTGAATATTTTTTATACCCACTGTATATATGCACTGCTGAGGAGTGCATAGGTCCTTGTGGAAAAAATGTCAAAAAGATGTTCTGTGGAAAAAAGGAAGAACACAAAATCACATTTCTTCCTTTTCTATATAACCAACTCAAGCCCATAACCAAACTCAAATTCAAGTCAAATTTCTTGTTTGACTTGGAAATAAATGATTAACAGACAATGTTGTTAACTATAAAGTTAGTCTTTGTTATTTGTCTTCTTTTGCACATTTACTCATTTGCTTTCGATACAGACGTCCATTATTTTCAGGACATTACAGCTCTCTGTTCTCCATCCATGAAGCCAGTTGGAGTTAATATCATGCTGTTCTCACATGTGGCACTCAGAGAGGTTCGATCAATGAGCCGAAACTAGGGCCAGATTGTCACAGATCAGGGCCATTTCCTCCAATCTGGACTTGATCAAACAAGGCGTGTCTCAGGAGTGTAAGTGCTACCGTGCTGCCCTTATGGGGGAGGACTTAAATTACTTTATTTATTATTTCCCTGCAACACCGTAATGGCAGGAAGATGCTAAGAGGAGAAGGTCTATAGCAGCTCCATGCAGAATAGAATATAGGCACTCTCTCACTCTCACACATACATGCATGTGCACACACACAGCTATAGGCATGCGCACACACACACACACACACATATACAAATGCATGCATATTCATATGCGTATGCATGCACACACACACACACACACACACACACAGACAGAGGCTGTAGTTGCAGGATGCACAAACCGGCTTAAACAGGTCCTCTGGGTCTGGGTCCAGGTTATTATTCATGTTTTTTTAATCCATCAAACTTTTATGCCTTTTTAATGGAGCTACTGATGTCCTTTATGTTCAGAGAGGACACTTGACATGGCACAGGAACAGATTTTCATTTTGTTGTAAATTGGAAATCCAGGGTGGAATGGGATGATGAATGCAATGGGATGAATCTGGCACCTGGCAGCGGATTTTAAGGACAGCACTTCGCTGGGGAAATGTTAGCAGCGCTAATGGAAAAATGGACAGGGAGACTTCTCGTTTGCAGAACATTCCTCACACAACTGACAAAACGGTGGGAGTTACTGCCAGATTCTAGTGCAATTGGAAGGACGACGCCAACCATGTACAGGCAAAAAGGACCGTGCTCTGTGCTGTACATATTTTCCTGTGAGAAGAGACATCTCAATGACTCAGATTGCAATAGAAAAGGCTTAAGAAAAAAATAATATGTATCCTCTTCATGGCTTTAAATTAGGGGTCGAACGGCCGATATATGTATTTTCCATATTATTGTTATCATCCACACTGGCCAATATGCTGGCTGATATGTATATGTCCCCTTTCATGTGATGTAAACATTCCCTCATGTCAAAGGCATAGATTTTCTTTCCTTATTGCAGTGGAAGACAACAGAAAAAGCAGTTGCAGCCTTCAAGCAGTATGAAAGGTGGAAGATTTCACATTTTTAAATATAAATACATGTACTTAGTGACCAGTATTGTTGAACTTGTGTTATAAATAGCAATTTAAGAGAGTTTTGTTTGTGAGCCAGCTTGTATGTGGCCATTAGGCAGTAGTTAAGTTTGTCATCCCATATACTTTAGCTTGCTAGCTAATCCCAAGGTTTCTCCCAAGGTTTCTCCCTACCTAGGGAGTTTTTCCTTGCCACTGTTGCCGTTAGGCTTGCTTTTGGGGGGGTCTAGGCCTGGGTTCCCCCTCTGTTAAGCGTTTTGTGACAATTCTGTTGTGAAAAGCGCTATACAAATAAACTTGATTTGATTTGAAACTTGATTTAATCTGATTCATGTTTCAGTAGCATGTTAGCCTCCAGTAGAAAACATGTTCCTGCTTGCAATGAGAAAACAAAATTATACAAAGTTAGCATTAGCTAGCAATTTTCACTAGCCAGCTAGAACATTAGTTATGGTAGCTAACTGTGATGACAATGTAGATGGATAGCTAGCGTACACCAACCATACTTACCCTCCTGACAGCAGTGGTCTCTATACAGGCATGACCTAATTTTCTGTGACTCGAACTGACATTACCACAATATTTATTTTGCGCATTATTTATGTAGAGACTGTATTTTTCAAGGTACCACAAAATGAAATTAATTGTAGTAGCTAGC
Source organism: Aldrovandia affinis (assembly GCA_029706075.1). Lineage (NCBI taxonomy): Eukaryota > Metazoa > Chordata > Actinopteri > Notacanthiformes > Halosauridae > Aldrovandia > Aldrovandia affinis. The sequence continues at coordinate 4,645,310 of JAINUG010000045.1, read as the reverse complement.
ATGTGGGTAATGGGAGCTAACTAGTAAGCACATAAACCATGGGATAGCAGTCATCTTATAGTGGAATGCAGTTTAGCAGCAAATATATAAACCAAATGACTCAAACTCAGTTGGAAAAATAAATAACCCTGTTCAGTGGAAAATAGTAGTATACACACTGTAATATAGGAATTGTGCATAACACTAGCAGGATGCTATCAACATATAATGGCCGAACTACATTTGAACAAAATGGCCCATTGACATGGCTACATTGGTGCAGTCATGTAAACATAAATTACACTATGAACAAAGTGGATATGTAGCCCTGCACACACAAACAGTGTTGAGCATAGTGCCACTCTGTTACTTTGTGTGTGTTCCCCAAGCATGCTGGTCTCTGCAAGCTGGACTATCTCAAGACAAGCATGTCAATGGCCAGCCTTGAACTTAAGAACTTTAGAATGATGTTTATCTAAAAGGTTATTTTCTTATCTAGGATTTTATTTTGTGGCATCAATTTACACTGCCACTACCATTTGATTTGCTGTATTACAGTGATTTATTTAATGTTTAAAATGTAATGTTTTACTCTGAATAATGAATACATAAGAAACTTCAATCTTGTGTTTTCTTTCTTTTTTTTTTCCTATCAACATTACATTACATTACATTACAGGCATTTTTCTGGCAGAAGAAGAAATGCTCTTGAGAACTGTTTATGTATTTCCAGCTGAGAACTGTTTATGTATTTCGCGGACCGGGGGGTGCTACGCGGAAAAAGCAACAAATTTCGCGGACGTTAAACATTAATTTTTTGAATGGAAAATGATATTTGGCAGATGCTCTTTCCAGAGCGACGTCATTTAAACAGAATGGAAAATGATATGTTTTTCATTGCAGATGGCTTCACAGAGGTAAACTCAGAGTGTAGTATGGGACAATTTCTCCCAACCAACATCTGGGAGGGTGCAGTGCAACACACACAAAGAAAGTACGGGAGCAGCAATGAGCAAAAACAACAATATGTCTAATATGTGGGCCCATCTCAGGACTTACTCACCCGGCATTGTTTGCAGAAGAAAAAAAGAAATGGCTCAAACGCAACATACACTGCCACAAATATTTGGGAGACAATCAAAGTGGCCAAATTCACAGTGGTGTCTGATGTTGGCTTCAAATGCTTCATGGCTGTAGCCGAATCAAAGTAACACATTAAAGGCAAGAAGTATTACCACACTGAAGTGATGGACAGTGTTCACAGAAAAGTTGTTGAAAAGAAAGACTCAAAAAAGATCAAATCAAGGAATGCAGGCCATCCAGTTTCCTTCACCACTGCCTGCTGATTGGAACAACAGATGAGTCACTGATGAGTTTTACATGTCATTTAATTGACAATGAATAAAGAAGCATGGTGTCTTTAATACAAAGGCAATGCATGGGTCCCACACTGGGGGGTACGTCAAGCAGATGTTCCTGGGCATGCTGAATGAGTGGAACATAAGCAAAGACCGTGTGATGTTTGTGCTTCGAGACAGCGAACAAGGTGAAAGGAATGTGGCTCTCAGAACTGCCAGACCTCAGCTGCACTGCCCACACACTGCAACTTGTGGTGAACAATGGCCTCAGGCCAAAGAGCAATGAACGCCACAATTTGTGCCAGAAATGTGCTCCCCATTTTCACCATTCTATTCTAGGCAACCAGAATTTGAACGATATTCAGGAGGACCTTTGCCTCCCGAAACACAGCATAATGCAAGGTGTCCCAAACCGGTGGAACTCGATGCTTCACACGTTGCAAAGAATGCTAGAGCAGAAGCGTGGTCTTAACATCTATGCTGCTGAACATGGAGCATATAAATGTCCTACTGCTAATTAGTGGGACATCGTGTCCAATTTGGTTGATACTCTGATTCCAATACAGGAAGTGACTCTGGTAATGAGCCATTGCCATTCTTCTGCATTGTTTATCATTCCCAGTCTCACAGTACTGAAGATGCTACTTCAAGATGAAGGTCCTTCTACACAAGGTGTCAGAATGTTCACGCAGGTCATGTTGGAGAGTTTAATTGAACGTTTCTCAAAAATGTAAGAAACAAAAAATGTGGTGCTGGCATGTGTCCTGGATCCAGGAGTTTTGCATTCTCATCTGATGCTGAAAGCGGAAGTAGAACACGAAAAGCAGACTGCTACATAAGAAGGGACCAGTGAGGAAGACAGATATCCAAAAAGGCCATCGACAGAAGCGGAGCAGTCTCGTCATGGTCTTGTTGACAAGATGCACAGTTAACTCCTTGGATCGCATGCAGACACATCTGGGGCCAATGCCAGCCTTGAGGATGTGTTGCAACTGTGCCTCAGAGAGGCTGTGATAGACAGAAGAAAGGGTCACCCACTGGGAATATCTCTACACTCCACCTTCCTCTGTTCCAAGTGAATGTGTGTTAAGTGAATTCAGAGCAATATAATAAAAAAACAGGAGCAGACTCAATGGAAAAATGCTGAACAGCTTTGCTTTCTGCAGTACAACTTGGTGTTATTTAATTGGGACTATTGAGGGACTATTCAGATTTGGGATTGGGATCGAGGGAAGGGTTAATTGTTCACTTAATTCTGTCAGATCTAATGCTTTCTGGGATCTCCACACAGTTTGTTTATTTGTCAAATGGTTTATGTTTTATGAGTTTTATTAAAAATGTTTGTTTAAAAGCAGTTTCATGCTATTGTAATTTAAAAAAAAGTTTTGACATAAAATTTTTAACATTTACGCGACTGAAAATTAACCCAAATTGTTGACCATTGGACAAATATCGGAATCTGCACAGGTCCTGGGAAAGCCATATCGGTTAACCTGTACTTTAAATAACCTTAATTTGTAACCATTCATGACACAGACGGATAACAGGTCTTTCTTTTATTATGTACATTTTTCTGACATGATGTTAACCATTACTTAATACATACATATGATCATCTTCACTTCATGTTATAGAATTACTTTGCTGTAGAGAAGGGTGTCTTTCAAAATGACAATGCCCCCAAGTAGTTGCCAAATGGATTGAGGAGCATAACACTAATGTTGTCCCTATCATATCATATCATATCATATCATATCATGGCTTTCTCTGTCACCAGATCTAAACCCAAGCAGACATTTATGGGATATTTTGGAATGATGCCTGAGACACCGTTTTCCACGTCCATCAACAAAGCATGAGTTCATTAAATTTCTCATATAAGATAATATATTTTTTCTGGGTGTTACATTCCCAACCTAAAATCGTTGCTCAAGAGGGAACTAACATAGAAAAACCAAACTCAACCAAACAAACAACAAACAACAAAAAGAACAACAACAAACAGAAAAGGGTTCTGAAAAAGGCAGTGCCGTTTTGACACTACCCACTAGAAAGCTTTACAGCTTGGAACAGAAATAAACTTTGCTAAGGTAAAAGACTGAGAGTAAAGAAACCATCAATCTAAGAGAGAGACGAGAGTGTTCAAACACGGTCGTTGTAACTTTCCGTCTAAGGATGTATGCTAGTTAGACTTCTCACACTTCTTACTTCAACAGGCATTCTCCGAACACTGTGTTACGAAGCACTTATGTACTGGCTAGGCCAACCCCGCACAGGTGCATCGCATCCTCGTTAATGAGGCTCCACTACTGACTGGAGAGAGCAGCGACCAATCAGCATCCTGATATGGCTCTCTCATTCAGACAGCAAGGGAAAAAAATTAACCGCTCATAAGGATGGCAGGATGTCATGCTATCAGGGAAAACTCCCAGGACCTCATAACACTGGGTACTGTACCAGTCTCTGTTATGTCGAACAGAACGAACCCAAACACAGACACAGACAAGGTTAGAATGGAACGTGATGATTTAATAATAGTAATGACAGAGGTAGTGGAAAACAATGAGCTGGACAAGGGAAGGGATGCACAGGAGGAGTGGACGAGATGACTGGGCAGACAGGATGAGGGAACCGGGGGGCAAGCTAAGCATGCAGGCGGGGCTGGCAGGACGGACAGAGCTGGCAGACAGACGAGGAATGAACCTGAACACGAAGGGAGACAACAGGAACAAGGGTAAACATAAATTTAACTCGACACACAAAGAACAATAAACACAGCATTTTAGATAAGGCTTTCTGAAGTCAGTTTCTACCAGGGAGGGAGAACAACGATCTGACGATGAATGACTGGAAAACCGGGGTAGATATACTGCAGGGCTGATGATCTTGATGGGAGGCTGGTGTGCTGGAACGGATGACGGAATTGGCAACAGGTGAGCATGATGAGGAGTAATGAGGGTTGATAATTGAATAATAGAAAATAATAAAACAATTAACACAAACAATCACGCGGGAGAAACAAGACAAAGGAAAAACGAGACAGGAACAAAGGGAATGTGACAGTCTCTTATTCTTCCCTATTCCTCTAGTCACATACTGGCCTTGGTTCCTGTGCTCTTCCACCCTTTTTCTATTGGATAATTGTATGCAATGGATTTTTTTGCAATCCATAAACAATGGAGAAATATCAGATGACTGGAAGCAGGGTGGTATTATTCCAATATATAAGAAGGGGGACCGTATTGACCCAGGGAACTATGGGCCTGTCAGTTTAACTTGCATCTGATGTAAAATACTGGAATGTATTATTAGGGACAAATTGGAAAATGATAGTATTTTAAGTATTTAAAGAGCCAACATGATTTTCATAAGGCAAGGTCATGCCGAAATAGCTTTTGACTTGAACCAGGCTTATGACAAGGCATCACATGGATATTCACTGCTAAAAGGAATGCAGTAGGAATTACAGTTGTTTTAGAGTGGGTTCATAATTGGCTGTAAGGGTAAATACAAAAACTAACAGTAGGTGGGGTCATATGTGATCTAGGTGCTGTGAACAGTAGAGTCCCGCAGGCATCGGTGCTGGGACCTCTGCTCTTCCTTATTTAAAAACATGATCTTGATAGGGATGTTTGTAGCAAAATAGTTACATTTGCAGATGATACTAAACTTGGGGGTTTAGCAAACAGCTTGGAATCAACCAAGGTCATCCAAGATGATTTAAACAAAATCAAAAAATGGGCAGAAACATGGTAGATGACATTCAATATTGCTAAATGTAAAGTTATGCATGTGAGAAAAAAAAATATACAGTAAAACAGGAGTATTTTACAGGAGGAGAAAAATGTGTGGTGTTCAATTAAAAAAATGCTTTCTGTGCGAATTGTAGTTGATCAAAGTATATCTGCATCTAAGCAGGGTGCTACAGCAGTGAAAAAGGCCAACGGGATACTGGGATACCCAGCAAAAAGTATTGAGTATAAATCAAAGGAGGTTATATTAGTGTTATACAATGCCTTTGTCAGACTTCACTTGGAGTACTGTGTGCAGTTCTGGGCACAACACTACAAGAAAGATATAGACGCTCTTGAAAAAGTTCAAAGAAGGGCTAAATTGATACCTGGTATGAAAGGTAAAAGTTATGAGGATAGACTTAAGGCACTCAATCTATTCAAGCTTAGCAAACAGAGACTTAGGGGGGATTTGATTTAGGTTTTTAAATTCCTAAACGGGATTAACAAAGTGAACTACCAAATATTTTTAAAGATAAGTTTGGTTAGCAGAGACCAAAGGTGGAAATTAGTTAAAGGCATACTCCGCACAGCTATTAGGATGTTTTTAGTTTTTTTGCACACAGAGTTGTCAATGCCTGCAACAACTTGCCAGGTCAGGTAGCAGAAACAGGCAGAAACATTTGGGCTATTCAAGTCCAGCCTAGATGCAGTATGGGATACTCTTTAGATTAGGACATGATGAGCCTAGATGGGCTGAATGGTTCTACAGTTGTTGTCGTAGAACCATTCGGCCTAGAAGGGTTCTTGTCATTATGTACTGTATTCTTATGCTCTTATTAATAAGCCCACTCTGAGCTGAAGCTCATTGCCTCACTCTGCTGCAAAAACCACGATGGACGCTGCATTCGGCAGAACCCTCCATAAATACCATAAAAACCCTCCACCTCCCATCCGCTGAACCCTCTCAAACAGAGTGAGGCAAACTGGAGGATGCTTCTCCAGCTCACCCATAACTCATCATGTGCCATTACATGTTGTTAATGCTGGGAGGAATTGCCGTCAGGCACATCTTAAATGGCCTCTGTTTTCTTTTCTGTTGCTTTTTGTTTCAGACAAATTTCCACAATTTGCTGCCGTATTGATCTTGTGATTTGGGGAGCGGATGTAAACCATAGCGGGAGCTGACAAGGTACGGATTATAACTGTGAGCCAGCAACTGCGGCGGCAAGCAGAGCTGGCGTGATAATTAATTTACGCTGACTAATTAACGCAGTTTGTGACAGGTGGGGCATCTTTAATCCTTACCCTGTATCCTCAGCCATCATCCTTTTGCAGATTTTTAAAGGAGATGATATTGATTTCCTTGCATAGATGGCCTTGTGCATAACGGAAAAGGCTATAATCATGACACAGATAAAGTTTGACAATAACTCTGTAGACAAAGGGCCATGGTTTTTTCTAGCTCAAAAAAAGTCTAAGGTGGTAATTTGGTGTGAGCCAGTGCGTGCATGGTCCATTGTTACAACGTTTGGCCTTCACCACCGATCCTCTGGCCATCCCAAATTGACCACTTCCTCATTTCCGTGCCGTGTTGGGTTTTTGGTGCATTACACAAACCATTCCCTCTTCAGAATGACATAGCCACTTGGGACTTCTCAGCCACTGTGGGTACTTGCTCTGTGCTTCCCCACATGTTTGCTACAGAAGATGGAATAAATTGAATTACTTACCTCTTGATATATCACATACAGGTATTCTTAATTTCCATACAGTCAGCCCTCGTGCTCACCCTTTCCTTGTTGCTGACCCTTCTGTCTGTCATTTGTCCATCTACTGGCTCTTCTCTCTCAGTCTCTGGCTAATGCCACAAGCCTTCAATGCACCTTGGCATAGATTATACAATTGTCTTGAATATACTGGGGTTACTTTACTACCTTGCCCTCTAAGGGGTTGAGCGTTTGTAATGCAACAGAAAATACTGTGATCCATACACAATGCTTGAAGTTCTGTGACTGAATGGTTGGAATAGTTGTACCCCCTCAGGTAATTAATATCAAACAATATTATTACAAAATAAACTGATTAAAAATAAAACATTTATTTGAAATATGATACAAGTATCTGATGATTCATCACATTTCTATTTGAATAATTCACGATTTTGAATTGAAAATTGCACCCGGACACAGAAGGAAACCAGACTGCAACCCTGCATTACACGTTCACAAACACTGAGCAAACTCTCATGATTTGTAAAACCTGAAATTTTTTTTTGTCATATTCTGTGTACTTTGAGGTGGATTGACATGCCCTTGTGTTAACAGTGTAAATAGAAAACACACAAAAATCCACCCATTGCAACAATGTAAACATTTCTCATTGACAAGCTGCATTCAAGTTGCAGGCTGTTTGATAGCAAACATGTAAACAAGCACAGTGGTCAAATGAAACTAAGCTAAACTATTGAACACAGCCCTACAGAAGGTGATTGTGTGGGGAAACAGAGTCAAATAAATGTCAATGTCAACCACAACAAACCTGGGACCAAAGATTTCGGGTCACTGTCATCTTTGGTTGAAAAGGACAGGAAATGTAATTGGTGGAAGGACAGCCAAGTTTTATGTTCTCTATGTGGCTTAGCTAACTAGGATAGAAAGTGTAGAGAGATGTGTTTTGGTCAGAGGACCAGCATTGGACAAAAATGTGTGCATCGATAAGGCTGGAATAAAAAGGCTTGCTTAATGTTGACATATTTTCTTGAAGGCAGTCTGTGAGATCAGCAAGGTGGCCACCTTAAATCTTGTAGGAAAAACCCTGAGGCTTCTATACAATGAAACTGCTTTGCTCTTAATACATTATGTGCTTGGTGGCTGCTGACACTCGTAAAATAAATTAGAAACACTGGTAAAATAAAGTAAAAATGTAACACTGGCTTAATTGTTTACCCAAACTAAGTACAAAAGCTCTTTTGCAGAGGAAAACATTTTCTAAGGCAGTAATTACAGGGGTTCATCTGTGTATGGAATACACTTATGAATACACTTACCTACCTTAAGACAGGAAGGAAGATGCATTTTAATAATTGCTAACTATAATTCTTCATTTATATGAAATACATAAACAGTCACTTGTTATATATATTTAAGGGCTGAATTCTGAGGGAGATAATAAGCTTACATTTATTTTTGTCCACATCCTCTTCCATCCTCTGCTGTTTGAATGTTGGAATTTAGTGACAGAAGACTGCTGCATAAAATTATTATGGAACATAGGAAAAGTAGCCAGGGTTCAGTGGAGATACAGTGTACATGGGCTGAAACATTTGAGGTGTTACTGTATATGTGCATACTTAAACAGATTAAGTTTAGGGTAAACAGTCTGTTTTTCTTCCTATATTAAAAATAGAACATTCACTTTGGCAGGAAAAATATTATTTGGATATATATTATTTTGTATAAATATACTATTTTGGAGTGCGTATGTTTATCATGTTCCTCTTCAATTTAAACCATACGTTTCTATTGGGTTCAGGTTTGGAGACTGACATGGCCTTTGCAATACAATAACTTTGTGGTCAGGTATTTTTTTTTGGTTGATGGGGATGCTTGGGATGATTGTCTTGCTGAAAGATCCATTTGCAGCCAAGTTTCAGCTTCCTGACAGAGGGAACCAGGTTTTTTAGCCAAAATGTCTTTGTACTTGCAGTTCGTAATTCCATTGACTTTACTAAAGTCAATGGAATTAAGTACAGTTCATCTAACCTAGTAATAAGGAATTTGTCCTGGTGACTGTTACCATGTTTTTACCATGTTATTACCCACATAATCTGCTCTGTAAAATAAAGTGGTACCTTTTAATGTAATTTAATTTAATCATACCTATTACAGTTGGAAAAGTATTTCAGATTTCTTATTTCAGATAAAACCGCTTTGATTATGTCAACGTAAAGTACGAAGCCCATGGGCTATTTCAAGAGTGCGCTTATTTTTTATTTTTGTATTATAGTACATGTACTTTACACGCTAGCATGTAATTTAAGACTCATGGGTTTGCATTTGAGTTTATTCTAATGCTTCATAAAGTTCAGTTCTGTTGAGGTAGAACCTAAAAAATTTTTTTTCGTGTTTTACATGCGGCAGTGAGAGAGCATGTCTTTCTGATTCATTTATTAACTTGGACCGGCAATGCTCTCGGTGGGGGGAAACACCTTCTCACATTCCACATATCAGCAAAATGCTCCCTCATCCGCTCCAGCGCGGCATCGCTTCAAACGCCAGTGCAACAAAAAGAAGCGCGGCCAGCAAAATGTGCGCGTGCCGAAGATGAAAACTCACACATAAAACATTGATATTAACAGGAGCTGTTCCCCAAGCGCACTCAAGACACACACTCGCCCAGTCAGCATTAATAATCTCATGAAAGTGGAATGATGGTGCACGGTTATTTCTGGAGCACTTTCATTCTGCAACGTGAAAAAGACAGACATTTTCGATTAATGAGAAGAAGAAAAAATTATAGCGAGTGGAATATTCCACTGTATCCATAAAAGACTTCCCAATATTGCTTGTAAAAAGACAGTTATTTCCAAACATTAAATATTATGAGAGTAATGGGTGAGAGAGTCATTATGCAGTTAATGAGACACAGAGTCATTATGCAGAGTAATCACTTGCTTTCTGCAATATACACACATACAATAGCAGAATTTACTGGTGGTGAAACAGAAAATGTTTGATCTCTCATCATTTTGCAATACGGGATGTGCATCATTCACATTGGACTCACCAACCAAATGCATTTAAATAAAAAGTAAGCTGTTTTATGTAGAAGAAGGTATTGTAATGATGAAATGATGAAGGTAAGGATACAAATGTGAAAATGTCTCTCATCCAAAGACTTAATACAAAAAGTAATCAATATTGAACTATTTCCCATAGGTAATGGCTGTTATAAGTGTGCAAATAGCACACAGTGTAATAATTTCCACACAAATATTCATATTTCTGTCATCCCTTAACAGGTAAAACGTTTTTCATCAAGGACATTATCATCGTGTTTCTACGCACATTATTTACTGTATATGATTATAGATGATGTGGTATATCATATATCGGTAAAACAACCAGGACGTTAAAGTACAGCAAACCGGTGAACACAAAAGTTCCATTTGCTTCCTAGGGGTACGTGGAAACTTGGATGAAATGCTGGAAAAGAGAAAATACTGGATCTTGGCGTTACAAACTCTTGCACCCATGGGCCTTAATTATGAACTGCTCCTAAACGTGATACTGTAATATTGGGTATGTATGTACACTTTCTCCCCACTTGTCTGACTATAATACACCATCACATATCAGTCGATCATATTTTAATTTCTTGGACAGATTCAGTCCAAACTAAAACTATTTCTTAACTGCTTAATGGTAATGTTTTTTATCATGTTTTTTATCATATAAAATATGATTGATACTTGCATGTATTTTTGATTCGTTTGTATCATAGGTGAGAACATGGGCAATTATGATACCACATTGAGATCCTCCATTCATCAGAAATATGTTACCTGATTGATGAATATATTACAATATACTGTGTAACGACATTAACAACCATTGATTTGTCACCTGTTATTAAATGACAATGTGTTCTCTCTGAATGTCCATGTCATCAGGTATGATATTTTCAGTAACATATCTGAATGCATATAGTCAGTAACAATTGAAGTTTTAATTAATTGAGCCATTGAATAATTTAAAAATGGTACTATTTGAAGGATGGATGTATGTAAATATCAATTTACAAAACAATGTAGTTGAGGTAAATATGTACTCAAGGAAAATGGCAATGGTGATAAAAGTTTAGTGAAATATTAAAATAATATTTGAGGGCTAATTTGCTCGTAATATTTCACCTAAAAAAATAACACACAGGACTGCTAAAAATGAAGAGAAAAACAATAGTTTGTTTGTGAGGAGAGAGAAGTTCCTTCCTCCCTCATGATATATAAGATTGGGGTTTCCTATTCAATTTTAGTACCATACAGGCCGATATATGTGCAGGGTTCTTCATATTGTTGACTGATGCACTATTACTCCATTCTCAGCCACTGCACTCTCGTTCTTTTAGAGTAATCATTAGCCTCACAATGGCGTGTTATGATGGGTTAAGTGGTTGGAGCCAATCACAGAACCCCGAAGGTATCGATAAGTTAAGCTGTAAGTGAACAACCTAACCACAAACTCTGAATAACAGAGAATAGGAAAAACAATAACAAAAAAGGGGAAAACAGAAAAGATCACCCAACGGATGATTTAAGTGCCACAACGACACAAACAAAACGAATAACTGATCCACCAACACCGGGTGTCTGAATGAAAAGATAAACGGCTAGAAGAGCCAAATAACCAGCGTAGAAATGAAACCCGAAAAACAGTCCACAGACTGCCTAACCGGAACACAAACCAACTCAGGAGGAGCGAGTAAGTTCCCTAAATCAGGTAACATAAAAGAGATCCTACATTTACTAATGAGATTTCTTAGATCCTAGAGTAAGTTCTTTTAGTAGTGTCTTTAAAAAGACGCTACCTACCTTACCGGCTAAATCGTAAAAATGGCTTACGATTTCGCAAAGAACCAAAAAACAGCTGGGGTTTAAATAGGGAGGAAATGGTGATTGATTACACAGCCCCTCCCACAAGGAGACAGGCGCAACACCGCCCTCAGGTGGTAAGTCAGGGAAACAACCGTGACAGGCGTCCCTCAAAGTCTGCTCCTTGTGTGGTCACTGAGATTGGAGGGGTAGCCTTTTCTAGGCAGGGTCTGGATGATATGATGCAGCTTCCACTTCTTGATTATTGAGCCAACAGTGATCACTGGGATATCCAAACCCTTAGATATTTGTTTGTATCCTTCGCTATCCTAATCTATGCCTTTTGATGACTTCCAAAGAAAGCTCTTTGGTCTTCATTTTTGTCTTTCCCTCAAATTCACTACCCGACCAATGATCGTCACAAGGGACAGGTGTTTTTAATCCTGAAATCATGACAATAACTGTTATGGCACACAGAGGCCAATCAACTCATGTGTGGCTCGTTAAGGTAATGTTTTGCACCTGCATTAACTTACAGCTGCCAGAGCAAAGGTTTTGAATACTTTTGCAATCAACATTTTTTCATTTTTATTTCATTTGAAGTACCTATTTCATTTTATTTTTTTATTTTTTTTACAAATGTGTGGAGTATGTTGTATTTAGTACAGATATTAGTTCTTAAATGAAAGTGTTATAAATGAAAGCTTGAAAAAACAATATGTGAAAATTGTGCAAGGGTCACAAAAGCAAGAGTGCTTTTGAAACGCACTGTATATTATTATATTATTATTGCCTCATAGTCTTCAGTTGGTGTCAGAGTGGGATACACAGTCCTTGTCAAAAAGGTAATAGCATTCTTTTGCCTCAATAAAGCATTGGTTGGATGTAATTATTCATTTTAGTCTGTAAAGTATTCATTGGAATAAAGACTGTGTATCTGGAGCCCAGGGTGGTTTGTTGGCAGAGGTGGAGATCAGGAGTGGGAGTGGGGATGAGAAGTGAACCTGTTTTTCAGTGTAAGGTGTTTCTTCTCATCTTTGCCTTTAAGATTACGTGCATATTGAATAATAGGGCCTGATTTGGGAGGCGCCCCTAACAATTCCCTAATCAGAGGGAATTGGACAAAGTAACACGTATAAATACTTGTTATTGCAACAAGGAATTAGTTAGCAGTAAAAAGTGCTGAGTTGATTTGATTTATCTGATATATGTCTCATCTTATCTTATACTGTATGATTATCTAATGCAAGCTGATCAATAGTGTGGAATATGTAGGCGTATCAGGAAGTTAAATATGTCAGGAAAACAATGTTATGAGTACCTCTAGTCACCTCTAGTACAAAGGGCCTATTTAATAATGAAGAGTCAGAAATGATGAAGTCAGGATGGGACTCGACGAGTTCCCTGATGGAGCAATTGAAGTGGTGGGGAGACCTGAACAGAAAGAATCAAGGGAAATATGGAGCTGTGATGTGTGCCGCATGGATCTAAAAGATGGGGGGGTGGGGGCATGAGGGTTGCGACAAATCATCCAATCCATGGGTAACTTGCAAGAGTAATCAATTAAGCTAAAAACTATTTCACCACAGCTTGTGGTTATTCAATGCACGGACATGAAAGACTGAAGCCAGCAGGCCATCCATTGCTACCGTTCAGTAAGATACACCTGTTAAATAAATATATGTTTGTATGCACATTGTTTTTCTTATGTGAAAGGGTTTTATTCTTTCCATTTGCACTACAGAAAATGGAATACATAATTTGACGCCGAAGGTGATACTGTGAGTGATACCCTGGGTTTGGTAGCCGGTGTTGGCCAGACGGCTATCAGTTCGGCTGTACATGCAGTTTCTTCCAGTCTTGTCCAACATGCAAATTAGTTTATTACTTTTCCTACACCCAACAGCCAGCAGAGAACTAAAAATGATTTTTATACGCAATGTGGATTCCCTGGGGTCTTGGGTGCCATTGACTGCACACATGTGCAGTTGCATGCACCATTTGATCACGGTATCATTTATGTGAATCAGAAGATTACGTTAGAAGAAAAGAAACATTGTTTTTTAAGTTGGAAAGCCTACAAATGAGGAAAAAAAGAGATGGTAAAATAAAACACTTTCTTTTAACAATGTAGGTCTCAAAATATAAACTCAAATAATGAAAAAATTAATGTGTGCCTTGTTTTCCCCCTCTGATTCGCGTGCCAACTTTTCTGCACCTCCTCGCTCTCCTGTTTTGAGAAGCACTCCTAGTGCAGCTGCGCAAAACTGTCATCCATGTCAGGAAATTGCCAATTTTCTATAGCGTTAGCGCACTGGTATTTAAAGGGGTAGAAAATAGGTGTTCTGATTGGCCATTATGAAACAAAACCCCCACCACACCCACATGTATTTTTATAAGTTAATCCAACCTCTTTTACAACTGCGCCGGAGGTGCGCTATCGTCCTAAGTCACGAAATGACAGAAATTGCGTTAGACACTCCCTAAAGCGCCACCGTCTTCGCTTTGCATCTGCGTTACCAACACCATCCTAATTCACCAAAATAGGGCCCATTGAGTCTGCTGTTGAACAAGGGGTCGTAGGAAATGATGAATGGGACTGGCGTGATTGGGATGAAATTGTGATTGCTATGCAAAGGTACTGGCCCAGGCAGAAAATAGTTGCTGTTGCAACAATACCACCCTCTTATAACCCCACAGCTAGAGCTCAAAACAAGCTGTATCCCTTGTTGTCATACCCTGCCATAGATATGGTCATGGATCCGTGTGTCTACACCCTGATAGGACCTGATAGGACCAGCCGGTGCCGAATGGCGCCGCTCATACCCAAGCACACATCCCTTACCTCAGCTCCAGGTGGCCCCCAAAGGAGTCGGAGGGGAGATCAGTCCTTCTCTTTCCAGATGGAGGAAGAAGGGGGAGTGGGGATGACATCTACAGATCGTTCTCGCCATCTGAAAAACACCAAATCCTCATACACAGGCTCTAAATGTGGAGTTTGGGAGCAATTGGACAGTCACATCAATTGCTACAATCTGGTGCTGCTGGATGTACATCAATTGATTGAAGCTAAGTGCCCCCGAGCAAAGTGGGACAAGCTGGGTCAGATAAGGCACAAAAGGTTGCCGCATGTAAAGGATATAGCATGAGATACAATGTCACCCACAAAGTCCCATTGTGTGTAAATCCAACCTGGGAGGAGACGCCATACATTTATTATTTTGTGTACTGTGATTGTTTAAACCCAGATATGAAGATTTTTTTTGTGAATATGATGGGTGCACACAGAAAAAAGAGAGAAAAATTGCATTTAAATGAATAGTAGTAATATTAGCAGTTAGTTGCCCAAAGCATACACCTAAACTAGAACATGGAGTACTGCTTAATAAACAAAAATGTAATCTAATTGACACAATTAGTGCAGCAACACATCATCTTCAATCTTACCACCGTAATAAATGTTTATCATACATTATGCAATAATCAGTCGACTGGCCATGACTGGATGAAGGCTAGAATTAGACATTCAACAAGAGGAGATCCTCAATCATTGAGGGAAAAGCTAAGTATCTTTGAGGATTTATGGGATAATTTTTGGTCAAGGAATTCAATTTATAATTCATACAAAATGTTGGGTCCAGAATCTTATACTGATTGGGTAGCATAACAAATGGGGCAGTGGTTACAATCCTCAGCTAACATTGATCACCTCATCCTCCGAACCGTGTAAGAAATTATAGAAAGTATATGGGCAATAGTAGATGGAGTCTACTAATAGTCACAGATACTAATGCTCAGAAGCAATATAGCTGTCAGATGCTTGCTTTGGACTTGGCTAATCAAGCTGAGCTATATGTATTAATGACAGAGTGTAGCAAGGTGGCAGGGGTGGCCACCATGTCAGGTGGTGAGTGGATGAAAGACAAACCCAAAATAGAGTTCTAATAGGCTAATGGCCAGTTTATTTTCCTTTTACTTTATAAAATAAAACAAATCACAAAAATAACAGTTAAAGCGAAAACCAGCTAGCAATGGGTTAGCTAGCTAGCTATCAAGAAGTAACCATTGATTGAGCTGTTGTGTTTAAATTTAAATAGATTTGAAGATTAAATAGAAGGTGGAACGCATATCAGGAAAGGCTTCACCTACCTCAGTTAGTGGTTTCTGAGATATGTCGCTTTCAAAATTGGCATTGTTGCTTTGTCTTATCTGTTGGTATAAGGGTGACATAAATTCCATCACTAATGCCAGTTATATGAAATGCAAAGGGCTAGATTCTATCAATGTACAGATTGATCGTGATGCAAAATGCTTGTATCTTCTGTTTGCCAATTACTGTCTGCATAACCCCTTTATCATCAGTTGTTCTTTCTACATGATATCACAGGTGACCATATCCAGACTGGATCACAATCCTAATCCGTTCAATACATGCATGTACCCTGGCAGATGACTTGCATATTCAAGACTGTTTTAAAACTTGCAATCATCAGCTGTCAGCAGCGTGCAGTGTTATTGAGTCAACGATGGGAATTCGTAACATGCCTTTCAGATGCCTGGACATTTCAGGCGGTGCAATAGCACTACAGCCCTCACTTTAAGAATAGCTGCATGTGCTGGTAACGAGGAGAAAAGGGACATTACTGAATTGAAAAGCACACTTAAATCATAAATTATTAATTGATTTCTTAATGATATAGTATCAATTAATAGTACAATCATTATTATTATTTAGTAGACATATCCCTATATAACATTATCAATTAAATTCAGCATACATATATGTAATAAACAAAACATAATGAACATCCTTTATCTGTAATTATTTCGCAGAATCACTTGGAAGTTTTTTTGATCCTGCAAAGACCATAATGAAGAATGACACAAGAGAAACAAGTGAAAGTTGAGCTAGTGAGGGTAGGAACAGAGAGCATGCGTTACATAAACAAGGAATCAAAAACAAGGATACCTGATGCCAAAGGCGTAACTACATATTAAATATTGGAGGGACATAATGAAAGGGAATGTTTTATATCTACAAATTGGACAGATATGACTTTTGAATATTGGGGGAGGGCATGTCCCCACCGCAACCCCCCCTCGCACTTGTTATGCCTGATGTAACCGTTCATTAAAGGGAATGTGGAAAACGTCCTAATAGGCTGATGCAAAGTCACACCTTCCCCATACTTTTGACTCAGCACAAATTGAAATGCTGCCTTGATATTCCATGTGCCGTTAGTGTCATTAAAATATCAAAACTGATTCGGACACACCTCTTTCTGATCTGCACCACTGCTTGCCCTAGCATTTGCCGGTTGCCTTTGCAATCTCAAAATAGAGCACAGAGATTGCTACAAGAGAGAGCCGCAGAATTCTGGTTTTAAGCTTTCTAAAGCCTTTCTTTCTGAAAGTTTTATGGAAAAGTCCCTTGTTGTAGTAGATGGTAACTCACTCTCCATATCCGAGACTTAGAAGCTTGGATATCAAAGCACCTCCATTGAAAGATCCTCTCCAATGCTATGACTTTTCTGTTTAAAGACAACTTCACTACGAGCAGCTGAAGTATGTTTGAGCAAATCAGACATTTTTTATGATGAAAGACCAAGTTGCATACAATGTTATGCCACAGATGCACTTGCAGAGAAGGCCAGGCAGAATCATTGATCTATTTTTTTCTATTGCAGAGAAGGAAAAAAATTATAAATACATCACAGTGGAACACTGTAGAACCTCTCCTTCAATCCCAGAACAAGCCCAATTTTTTTTTGCCCACATTCTTTTGAAAACAGATTGTTTGAAATGCAAGATTTTCAGGTTGTACTGCCGGCACAGCAGAGAATTTGCCTGTTTCAAAGCAGGATGCCAAATTCTGGAGTGAATATGTGTCTGCTTGCATGTGCACGTAGAATTTAAATGGAACTGCAATTCCTCTTGAGTAACTGCTTATTTGAATAGATTAAAAAAAAACATAAGGTGACTTCAATTCAAAAGGTGGTTTTCTTCTTTGGATTCTGGGTTCTGCACACTTTGAGAGGACGTGATTGTCATTAATTGTTCATGCACAATTGATACCCTAGTAAATGGACCTGTGTTAATCTACAGAATTTGCAGTATGTTTATTGTCTGTTTTCATCTCTCTTTTTCTCTCTCTCCATCTCAATTGTGTTGTGAAAAAGTGTTGATATAATCCTGTAAATATTTAGCCTTTTATTTTATGAGCATGATTTATCAAAGAAAAAGTTAAATCTCACATCAAAAAACACATTTCTCAATTATTTATTTCTGGTGGGAAATACTGGAAATATGCCTCCCAAAATTGCATTTAGCCAATTTGTTTAATATATATATATATACAGTATATAACACTGTGACACTGGGAGAGGTGGAGGGACGAGTAGAGAGGGCTGTGCCTCCCTTTTGGCTGCTGTCAGGTGCTCCTGTTCCCTCCCACAGCCCAGAGAGGACTACAGGACCTTGGACAGCAGCAGCCTCACTTACAGGCAGGCTCACCTCAGGCTAATGAGCAATCAACTCAGCTGTGAGCCATTGCCTTCGTTAGGCCATTATAAAAGCACAGCCTGCCATGCCTGATTGAGGAGTTTTTTGGGCATGGAGGAAGAGGTGCTGTGTTTTTGCTACGGTTTCCCCTCTGCCTAATGATTTTCGATTTAACTTTGATTATTTTCTAGTTTGTTTTATTTTATAAAAAAGAGAAGGTTAATAAACTGGCCATTGGCCTGTTAGAACTGTTTTTGGGTTGGTTTTCCATCCACTCACCACCCTGCCACGTTGCTACAAACACACATAATATACAGTATGTGTCCATTTTTCAGTTTCTCTAACTTTCCTAAAAATTGAACTGATTAGTATAACACAGAATTAGTCGGTCCTTGTGTTTACTGTCATGCAACATAGGATGTCACTTTGTAATGCATCACATTAACTGCATTCCAGTTGAATGCCGGATTTGTTTTTGCACTCATGTATGGTATGAAGTGACAAATCAGAATCTGCAGATTGTGAACTCATGAGAGGTGCTTTTTTTCTTTCTAAGCAAAGGAAGAAAATAGTTGCAGGCAGCAACGGAGGCAGCTCCTCCCACCAATAAATTACAAGTCGATAATTTAGATGCATTTTTATAACAGGTATCATAATAACAGTGAGGGCCACCCATGACCATTTTGATCCAATGCAGTGTTCTGAAACTCATACATGCCTTCTACTGCTGAGAATGAGTGCTTAGAAGTACCAGATTGTGTGGTTCATGTATCAAATACTGTTAAAACTGCGAGAGTATGCGAGAGTGAGTTTGCATAGCAATTCTCTGGATGCATACTTGCATACATGGACAGGAAATTGAATTTTGCTTCGATGTGTATGTTGCATTGATCTATGCTTATCTTTCCCAGAAGTCCTGGTACGTGATACTACTTATACAAATCCCATGAAACCATGGAAGAAGAAATCAGTGATACAATTATTTTTGTTTATTAGTCAACAAGTATTGACAGTTCTCTCAACACACTTGACAAGAAATTAGGAAGTTCGATAAATATCATAGTGTTTAGATAAATATGAAAATCACCAATTTCAACATAGTTTTGTACCCATTTACAGCTTTGTACAGCATTATACAATATCTCACCACATTAGACCATGGCGGACCAGTTCACTGATGAAAAAGACAGATTTTCATGTGCCATGGTTTTTATTCAAATTGAGATTGAGATTGAGATTTTTGGAAACCAGGCTCTATTCAAAATGAATAGTGAAAAGTTACCTCGCCTGTGGGAGAAAAAAGGTTTGCTAGCTTACTGCTGCTGGATCTGCTTTTTAAAAAGTTTGCCTCAGTGATTGGTTTGGTGTAAATCAGCAACACATCCTTTTTGTTTTGGAAATCAACAGAGCACCTGAAAATAACTATAGGGAATCTCCTTGACAGAAAACAAAAAGGTATCAAAAGTGTATTATGTGCTCCAAAAGTAAAAGAGTTGCAGTTCCACAAAGAAATCTGAAACTTGAAATGTATTGTTTGATTTCAAGTTTTCCGAAAAACTCACTCCCACTGCCAGCATTCACGCGTCATAGGGCTAGCCAGGACAAAATAATAATTTGTTAGCTAGAAAGCCATGGTACCTTACACTTATCATGTTAAACTAATGATTAGGTAATTTCACGGGTGCATGAGAATGCATGAAAAAGAAAGAAAACCGATAGGAATGCAATACTCAGAGGGAATAATTTTCCTCACACACATCTTATGAAAAGTCTTCCTGTTAGCCAGTTTCACTATGCCAAGAGAATCTGTAGCTCAAACACTCTCTACAACATACAAACCACTGGTCTAACTTGCAGATTCACTGGCAGGGGTTACAAGAATATGACTGCTGACCACCACACAAAGTGTATTCCTTTAGCCTAAAGACAACACCCCTAGTTAATACTTTATGGTTCTGCTTTCCAGAATATAATAATATAATATATGCCATTTAGCAGATGCTTTTATCCAAAGCGACTTACAGTAATGAATGCATACATTTTTCAGTATATGTGGTCCCAGAAATGGAAGTATTACACATTTATAGTGAATGGTGCAATTTATGTCTATGAGGAACTCTTTGTGTCTTCAGAATGATAATTACAATGATAGGTGCACTTGAATCCCTCTGTAGATGTTGGCACTGTAAAATGCAATAAAAATACTCTTAGGTTGTTTTGAATGCATGCATGTCCAGTCAGGCAAGAATAGGTTGATGCCATTGGGGAATACTGTTGTGAGTGGTTAAATCTAGCAGGATTGAACACATTTCACATTACATCCATTACTCTCCCTCGTATTTTTGCTCATATATTGTAAGAATTCGAAGATCGCAAAATTCACCAGTTTTGAACCAGACAGATATGCTTACAAATGCAAATGGAACTTAAAAATCTGTCCTGTCCTTACAGCTATGACATGTTAATTAGGCAGTGTAGACATAAGGCCCCATTATAATGTTTTTTAATTGCACATTTCTGTGGTCTGTATATAATAATAATTATATTATTACTGTAGTCTGTATGGTTCAATATATTGATACTACTTAGTGCCGGAGGAATTACTAAATCTTCTGTAGACGGCAATAACCAGCTTGCCTTTCAATGCTCAGAGCTAAGAAAAGTGGAGTGTGTGGGTTGGCATCAGAATTTTCTTTAGTATATTAAATTAGGGCACAAACCATAAAATAAAAGAGGGAAACATTGCCTCAGTTTTGCTCTTGTCTTTAAGGATGAGGCTGTGTGAGGCAAGCAATGCCTTGCTGCCCCTTGTGATGTAATGCCACTATATACTGTATATACAGGCGCTCCCCGGGTTATACTTATGGGTTCCATTTCTGAAGGCTTTCCATAAGTTGAATTAAGTCGGGATATACTGTATAGTGTATTTAAAAGAGATTTGTTGTGTTGCTCCTTTTTTACAACAATCTTGTGGGTTATTGAAGACTCAATACTATTTCTTTATAATATTGTCTTTATTCATCTCTGCTCTGCAGAACACACACAACCGTCAGGTACTAACCCCAGGAAGAGAGAAGGAGCGGGAAAAGCATCTTGTCATTTTTTATCCCAATCACATCACATCACCGTCTGACAACCAATCAACAGGCATTTCCTTCAATACACCACAAGATTTCAAGGATGAAAAATAACAAAAAATAACTCAAATGGGGGTCTTCCCAGGTGATCTAGCGGTTACAATGTTCGACACTGGCCACTGCGACCAGGGTTCGATTCCACTGGCCGCGCCAGGTTCGCCTCTGGCCGGGAGTGCCAGGAGGGGGAGGCAATTGGCTGTCCGCCCCAGGGAGGGGGGAGGGAAGCCAACATGAGTCCGCTGCGTATCGTCGTGGCTCTGGAGTTATGGAGTTACGGTAGACAGGCTTAGCGAGTGGCGTCTTGGAGGAGACAATACTTTGCCTCTGTTACTGCCGGTCACAGGGCTACGGCAGTGAACTCACAATAAGAGGGGGGGTTGACATTAAAAATAAAGGGTGCACTTGACTACTAAATTGGGAAAATTTGATAAAATCGGAAACAAAAAAAACAAAAACAAAAACAAAAAAGACAATTTTAATCAATTATGTATTTTCTATCACTTTCAATGACAGTCTGCCTGCCCTTTCTGTAACTAATGCAAACTTGGTGGGCAATTAAAAAAATCAATTATGGTAAAATTACATTTCCGTAAAGTCTCATTTTTCATAAGCTGAGGTTTGCGTAACCTGAGGAGTGTCTGTTTATGCCTTGGAAAACTGTGATTCTTCATCTTCTCAAGTGAATGTATGCTTTATGTATGTGATAAATGTATGCAATCTTGCCAAGTGCTAGCAGAATGAAGCTCTCATGGACTGGTTGTGATAATGTAAAGGAATGTTTCCAAGCTATGCACTATTTCAACCCAACAAATCTTCAACATTTTCTCCTCATATCTCCTTCATTTTATTTCATACATTAATACTTTGATATTAATAATGCATATGATTTCATATTTATTATTAATCCAAATGGTTGGCTGTGGGTTGCACACAGTGGAATTACACAACATAAACAAATATTACAGAATTAGCAGGAGCTTTGCTGTAAATCAACTGATATGCACCTCCAATTGTAAACTGCAATTGAGCTTCCCTAAACTTGATATGCAGCTAAACCCATGTTAGTATGGTACTTTGGAAACCTGCCTTAATACAATGCTGCATACTAGGAAACAAAGGAACACTGCAATCAATCCATCATCATTTTTCAATCTTTCTGGGTCACAAGGCAATGAGGGGATAAGGTAGGAAGGAAGGACGCATTTATTTATTAAACAATCCAAACTAATTAGCCCATTCTGGGTCACAAGGCAATGAGGGGATAAGGTAGGAAGGAAGGACGCAATTTTAAAGCATTCAAATGCAGCCATTATTTAAATGTATGTGTTCTACTTATTGGCATGCTGTTTAGGGAGAGGTTGTGTTAATCTGGAGTATCCTGGTAGGCAGAGATATATAGTATATAAACCTGCCAGAAGGGTATTTTCTTTTAATATTTGAAGCATTTCTAGCTTTCTTATTTAATTCACTCTGTTGTTGTGAACTGTAATGCTACATGTTCTTACTAAGGAGTGCAATTTAAGGGCTAGACTCTCTCAGTGCCAGCATTGGGTCATTCTGCCAATTGGCTGAATTTTCATTGATGAATTGTCATTGATTTCGCACTTATGGGATTGAGAAGCCAGCAGGCAAATTGTTTTGGGGGGCTTTGACAAAAGTACTCTTTCCTAAATAGAACTAGTCATGCTTATATTTACTTAGTGAATACAATTTTGTAAGATGCCAGTTGTTTGACATTTTTTCCAAAAATTAGTGTTATTGAGGCAAACATAGTATGTCACTTTGGCTTTAGATTTGAAAAGAGTCTGGCAACCCTGATAGACTCAAGGGGGAACCTGGGCCAGGCTATTGCAACATTCATTTATACATTTTTAAGAAGGCAGCCCTCCCTCAGTGCTTGGTCTTTGTGTTTCAGAGGTCTATTTGTTGCTATGGAAGCTTTTGGCAATGCAGCTACATATTCCAACTACAATTTTTTAAACAAATGTTTCATCCCTATTTTTTTCATCCAAATTTGGAACGCCTAATTGTATGCACAATGGCTTGGAATGGAATGGCTACTTGCTACCAGCCCCCGCCTCTTTTCATTTCAGTCTGCAGTGCATCAGCTTGGCTACACAGTAATCACAGCGGACACACTTCACAAGGAGCTGCGGCAGGCAGGCTGCAGGTGCCTGCTTAACCAGAGAAGCTGATGTTGAGCAATGAGGTGGGAGAAACCCCTGCCAAATGAAACCCTCCCTCCATAGGCAACACTATTGTCAATTATGTGTTGCCCTGCAGAACCTTCAACCATGGTTAGCACTGGCACTGTCAGGGGTTTGTTCAGCAGAAAAAAACATTTTGCTACATTTTCGTGTCAAATGCTATGCGCACTTGAAACAATTCGCAGCATTTTATAATAATCTCTGAGATATGTTTGCTCTTGGGCAAGGATCAGTGCTTTAGCTGGATGCCTTATCTGGCAGTAAATAATTGTTTTTAAGTTGACACATAGTTCCCAAACCCACTCTGCCACACTCCCGCCCTAACACCAATTGATGTGTGCACGTGCTGAACCAATAAGCTCATTATATACATGTAAGATATCTATATTTTTAAAAATCCCTAAAATGGGGCACTTGAAAGTCCCATTGTCCTTCTGCCACTCTTGCACTGCTTCTTGGATATAAACAGGTGGATGTAACAGCACAGCCATCTTCTCTGAGCAGGATGAGTAGTGTAATACTTATTCCAGCAAGGTACTCTGTGCCAGGCACTGGAATTTAACTCCTGTCTGTGCAGCAATGCACCTCTCTGGCTACTGCTCTCTGTAAATTAGCAAGTTTTGTTATGAAAACTCTTAAAAAATTTAATTTAAGCTCACCAACAATTAATTATTAACACTGTGCGGTCGCAAAGGATATTCTTTGGCAAAGGATACTATACTATTCAAACTAATCTTCGCAATGTCCTACAACTCAGTTTGCTAGTTTTTATTAAAAAGACAAGTGAAAATTGTTAGCATTTCATAAGAATTATATTTGTGCTCTTCTATCATCTTTTTTCAGCGTGATACAGTTTCTCACCAAATTAGACACGTCAAACTTTTAAATGGACCAGTGCACTGACCAAAAAGCAGAGTTTCATGTGTCACAGTTTTAATTGAAATTGAAATTTTTGGAAACAAGGCTCTATTCAAAATGAATGGTGAAAAGTTCGCTTTTGTTTTTGGCAAGGTACCCTTCGGTACAATAATCCTGGATACTGGAAGCCATTGCAATATACAAAGCCATTGTGAAGAGCTATTATTTAGAGCCAAAATGGCAGCAACCAGCAGTCGACAAAAGTGCTGTTATGGCAACCCAGTTACTTCCTCCCAATGATTGTTACTCTCCCACACAGAGCCCTAGTTCCTTAGCTAATGTTAGCTAGGTAGCAGTATGTAGATATATCTAGCTGGTCATGCATGGTCATGTTCACTAGATTAGATGCAATCATGATTTTCAAATTGCTTTAGAAATGCTTTTACAAACAAAATTGCAGTCTTTGTTCGTGCAATAATGGACTTCTCTAGCTATGGCTTCTAGAAATGATTAACCTCGAAGGGAGGCCTGTTTTTGGGCAGAAGTGGAGGGAGCTGGACGAAGCCCATTTACATGCTTATGTGGGGCTCTTCATCCTGGTTGGGCTCTATTTGACATTTTTTACATTTTAGGCATTTAGCAGACGCTCTTATCCAGAGCGACTTACACAGTTTACATTTCTTTACATACAATCCATTTATACAGCTGGATATTTTACTGAAGCAACTCAGGTTAAGTACCTTGCTCAAGGATACAACAGCAGTGCCCCACCTGGGAATTGAACCTGCAACCTCTGAGTTACAAGCCCAGCTCCCTAACCATTACACTACGCTGCCAGCCTATAATTCCAAAGATAAATCAACAGCCAGCCTGTGAGATGAAGAGAAAAGTGGGGCCATATTCCTAGCCAACATGTCTCTGGAGACATGTAGACCTCTCATATTTTCTCAACAGTGATTCGATTTGATCATTGGGAGACAAGAGATGACAGACGGCAGAGAGGCAAGCTGGCAGCTATTACGACAGTGTGGGACAAATGGGCAGAGCGGCTGCCACTACTCAATAACCCAGGTCCTAATGCTCCAGTCTATGAAAGGTTGGTGTAATTCAGAGGTCACTGCCCCTTTAGGCAAGGCATGCCTTCTAAGCCGGCAAAATATGGCATAAATGTCTAGGCAAAACGGAGTGAATGATCATAAGGGAACCATGATCTGTGAAGGGTGAAAAACCCAATTACAGTAGATATTGATTAAATTGTTTGCAATTGAGGTCACTCAAGAGGCCACACAGCTTCTGGTCCAGGTTTTGGTTATTTCACGTCTGGACTACTGCACCACCTTCCTGGTGCATTTACTGGCCTGTGCCATGAAGCCACCGTAACTAGTCCAGAATGCGGCCGCACACCTGGTTTTCAACCAACCCAAGTTCACACGTCACTCCACTACTCACCACACTTCACTGACTCCCTATAGCAGCATGAATCAAATTTAAATCACTAGTGCTGGCATACCAGGCCACTAGAGTAACTGCTCCCTCCTACCTCCAGACACTCATCACACCTTGACCCCAGTTCGACCCCTCCGCTCTGCCTCCTCTGGCAAACTGACTGTCCTGTCCCTTCAGGCGCCCGGCAGCCGCTCCTCTCGGTCTCACCTCTTCTCTGTCCTGACTCCCCGGTGGTGGAATGATCTTCCACACTCAGTCAGGGCCACGGAATTATTGCTCATCTTCCACAAGAGACTGAAAACCCACCTCTTCAGACTCCACTACCACTGATTTTATATATAATTAAACTCATTGCCATGACCACTGTATACATGTATAATAAAGAAAAAATAATAACTTTTCTCTCCCTGCGTTATAGGCAGGGCCGGATCTTGGCATAGGCAAACTAGGCACATGCCTAGTGCCTAATTGCCACTGGGGGGCCCAGACAGAGGGATTAAAAAAATATATATTTATTTAATTAAATATTCTAAAATATTTTTGGATAAAAACTCCAATCTAAAACTTAATTTCAATGTGTTATTTTTGAAAGTGATACACAACGTAAGCACCTTGCAATGTGTGCGAAAAGTCTTTCTGATTCAGTGCAGATCATGCTTGGAATGTTAGCAGTGTCATTTCAGCAATGCTTTTGGGTACAGCAACATGAAAAAAAGAGTTTTGCCAGTTCAGCTCAATAGTAAAGGATGAACAATCTGTGATGGGCATGTATAAGATGCTCAGAGAGCTAGGCCTGGGCAATGCAGTGTAGTCTCCATTTAATCCAGCCCTGGTTATAGGTATGGTATGCAGCTGTCTACAGTGATGTCTGTTGTATTGTTACTATACTGAACTGTTGTGCTAGCTGTGATTTTTCTTGCCATGTTTAAATGCACTCATTGTAAGTCTCTCTGGATAAGAGGATTTGCTAAATGGCAAAAATGTTTTAAAAAGTTAATGTAAAGATAATATGTATGGGGAAAATGTTTGCTTTTAACAATTTTGGATGATTAAACAGTAAAATTTTTACATTTTGCAACATGTTGCCACATGAATAAGGAAGTATCTTATCTAGCTAGATAAAATCACTGGGAGATGAGCAAAACAGATTGCTTGTCAAATAGCATGAGCTAATTCTAAAAATATAACCAAGACCATGCATAGCGAATTCATAATTATAGAATGGGAATATATATCTGGCTATATATCTGTCTTTTACCTTGAGTTAGTCAGCAATTTATTGTATTAGCCCATACATAACTTGTGTGATCAGATGAAATTCTTCTAGAGCTGAAATTCTTTCTCACAGGTACAAACTAAATTATTACTAAATTGGAGAAAGGCCTAGTAGATTTAAGGCCCAGTGGGTTTAAGACAAAATCAGTCCATGTCAGCAATTAAATCAAAGATAAGAATGATGTGTTCATCACAAAGTTTGTGCAGTTGAAGTTACTGGAGAACACAGATTATGTAATAAATTAATAAATTACCTGAATTTACCTTAACCTTTTAAAGAGCATGCTGAACTCCTTGATTCACCATTAATCTTGGAGGATTTGAGACAGGGTCTTGAATCTATGCAGAAAGGTGAATCTCCAGGGTTAGAATCTCCCATTGCTTCCCTCCCAAACTCTATATAGCAATATGATGCTTTATTGTACCCTTCATTTTAGATTAATCTAGTGATGCCATTGAATCTGGCACCGTTTACAGAGACATACGGCCCTACTATCCCTACTTCTGAAAAATGGGAAAATATCTTTATCTTTTGTAGGCCTATTAATTGACACAGACACAAAACTTAAACATAAACATAAAACCAATGTCCTAATCAAGCAACTTGAGCAAGTTGATGGAAGCCAAACCCATTTCAGCAGATAGGCTTTATTAAGGGTTTTCTCGCTTCTTACAATATTCATAAATATATCACACTGCAAATACTTTACAAACAAACACTCAAGGCATTGGATAAAAAGCTGTCAAGTTACCATCATTGTAACATCATTCAGAAGTCTCCTGACCTTTGACAACTTTGTGTGCCTTGCTGATGTTAGTTTAGTGTACAAAGTAATCAATGACATAGCTCCTCCCCAATTAAAAGAGTTCATATCACTGCGCTCAGATAATGGGAGGACAACTAGGATGACCAACAGAGGTGACTGTAGGACACAGTACAGATCTACTGAGTTTGGCAGATCAGCGTTCTGTATTAGAGCAACAAATTCTTGGAACTCCAAGTTATATAAAAGAGTGCTGCAGCTTTACTGATTTTACATCCAAGATGAAATCATGGCTAAAATTAGCCCAATCATGTGCTCATTACGCATTCCAATGCAAACTCAGTGTCTTAATGTTGTGAAATCTTGTTGTTGTTGAATATTGAATGTATCATATTTATTGTCTTGTAATTGTGTTTTTATATTACAGTGCAAATTTTCTTAACAGAGATGTTTTTCTCTGTTTCCTGCCCAGGGACTACAGTGGTTCAGTGTGGCTCAGTTGGTAGAGCATGGCATTGGCAATGCTTAGGTTGTGGGTTCAATTTCCACTGGGACCACATATACTGAAAAATTTATGCATTCACTACTATAAATCGCTTTGGATAAAAGCATCTGCTAAATGGCATATATTATATTCGATTTATAGTTAACTCATATTTATAGTTAAATAAATATTATAGACATTGCAGACTACCAAATGGAATCCAGTGTCTTCTCCCTAGACCAGGGGTATTAAAATAATCTTCTCAAAACCCATGATAACTTTAAAGGGCACCTAAAACACTTGTAACAATTTTGCAGAAATAAATCAAACAATCTTGCCTTAATACCAACAATGATCTGTCCAAGATACCACAGTTGGCTATCCTAGCCATCTTTCTACTAGGCATGTCAAAAAAATATTAATCCATGAACTTTAAATGGTAAATAAAATATTAGTTTTTTCCCAAATAATTGTTTTCTAGAAAAAAAAAAAAAATGTTGTCTGTCCCACAAAATGACACCACCATGACCTGCCTATTTCTACACACACGGCTACGCTTCTTTCCAGCCTGTATACAAGCGCTCATGAACAAAAGCAAACGAAGAAACTGAGCCCTTTCCTTCCCCTCCAGATCTGTTGCATATTCTGACCGCTGCACAAACATGCACTTTTGGACTTGACTCAGTTAGCTAACTTTCCATGCCACATGATGCTAGCTAACAATTAGTTAGTATGAAACCCCTGGAGAATACCCTTGGCTAAGGAGGAATTTCAGTCATTTACTCCACCTCCCCTTTCACTGCGACTTCAATTAATAAATGATTTTGTTTAACTGCAAAGTGTCTCCTGTACTGTTCCTATTTTATTGAAACCCTACCTCCACATTTCCCAGGTCTGTCACAATAGCAAACAAATAAATAGCTTTCACTGACCCATCCAGCAGTTTTTCACCTGGCTAGCTAGCTCCAAAAAAGTGAAAGTGAATCCAATCATGAGCGAGTTTTGTCAGACACTTCCGCCATTTGGTATGTTTGAGTGGGATCCTACAGGATTCTACATACCCATACTGGGAAATTTTGACTTATTGGAGTTGTTTTCCCACCCACTCTTATTGATAGAATGTTCACAAATACCTGACTCTGTCACATTCTGAAAGTTTGATGAAAGTAGGAAAATGTATAAATGGGCATATTTACATTTTGGCTTGTCACAAAGTGGAAAAACAAGCATCATACTACTATTAAGGATGTATAATGATAAATATAATTATCTGTGGTGATGTTTAAAATCATGTCAGGTGAGCTTTAATTTCAATGTGTAATGTGACAATAATAATAATAATAATAACATGTTGTTCGATGTTGTTGTGAAAAATCTTTATATCCAAATTAAATAACACAGTGCAGACAAAATCAAAAGTCACACAAAAAGATGTTTGTGTGTTCAGAAATAACTAATTGGATTGCTGGGCAATCAGGAACCTTTCTCCCTGAGGAAGACAGGGACAGTTCGCTGCCCTAGCCCTGTGACAGAGGTGAAGTATCATCTCCTCCGAGATGGCACTTGCTAAGCATGTTGAGCATAACTCTGGTACTCCAGAGCCACTCCTATACGCAGCGGACTCATGTCGGCTTCCCTCCCCACTCCCTGGGGCGGACAGCCAATTGCCGCCCCCTAGTGGCACTCCCAGCCAGAGCCGACTCTGGCGTGGCCGGTGGAATCGAACCCCGGTCGCAGTGGCCAGCATCAAATGTTGTAACCGCTAGACCACCCGGGAGGCCCCTCAGTGCCCTAGACTCTGACAAAGATCAGGATTGACTGAGTTGAATGGGAATATCTCTAGATGGTTTTGGATAATATTAGATTTCACTACAATTCAATGATATTAGTTATGACAGCTAGCTGTTTATAACCTCTGTAAATTACTTTTACAGAGGGACTTGGCAAGGACTTTCCATGGCTTTTTTACATCTCCCTTGAGCTGTTAGCTCAGGCTATTAAGTGTTGATACTCCTATTACCTCTTTGGACTCTAAACATCACATTTCTCTGATTGCATTCTATTATATGTATCAATATATTTTTCACACTGGCCATTATTATTTGGAACATTTTGTGGACGGCAGGACATTCTGTTTTGTGGGATCTCTAAAAGAGATCATATTGTAACAAACCGTCAAGAATGTGTGCCTGACACAGAGACATATTTCACACTTTTACGTCCCTGTGGCTTTTAACATCGACTTGTCACCTCTGTTCTACTGGGGAACAGCATCTCACACTTTTCAAAAATCTCACTAACAAAACTCAAACTGAGAAAGGGATGAGGAAACACAGAATTAATAACAGTGCTTCTCTCCGGCTCTTATGTTT
This sequence comes from Aldrovandia affinis, assembly GCA_029706075.1. NCBI lineage: Eukaryota > Metazoa > Chordata > Actinopteri > Notacanthiformes > Halosauridae > Aldrovandia > Aldrovandia affinis. The sequence goes on along the minus strand of JAINUG010000045.1, from coordinate 4,614,606 downwards.
CTCTGCATCTGTCAAGAAAAAGAGAGAAAATAAATGGAAAATGGAAAATAAAAAATAAATATCTGCCATAAATGCACCAGGTACTGACCTCATCCATACATTCACTCCCCTAACTTTTCCTTGCTATTCTACCTTTTTGTGCACTGTGTTATCATTTGACCAGTAGTCACTTCAAATCACCTTCTGATCGACCAGTCACCTTCTGCAAATGCATTTCTGGAGGCCAGCGAAGGCTGCTTAATGGCAGATATAATTATCCTTTCTGAATGCAGGCAATGCAGCCATTGAGATTATTTTGTTCTGTCTGTGAATCAGCTGAGAGGTTATTCAAAGAAGCATGTGAAAACGCATTTATGTAGAGAGAGACAAGTCAGTGTGAATGGCTGCACAATTTTCTGTGAATTCATCGCAACCTTCCACCCTCTCTCTCTATCTCTCTCTCTCTCTCTAAAGGTTTATAGATTTCCTTTTCCACCTTGGAAAATATAAGCGTTGTAAGTCCGAGGAGACTATGTGGGTGTCCAGTGGTAACACTTAAAATTAAAGCATTCCGAACTGATATAAACATAACTGGAGCTGGAGGTCGAGTTTAGGGGAGGGGTGGTGATGTACTGGCATTGCGTTGCATTAATCTCTTATCAGATACAGAACCAATTATCACTTATCATTCTCTGTGAAAACTCTTAATAATCCGTTTTGGAATTTCATGTCTGGTTTCACCTCTCACGGGGAAGAAACAACAACAATAAATCCGAAGGTACTTTTTGATGGAAAAAAACCTTCCCTTTTGACTAATTCTGGAAACAAGGCCAAAAGTGCTGATTGAGGGAACAACTGACACAATGCATTCAGTGTCAGTGGTTATCTTCCTTATCCACATACAGAGTGTGGAGGCACCTCTCTGTTTATATGTTGAACCATGTCAGATCTGTGCCCTTTAAATGAATGACAAGTCTCAGTTTTTCAGAAATGGATGAGGTGAAGGACAAGCGAGACAGGGAAATAATTCAAATATAAATGAAGAAAAAAAAAAAAACTGTAGCAAAAATTTGATGACCATTTTAACATATATTATACTTAATAATAATGCCACTGAAAATATTAGAAGCCCTTGCCTGTTGTTGGAGAATGATACTGGAATCCTGATTCATGCTGTGAATGGGCAAATACCCAGCTGCTCACTGGGAGCTGCCCTTGGCTTTAAGCAATCTTCCTTCCACTGTGGCTCTCTGCATGAGTGTATGCTCTCTGAGTGTAAGTGTGTTCTTTCTATGTGTGAATGTGATTTTATATGTGTGTATCATGTTTGTGTTCTGTGTCTGTATTCTCAAAGCATAACCTTGAGCTGCCAAACGTAAACTGGGAAAATGGAAATACATAAACACAGACACGCGCACACACACACACACATTTAGCGCACATACAAAACAAACAGGTACTCATACACAAAGACAAAACATGTATTCATAAGCAAACACACAGATACACACACCCTGTAGAAGTGATATCTGTGCTGTTTATTGGATAAATGAATACCTCTAACAGATATTTGTTAGGTTAGAGTCCCTCAGTGCTTCCACCTCCTCTCTCCCAGGAGCAGGATATAATCCACTGAGCTGAGTTTGTCACACAGGGCTGTCTGGTTCAGCTCTGTGAGACACTGGTCAATACCAAGGGTATGGCTGAATAAGATAAGGGCTCTGTCAGTCAAGAAGCACACCACATATCTGTTGTTGTTAACAGTCCAGTTGTTAGATAAAGTGCACTTGGTATCATGCATAAGCCTCAAAATGTTACACCTTTGTACTGATGTTTGTGTGTCTTTAGTGGGAAAATTACTGTTTTGCAACACATAGTTACATCACAGAAATTCACCCGTACTTTACCTCAAAGGGGTTGTCTCAGGGTTGCGGGTTGCAAGTGTGGTGTTCCCAGTCTTCACCATAACATACCTCTACTTTATCCCAAATGTCATTTTGGCTTACCATAGTCACAGCTCAAGAGTTTGTGGTCCTTCAATCCTCTCTTGATTTGTATTAAATTACAGAGGTGTCTTGCTCAATAGCCCACTAGTAATTTTAATGCACACTACAGGAATCAAAAGCACACATCTCGTGACTAAGGGCATGTGTTTTCACCACCTCTCTCAAGAAGCTGCAGTTCATTTCTGATCCTCAAGGCACTCTATTTTCAGTAATTAGTGGCAATTAACGTCAAATGTACATGATCAATTATATAATTATATAATCTGAGTGCAGGTGCAAGGGCACAAGTCTATAAATTGCTGTTGTTTCAGAGGGAGGAGTTTTCTCTCATGGACAAGTTTTTACACCTCTACGACAAGTCATGAAAGAGGAAACAACAAATTATCTGACAATGATTAAATTCAACACCAAAATATAAAATATTGTGCTCCCTTAACTGAATTTTAAAAATCAAGCCATCCCATCAATAACTATTTTGTGCTTTATATTTTTATTTTGCCTTTAGTCAAAAAAAAACATTTTTTTATACGTTTGTACGTTTAAAAATATCCGCTTTTCAATTGTTTTTATAGGACGTTTGTACAGTTTAAAAATATCAACAGACACATTTTCACTTGAAAGCATTTCAACATTTCAAGTAATGATTACTTGTTTCTTTGCTCCAGGTCCTCAATCGACCTCTTGATTTTGAGGATGAAATACTGTAAAAAGCATCCTACAGATATGTCAACAGACAGGTACATTTTAATAATAATAATTTACTAATATCTCATTTAGTTTTATACAAAAGAAACAGTTGAATATTACAAATCAATCAGTATGATAATTTCTGTACAATAAAATCAGACCCTTGATAAAGTGATTACAATATAGAATGATTATAATGCCTCAACCACCAAGTTGTTGGAGCTTAACAAGTAGCTGTACTTATGAAAGTCCTCAATCGACCTCTTGATTTTTGAGGACGGAAATGTTTTCAAAGTTCAGAAAATAGTGACAGGTATAGAAAAAACTTAAGGTTAATGATGGCATTACATTTACATTTATGGTATTGAGCAGATGCTCTTATCCAGAGCAACTTACAAAAAGTGCATTTAAACATGGTAAGATTAATCATAGTTAGTGCAAGAGATCAGTGAATTAACACTGCAACAGATATCATCATTGGCAGCGGTACATCGTATCGTAACACAGGGAAATAAAAGTTTATTTTTTCTTCTCACATTTTTAAAGATGTAAAAATTGGTAATGGCAGTTAATTAATGTACAGAATCAGTGGTAGTGGAGTCTGAAGTGGTAGTGTATAAAAAAGAGGTAGCACACATGTAAAATCCATTTGTCATCTCTCACCATAGGCAAAAGCAAAGTACTCTCAGAAAAAAAGGTTGTTGAAAAAAGCCCTCCCATGGCTTCCTATTTCACTGGGGTATAAAAATGAGGTAACACACATGTAAAATCCATTTGTCATCTATCACAATGGGGAAATGCAAAGAACTCTCAGAAGAAACAAGACAGAAGATGGTTACTAACAAATAAATAAATATCTAAAGATACCACTTTTCACAATTAGGTCAATAATTATGAAGTTTAAAATCACCAGAACAGCTGTAAACCTGCCTAGTAGAGGACACAAGTGCATTTTGCCACAATGCACAATGAGGCAGATAGTTTGGGAAAGAAACACCCAAGGGCCACAGTTGGAGATCTACTAAACTTGTTGCATCTTGGGGACACAAAGTCTTCAAATCTACCATCAGACAGCACCTCCATGCCAGTAGGCCATTTGGAAGAGTTGCCAGAAATAAGCCTCTATTGAAGGCAATCATCAAAAATAAGCATCTGGAGTTTGGTAAACGGCATTGGAACTCTGATTGGAACCGTATGGTCAAGTGTAGAGTATGCTCACTGATGCTCTACAATTGGCAAAGTCTCAATAACTCAGCTCTGCCCACCTCCTTCTTGGTCTGTCAGCTGCATTCGACACAGTGGACCACCAGATCCTGCTCTCATCTCTCGCCAAAATGGGAATCTCTGGATCTGCACTGACATGGTTTAAGTCCTACCTGGCTGACTGGTCCTACCAGCTGGCCTGGAGAGGATCCCTCTCCTTTCCCCACACCCTCTCCACTGGAGTCCCGCAGAGCTCAGTGCTAGGCCCCCTCCTATTCTCACTTGGTTTGGTCATCTCATGGTTTTTCTTATCACTGTTATGCTGACGACACTCAACTCTTTCTCTCCTTCTCTCCCAAGTCCCGGTGCAGATCTCTGCATGCCTGGCAGACATCTCTGCCGGGATGTCTACCCACCACCTGAAGCTGAACATGGGGAAGGCAGAGCTGCTCTTCCTCCCAGTGAAGGGCTCCCCGATGATTGATCAGGGAAGAAGATACTCCCGTGTCATTTCTTTTTATGTTTCAGCTGCCAATAGTGAAATATGGTTCTTTGATGTTATGGGGTTGTTTTGCATCTACTGGTCCTGGGGCTCTTGTTAAAGTCAGTGGAATCATGAATTCCAGAAAGTACCAAGACATTTTGGCCAAAACCTGGTTCCATCTGCCAGGAATCTGTAACCCTATGAAAAATGTGTGGTCCCCCACAATATGTTTACCGATCTCATAAAACACTATATACTCAGTAGTGTTATTGTTGCAAAGGGAGGGTGCACTCACTACAGGATAATAGAGGATGAGATGAAATTAGATGAATGAGCATTACTATGGGAAATAAATGTACAATAAATACAATATCTGCCTTTTAAAGATGCTGGCCTCAATAATTAGTCTAACTGAAATCAACAACATGTAAGAGTGGAGTTTGATGTGTTGATTTAAAAATGGGAAGGAAGTTTCTCAAATGCAAACTAGAACATTCTTGTCTGCATAAAAAATAAAATGTCACGATGCATGCATAAGAATGCATGCTTCAAATGTTAACAAAACACATAGACATACCTTCTTGTTTTACACTCCTGCCATCTGTTCCAAACGTATTGTCATCTGTTAAACACCTGTGATGTTGCAGTAGACTTAAACACATAAACTTTGAAGACTTGAATTTCTGAGCTAAAAATTGTTGCAGATAATCAGGTATGACAGGAAAACTTTTGAAACTTTTCTCAATTTAATCACTTTTTCTTTTATCCTATCAAATGCTGATATAACCAAAAACCAAAAAAAGAAAGAAGTGCGTCAGGTGAAATATGTACATGTGATCTGAGCTACAGCGTGTGTGTCACAATTGCCACCAAGAAGAAATGTGTGAAATTTAACATTACAAAAGTCTACAGAAGTCAAACCTAAAGACAATTATAGACTTGACAGAACAGGCTTCTTCCATTGATTTGATGTTTTAACATCCTTTCTCCAGTTTCTTTCCCTATTTTTCAGTAAATGGATTTCTTTAGAAAGCCAGGGCCTGAACAGATGAGACGCGATTGTCACTGGCTTTTACAATTGCTGCTGTTTGACTTTGGAGAATAAAAACGGGGGTGAGGTTTGGAAACCTTATTCTTATAGGAAATTGTGGGAATATGCCATTAGAGAGAGAGAGACACCCTTGCCTCTGTGAGCTCAGGCATTGATCAGTGCAGAAATGAAATTCATTCAGTTGTTCTCCTCTCTGACATCACAAGGGAGCATGTGATATACAACAGGAATACACCAAAAAAGCTTTATTCTCCACTGCCATTATTAATACACAATGATTCTGCACTCCAGGCATGATATGTCTGTTTAAAAGTTGATCCAGTCAGCAAAGATAATATACCCCACAGATGTACTAACATCAACGATAATGGCTGATTCATACAGAGATCTGAATCATATGTGGAGTATAATCAGGGGACTGTATTATAAGGGATTTGGGAATCATCAAACAAAAAAAGGATAGATCCTGCAGCATTGCCTACACATGTAGTAGGAGTGATGAGCATCATGTTCTGGCTGTGACTGATGGAAGCAACCCGAGACATTTTAGTGACCCTCAGTCATGACTGACTAACTCACTCACCCTCTGACTGACTGATCAACTCACCCATCTACAGACCGACAGACTCACTCCCCCACTCACTGACTGATGGACTCACTCCCATACTCTCCCATAGTAATGTAAGCTACTCATTAGAGGACAATATACAGTAGGTAGAGAAGGTAAGTTAAACAGTCAGTCATTGAACTTGTTTAACTCTGCACACACTCGTGAATCACAAACGAGCCTCTTTACCCAGACCCAGTTCCACCCTTCTGCTAAAGAAAGACATCAGATAGGAAAGTAGGTTTAACAAGCAGGCAATCTCCCTTGAATCATGCAAATTCTCTGATAATCACTTTTCCCAGTTTCTTCAGCTGAATGACATAAAGAAATAAGTAAGAATGTTTTAGCACTAAAAGGCACAGATTCAGGGCTCCTCTCATGCCCTGAGCAGACTCCCAGCATGTTACAACCACTCTGTGTGTCTCTGGCTGCAGATCTGAGCTGATTGATCCCAATACTGGCAGATAATCTGATTCCATTTTAAACAGGAATAACAAAGAATTTCCTCTTCACAGAGCAGTCTGGCCCAGCCACGTATCCCTGACCCCTCGCCTATTCCTCCGGATTCCTTGGTACCATGAGCCGGTCGGATGGTAGAAACTACATCTGGTACAAACAAATAAGACCAGCATTACACTCTGTCTGGAGCTCAAATACTGCCGTGGGAATCAAGGTCACAATGGAATGAGATGCATACCTAGTTAGACAGTTATGTCAAATAAATATTATAACATAACATGGCAGAATATTTTACTATAACACATTCTTATAGCATAAGTTGTAGTCTCATTATCTGCACATACCCCTGCCATTTCACTACACCTAACTCTCTGGCACAGAGGACTTTATTTTGAGCTTTGACTCTGACATGCACAGTTTGACAGCAGAAGGAAGAAGCTGTACTCTCTGTTACTCCAAATTCATCCTGTCCATTCCAAGAACAGCCTTGTATACCTGGAGAGAAGAAATGGCAGAATGTATTTGATTACCAATAAACTAAGGGTACTGAGTGCCATTAGAAGACATAGACGTACAGTACAAATTAGACACACTTCTTAACTGAGCCATCTATATCATTGCTAAAATGACACACATTTGATCATTTCTCCACAGTAAGGATACAATGTTTCAATATTTTGAAAAAAGGCTTTGCTATATGAGGAGAAAATATGTACAGTCTCCAGATCATTGTTCACTATTCCTCTGTAAGCTTCTTGGACAACTGCAAGAGAAACTTCTACTTCACTTACCATGTGCCAGATGGCAAATGTTAAACAAAGATTTTGACAAATAAATACCACAGCAGTGTTCAAGCTGCTATGCATAAGTTATTCAACTTTAAATGCCTTTATTCCACCACTGATTGGCAGTGTTTCTGTCATGTTATGCAGGTAGAGGGGGAGGCTACTGAATACAGGAGGGATAAGCAGAGAAATACCAAGTCGTTTGTGGCGGTAACTTTGTAAAACTATTCAAGCAGAACATCAAAGGCGTTATGGTCCACAAGGGGATCCAACAGCATGTGATCATCCCAAATGAAATCCATTTCAGCCAGCTTAGAGAAAACAAATGAATAAAATCAACCTCAGTTACTAATTTGTGTACTTAAATATGCATGCATGTATACATGGACGAATGCATAATCAATCAGATTTTGATGTGTGGGACTATGATGGATAAAGAGATTCCAGAACATGTGCTGGATGGATAAAGGGATTCTAGAACATGTGCTGTGTACTGAAATGAACAGATCATCGAGTGAGGGCAATATGCAAACTGTATGTACTATATGTACAAGCATTGGAAAATGTATGCATGGACACATGAAAAAAAAACATTGCCTGTCTCTCCTCCTACATGTAAAATTGTAGAGAGCACTGAGAAAAAGAATGACTCTTATTGAATAAATAAATTGCAGACTCTTGTGATATAGTGCCATATTAAATACGATTCCATTCAGTAACGTTTTTAGGTACAGAATTCAAATGAGTTCTTATTCTATACCCTGAAAACCTGACTAACTGCTGGCAAATGATGCTTCACTTTGCAATAATTGTGTCAGAATGAAGCAATATTCTTTTCACTCTGCAGTAATACAGGTAACTGCCAAAATAAAGGAAACAACAACATAAAGGGCCCTATTTTCATGCCGGCGCTAAGCGGTGTTATGCCCTAGTGCAGGTGAATTGCCAGTTTGTCTGTCGCAAACTGAATATTTCCCGTCTCCGCCGAGTTTGGCAATTTCATGGTGTGCAGTGAAGGCGTTTGCGTGACTATGGGTTGGGCAGGGCAATAGAGGGTGTGACAATGAAAACAGTTGGGCACTATGCAAGTTTGGTGTCAAATAATGAGTTTGCTCTAGACCATCTCTTAGTGCAAACGCTGGCGCTCTGTGCAATTTGGTAACTTTATTGATGTGCATATTATCTGAAATCACATGAGAATGTTTTGTGAATATTGTTCATTTTCCCCCACGTTGAGGCAAATCGTCCAATCCATGGGTAACTTGCAAGCGTAATCAATTAGGCTAAAAACTATATCACCACAGCTTGTGGTTATTCAATGCACGGACATGAAAGACTAAAGCCAGCAGGCCATCCATCGCTACCGTTCAGTAAGATACACCTGTTAAATAAATATATGTTTGTATGCACATTGTTTTTCTTATGTGAAAGGGTTTTATTCTTTCCGTTTGCACTACAGAAAATTGAGTACATAATTGGACGCTGAAAGCGATACTGTGAGCGATACCCTGGGTTTGGTAGCCGGTGTTGGTCAGATGGCTATCAGTTCGGCTGTACATGCAGTTTCTTCTGCATGACGAACATAAATGAAACAGGCCTAGTTGCAGTTGTGAGTTTGTTATTTATTGCTTTCCATTTAACAATTACATTAAGTTAGAAGAAAATAAACATTGTTTTTTTTAAGTTGGAAAGCCTACAAATAAGGAAAAAAAGAGATGGTAAAATAAAACACTTTCTTTTAACAATGTATGGCTCAAAATATAAACTCAAATCATGAAAATAACAAATTAATTTGCACCTTGTTTTACCCCTCTGATTCACGCGCCAACTTTTCCTCACCACTAGCACTTTCTTTTGAGAAGCGCTCCTGGCGCAGCGCGCAAAACTGTCATCCATGTCAGGAAATTGGCAATTTGCAATAGTGTTAGCGCACTGGTATTTAAAGGGATAGAAAATAGGTGTTCTGATTGGTCATTATGAAACCAAACCCCCACCACACCCACATGTATTGTTTAAAAGTTAATCCAACCTCTTTTACAACTGCGCCGGAGGTGCGCCCTTAAGCGCCACCATCTTCGCTTTGCGTCTGCGTTACCGACACCGTCCTAATTCACCAAAATAGGACCCAAAGTGTCTTAATAGGTTGTTGGGCAACCACGATCCACCAGATCAAGATTGCACCTTGGCATAGATTATAAAAGTGTCTGGAGCTTTATTGGAGGGATGTAACACCATTCTTCCACAATAAATTCCATCATTTGGTGTTTTGTTTATGGTGGTGGAAAATACTGTCTAAGGCACCGCTCCAGAATCTCCCATATGTGTTCATTTGGGTTTAGATCTGGTGACCGAGACAGCCATGGCAAATGGTTTACATTGTGTCTGGCTCATGAAACCCTTCAGTGATGAATTGCGCCCTGTGAATTGTCATCCTGGAAGAGAAATCAGGTAGAAATTTTCACCATCGGATGAAGGTGATCACAGAATGGTTTCGTATTTATTGCTGTTTGCCTTGCCCTCTAAGGGGCTAAGTGGACCTAAACCATGCCAGGAAAATGCACCCCACACTATAACAGTCACCAGAACTGTTTCCTTTATTTTGCCAGTTACCTGTACATGCTAACAGTCGTTCTTTACAATGCTAATATGCTTCTGTGTTATTGCAGTGCTGCAGTTCGATTCTGTTTCCATATAAAGCATTTGGACAGGAGGGTCTCTTATCAGCAGCACAGAAATTTGGCTTTTTCACTGCATCTACTCTGTATGCTTAGAAGTTCCCCCATGCCCCACTCCTTCCCAAACACACTTACACACATTCACATGCTTGCAAACACACATGGACACATGCAGACATGCACCCAGGGGGATTGGACAGGTCATTATTGCTACTGGGTACAGAGCACTCGATACTGCTGAAATCTGCAGCTACCCAAGATAAGTTTTAATTGGGTTTGGGGCCCAGATAACCCAGAAAAATATATCAAGAAGGAGAGAGAGGGGGAGGCTTAGAGTCAGACACTGAGAGAGAAGGGGAAAGATTGAAAGGTAGTAAAGTTCACACTTCTACGAGCAAAAGCTTTGCAGATAAAGCACAAGATCCTGAAGGGCTCCAGACTAGTTTCAGCCCACAGTCCAAATTTCGACACATTTCCCAGAGATGTTTCTCAGACAGAGCTCCAAAGCATGAAAGTGTCGTTTCCCATTATTATACGCATTCTTCCACAAAAACACATAGAATAAGTGGGGCACAAATAAAAAAAATGGGGCAGAGAACTTAAAGTAAAAGGCATAGAAGGAACACAGCCAGTACAAGACATTTTCATAAGACATCCTCCCCCTCCCCACCCACACCCCCATTAAAAATACATCAGAAGATCTGGTGTGCATTCATAAAATATTCAACATTGTGTACCGTTTACACCTTTTTTTGTTTCCCATTTCCTCTCTGCTCTATACAGAGAAGACCCAGTCAAGTCAAGTTGCCCATCAGTGCAGACAAAATGCTAAATTAGCTTTGGTCCCATTTGGGAACCTAACTCTCTTCTCTTTTTATTTAATTTTTATTTATTATTTATTTATTTATCTTTAACCCCCTAGTGGTTGACCGGTCAAATAATTTATACTCGTCACAAGTCCATAATGTATATAAGGGTCTCCCGGATATTAAAACTGACGGCAGTACTGTCTTTATTTTCATTTGGTTTCTTTAGGTTTTTTTGCTAGTCGCCAACTACACAGCCAGCTTCACTAAGGCTACCATTTTGCACTCTGTGGGCAACTAACATTAGGTGATTAGCCACAGAAACAAAAATTCCACGGTGAGGTGTGGACTAGCTTGTCTTAAATCATTATTATTATCATTATTCTTAAGTCAATACATTCATGTAAAGTACACCCTGCTTTTTATTTTAAGTTTGTTTGTTTGTTACCTAACTAGTTAATTATTCTCACTGAAGTGGCTAGCTAGCTGACTGACTCACTAACTGATTGGATGCAACAGAGCTGAATAACAACAGTATGGTTTAATTATTTTCAGCTCTGAACTGTCATGGGAATTTGCTAATTCAAAGGTACCCAATAGGTACCCAATGACCTTGCTAACTGATACATCACATTAGTTAGCTAGCTATGACAGCTCGCTTGTATACTTTGCTGTCTGTAATTGTGAGGCGATTGGGATCTGTCTTTGACAAAGTGGCAACATCAATATCTGAACACAAATCTGCATTTGACACAGACACAGCTCAGAAATGTAAGGCATACACTGCTCCGGGGTTAAGCAACAAATTCAGCCAATCCCCCACAGCCCCTAACTGATAATAATATGAAAGAAAGGTTTATTGTAGAGCCTGTCTCATATACAGGAGATACTGGAATTTCCCTAATATACAATTATATATATTTTTAAATCATGAATTGGTTTTAAATCAGTTGAAGAATAAGGACTATGTTCAGGTCATATAATATACAAGGGTCATTATCTTTCATCTGGATGAAAGATAATGGCTCAGAGGAAAACCCAGCTGACATAGTAGATTCCAAATAAATAATTGTTGTATGTGCTTCCCCAAGGGGATGTACACTTCCCCCCAATAAACTGGGTGCAAATATCTAAAAGTAATCAAATTGTAGTTGTGTTTCTAAAAACAGGACCCATGCATCATTTGGTGTCCCAATATATATCCAAAGTGGTTACATGTTTTTAGCCAGTTGCATGCTATACTGTATGGGTTTTTGTCAATGAAAAAATGACACTTCTTGTGCAGACATGAGAGGAAAATTAATTGTAAAATGTTTTTTTGGTGGTTCCTGCATCAGATAATTGTGTATCCACAGCAGTGTCCAGAAACCTACCATACATACCATAAATCAGTTCTGTTCTGTGCAAATATATACAACCAGAGCCCTGTTAGCTAGAATTATTTCCAGGTGGATCCAAACAGATCATCATGGTAACAATAACAACATGGGTAACGCTATCATATGCATCATCCATGTCGACACTCAAGGCAGACATATCACCCTCCGAAAAAAAGCCAGCATACGTGTCTTCAAAAACCTGTTCTAAGACTTGTTGCCATCATTAAGTATAAACGATTACTAATTTTATTTTTGTTCAAATCACCCAGAACCCAGAAGTGCTGTGCGCAACCAGTTTTCACATGCATATGTAACACTTCCATGATTTTCAGCTGAACTGGCCAGGACAGATATGTGTGGACCTAAATCAGTCCAACATGTACAACCAACTAATAGCTATTCAGATGATAAACCACATTCCACATGAGTCCACATTCAGTGGCTGGATACAGTTGCATGGTTGGCGCTTCGGTTCATCAGATCTTAAGAAATATACAGACTATGGGGAGGAACCTTTTTTTCTATGAGCAAAACAACCTTGATTCTTATTCGTTAAGCGAAATGACTTGATACACACGCCTTTGCCTTGAGGAGACTGCCTCAAACACACAGCGAGGAAGTGGATTGAACTTAAACAAAGTGAGAACATGTGACAAAAACTAATTATGTAAATTATTGTATGCTTTCCTGAGACATTTGAACGCATTTTTATTTTAGCTGAAATGGAACATGACTTTTTAAAGCAAAGATTTACAACGTTCGGTGCCATGAGAGTTTATACAAGAGTAAAGCTTAGCATGTGCATTTGGGTGTAATAAGTAATTAGGTGGGGGTTATGATTTAAAAAAATATGGATTGGCATAACGACTTTCCTTGAATCACGAAATATTTTTAAGGAAATGACACTGAGGAAAAAAAAGGTAAATAACAATTACAATTGATTATATTAATTCATTGTTATTTATGTTAATTCTCATGGCATCGGCGCCATACCGCTGGGGGGTTGACAACAAGAGGCTGTAGCATCGTGAAATGGAATACATAGGGCCTGTTCTTGGTCATTTGGACAACTGAGGTTACAACTGAGGGTATTTAAAGCTAGTCACAGATCCAAGTGCTGTAAGGAAGGCAATAATGAGATTGTGGAGTAGGTGGGCTATGTCCTTTAAAGGCCTTCCTTCCGCAGGTGGGAGGAGAAGAAAGGATCTGTCGCCTCGCTGTCACTGTGGGGACGTGCGTCATCTCAACGGGGTTGTTTGTGATGTGGGTATCTGAGCCTAGAAGTCCAGATTAGCTTTCTTCCTCTATTTAGCATGAAAGCCAAAGCAAATGAAAGCCATCACTAATCCAATTTCCCATTGTTGCCACATCAAAAGCTATTCCATGCACAAAATAAGGAGGGAAGACATGCAAAGCCTTGCTAGCCGCATATTGAGACCTGATAGTTGAAGGTAATTTTGCTGCTGTCAAGATAGAACTACCTGACCTTCATTAACTCCGTCTTTGGAAGTGCAGACCTTTAAGGCCAACCCTATTCTCAGCATTCCATCCGGTATGCTAATTGACCAGTTTTGGCTAACATTAGGCCGTCTCCCCGCCGTGTTTGCAATTACCACACGTCATGTTGCCAAGGAGATCACCAGTGGTAATTATCAGGGACAAGTTTAATTATGGGGTGGCGTGAAAGCTCAGGGTGTCACTGGGGCTCCTCTCCTGGAATGAGCAAGGGGCTGGGGCAAGGTGGCTGTGGTGTGGCTCTAATGAGATATGAGGGATGATGAAAACTTCACATTGAGAGTCTGAGTTTTCTTAATTGAACCAAGGCTACCCAATTGAACACTGCATCAAAGAAACTTTTTTGTAGAGAACATCTCTCGCACAGTGTAGAAATCTGGGGGACAAAAATTCAACAGCGGAGTTACAACATGTGGACAATATCAAGCAAAACTATATACAAAGGGTAGATAAAATATTGAATATGAATATATGAATATGTATTGACTAATAAGGAGTTGGGCTGCTGTTTGCCTTCAGAACAGCTTTAATCCTTCTTGGAATGCTGTTATCCAAGCTTTGAAGTGTTTCTAGTGGGATATTGGACCATTATTCAAGAAGGAAAGCCTCCAGTTCTTTGAGAGATGAAGATGGTGAAAATCGACTCCACACTCTACGTTCCAGAACTTCCCTAAAGGTTCAATGATGCTTAGATCTGTTGTTTGATGATAAACTTTGATAATATATGCAAATGCTTTGTAATGGAATGTACTTTATTTTTATAAAACAGATGCATGCTCCATAGTATCAAGTAATGCTCATGATAATCTTGACAAGCACTTCTTACAATTGGCTGAAATAAATAGACGTATTGACTTTGATCTTTCGATCAAAACAAGAGAAAAACAAGTTATTGATAAAACATGAATTAAACTAAAACTGACATGGAAAATACTTCATCTTTATTACTGCTGGCAGGTCACATGATCAGACCAGATTTGATAACAAAACCGCTGCTTCAACTTGAGCTTTGACTTTTATTTTCAAGTACACTGTACATTCAGTTGTCATGTTCAAAAGTGTAGGTGACGTTATCACCTTCAATATGTAATACAAATAGATATGCAAAATGAAATAAAGCAAGTACGTGTGCACAATGACTTTTCTGTGACTTTCAAAATGGTAGAATTTTTTAAACATTTCTCTCTCTCTCTCTCACACACACACACACACACACACACACACACACAAATACACACACACACACACACACACATACACTCATGCCGACACTCAAAAACCCTCAAACTCACTTGGAAGCATGTTGAGCACACTCACACAGCCGCACCCAGAAACTACATGATATGTATAGGCCTGTCCATCATTTTTAAATGCTATACAAAATTCCACATATTCAGTATTAATCATGAGCACTGTCCCATCTCATGTGAGCCTTTTCAATTGATTGAACAGTTTTCTCCTGCCCCAATGATTAAGTAATTAAAGCAGTTTAATGGGAGAATCTCATTGCTGTGATTGATATTGTGGCTGAAAGCCCTGGCTCCTGTGGGGCAGAGCACCATTGGGCAGGTAGGTACCGTTCAATTAAAACATGCACCTCAAGACTGGGATGGAGAAGAGGTTGGCAAGACCAATTATAAAAGTAATTAAAAATCCTAATAAAGTCATGACATTTTTTTTCCTGTGCAGGAGCTCCCAAGAGGTCTATTTCTGTTTATTTGGCTGGAGCCTGCAGGGCGATTTGTGTCCTTTGTGTTATTTATATTTAAACTTGTTTTGGCAAACTATCTACAGATGTCTGCAGGAGCCAGAGACAAATTGAGTGACAAAACATCATGCCCTCTTGCTATATAGAATGCTGATGTCTACAACTTTGTGCAGTAAAATTTCAAACATCGATTTAAGTATTTTATTACTGGAATACTGATTGAATTTACTATTTTATTTTCATAAGAACAGCATATCAACAGGTGTTTGAAGCCTCTCGGCTGAGTTAGTGTGTTACCTGATGTAATATCCATGATCATAGATGACTGTAATACAGTAGAGATCTGGTGTAGATGTTAAAATGGTATTTCCTGTGGTGATTCCTGTGATTACAGATTGTTACAGAGCCTACATTCTGCCTCAGATCCTGTGTCCTTCACGTGTGGGATGCTGTGCCGGTTTTCCTGTGGTAATGTCCCTCCCTCATTAGTATTCACTGGAATAATGCTTTATGCGTAGAATATCTCAATTCCTCCGTTTGTGTAAGATGTTGAATTCTTAGAGGACATAAATGGCTCATCATTGCTGCTGTTTATTTTATCCTGAACCCGGATCAATCTGGATGAAACATTTAATTTCACCTGACCCTCCATTTCATGAAAGGATGGAATGCAATCTTGTAAACAGGATAAAAAACCTAAGAGAAGAAATCATGGTGCAGTCTGTGAGATAACGATATTCGCACAGGGCATAATACCCTTAAAAGAAAGCTCTTAAACTGGTGGCATGTTTTTGCCACATTTTCCTTTGTCTCTCTGTGGAAATGAAATCACACAAACTAAAAGTTGTTTGTGAGTATGGCAACTAGTTATTTTGTTTTGCTACATCGTCCCGTCCCGTCCCATGTCCCCCCCACCTTGCCCTCCTTGAGTTAAGCTGGAATCAATTTAGATTATTTGAAGCAGAGGGTTAAAAGTGTTTTGTTTTGTTATTCCCTTCTTAAAGCATTGACTAATTTTAAAACCCCAATAGAATCTTGCCCTATCTGAACAGGATATATGGTAAACACACATCATCTGCTATGAATATTCATACAGGTTCTTCACCAGATGCTCTGGAATTAGCATACTGCCCTGCATGCAATTTTGTCAGAAACAATTATATTCGATTTTCTTTGTGCTTCATGGGCATGTAATGCCTTTATTTATTTATTTTATTACTGTTGTGTATACACACTGATGACACCCTCTCCACATAACTTTTGGCCATTGCTCTTTGAGGTATTTTGGGGAGAGAGATAGGCTTATGAGAAGTTTTCTACTGGAAAAGAGGGTGGAGTTACATATGCTCACAATGACATCACATGCACAAATTGAATGTGTGTATCTTAAAATGGCATAGATTTATAACATTGATAATACAACTGTAACATAAAACAACTGTAATTAATTTCACAATTTTGTGTCCATATATGAGAAGGATAATTAACCTCACACATGTTATGGAATAAAGTAACCAAGAAGACAGCAGTTCAATAATGACCAATACTATATTAGAGATGAAAATACTTCATAAAGATGGAATCTACAACTTGGATTCATAAATACACCATTTTACATGTTTTATTCTGAACTTTAAAAATGTATAACAATGCTATAAAACCAAGCCGGACACAGCTTATCAGTTTTGAAACCTCACTTTTGCCACTTTAGAGCAGTGGCAAAAAAACTGTAGACCAAGACATTTTATGAATACAGGGGATGTGTGTCTTTGTGTAACCCACTTAGAATAAATAATGCATGCTGTACAACTTGCTGCTCTTTGTACTGAAAGCCTTCTGATGATGCTGGAGTGGAGGCTTCTGAGACCTATTCAAAGCAGCTTGTCTAATGATAGAACCTAACAACCCATTAGTCTTTCACTCTCTCTCTCCCTCTCTGCTTTCACCACATCTTCTGATGAACTCTGGCCTTATGTTGATGACAATGAAACAATTAAGCAAATGTGTTGTGAATACTGCCCCCCTATACAAATTGATGAAGATGACAGAAATGTAACCCGCGAGCTGATAAACCCAGCATGGGTCCAGTAATTATGAGCTGTCTGTGGTCATGGTGCGATTTCTGTCTTACAGAAAGTTCAAAAGAGCCTCCACTTAGCTGCTTTGTTCGGGAGGTAAGTTCCATTCACTGCACCTGGAGAGTGAGAGAGAAGGATGGCAGCAATGTGAAAGCAATGCTGGAAATATCTGGTGCCATTGAGTACTGAATACCAGATTTGGGTTGGTGACACTTCTAAAGCATTCTGGATATACTATATTTGCCTGGAACAGTCCTATATGAAGCTCTCAGCCAACCTGCCTCTCCAGGAAGCAGGTGATAAGTTATGAGCATTGTAAACTAAAGAATCGATCATTCATTGATGAAGCACAATGACCTAAAACAGGGGTTCTGTGTAGACCAGTTTTAGTTCCAACAATCTCGGAACTGTAATAAGCTGTTAATTGTTTTTAATCAGAAACTTTTAATGTTTATTGAGGGATTATTTACCCTCTTATGGCCACATTATGTCAGAAATAGCTAGGCACGCCATGAAGAATAATTGTCCCTCAATCACATCCCAGGACTTTTAATCAATCGGATGAGGAGATCGCTGATGCGGGATGAGAAACGGACATCCTGCACACTGAAATTCCTCCCATCCCAAGTGATGCTATGACCAATTATGCAACGACCTGTGGGGACCTATGGATTGGTACTGGTAATTTGCCTCCTTGCATTTGTATATATGCTTATAAGGAATGGCTATTATTTGCTTCTACAATAATCATTTAACATCATATTTTAAGATTGTTTGCTAAAAATGCATGAATCACAAATGTTGGGAGATTTGCACAAAATATTTACAGAACTGTTAAATGTAAAAATTTAACTTTTCAAGACAGCCATACTAATAGGAATTTGATTCAACTGTATTTGAAATGTTCTACCTCCTGTCCTTTAAAATGTGAATGTCATTACTTAGTGTATGTCAGAATAATTAGTCTCCTGGGGATTTGCATGACCCAGCATGCATTGCAGTCCTGTAGACTGAGTGTCTGTAACTCCTGTTAAGATCACTCATTTTGACTGACAGAGGTGTTCATTAGTCCATTGACCTGGTAATAACTGCCATGTAATCATGATTAATTGCTCATTGTTACATAAAACATTAGATTCAATGATCTTATAAGAACAGTGACTCAGAATTTTGTTCTTAAAAATGCTGAGGACACGAGTAGGGTGTTCATAGCCAGCCAATGAGCAGTTACAGGTGTGAGTGAGAAAGAGAAGCCCTTCAGGAGAGTATTTGTCGCATAATGTTCCCATTTAATGTCAGCGGAACAGCAGAATCAGACCAGGACATCTGGGGTCTCATTTATAAAACATGCTTACGCACAGATTTGATCTTAGAATGTGCGTACGCTCAAATCCACGCCAAAGTTCAGATTTATAAAAAAAAGTACTCAGCTCCACGTCAGGTTTCAACTTGGCGTACGCACGTTTCCTTGTGGCAATGTTGAAGTACTGCAGGTATTCAAGGTCTCATCTCTTCTCTGTCAGGACCGCGGAATCACAAGAGATTTCCGCAAGAGACTCAAAACCCACCTTTTCAGACTCCACTACCACTGAATTCTGTACATTTAGCTAATTGTCATCACCACTGCCTACTTGCTCAACACTATATACCCCTGCTTACTCCATTAAAAAAATTACAAACCTTTTCCTTCCCAGTGTAATGCAATGGATTGCAAGAGGAAGAATGGCAGCATTGTCACTTCTTGAAGATATCACCAACCGTCAATAAGAAGAATGAGTTATTCAAGATTTTTACCTCAGTTTTGAATCAGTTTTAAATCCTTCAGACCTGGCCTGGGCTACAGACTGCCAGGCCACGTACTTGGTTTTACTGGTAAAGCCACTGGAAAGGCTCCCAAACAGCATCCTGCACCTCTGCAAAAAGGACCTAGATTTCGGCCTCGCTAAAATTACTTTTCTTGCAGCTCGCCATTATCAAGTAGAGGATTTGTGTTTTGATTTGAGCTCCTTTATATGGTAATGACATTATTTAGGGGGCATTTACAAGGCAGAGATCTAAAACCATTCAGCTATGCATAATTTCAAGATCATTTGTGATTTAGAGATTTCACATCTGGGGGAGTGGCGTACGGACGTTTTTTTGTTGTTCATTTTCTCTGAATCACACTTATGCACATTTCTGAAATGATCTTAGATCAAATGTAAGATGGTTTCTACGCAACTTTTTATGAATGAGGCCCCTGGATTGCTGATTACCCTGGATCTGGAAACTGGGAGAATGCATGAGTGTCACGAATGGTACCGGAAAACCAGGTGCGGACCCAGAAATGCAATCATGTATTTTATTGCGTAAACAGGCAACAAGAATCAAGGCAATCCAAAGAGTGGTCGGGGAAGGCAAAGTTCACCAGGCTTCAGTTGTATCAAGGCAAGGCGTAGTCAATGGGCAGGCGGAGGTCAAGAGGAAATCAGTCCAGGGAACACAGAGAGGAGCGGGACTGGAACCACAAGGAGAGCAGGAGGTCGGGAACAAGACTGAGATACAGACGAACAAACAAAAACACGGGTAAACAAAACACGGGTAAACAGAGAAACACTGGAGAGTTGTGTAGGCATAAGCAAAGCACAAGACAATCTGGCAACGAACATGGGAAAACACACAGCTTATATACATTTAGACATAACAAGAAACAATCAGGAATTAACACGAATACAGCTGACTGCAATCAGACACATGAGGAAATAAGTGAAAACGATAATACAATAACGAGACAATCAGGAAATGAACATGGGAAACGAACAGCTAACTACATCAGACATAACGAAAAACAGGTGAAACTGATAATACACTTACGAGACTAGAACCAGGTGAGCGAAAGTAAAAACACGGACCAGACAACTAGGAAAACATGGAAAAAACTACAAACGCTTAATTACGGGGAACACGAACACGAGACGTGACACATGAGCATAATTATTGTTATTAGTATCATCATCATGAGCACCTAAAGTGCTGAAGTATGTTATATTTGTCTGTGGCATGACCTGGGCTACATGCACAAGGTTGATAGGAAATTACTTTGGGTTTTGTCATTGTGTATTGTCATTTCCACATATGACATAGTTTGAAAATGTATTGTAAGGTCAGTTTATAAGCTATAAATGAAGCATGATTACATTTTACATTTTACATTTTAAGCATTTAGCAGACGCTCTTATCCAGAGCGACTTACAAGATGTGCATCAATACATGGTAGGAGCAATCACAGTTAGCGCACGAGATCAGTGCAGGAATACAGCAATAGACATCATTGCAGGCATCTGCGTACCATACCTGTAACACCGGGAAGGAAAAGGTATTTTACAATGTTTACAAAATGTACATTTTTTTTTTTATTTTTTTATTTATTTTTTATTTTTAAAAGAGTATAGTGTTGAACAAGTAGACAGTGGTGAAGACAATTTAGCTAGATGGACAGAGATCAGGGGTAGTGGAGTCTGAAGAGGTGGGTTTTGAGTCTCTTCGCGGAAGATTGGAAGTGATTCCGCAGTCCTGACCAATTGCGGAGGTCGTTCCACCAACGAGGGACCAGGACAGAGAAGAGGCGAGACCGCAGCCGAGCTGCCAGGCGCCCGGAGGGATGGGGCAGTCAGTCTGCCAGCGGAGGCGGAGCGGAGAGATCTGGACGGGTGTAGGGCGTGATGAGTGACTGGAGGTATGGGGGAGCAGTACCTCTGGCCGCTTGAAAAGCAAGCACCAGTGACTTGAATCTGATGCGTGCTGCGATGGGGAGCCAGTGCAGAGAGGAGAGTAGAGGGGTGACGTGGGTGAACTTCGGCTGGTTGAACACCAGGCGAGCAGCAGCGTTCTGGACTAGTTGCAGTGGCTTGATGGCACAGGCCGGAAGGCCTGCCAGCAAGGAGTTGCAGTAGTCCAGACGTGAGATCACCAGGGCCTGGACCAGGAGTTGAGTGGCCTCTTGGGTGAGGAACGGCCGGATCCTCCGGATGTTGTGGAGGGAGAAACGGCAGGTCCGAGTGATCGCTGCAATATGGCTCGAGAAGCACAGCTGGTTGTCCAGGGTTACCCCAAGACTCCTGGCAGACTGGGACGGAGACACTATGGAGCCTTCCACGGTGATTGACGCATCAATCATCGGGGAGCCCTTCGCTGGGAGGAAGAGCAGCTCTGTCTTCCCCAGGTTCAGCTTCAGGTGGTGGGTGGACATCCATGCGGAGATGTCAGCCAGGCATGCAGAGATCCGTGCCGGGACCCGGGTATCAGATGGAGGGAAGGAGAGAAACAGTTGAGTGTCATCAGCATAACAGTGATTAAATAGTTTGTTAACCATTAGTAAACTGTTTGTAAATCAGTGTACATCATTACTGTATGTATCTATTAACATTGATAAATGTTATATATAAGGTTTGTTTACACATATAAGGTTTGTTGTTCATGATTTATATGTGATTACTGATGCTCATAATAAACTGCTTATAAATGATTTCTAAATAATCTAAATAATCAGTTAAAGTGCTTGCTATATAAGCTGCAGTTTTGTTAGGCTAACTAGCTAGGTAGAACATTTTGAACATCCTTTAGGTAGCGAGCTGACTAGCGTAGAATGATCTAGCCACCTTTAGCAGTTACAGATGCAATGATCTGAAATTGGCCAAAATTCTATCAAATTAATTTGGACTGAATAAGGGCATATTCAATTAAATCAAATCAAACTAAACCTTCCCAGATTAATTTGGTACCCTATCTCAATAAAGTCTGTTTAGCATGCCATATCACTCTACGGCGGCAGATGTAAGAAACTGTAGTCAATGAAAATTTGTACTAACCAAATGACTGACAGCATGGCGTGCATTTGACCGGACAGGCAAAACAATTTACATTACATCCCAAATATTACATATAATTAATGTATCGTATAAAGCGTTGGAATCTATTTAACTTTCTTTTCAAATATTTTTTATTTATGCTTTATAGCTATGTACTATTAAAAACATTTTTAGCATGTTTTTAAGAACAAACCAACCATTGCCAGCAGTAATATGATCATGTGGCATAATCCAAGGGCATAATTGATACTCCTTCCCTCCATATATGCTAACATTTGTCTATGGGTTATCCTTTACAATGATATAAGGTATCCTTTGGTTTGCATTTACTATCATGACTGTGCCATGTGCACATCGTGATGCTAATGAAGATGTATGCGATTGAAGAGACTGCACGTTTATACTTTTCACTTAGTTTATTTGGATTTATTATTTGATTTTACAATACCAAAGTCCCCAAAGAAGACACGTTTCGACAACCAGGATCCCGTTGATTCAATGATCTTGAATGAGACTCTGCAACTACAAGACTCCTATCAAGTTCATGTGATGTGATGGGGACTGCTTCAATGACTGGCACAAGCAAAATAACCTATAGCTTTTCCTGTGATGCCTGACTAAAGAACACTAACTGACACTGCAAATAGTTCTGTGCAATGAGGGCAGACAATTGCCAGAAGTGCAATTTTATCATGGCTAAACAAATTTGTTATATAAGTTATATATAATACATTATGATTATAGTTATATATTATTTATATTGGTGCAATATTTTGATATATTTTATTTATTTTGCCCATTTTGACAGCTCTTGCTGGGTTTTTTTAATTTTTTTTTAAGAGTTGATAAGGGTAAATACCTGTTGGTTACATTTTTCAAAACTTTGTCTGTTGTCTGTCTGTGTCTCATAGGGAACAACATGTTGTGGTGTCGCAGTGTCACAGAAGTGAATTGTGCCACTTGGAGACATTAGGAGGCACATCAGGAGCTATCACATTAGTATCTGTTTTGTGAGAAAAATAACAATCCATAATGATTTGTGCGATAGAAACAGGTTTTATAGTCAGCAAAATGTTTTAGTATGTTTTCCAGTGTCACAGAAGTGAATAGAAGTCATTGGGCCAATTTGGCCAGGTTTTGGGACACTTGGAGACCACTGGTGACACCACTCACAAAAGGCTTACCCAGACTTACTGTAGTTGACATATTGGATAAGCCATATTATGAAATGTGACTAATTTATTGCTTTTCAACCAAGAGATTCTACACAAGAAAACTATTAAAACCTACTTGGGATGTGTTTTGTCCACATGCTATTTGAGCTATGAACTAAATGCTAAATGATACCAAATGCAGGCATATCACCATCACAGTACTTGAGTTATGAACTGCTATATTTGGGCAAATAGGCATGAATGCATAAAATAGGGGGTGACGGTTAAGGGGTTAATAAACTATGTAATAATGGTTCATTTATAGGTAAATAAAGTGTTATCAATTTCAGTGACAAAACAATGAGAAAATCACAGTGCCCACAGTTATACTGTGTGGCAGCACAGGGACTAAATGTATTAGAATAAGCAGGAGAGCTAACAGTGGTCATTGGAAAGAGAGGTGTGGACCATGCACCATTGCACATTGATGGAGTCCCTGGCCACAATAAAAACACTTATTTAAAAAAATATTTACACTCTAAATGCAGCCACCTCGTAACGCTGATTTTAGCATCAAGGCTGAACCCAAGCACAAATGATCAGTCCAAACTGAAGGTTAGGGTTTAATTTTTTTTAAATTCCCTGTCATTTTCTTGCTAAATGTTCGAACAGCTCTAGTGTTACCTGCAATGAATGGATATTTAGAAGAGTTTAAATATGTTCTTTTCCGATTCACTTCTAGAACAAAGATGGCAAATTAAGAAATATCAGCACAGACTGTCACTCTGTTGCATTAATATTTGATCAAATTTTCTTATGAATTATTGAATAATGTTTTTCAGCCTTCAAATATTTATAAATGCAGCCTCAGTGCTCCAACTTTTTGTTTCTATAATGATAACAGAGGGAACGTTTTATTATTTTCAAACATTTTTTGTTAAAAACAAAACATTTTTAAGTTTTATTTATTTTTAAGTCTTATTTTTGTATATTCATTTATTTATTTCCATTTTACACTGTTCCATTTTAAAATCTGTCTTTTAATACCAGATGTGAACTGAATTTCTTCAATTTGAAAAAAATGCTTTCATGAAACCATCAACAACAAAAAAGAATACACCACTCTTTAGGTATACCTCTATGTATTAATTTTTAATAATAGTAACATATTTAGAGTTCTCTTTGTGTCATTAATGTACCCGGTTATGTAACATATTTGCACATAGATTGTTTTTTTTTTCATTTCATGTCACTTCACTTCTGGTTTATAAATCAAGTTAATTTCTAAATTACAAATAAATGCAAGCATAATTGTTATATTCACTAACAGTTAGGCAAAACCTTTAGTGAAAAAGGTCTGCTGAGACCTTATTCACCACAGTCTTTATGAATGTTGTATATATTTTTTTATTGATATGAAATCTGTCAAACCAGTGATTGTCCAAAATCCACTCTACTATTCCACTCTATCAGACTATTATGCTCTGAGAACCCATGTTTTCACAGTAGTTTATTTCATGGAAAACATGGCAACTTGAAGGAAGTTTATTCTATTTATAAAAGTAATATTCTATTTAATTATTATATATTTGCAATACATTTGCTTTGCTTAATTATCTTACTATTTATGACATTCTGTATCCACATAAAATATATTTTCCAATTAGTGACTCCTCACTCATCTGAAAATCATTCAGAATAATTTCACAACACAATATATATATATATGTATGTATGTATGTATGTATGTATGTATGTACAGTATATATATATATATATATATATATACCTACCTACCTCACTAATTCCAAGGAAGGGTAGTCAAGTGATAAATAATTGATAGCTTTCATTATGATTTTTTGTTATAAAAATAAGATACTGAAAATGTAAAATAACACAAAAAAGTGTTCATGTTACATTCAAAACATTAGCTTTATTTATATTAAATATTTTTTATTTAATTGGAATGCAGACGTTTTGACTTTAAAACGTAAATCAGCTGAGAATGCAGCACACCACAGTCAATTATATCAGATAATAACAAAGAGACGTCATCTAATTGACAGGCCAGTTTAAGCTTTACCTGTGCACCTGGAACTATAGGCTACTAGTCATAAAAAGGCAAAGCTGTAGCGACAAGTTGCAGTCATGAAAGTGCAACGTAATCAGCCCTCAATCGTGTCCATAATTTTACCATAGCAACAAGGTGCGCGGGCATATGTGTGTATGTATGCATGCATGCTTATCCATTCATGTGCACAAATGTATGAGTATAATATTACCTCCCCTTTTTTACTTTACATTCAATGCATGTGCCTTTGAAAAATATTTGTGTTTTTCAGTAACTAAATTGCAATAAAAGGATAGTCTACACATGTGCTCCATATTAATGTTAATAATAATTACCAATATGTTTCTGTGGTAACACTTAATAATAACTATCACTTGTAAACAGTTAGTAGATTATGAACAAACTATTAGCTATATGTCTAATAACTATTTATGAATCATTGGTAACTGATTAGTAACTGTGCTATTAATCATTAATCATGAGCTTTTTTAATCATTAGTAAATGATGTACTAACTATAAACAAATGATCTTTGATCTACTATTTATTTATTTATTTTATTTGAGTTAACAATCCATTCATGATTTCTAGCAGATTTTAACCAACCATTGATAAATGATTAGTTAACTCTTTATAACTAGTTAACCCTTTCACTGCGTAATTCATTTTAAGGGCAGTTCATCAGAAGTGTTAATTGTTCATCAAGAAATAAAGTTATTCATTTCTCCTTTTGCGCTACTAATTTTCTGTAGGCATTACTTTTAGTTTCCATATCTGACATTAGTTTTTAAAGAAAATCTTGTTTTATAGTAAGTGATATAAATATACAAAAATGTCAAAAAGATTTAAATGACATCTCAAACATATGGCATAAATAACACACAAGAAAGTACGCAGGAGGTAAAATTTACTGAAAAAATATCAAACATATAAATATATTTATTTCATGTAATATTTTAAGTTTCAAAAACCTGTTAAAAATTTGAAATACATACAATACAAACTCTTTTTCATGTGCTCATGGACCTATGAAGAGTGAATATTATTTAGTTGGACATGCAATCACGTATCTGTACATTTCCAAGCTTCGGCAAGAACATGATCACTTAACACAAAAATAACTAACCTGAAGATGATAAATGTAAGCAAACATTCTATATAGGTCTCCCTGCTAATCTTTGTGACAGGAATCTCAAATTAGTTTGCAGACAGTTTTGTCCAACACGAAAACATACATTTCAAAGCTTATACAATATTTTAGTCCAAAAACTACTAAAGTAACTACTACATATTTATTATATTATTGATATATATATAATATATATATAGGTAAGTGCCCAAATAAAAGAAAAACTCTTCCCATTAGCTGTTACATTTGGTTGGGATCTGGCAACTAAGATGGACAGGGCATATGGTTTCATGCTCATCAAACCATTCAGTGACCACTTGTGCCCTGTGGATGGGGACATTGTCATCCTGGAAGAGACCACTCCCATCAGGATAGAAATACTTCACCATAGGATGAAGGTGATCACCCAGAATGGCTTTGTTTATACTGGCATTCACCTTGCCCTCTAAGGGGTCTCTAAGGGGTTGCACCCCACACCATAAAAGAGCTGCCAGAACCATTAATCTACTCAAGTGTTTCCTTTATTTTGGCAGCTAGAGTGTCTATGTGGGTTTGCAATTGTATGCTGGATTAGACAATCTAATGAGACCTAGATTTCTCATAGGGTTACATTGAAGACACTGAGCCATATATCTAACGTGGGAGTTTGGGAAACGAGAGGTGTTCCCAACTAAAATGTTACGATGGACTTATGCAGCAAGTTACATTCCAAGACTTCTGAGAAATACATCCCAGCACTCCCCCTGAGAAAGGCTTTGTCAAAAAGTTGGGTAGTGTGCTGGTCTGTCTTATTTGTCTGTCTTTAAATAAAGACAGACAAATTATTATTATTATTGCCTCAAATCATTGAATTCTATTCCTTGCATGAGCTACCCATTTGCTTTCCTTATGTTCACATTCATCCGCGACAAAATTAATTTGGCCATTAAACTGAAGAATTATGGCATTCTACACCTGTGCTTACTGCAGTGAACATTCATCACATAATCTATAGACTAACCAGATGGTCAGCATGGTATTCTTAACATTTAAAGTCGTCTCTACCATTGAAGCTAAAACATTCCACTGTTAGGCATCTCATGAATAATAATGAAGGGGCATGACTAACAACAATACCGGTGGCAATTTATGTTCCATCTTTGTGCACACCTCTTCATAAATATGCATACTGTAATATAGTTAAGGAAACTCCTGTTACCAGCTGGAAGCTACTACAGAATTAAAGTATAAAGGATGGAAGGTACGAAGGAGCTGTGCAACTGGTTACTATAGAATCTGGGATTTTATATTTTAGCCTTATACTTGTTGCAGTCCAGTACCTTATGCCTATGTGTGTCATCTGATACTTGCCCTCAAAACTACTGAGACCTGTACCTTAAAGGGCACAGTCCAGCTGTTGATGGTCTGGGCAGGGAACCAGGGTTCTAGGAATTACATCAGAAAATATAGATGCATGTGACTCAGGTCAATGGGGTGTCTAACAGGATGGTTGTGTGTGTGAGAGAGTCAAGTGGGTGCTGAAATGTGCTGCTCTTCTGCCATTCTCCTAATCCAGTAGGTGTAAAAGCACTCCCCCGCATTGTTGAATGCATAACCTGCTAATGCCATTATTCCAAGCCTCCGTTATACCAAAACAGATCAGAGACATCAGCTAACTGCCCGCCAAACACCTGCACTCTTCCTCTCTCTCTGCGGATGAGCGCCATGCCGATGACTGAAATTCTCCCAAATCAAAATATGCGCCATCCTTTGTCATTTCACAGTTTGTCCTTCAGTTTCCAGATGTCTGGTCACCAAGAGTTTACTGCTCTTTCACAGCACGGACAAGGCGACCTCTGACATTATATCATCCCAAAAACATGTCCCTCTCCTGGCATCTGCACAAGCCTGCCCCAAGCTACAGGGAGCCAGTTCTCTGCACTCCACCCTGCCAAGTCCTCCTGCTGGGAAAAATCAGTCTCTTCAACACAGATATTGTGACACCTTGAATACTAATTAACACCTGCCTCTGGGATATGAGCAGGAACGCTGGTTACATTCATTGGTGTAAAAGAACAAGACATCAGCGTCGTTGTTTCTGAGGTGCACCATGTATGTGACGCCACTGGATGGTTTACAAAGTTTTTTATTGCCTTTAAAATATGTAATTTTTCGCTTTTTGTGTTCTGGGATTAAATCAATTATGGATTACCGAATAGCACATACAATTTCACCATTTCTGTTATCATTTTGAAGTGAATTGAAATGGCTTCATTCATGTTTTAGTATGGTCTCACAGTCTAGAAGAATAGTTACTTTATTTCAACCCGAGTTACTGAAGCAGGTGTCAGCCAGCCGAGCATTGTGCTCTGTGTCATGAATATAGTGAAACAAAGGAAGAGAGTGCTTAATGGATCCCTGACAAATCTCTTCCCCAA
This sequence comes from Aldrovandia affinis, assembly GCA_029706075.1. NCBI lineage: Eukaryota > Metazoa > Chordata > Actinopteri > Notacanthiformes > Halosauridae > Aldrovandia > Aldrovandia affinis. The sequence goes on along the minus strand of JAINUG010000045.1, from coordinate 4,585,567 downwards.
TCCCCTAACAACAGCATGAGGAACAAGTATCTGATGTAGTTGGTCAGTTTTTGCTAATGGACTCTGGGTATTAGTTATTATCCTCAAACCAAATCTGTCTTCTCATCCCATGTACATGTATTCTGCAGTCGATACCACACCACATACATTTATTTTACCTTCACACTAGAACCAGTGGTCAAATAATGCAGCGGAATGTGAATATTTCTCAGCTTCACTTAAAAACTACACTGAATGAAAAAAAATCAAATCAAATCAAAAAGAACAAATGTCTTAAAAGCATCTGAATTGTTCTACGCTTCGCTGACAAGGAAAGTATCTGTGGCCCAGCTGAGTAGATGGAAGATGTTGTGAGATGGGAGTGTCATGGATCGCTCCAACCCGTGCAAATTTCTCATGCATATTTCATCACATTGGCTGCCCCTCGGCAAACCAACCGATCCGAAGGCCCTTCTCCTTCATCTGCCTCCTGTTACACTGGACCTTTCAGGTTACGAGTAAACTCTCCAGTCGTTTGTCAAGGAATAATCAATGGAGAAATAACTCAAAACTACATCCCCTCTATCTTTTCCACCCTTTTGTTTCTTCTGCATCAGTCCACCCCAAACGCCCACTAATGCACACTCATTAACATTGTTCACAATTCATTCTGCTATTGCTGTGATTTATACTGTCCTGCCCTTGCAAATGAAAACAATGGATAAACACACTGGTGAATCAATAAGCTCCCGTTGCATTTTTGTTACATTTTCCCTGGTGTGTTACTTTCACAAAACGTTTGATCATCTAAGGCCCCTGTGCTTGGCTTATTTTCACAGTCTCAAAAGGATTACCACTGCCAGGTATTTTACCATTCCGTTTTTTCTTTGTCAATTTGAACCCACAAAGCATTACTGTTAAAGGGATGCTTCAATTCTGTGTTCATGTGTTTACCCAATATGAAATTCATCATATGGGCCAGCGTGTTTCCATAACTATAAAACAGGATTCTATTTCTCTGTCTTTTTTTTCTTTTTCCTGGAATTCGCATCCATCTGTCATGTACAATGATAAGGTATGAAGGCAATTTCAGGGTTTGGAGCTTAATAACATAATCTCTCATGATTTTTATAAACTTAGGCCTCACTCCTAGCTGCAGGCCCTAGTTCAGAATGCTTGTTGCCATGGTTACCCCTTCCTTCCTGTGGAGACCTGATCTGTTCAACACAGATCTGCGGTTAAACCCCTCCTTCACCAAACTCAATAGCTTTGTATTTATTTCAGAAATGTCTTTATAGCCTCCATTTTCCAATAAAGTTACACAGTCTGTAAACCTCTAAAAATGTTTGTCACACATCTCAGTGATAAAACTTGGAAAATCTTCTAAAATGACTGTCATTGTTCTACCCAATTGTGAATGGCTTCACTTCAGTATATCAAAGTTGTATGCTCGAGTGAAAGTGAATTTGTTCCAGCTGAATTTGTTCACATCAGTTTGGTTTGGGATCAGGGATCACAGCACACAGAAAACATATGAGAAAAGGCAAGAAGCTGATCAGGCATAAGCACATGCATTTACTGTATGTCCAGTTTACCAGTTTAAAAGATGTTATGTGTGCAACAGAAGGTAGATTCCTTGAGGTAACTGCATTCCTGTGCAGGTGAAATTTAATTCTCTGTATAAGCAACTTATAGCTGTGTGTCAGCACATAGAAGCCTCTTTGTGTTTGACAGAAGGTGAAAACTGTCGCTAGAGAAGGGGAGAGATCTCGTCCTGCCGAAGACATTAAGCTGACAGGGAACAGTGCAGGAAGCTCTGCTTCGCTGGAATGAAGTGAGGGGGTCGGCATCACTCTCTGTAAGCTTTGGCATCTGCTAAGAGACCGAGAGAGAGAGAAAGGGAGATCTAAACTGGATCTTGCAGCATTCTGCAGATATCAAGCTCAAATTTGTTTGCATATTGGAGGTATGTGGAGGAAATGTCGGAGGAAGCAGCTTGCAAATTTGTGCCATATTTGAGGATATTCTGCAGCTAGTGTTAATAAGGTAATGTCAGAATTTTTCACAGGTTCCCTAGAGCATGATTTTGAGACGGTCCCTGGTGTGCAGTGCAGGGGCATCTTATTGAATCATTCAATCATTCAATCATTCAATCATGGAATCATTGAATTATTGGGTGCTAATGTGGGGTACCTGCCACAGGTTAGGTAATTGAGGCAGGGCCTTATTATATAAGCAGCTCACCTGGGGAGAAAGGAAGAAGGAAACAGGGAAAGTGTGGGGAAGGGTGTGGTCCCTTTGGTTTGTGTTTGGGCAATTTATTTGATTTTGTTAGTTTGATTTTGTTTGTTTTGGGGAAATTCTTCTGTTTTGCTTTATTAGTAGAAGCGTGTGAATGTCTGTGTGGTTTGCATGATGGCGGGTTCATGGCTGAGTCCGGGGACCTGGGACTGACAAGGAAAAGGAAGGCAATGTTGCTTTCATGTCTGCGGCGGAGCGGCGGTGGAGACTGTGTGACAAGCCAAAGCAGACGGGAAGCGAGGAAACGAGGTTGGCGTTGGAGATCATTTGGGGATTGCCCCCCGCCCCCCCAAATCCAAATGGTGTTTTGCAGATCTGACCAGGGCGAACATGACAAGAGCTGTGGCGCAACAGTGAAGGGACTGCGAGCCAGGCACAACAAGTGGAGGTGGCACCGTACCTCTTTGCAGACCAGCCTGGAGTGGCGGCAACCTTTTCCTGTGTGTTGTGTGTGTTGGAGGCTCCACCGTATTTTGCTTTTTTTGTTGTTCCATGTTGTGTGTCTGTGGCGTTGGATGGGTGTTGTATGAATGCGCCCAATAAGGGTTTAGCTCTTCCCCTTTGAGTGATGAGGTAGAACAGGCGGTAGGCTGCCTCAGGAGGCTATTAATTGGGTGTGTGGTGTGGAACTCTGCAGAGTGCCTCCTTGTGTGTGAAATCGAGGTGTCAAAATTAAAATAGTTTCTTCAGGTGTGTGGTTTTCACAGTGTGCAGCATGTGGTGCTAAGGGCATGGTTACCTGGTGGGGCTTCTGTACTGCCTGGTGGGTCCCGGGAGGTTGTTCACCAGGAGGGGGAGGAAGAAAAAATGTGTCCCTTTGTGCAGTGTAATTTTAGTAATGAATTGTTAAAATGAAGACATTGTATTCTATCCTTTTACTTAGGTATCAGTGTACGGTTTGGAGACTGGTGGGTTACCTGCACAGAAAAGGTAGGTGGGTTAGTGTCAGGGAACTCACAACCCCTGACACAACATCAGTGAACACCCATTCAGAATATCAAGTCTTTGTTTCTCATAATACTGCCCTATGACTACAAACTTGGCTGATTTACACAGAGAATACCAACCAATATTCCACCCATCACCCACAAAAAAAGCCCCTTGCTGTGATATTCCCTTTACATGTTGAAACTCCCGCAGACAAATTGCTTGCAGAAACTGACAGTGGAGCCACAGAGTTTGTATCACTCTAGATTTTAACCGGTGGGTTTTATTTTCAGTCCTGCTGTGAGCGAAAGGCAGCCACATTGTATGGTAGGATTAATCGAATCACATAGGTTATTCTGACATCTCAAATAAATGTGAGCAGACAGATGTACCACACCAAACAGATTTTTCCTCACAGCCATCTCTGCAGAGATCCAACCTTACACCTTACTTTAGCCTACAGTACAGTATGAATGTTTTTATCAGATATCAATTCCTCTCTGTTTAGTGGTATTGCCCCTCCCATAGTCTGATTTGAATTCAGTGAACTCAAAGCTAGAACATTTCCCTGTTGTGTGAAGTGCTATGTCCATCAACTCCATGTACATCTTACCAGACAAATTACAATACATGGTATAACAGTAATGCCCTTTCATCCAATGAAATGAATGTGTCCCACAAATCTTTTCTTTGATTTTAATTCAATTGAGAATTCCACAATGCACATATAATTTCACATCAGAAAATACTCAAATAGCTAAATATGCATATTGCTGTGATGAAACCATGAGTTGTTTACCAGGGTGGAAAGAAATATTATCATTATATCATATAGTCTCTTCATCCTCCCTCTCAGGGTTACTCATTGGCAGCTCTTGGAGTAATCCCATAATGCTCTACTCCCTCAGGCCATGGATAATTGATATACATGAACTGAAGCTAGCCGGGGGACACAGCAGAAAGACATGTAAAGGTATACATAAACCCTTTGAAACATCTATACTGGGTACAGAAGTTCAGTCGCATTTTTGATTCCCCACATCTAAGAAAAGAGGTCACAGTTTGAGATAAATACACACTAATCAAATTAATTAAGTGATACCCTGTTCACTCCCATATTTGGATAATGAGAGCAGGAGTTATTTAAAGTCGACGGAATTACAGAGTGCAGTAGAGAGAGAGAGAGAGTTTAAAAAAACTGCCAAACCCCCTCCACGCCGGAAGGCCTTTTGCCATCTCTAACAGCTGGATGAAATATTAACGTGTCACAGCAGAGAGAAAGTCACATCAAAATGCTTTTAATAAACGCTGAAGTTAAAGACGGTGTTTATGAGTGTGGGGATCACCTACTCCCATATTCTACAGCTTTCCTCTCCTCTCTCTCTCCCCCAGTGGCTGTAAACTTCCCCTCTGCCTCTCCCAGATTATTTTTTACCTTTCCAAGCACATTTACTGAAGTCACATGGCCAAGTGATACAATAAATACTCCAGGAAAAACAAAATTCAAAGACAAAACTTGGAGTCTGCATTTAATGATCCCTGTCTTCCTTGCTCTAATCGGTTTGTGGGTTTCCGGCTTTCTAATGGATGCACATTGAGTGCCTCTAAGCCATCCTTGCTAACATAGAATCCCCAGCCCCGTTCTTGCACTACTAGTTCTGTTCAAGAAAACACAATTGAGTTGGCTTCATTCATTCTCATAACCCACTACACTACTCTGATATTCCCATGGCTCCCTCTCAAGCAAGTGATTATTTATCTTTAAAAATTCCCTCCCAGCCCTCTACTCCTTAAGCCATCTCAACAGATTGAGCTCAATAATTTCATGTACAAATATGATTTTAGTTGTGTTTTTTTAATGGGGTCTTTATTAAAAGACTTTAATTGGCTCCTGGTTGTCAGCTTGAACCTTAGATTATTTGAAGAGAGTTGACAGATTTCCGATAGTGGAGGTTCTGCTTAATTTGATGAACTGGCTTTTACAGCAGTCGGTCAAGGCTCTTCGTTAAAGGGGCTTTAGACTCTCCATGAGTGATGGGATGTGCAAAGAACAGGATGAGCGAGAGGGATGCTGTACAGTCCAGAACAGTTGTTTGGAGTGAGCGGTGATACCGATAACTGCAACATGAATCGTGCTGGTCTGTGACTCACTAAGACTTTTCTGAATGCACACAGATTTTGTCTGCAACAATACAAAAAGTGACAGCAGAGGCCAAATGCCAAACAACTCCAAATTAATGTTTCTCAGGGCTGTTTCTTCTGGTTCTTAACTAAACTGAATATGAATTGCACTGCAGGCCCACATTAACCAGGCTCTCTCTCTCACTTCTGCCTGCCTGGTACCTTTGACTTTCTAATTACAACCGTCTTCCTGGTGAAAACCATCACCATCCCATTTGTTTAAAATGTGAGTCACAAATGTGTACTATAAATGATTCTTCCATTGCTCAGCGTTCAGGTTTATTGATAGGTTTTTAAGAAAGGGTTTGATTTAAGACCCAGAATCAATATCCTGGAGGGACATGGTTTTTATTTGGTAATTTACATCCCATTTCTTTCCTTTCTCTTTCGGATTTATGGAATATGCCGCAAATTGTATCAAAATGCACGTTGAAATTTGGGCTGTGGGCTGAAACTAGTCTGGAGCCCTTCAGGATCTTGCTCTTTATCTGCAAAACTTCTGTTCATAGAAGTGTGAACATTTACTACCCTTCTATCTTTCCCCTTCTCTCCCAGGGCCAGAGGTACTAAAGGATTATGACTGCTTTTCTAATGCAAAAGCAGTTGCTGCCAGGTTTCAATATCTACGTCGGATTTACTAAACGGTTGGAATAAGTCAAATCGTTATTAGGGTGTCATTTGTGGGGCTTAAGTCACTTTGCGACTTTCCTTTAGATAAATAGTTAAATCTGTTTATGCATATGTATATCTTGGGTGAATGCGTTAATACAGGGTGGATTAAGTATTCCGTCTGATTTACTAAAGCATGCCTTAATTACGACTCTCCTCTTTGCGTGAGAATTTTAAGAACTCTTGAAACCAGGCGGTATTTTATGAATGCTGATATTGCCTAGGTATTTCACAATTCCTGTTTTGTATTGCATTTTCTGAGGTGCTAGTCGCTGCCCCAGTCATGTTTAAAGTTTATTCACATATAATCAAAATATGTCAGTGCAAAGTCAAAACAATTCATGTAGCAGGACAGCTTTATTTTCCTTGGTATGCAAATCAAATAATCACAAATGTATCTGTAAAGTACCCCGATTCAGACAGGACAGCTTTATTTTCATAATTTTAAACAGCTGAGTCATAATTTTAAATATATATATTCTATGTGGCATACATATTCTTTACTAGAACTTGAAATAATCTTGAATAATTTGAATCTTATTGTGTGTATACAGTCAGAAGGGTATAGAATGAATCATGAATATAGTTTTACTTTTAGACGCTCTGTTGCCTTCTCCTATTCTTTATTATTATTCTAATATTCTTTCCTCAGTTGTACAGTTGTTTCCTCATTCTTTCCTCATTATGTTGTAAAAGATGAATGAATTTTCTTTACATCATCAGTTGTTTGTTTTCTTTACATCATCTCCAAATGAATGAATTTCTTTCGTTCCTTGTCTTCTCCTTTGGTTTTGTTTTCCTATGCTGTAATACAATATATTGTTGACCAATACCTCTATTTCTTGTTGTTGTTCCCTCCCTACAGCCTGGTTGCTGCATATCCATTTCTTGGTGTAATCTGGATGTGTGAATGTGCCATGTTGTTTCAGACCATTTTATGGGTGTATCCTACCACAAATTGCGAATGAGGGCCTTTCATTTCTTTGCTTGCAAAATTAGAACCAGTCTTAGTAAATTGGTCTCAACAAAATAGCAACCAAAATAGCATCTTTGCACTGTGACTATCTTAGTAAATCTGGCCCTCAGTCTCTCTCTCTCTCTCTCTCTCTCTCTCTCTCTCTCTCTCTCTCTCTCTCTCTCTCTCTTTCTCTCTCTCTCTCTCTGTGTGAGGTTACACACTTCAGCCATTTGGCAAAGTGAATTTCATAGCCTGTGGCAGCCAGCTGTGTTCTTCTGCTGTCCATCTCTCTGGGCACCCTGAGGGGAAGGGGTGCAGGAAGAACTGGGATGATCCCCTCCATACTGAGGGGGTTGAACAGAACCTTTTCCCAAACTTGCCTTGGGCCAACTGCCCAACTGATTCAGCATTCTTCAGTGTCCCGTGAGAGAAAGCCAATCTGCTTTCAGGGAGGGCTTTCAGAATTTTCCCTTTATAAATATATGTTGTTTGAATGGTCAGACAGACATCAAAGTCAAGCAGGATACAGCAGCCTGGTCATTGGCAGGACAGTTTGTAATATAGAGTTGCAGTAACATGCTTCAGAGTAGGCTAATTATTTTTCCAGAGCTTTAAGACAAAGCTTTATTAATATGTGCTGGCTGAAAATGGTTAAATATATGAAAGGATGCCACAGAATCTGATCATAGATACAATGTCCATACCCTATAGGTCTCTGTTACAATAAGCATATAGGTTGCCAGGATGGTCAATTTATCCCCAAAATGAGGATTTTATGGAATAATTTGTGGGGGTGATTCAAAAAATGCATAAATTGGAAGAAGCAAATCTGAAATGTTGCATTACAGGCATTTGCTGACTGGGTTTGAAAGAAGCACTCTCGGTCACTCTGTTCATTTATAAGAAGGAATTTGACAAGACATGAAAGATGCTTTAAAATGATATGGAAAATTACATCTTTAAATCACATTTTTTTCCATCTGAGAGAACTGTTCCCAGAATTCTCTTACAGAAAAAGTTTACAAAGGTGACAGCTTCAGACATCTTAATCCAAGAATGTGTTGTTTCTGATACATCTATCAAATAGAATATCTATGGTTTCACCTTTTAAATATTCAAGAAGAAATAAACAGATATAGAATATATTTAGCCTTTATCACATTTTAACAAAGTTTGACACTGAACTTTGTCCTTCTGTTGTCTGAAACAACAGAAGCACACTTGAGCTGTTATTTTCCCCAGGTTTCCCAATGTTGTATTCCCTGTGGAGGATGGTTAATATAACCAGTACCCTTTGATTTGTTTTAAAGTAAATCTGACGGTATTAGAACTTGGAATAGAGAATTCAGGGAAAAAAAGTTCCCTTTTTTCTATTTTTTTTTGCTGCCATTTGATTGAAATTGATTAAAATAGTGTGCCCCTGTAAAAGGTACCTTGGCCAGAGCACAGTAAAGGTAATCATACAATGTCTCAGAAGAAAAAAGGTATTCATTTTTTAAAATGTCAAGGAAAGTACAAACAAAATTGCAAGCATTTTCAATTTCATCTACCTATTACCTTGCTCAATGGAGTGAGACATTTTGTTTCTCATTTTTATTTAGTTTTTATGTTCCATTTTATTCTGGTGCGAAAACAACTCAAAAACACACAAGGGAGGTGTGGTTGTCATAGCAATGCAACAGTGAGGAGACATGCATGATGTGACGGTACAGATGAGTGACCAAACCCATCTGGACCCATATGTGAGGTATCCTACAAGAGGACGTGGCCTTGAACTCAACCTGAACAGAACACTGACTTACACCAGTGACTCACGGCAATACAAGTGCTGCAGCACCATGGACAGCGTCCATTTTTCATGGGCTTCAGCACCACAGAGATCCCCAAGACATGCTATCGGAGCAGGCGACACTTCCTGTTCATGGGCAATTCTTGTATGTGAGATGTTTGCGATTTTTTGTTTGGTTTTGCCATTGTGTTGCATTCAATGTAATAAATGGAAAAAAAAATAAAAAAATAGGGAAACATATGAAAAAAAAGAAGCAACACAGCACATTGCATAATGCTAAAAAATAAAAGAAAAAACATAGAGCGTATAGCTTTCTGAACATGCAAGCACTCTGGTAGATAATTATATTAAAGCAAATAGGAATATGGCTTTAACCTAAATATACACAGCAACGTGTTTAAATATCGATTGCATAAGTGCCTGCTGTTGTTGCCTGCTGGGTATAGAATCCACACCTCAGACTATACAATGCCTTTACTACATTTGTTTTTAATATATATTTTTTTTTTTTCACAGCTACATTAAATTACCATCATTATTAAGGTAAATGCTTCTTTATTGAAAACATTTATAAAATGTTCACCCAAATAGCTTTAAGGCATGTGTTCATTTTATTTGCATTTTTGATTTTCAATCAAGAAAGTAGCACTCTTAAAACTCATGTTAAAAACAACGCATGGTGTGCTATTTTTAACAACACAACATGAGTTGTTTTTAACACGTATGTTTTTAAGAGTGTATTTATTAAAATGATTTAACTTCTGGTTATTTTCAACAGTCAAAACTAAATTAAAATGTAAGCAGTCACAATCAATACTGTCAATAACCATCAATCAATAACCTTTGACAATATCTATAATATCAATATGCACAAAATCCCACCAGACTCAATTACCTAGTCGCTGAATGAGTGAATGGTAAAAAATGTACTAATTTACAGAAGATTATTCTCAGGAAAATGTATGTGAAAATCTATAGAAAACAGTTGTGATACAGTGTGTGATTTAGGAGGGTGATAAGAAGCATTTCACACACATTTTCTGATTAAAATAAATAGTATTACAAAACATGTAGCTCCAGTCCTGCTAAATCCTTTTTTGTCATTTTCAGTAAATCAAGATTTTGTATTGTGCTTTCTTGGTATAAAATCAATTCCAAAAAGGGTGACCCTAAATTGATGCAAGCAAAGAAACAGAAAGACAGATTTTAAGATTTTAGATATATCATTTGATATTTTTCTGTTTGTTTTGTGTCAAAAGCAGATAAATACACAATCCGATGTTTTGCTAAATTGAAATTGGTTAACGTAGAGCGAGACTGTGCTGACCACTGTGAATTTTCCAAATGTGGAAATCTGAACTGCATCATTTCTGGTAGTGGGGGACTGCGTTCGCTCTCTGCCCTGATATTATGGTGAAAAGACCAATGTTGTCCTCTTTTGCTTCGTAGGTCCCTGTTCTGAATTGTACTCTGTGGTTTAGTTTTTAGAATTTAGTACGTTGTGTCTTTTAAAGGATAAATACGTAGTGGATATCTCGGTTTGTGCTAACAAGAGGGCTCGGCATGTATCGGTTTCTGCAACAAAACTTTGAATAACTGTACATAAAGCATGAGATACAGTATATCGAGTTTTGCAACAAAATCACAAAGACGTCACTGTGATCTCAATCATGGCTTGTTTGGTTTAGTTCTGGCAGGAAAGGTGTTTATCGGTTTTTGCGTATGAACTCTTTGTTGGTTCTTGATATATCACAGCTATCACAAATTTGAAGTGAATATACTACGCAACAATATTCCTATGCAAAGCAATATCAAATACCAGTATATTGGTATGAACTATGAACTCATATGCTATCAAGTCTGACAATATGACGTTTAATTGTAGGTTCCTAGCTATGAGGTTCTCAAAACCCACCTTTTCAGACTCCACTACCACTGAATCCTGTACATCTAGCTAATTGTCATCACCACTGCCTACTTGTTCAATACTTTTTGTATATGTATCCTTGCTTACTCCTCAAAAAAAAAAAAATAATAACCTTTGCCTTCCCAGTATTACAGATATGGTATGCAGCTGCCAACAACAATGTCTATCGCTGTATTACTGCACTGATCTCTTGTGCAAACTATGATTGTTCTTACCATGTATTAATGTACATCTTGTAAGTCGCTCTGGATAAGAGCATCTGCTAAATGCTTAAAATGTAAATGTAAATGTAGTGACACTGAAGAGGTTTTGTGTTTACACAACCCTGGGCATGTACTGTTAATAGATCAGAAGTACTTAGTAGTTTGTCTTTTTTCTACAGTAGTTGTTATTATGTCTCTTCTGTCTCTTGATCTATCTTCTACCAATCAAATATTTGTTTTGTTGCATGGGATGGAGTTTCCCTGAAACAGGGGAAGTTGTTTTACACGGGTGTCATTGTTTATTGGCAAAATTTGATTTGTGAAAAAATGGCTTCTACTGTTATGTTTTGCTTCAAATTCTGCTTTGAATGAATGATTAAACATATTTTAAATAATCACAATTGTGTACTTTGTTCTCCAAGTTTACCAAGTAGATTTACATTTTTTACATTTTAAGCATTTAGCAGATGCTCTTATCCAGAGCGACTTACAAGATCTGTATTAATATATGGTATGATTAATCATTGTTTGTGTAAGGGATCAGTGCAGTAATACAGCAATTGTTGTTGGCAGCTACATACCATACCTCTCACACTGGGAAGGAAAAGGTTGTTCTTTTTTTTTAATGATTTTTTTTTATAGAGGAAGTTTTAAACAAGTATACATGTACAAAAATCACTAATAAACATGTAGGCAGTGACGATAACAATTGGCTAGATGTACAGAATTCAGTGGTAGTGGAGTCTGAAATGGTGGGTTTTGAGTCTCTTGCGGAAGATCGCAAATGATTCTGCGGTCCTGACCGAGGACAGAGAAGAGGCGAGACCGCGAGGAGCGGCTGCTGGGCGCCTGGAGGGATGGGAAAGTCAGTTTGCCAGAGGAGGGGTCTGGCCAGGGTATAGGGTGTGATGAGTGTCTGGAGATAAGGGAGAGCAGTTCCTCTAGCAGCTTGATAAGCTAGCACCAGAATGTAATGTGTGCTGTGATGGGGAGCCAGTGCAGAGAGGAGAGTAGAGGGGTGACGTGATGGTTGATTGAACACCAGATGTGCGGCAGCATTCTGGACCAGTTGCAGTGGCTTGATGGCACAGACTGGTAGACCTGCCAGCAAGGAATTGCAGTAGTCCAGACATGAGATGACCAGGGCCTGGACCAGGAGTTGTGTGGCCTCTTGGGTGAGGACCAGTCGGATTCTCCGGATGTTATGGAGGGAGAATCGGCAGGTCTGGGTGATCACTGCGATGTGGCCCAAGAAGCACAGCTGGTCGTCCAGGGCCACTCCAAGACTCTTGGCAGACTGGGACAGAGACACTATGGAGCCTTCCATGGTGATCAATCATCGGGGAGCCCTTCGCTGGGAGGAAGAGCAGCTCTGTCTTCCCCAGGTTCAGCTTCAGGTGGTGGGTGGACATCCAGGCACAGATGTCTGCCAGGCATGCAGAGATCCACATCAGGACCTGGGTCTCAGAAGGAGAGAAGGAGGGAAAGAGTTGAGTGTCATCAGCATAACAGTGATAAGAATAACTATGAGCAGAGATGACAGAACCAAGTGATTTGGTGTACAGGGAGAATAGGATGGGGCCTAGAGTAGAGGGATTGAATTCATATTTAGAGTGACAGCAATGTGTGTTTGGTTGTGTGTATGCATGCATACCTGTGTGTGTGTCGGTATGTATATCTAATGACAAAAACAGGTTCAGGAACAGATACATAACTGTTGTCTACAGAATAAGTCCTTACCCATGGAACAGCCAAGTCACAACAGCAGAAAGCTTTGATTGCAATGTCTTTATTAATCACATCAGACCAGGTCCTGTCCCGATCTGCTCTCTGCCCACTACCCCCTACACACCAAAACCAATGCACTCAATATACAAGACAGAGCAATAAAATCCCCTCAATACCAGCTCTCTAAATCTCCTCTCTTCCCTATCCCCCTGTTGCTAGGGGAGACGTGATTAATAAATGCTGTCTACTTCTCATGATGTCATTTTCAGAATAATTATGCAAAAACAAAGGCCAATTGCTCATATTTGATTTGGGCCTATGGAAGGTGAGGGCTATTTCCTCATACCCCCGCACTCTTTTTTTATACATACAAGTTACATAGGCAGCAGATGCTTGCTTTGCTTTGCCAGTGCACACCAATACTCTCACACTTATTCTCACATGCGGAAGCTCACCGTTGACTCAATTTTATTCACTCGGCTGAGTCAATTATTCGGTTTTTCGCACCCTTGAAGTGAGAAATAACATTAATGTGTCAATAGAATAACCCTCCGAACGGAGGAACCAAAGTCAAATTGAACATAAATAACTTCTCGATCTCAGACCAGACCGTTTAATATGGCACAAGGCTGGAAATCATTTCCTGAACCATTTTGGTTTGAAACACATACTAGTTGTGAAGTACAATAAAATGGAACAGTGCACTTTAAGCACCATAAGCACACGCAGGAGGAAAAATGTTATTCATATTAATCCATAAATGTAAAAACTAAGTGTCCTTCAAGACAATTAAATCCACGGGTGACTGTATTGCAACATAGTGCTTGAGGGAATCAATTGAATCCAGGGGTTTGTTTTAGAGATGTGGGCTCATGTTATTGGAGCATATTGAGCAAGTGACACCCTCCTGTCAGACGCAAGCACAGAGTAACATGAAATATATGAGCATTGCCCATCAGTACTTCACTATTCAATCTACCAGTTGTGATTGAGCTGTACTCAACTCAAGGAAATATGGTGCACAGTGATAACTGGCCACAGTCAGATAGGGGTTAACGCACCTAATTAAGCACGCCGTATTATTAGTGCTATGATACATCTGTGAATAAATGTGGGGTGAGCTCTCACTTTTAACCTTGTGTCTACTTGCTGCGAAAGTCTCCATGTGCAGGAGAGATGCACACCCACGTCCTGAGGAGTGTGAAAGCATTGCTTCGCATGGGGAGCCAGCCTCGGACAGATGGACGAGGGGTGGCAGTGCCATCTGTGTGAGAAGTTCCTCTACGTCAGCACCCAGACACGTGTACCAGCGGGGAAGCCTTCAGAGTCTGCTCCAGCACCACCCGTATCGATGTTTGCCTCCTTCCGCCTGATGGCGAAGAGAGCATCGTTTGTGTGTGCTCTTATTGATTTAGATCAGGGACTCGCTTTCTAAAAAATGGATTTTCAACCCTCCCTCCCCCCCGCTGTCCTTCTGCCCACTGATTCTTGGCAGGGGTCGCCAAGAACGTTAGTCATGTTGTCCAAGTGTTTCACTTTCTGTTGCAGTTCTTTTGTTTTTGATGTCTCATCTCATCTAAACAGGAGGGTGCTGAGGATCTTGGGTTTGCTCACAGACAGGCTGCTGTCCCTGAAACCCAAGTCTCTCAGTGGGGCTGTTTACGAGGGCAGAGAGTGGACTGTGTCACTCTGCACACTGCACAAAAGCCATTGATCGTGTCAATAATGAATTGATTATGAATTAAAGTGCAGATGCTTGATGCTAACTAGAGAGAACAAATGCTGCGGCATGCCTCTGGGCATTAGTGTTCTCTATAACCGTTGTGGATCTTTCTCATTTGACTTTTAACACTGTGTTTCGGGGAAATTGTATTCGTGTTCTTAACTTAAACCTGTGGCCATGTGACAATTGCATCACTTGGCCAAAGATGCAGGCTACCTGGCCACTGTTCTCCCCAGACCACACAGATTTGTACCATCTGTACCAATTTTAGCTAGGCTGGGATGGACATCATCCATGTGGCTTTCTGCCAGGGTCCTGCTCCCCTTATATCCTGATATTGGGATTTCAAAAATATTTACACTTTTGATAAACTGCGAGATAACTAGATTTTTTTAAACATTTTGGTCACAAATCCAGTTACCCAATTTTCCACACTGCTACCTGTTCCTACATTTTCTTTCATTTTATGATGGATGGATTTGCATATTTGTTGCATTTTATTCAGATTTATAATTAGATTTGAACTTACTTGAATTATCTGTATATTGTTGATCCAAACTCACATCAGCCATTATTTAAATCTGGGATGCCAAAGCCAGTCTTAATGAGAATAGATTATCTAACATCAAAAATCAAATATTGGCTTCATTTTTCAGTGATTTGCCCTTGTTCTGCCCTCCCCTCTCGTAGGCGTTTAATAAGAGCGTCAAAATCTGTGCATTCTACAACCTGCTCCTGTTTGTAAACAGAGCTCTAATAAGTTGACATCATGTAAAGATATGAAACAAAAATTCTTGCCATTAAAAAGAAGAGGCGGCATTGCAGGTGGAGTCAATGCCATGACATAGCGTGCTTCTCCTGGAGTGCACAGCACAGCCCATCAGTACTAATCCAAAGGTAAAGCAATCCCTTATGCTATGTTATGTTTCAGCTGAGCAAGCACCTGGTGCATCATTATTTAATGGGGAATCCCTCAATGTGATCACAGAATATGTCAGCGTCTTATTAAAAATGCTAATGTGCTCATTCTGTAGGAATAATTATATGGTCACGAAGAAGCACCGTGTGCATTTGTGTTTTTGCAGTGCTCAACAATGGCTGCAGTGGTAGCTGCATCTGCATATGGGATGAATATAAAGTTTCCTTTATGTTTCATAGGTTTGAAAGCATAGGTTTGGGGTACACTGAAACTATATCTATAAACAGATAGTATGTCTCGTTGCAATAGAAAGTGGAGAGGAAATAGAACAATGGAGAAGCTGGTATAAAAAAAAAAAAAACAAAAAGATTTGGAAAACGTACATTTTAAACTGTGACGCATTGCCATGCATACTTAGCATTACATTTCGCTTGACATTCTTGCCACAAGTTGAAGCTTTCAAAGCCTTAGTAAATGTACAGGCATCTTCTCAGACATCATTTAGGAGACAACTGGGGGAATTAATACAAGTGTTAGGCTCTGAATGACAATGAAACTTAATGAAGATTAAAAAATAATCTTCACAATTGCACAATACTGCTGGTATGGGGAGGACAGCTGAACACCTTCCAACAGTGGCAGCATCGAGTAGGAAACAGGGCTGGGACCACACTCAGAGACCTCTACAGGGCAGGGCTTTTACTGGCACTGGGGTATACAGGAACAAGGTGCCCTGATGTTGTGAATATGAGCTACACTGGACTAGACTACTGGACAGGCCAGGGCTTACTGATACTTTGAGATAATTGGATGTACAGACTTGGGGTTTACTGATAAATGAGTGACTATGGGGTGGACAGATTGTGTTTTTTTGACACCATCAACCGACTATTATTCCCCCCTGTTGCCTCCCCTCTCTCTGGCGCCTCTGACCTCTGCTGAAATTCCTGGACTTCTTTCAGGCTAAAGTTGATTCCATCTACCAGCAGCTCCAGGTGCCCTGCTCCCCCCTCTCACCTCAGTCACTGTTTACCACAACCACCACTGCCCTTCTGCTGGAATAACTCCCTGAGGGTAGCAAACTCTGCTTCCTTCAAGATGGAATTCACCCACCCACGTTCTGGAGACACCCTTATGTTCTTCACGGTGAACTCGAGCTGGCTCACCCTCCCCCTCCCCCTAGGGCGGACAGCCAAACACCGCCCCCGATCAGGGCTAATGGCCAGGGTTTCGAACTGCGTCCCTGATAGGCAGCGCATACTTGTATTGGACCAGCTAAGATACACTATATTTATTTTTAAATGGTGTCAAATGCTTATTGTCTTTTTTTTACTGTACAGCATCCTTGGGTTCCTAGAAATGTGCTTTAAATTAAATGTATTATAATTATTATTATTGTGTTTACTGATTAGTGACCATCGGGTACACCAAATAACCTGAAAAGAACAACAGTGACTGAAAAGAACAACTCCGATTTGTTCCACCACTCTTTTATTATTGTTGTGCTTGACATTTTCTTTAAAATTACACAGCCAACTTGCAGCGCACACAAACGAGTGATGAGAAACTCAACTTCATCACGTTCTACAGGGGGTTTCCTGATAATAATAATAATGATAATAATAATAATCATATAATATAATGTACTGATACTGTGAATACGGGGCCTACAGGAATCAGCTGTCTTGACACTGAAAATAATTTCACCTGAGGGGGGAAGCAGGAGCCAAGATTCCAAATTCCCTCAGGGGCCTCTTTAAAACTTCAACAGAATGAAAAGAAGTTAAGTGGTTTACTGAACTCATTCAGTTCAGTAATGCACTTTCGATTCCCTCACTGGACAAGTAACGCTCACTCTTTCTCTCTCCTCCAGCCACATGAGTGCACAGATCCATCATGGAGCCTGTGTGCACATTACCTGAAGCGTGGGGGCTGGCAGTGTGGGGGCCGGCAGTGGGGTCGCATCCCAGTTCTGCCGGCTCAACCGAGTGAGCCCCAGCATTGTCCTCTGTCTCACGCAGCCCCTGCACTGCCAGATGGCAATCCTCCCAATTAATGAGGGCCTTTTCCACTTTTGCAAACCCCTCCTGCCAGCAGAGGGGACTCAGAAGTTTAGTTTTATTCCCCACATCAGCCTCTCAAAACTACATTTTTAAATCACCCTTTCAGAACCAGGGTCTCACCACACCACAGGTGTGTGGTCTGACTCTCCAACTGCTGTAGGGTGGATTTAGTGTGGATTAAATCCAGGTGTCTGGGAATTATATCAAGAAAACAAAACAAAACAAAACAAAAAAACCCTTTAACCAGATCATGTCATTTTCTCACTTGCTGTACGGCACATCCAGTTGGATCCTTCTATTATTAGGGGCTGTTTTCTTACTTTATGACACCCTCCCGCCACTGATAAGATGAGAACACCTCATTCAGGGCCCATGTACCTCAAAAAGGGACAGTACTCATGTTGACGTGCTTCTAAATTCAATCTAGCAAAGCCGAATGTCACACTATTATTTCGACGCTGCACGAAATGGGCATTTTGTTCTTGTCAGGTTTATTTTTAATAGGGTCCTCTTTCCTCATTTGCCAAAGTTCCAGAGAATTCTAATAACGGCCTTATCTCTTTGCGGGGGTAATTTGTCTTCTTCCTCCTCCTGCAGCCACTGAGCCACTATCAGGCACCAGCTTTGTTCAGCTTGACATAGCCAGCTGACAGTGTCTAATGAAGGTCACAGGGTCTGCACAGATTTTCCCCACACTAATTCCATAGGGCCATAGCCTATCGGCTCTCTTTCACCAAGGAGGCCTTCCTTTTGTCCCTTTATTTTGTGTTAATTCAAATGGCAGGCTATTTAAAATTGTCAGCATGATGCTAATAGATATGGACATGGTCTTCCAAATTTCAAATTTCAATTTTTCTATCCCCTCCAAAACATTCTTGAGTCTGGCTAAAATGAGGTGTGGCTAATTAGTGGATTCCCTTTACTTCCAAAGTTGGCACAGTTGTTAGTTGGAGTGTGGGCTGCTTGTGTTGTGGCACCTAATGTTTTGGCTGTCAACGATGATTTCACTCACAAGCAGGAGCGCAGAACAAAGACCATCTGAAAAGGTGTTTTTCTCTGGGACAGGCAACCCAATGTGCATGCTGAGCTTAGGTTCCATGGTCCTGGCAACCCTAAGTGCAAGCTGGGTTTAGGTTCCCAGTCCTGGCAGCTCACTATGTATGCTGGGTTCACTTTCCTTGTGGTGGTTAGTTTACTTGTCCTGGCAACCCACTGTGCATCCTGGGTTTAGTTATA
Organism: Aldrovandia affinis; assembly: GCA_029706075.1. NCBI lineage: Eukaryota > Metazoa > Chordata > Actinopteri > Notacanthiformes > Halosauridae > Aldrovandia > Aldrovandia affinis. The sequence continues at coordinate 4,566,964 of JAINUG010000045.1, read as the reverse complement.
GCTGGACTCAAATAAATTGATTAAATAAATACTCACAAGAAAAGTAAAGGTATTTTTAAATGTCATCTCTTTCTACTGTGTACCTATTAAATCAATTATCAATGCCAATTGATTCAAATTAATGGGTTAGGCTTAACCATTAATTGTTTTTAGCACAATTATTCAAGCCTACTTAAACTTAATAAAGTGAGCCAGTGGTCCTAAATTTAATTAAGGATTAGAAAAGGAAAACCCTTTACTTTCAGTAGCACAAACACAGCACATTTCTTTCACAGAGGGTAGATAAGAGATGTGAAATCCTAATTAAGTTGACTGTCCAATCAAACATGATTATCTGACCTGGCGTGGAACAAAAACCAGCCTACACTTTATATCCACAGGACCTCTTTTTAAAAAGATTTAGTCTCCCCCCATTTTCTCCCAATTTAGTAGCCAATTATACCCTCTTTTCATCCCCCCCTCATATTGTGAGTTTGTTGCCATAGTCCTGAGACCAGCAGTGACAAAGGCGTTGTACTGCCTCCTCCGAACCAGAACTCACCAAGCTGTCAACTGTAACTCCAGTAGACACAGAGCCACTCTCATACTCAGCGAACTTATATCAGCTTCCCTCCCCCCTCCCTGGGGTGGACAGCCAATTGCCACCCCCTAGTGGCACTCCTGGGCAGAGCCAAACTTGGTGGAATTGAACCTCGGCCGCAGTGGGCAGCATGCATCCCGGTCGGATGCTCTTACCACTACACCACCTGGGAGGCCCTCCACAGGACCTCTTAAGGTGTTTTCACAACTGATTCAATTGATACAGTTTGGTTATGTGCATGTTGATGTTTTTTTATTTTGTTAGGTTAGGTTTAGGAGAACTAAAAAGAGTCAATCTCACATGGGCAGTGCAGAAGGTGACTCATCTTCATCCATGTGCTCATGGATGTTTTCATTTTTCATACTTGAAGACAATCATTGAGCATCACTTGCATGTCGCAATACTCGCTTTTACGAGGATCCTCTGTTGTCTTCACATGTCCTCTTTTTTCAGCTTCTTTTCAATTCAACAATTCAACAATTTTTTGTTGTTGCAAACTTCCATCTTTGTCCCAAAATATCTCTTTGCGGGGGTAATTTGTCTCGTGGGTCTCTGTGGCTTAGTTGGTAGAGCATGGCGTTGGCAACGCTTAGGTTGTGGGTTCGTTCCCCACTGGGGCCACATATACTGAAAATGTATGCATTCACTACTGTAAGTCGCTTTGGATAAAAGCATCTGCTAAATGGCATATATTATATTATATTAAAATATGCGACTGGTTCACTTTCTGGTTGGAACGGATTAACGTGTTTAGTTTGGAATCGGACTGAGACCACGCTTTTTAGGCGAACTAGGGTTCACATTTTTGGAGCAGACCAGAGTTTGAATATAGCTTTCACACCTTTAAGACAGAAACTTGGGGGAGTGTAAACGACCCAGGGTTCGGAAAAAGAAACAAGGTGTGAAAGCCCTCTGAGGCAGTAGTTCTCATCCTCAGTCCTGGGGAAGCACTGGCTGCTTTTCATCCCAACCATAATTACAACCTCTAAATTGTGACTAGCTGTTAATTGTTCTTAATTAGACACTTTTAATTTATATTAAAGCATGACTTACTCTCACGGCCATATTATGTCAGAAATAGCTATGCATGCCATGAACAATAAATGTCACATACTCACATCACAGGACTTTAAATCAGTCAGATCAAGTAATGCTCTCATTTTATGTAATGCACTATATGTCACATGATACCTTTAGGCTACATTTTTAATTGATTAAATTATAGACTGGCAGGTGAAATCAGTGGGGGCCTAATTCTTGAAAGTGTGGACACCTGGTCACTGAAACGAAACCATTTGTGGAAAATTAAGAGTCCAATAAAGCAAATGGAAACGAGCCAAACCTGTAATGTGTTCAAATATATTATTGTGTTAAAAAACATGTTTTCAACAGCCTTAATTGATCAAGAAATTGTCTGTAACAAAACCCAGCATACATAGTGGGTCCCCAGGACCGAGATTGAGAACCACTGCTCTAATCAGGGGTGGACTTTACCATTAGGAAATGTAAGCAACCGCCTGGGGCCCCCAGCAGCAAAGGGCCCCATAGCACATATAAATTAGATATATAAACTGATGCCAACTTATGCCCTCCAAAAAATCATACACAAAAATGCCCTGAGAGCGATTATTTTATCAGTGTCAATGTGGGCCCCTCCCTCGCTCCAGACTACAGTGGACTACTCCATCGCAGCTGCAAGTGAAGCATGTCGGAAAGTTTTGACACTAAACAACACACAGCACGGAGAAAACGCAGTAACGTACAATAGAACACAATTAAACGAAGCAGAGAAAAGAAAGTAAGAAATGTACTGCCAAACTCCCAAAGGTAATGTCCTTTTTCTCTGCACCTGAATCTAATACTGCTAGCACAAGTGCTAGTAACGAACAACCTGCTGCTGCTAGCACAAATTATGCTGCTAGTATTATCCCTGCCCAAGCCACTCCCTTGACAAAGCTATTGTATGTCCATGGGGCGCTTGCAGCCTGTTAAAACTATAAATGTTTACCTAGCTACATTCACCTATGTTCAAATGTGTAAATTGCTATGTTGTTTGAGTGAAAGCCCAGGTTCCCTTTGTATAAATTATGTTTATGAGTGTATGTCACATTCAGTGTGTATGCGTTTACAATGACTCCCGTATGAAAGACAAGCCAAGATTGTACTTCTCTGTGTCTCACGGTTCTTATAATAAAGAAGAGCATTGTAATGGAAAAGCAAAGTCTCTTGATTCTTGATTCTGTGGTGTTCACCACTACACTGGTGAAAAGATATGTTACAAGTAGGTCTGATTATTTAGGTTGATAAGGATAGAAAAGGGTGAGAATAGGGGGTGAGGAGAGCCCCATACCTGTGTTTGCCTTGGGCCCCCAAGTAAAGTGCAGTGACAAAAAAGCAGATTTTCTTGTGCCACAATTTTTATTCAAATGAATATTCTTGTATTAAAAATTAAAGGTGAAAAGTTAGCAAGTCTCTAACCATGCTGGAAACTGGAAGCCATGGCAACACACTGTTAATGAGATATATCCTTTACAAAAACTTATGTGCTCATTTTCTATAATACTTTTCTGTGTTTTTGGGTTGTTTATATAACAATTCTTGTGGGCAAGATTATTCACTAGACTATTTCCCTTGTAGTGCTGATAGAGATTAGAAACATTGGTGCTCTAGCTTGCTACCTTGTCTGTTTGCATGGACACAGTAATACACCTTGGCATGTTAGTCTGGCCAGGTAACGTTAGCTAGCTAGCTAGTCTCAGTTGGCTTGACAGTAGTTTGTCTCTTTGTTAGTTAGTAATAATGATTTTCTAAATTGCTTTAGAAACGTTTATAACAACAAAATCACATGCTTTGTATTTGCAAAAACAGACTTCTCTAGACTGAGACATGTTTTTCTGAACAATTCTATTAGTTTTGTAGGTTTGGAATTTTCTGCATTTTTAAAACATTTTTTAAATAATTTTATTTTACGATTTTACCCCGTTTTCTCCCAATTTGGTAGCCAATTACCCGTGTGCTTAGTTCAATCTCCCTACCCTTATAGTGCGCTGCCGTAGTCCTGTGACCGGCAGTGACAAGGGTGTAGCGCTGCCTCCTCCGAGACAACACTCGTCGTGCCGCTGACTGTAATTCCGGTACCCCAGAACCACTCCTGTGTGCAGCGAACTGTGTGTGTCGGCTTCCCTCCCCCCTCCCTGGGGCAGAAAGCCAATTGCCGCCCCTGGTGGGACTCCCGGCCAGAGCCAACTCTGGCGAGATGGAGAATAGAACCCCGGTCTCCGTGGCCATTTTTTTGGTATAAAATATACCTCATTACTTGTATAATTTATTTTATATGATCTCTTTTGTTCATCTTCATCAAGGGTATGAATAAAAATGGAGCCTACTGTATATATACAGTGAAAGTTTGTGAACCCTGAAATAGAAGTAGATAGTAGAAATAACCCTATAAAATCTTTATCTAAACCTAATATATCCCAAATAAAGAAGACACACAAAGAAATATGATATATTTCCATTGTTAATTTAACAAAGCTGGTGAATTTAACAAAAACTCAAACATCCTTATGTGCAAAAATATGTGAACCCCTTCAATCAATAACTTGTGGCACCTCCTTTAACAGCAATGACTTGAAGAAAACATCTCCTATAGCCACTGATCAGACTCTGGCATCTTCTTTGAGGGATTCTCGCCCACTCCTTCTTACAGAACCCAGCCAACTCATTGAGGTTTGAAATCTGTCCGGCAGGAACAGCCCACTTTAGGTCCTGCCACAGCATCTCGATTGTATTTAGGTCAGGACTTTGACTTGGCCAATCCAAAACACAAAACTTCTTTCTCCTGAGTCATTCTTTGGTAGATTTGCTTGAATGCTTCGGATCATTGTCTTGTTGGAACACCCACTTTCAGCCAAGTTTTAGCCCTCGGACTGATGGCCTGACTTTCTGTTCAAGAATTCTCTGATATCCCTCAGAATTCATGGTTCCCTTAATGATGTCGAGTCATCCAGGCCCAGAGGAAGAAAAGCAGACCCAGATCATGACACTCCCGCCACCATGCCACCAACAGTAGGCATACGGTTAATTTGCTGGTTTTTGACAGACATTACATTTTTGATTGTGATAAAAAAGGTTGATTTTGGACTCATCCATCCAGAGAACAGACTTCCAGAAACCTTCAGGTTTGTCCAGGTAGTCTCTGGCAGACTTAAGACGGGCAGATGGGTTATTTTTAGACAGCAGAGGCTTTTTCCTGGCTATCCTTGCATGCCAGTTCTACTTAGCGTTCTTCTTATTGTTGATGGATGCGCAATGACATCAGGTGTAGCGAGGGAGGCTTGTAAATCCCTGGATTCTTGGGTTGCTTTTTACTTGATTTATTATTTTTCTTGTGGCTCTTGGTGATATTTTATAAGGACGCCCACTTCTAGGCAGAGTCGCTGTCGTGTTAAACACCCTCCAGTTGTATATTATTTGTCTCACAGTGGACTGATGGAGTCACAAAAAGTATTTTTGATATGATTTTATATCCTTCTCTAGACTGATGCGCACTCACTACTCTCTTCCTGAGGTCCTATGAGGTCTCCTTAGATCCCGGCATGGTGTGTTTTGTATTCACCTGTATGGGTAACACCAAACTGACCAGGTTTCTTACCTGTATTTATGGGAGTGCCACCCAAACTCTTTCCTAAAGATCTGACCTTTGATTGGTTAACTTGGTACCCAATTATATACCCACCTGATTCTACTTACCTACTTGATTTAACTAAGGCAACAGGAGGTTCACTTATTTTTGCACCTTCACTAATTCTTTTTTTCCATATTTTTATTATATGCACAATTTCACAGAAATTGGTAAATATAGACCCTTTCTTTCAGTTAAGAAAAGACTCTGATTAAATAAGGATTTTGTACTAAAAACTCTAGATTTATATGATGGCACAATGGGTTCACAAACTTTCAAGCATCACTGTATATATCTTGTAGTGGCCCTGCTCCAGATGCAATACATATGCACCAGACACTGATATCATTGGTTATTGGGGGGAAGGGTGCCTTAGTTCAGTTGGCTAGTAAGAGGTGGGGGTGGGGTGACGAAGGGGGAGTGGAAGAGTAAAAGAGAAAGGAGGGAGACTAAAGACAGAGTTAGCCAGTTTTTCATTGTTTTTGGCATCCCTTCCAACCCTTTCTAGCCTGTCTTTGAGGAAAATAAATCTAACCTGTTTATTGTAACCCATCCTGTCGCCTCCTCATGCTTCTGCAAGATGGCTAAGTTACAGCGTAGAGGACTCTGCAAATGCTATACACACATTTTAACAATTTATTTATGTCCACATAAAGAAAAGCATACAAGGACACAAATACTGAAGGTGCAGTAAAGTTGCATTCACAAAATCATGGCATAGATTTTCAAGATACAAAAACACATCACTTATGGGTATAAGTAGCAGCGTCTCCGCCATATAATGGCGGCTGCCAATGATCGCAGAGACAGCACAATATTTTGCAAGCCTTTTAGCCCCCTTTTTGGGCATCCCACAACCAACCTGTGAGTATGTCCTAGGCTGCCAAATATGAAAACGGATAGTCTGCACCTATAGCCTAGCTCTGAGATGGTATTTAGGAGTGGTTGGAATTTAATGACCTTGGTCATAAAGGCTTCCTCTAGGCTAGGGTCAAAGGTGCAGGCTATCTTTAATACAGACACTTCTCTGGACTTCTTCGTTAACCACAACAACATCTGGTGTATTGGCAGACAACTGTGTAAAAATGTCTAGGTTACTATCACAGAGATGGAACATGGAAGGATTGACACGGGAAGGTTTGTACATTCTCACTGAAGAAGAGAAATGGTTTAATATGTCCTTCACTATGAGGTCCACTATTCTGTCGTGACGTGCTATGTACATTCCTTTGTAAGCATAACAGCCATTCAAGATGTGTGGCACACACACACATACACACACACACACACACATAGATAACTACCAAAATAAAGGAGTTATATAATAATGTTTATTAACTTGAGTATATGAAGGGTTCTAGTGGCTCTGTTATTGTTATGTTTTGCCACGTTTGTTTTTGTATTTTATTATTTTCTCATCATTACGGTTCATTCACGTCTGTTTCCCCGTCTGTCTGTGTTCCGTGTTTTTCGATAATCCACTCCTCGTCTTTGTTATTGCACTATTCGGGAGATTTCGACTTTATGGGTTTTCTGCTTTATTTTCCTCTCGTTTACTTCCTTCTTTCTTTCTAACACTCTGTATATATTAGTTAGATGTATATAGTACTAACCTACTAATCTACTAACATTAGGGATTTAGATTAAGTTACTAACATCACTAAACACTAATTATCTCACGCTTCTATTCTCTCTCTCTCGTTGTCCTATCCCTGTACGCTTCTTTCCTTTCGCTTTATCTGCACGCAGATTCTTTCTATGCGCTCCTCCCCTTCTAACTGTGCACGTGTCTACCTGCTAGTCCAAGTCATTTATTTTCAGTGTGTTTATGTGCTTCCCAGTCTGTGTCTTTTTCCTCCCCTCATTATTGTATTAGTAATCCCTATCGTTCTCACCTGTGTTCTTGCCCTTCTCTCCTCCCAGTCACACCTGATTCCTATTGTGTTTCCCTTCCCCGTTTGTATTTAAGTTCCGTGTTTGCGTTCATTCATTGTCAGAACGTTGATCATCATTCACTGTGCCGATTGTGTGTGTCTGCGCCTGGGTCCTTGTTCGGACATCACAGTTATTGTGGAAGAATGGTGTTGCATCACTTCTTGTGATAACCTTCAACTTACCATTTCTATTAAGACACTTTATGTTGGCATTTCTTTTATTTTGGCAGTTGATTGTGTTCTGTGCCTGACAGCATATACAAAACACCAAATGATGGAATGTCTTGTGGAAGAATATTGTGTATTAAGTTTTATGTGTTTCTTTTATTTTGTTGTGTGTGTGTGTGTGTGTGTGTGTGTGTGTGTGTGTGTGTGTGTGTGTGTGTGTGTGTGTGTGTGTGTGTCTATCTTTAAGAATGCAAAAAAATCCCCCCCCCTCCACTTCTATGGTACAAACCTCTCTAGGGGAAAACCAGAAATGAATGAAAATGTTCAGGGTTCAGTCATTATCCCCTGAAAATCAGTAACAAAGCATTGCTACCATGCTAGTATGAATCCTTTTAAACTGATAGGCCATTAGAATAATGGAGCGAAATAATAATAAAAAATGAATTCCCCTTTTTTCTCATTTATTCATATTTTCTGGTGATGACAATGGACTCTGAAGCTAATCTTGCATCAGGGAAAGTGAAAATTTCACCCATGGCTTTTACAATAATGGCTTCCAATATCTGGCAAAATGATCCCCAATGGAGCCTCACAGGGCTGTAGTCCTGCTTAAGCACCATTTATGCACCTGTTTTACTGCTTTAACATAATTGAAACCCCCTACATTTATTTCTCGACTAACATTATGCTTAGGAATGTCTCACCTCTGTTACATCCTTGATCAATTAGGAAGATATAAGTCAAGCATGCATGTCACCCAAAATGTGCGTATCCAGCAGCTGCTTCTCGTAACCACGCAGGACTATTTATGCCCGACAGGTGCCCGACCAGAGCAGTCGCTCATTCATAATTCTTGCACACTGACAATTCTCTGCCAACTGGGGCATTACCTCTCTGTGCTTGTTTTATTATTTGATTATCCTTTGCTCTCCTTATTGCCCCCTAGGTAATCAGTAATCAGCCAAAAAATGGTAATCAGATTATACATTCCAAATATTTCTCCATTTCAAAGTATGTTCATCCAAGCAATCAAAATTAGCATTGGAATATAAAGAATTGATAGCATTACCAAGTCATGGCACATTGTACATATTCATTCACTATAGCTAGCTATTCAGCTGCACATGGACTGAGAAAATCTACTATGAGTGACTGAAATGTTATGTCCTGAGGCCCAGATAAAACCTCTTATATCAAAAGTTAATGTATCCCCTGTAACAGCATTTATACCAATCAGAATCGATGATTTAACCATGCCGGGGTATAAGGAATGTTAATGACTTGTTTTGCCTTTCTTAGCACATTTATGTCCAAGTAACTATCCAGGAGTAACTGCCTATGTTTGAATTAGATCAGAATAAAGGAAATCGATTAAACACTTAAGATGCCCATTCAGGAAGATCTTCATGAACTACTCACAATCAGTAAGAAACAAATAAAGTAAATTGGTCTAAGCCCTTAACTACTAACTACACATATTCATAATGTATGAATAAGATGGTGCCTGAACAAAGCCCTAGTTACAAACCATTTATAGTGCCTAATTAAGTATTAGTAAATCATTATTTATATTCATTAATTAGTAAGTAATTGAGTCATTAATTTTAGTTATTAATGATAGCCCTTAATACATGAGCCTTAAAAGAAAGTGTTACCAAGATTGTTTGTTTGTTTGTTTTTTCAAAATGTTGCCAAATATTTCTTACAAAAAAAACAAGCTGGCTACATCATAACACGCTCTTCTTTAAATATCAAGGTTTAATGTACTGAAAATATGTCTAACCTTAAAAAGAGTCCTTGGCTGCATATAAAAATAGAACTTAATAGGTCCAAACATATTTGCCCTGAATATTTACCATCTATTGAGGTTGGGAAAATAGCTCTGTAACAAGCTGGTATTTTCTCCACGGCAGCATACTTTCGGCATAAATCTGGCTACTCCTCACCACAGAAATCTGTTCAACATTCTGAGCTGTCAAGTACAACATGTAAAACACAACCTTATCCCCCTGGGTGGGAACATGGCCTTTAAACATTTTCCCATCTGCAATAAATCAAAAAAACATGTATAATTTCTGAATGGAAAGAGATTTAAAGAGATATTTACAGGTGTGCTGAGAAGAATGTGAAAATGTAAGCAAGGTAGTAGTTAGATCATGTGTTGGCTGGACCGAAGAGCTTCAGGCTCTAAGCACAGGTGGGGAATTGGTGACATTTTTAGTCACCTCATGTAGGGACATTTGCAAAGGAAATGAATTAGTGCCAACAATACAGCATGGTGTTGTGAATGTGTCTAGACCAGGCCGTTGCTTTAGGCCAGTCGTTCTCTGGTGGTCTGTGACAAAAGCAAAAATGTTATTAAAATCAGATTTGTAATACTGTATATACATAGCTGTCTGGTTAGCTGCTGTGTTAATATTGCAAAGCCTTGCCTATACAAACAGGTATAGGCAAGGCTTTGCATTTCAAATATACACGTAGAATTTTGTTGAAATGTTTAGGTAGTCTGCCAATATCTACATAAAAGTTGAACTATTCCATGAGAGCAAAGTTTGAAAACCACTGCTATCGAGAAGAGATGGAACCTGGGAGGGAATTAAAAATCTAACTAGCCATGTGATCTGGGTGTGCATGATTATAAAGATTTTCCAGGGATTAAAATCACAATTTAAATCACCAGGGTAACCCATGGTAAACAAATGGAGATCCATTTCCTTTTTGGTACCTGCCTGGTGTGCCTCTATGCATTTTATTTCTATGTAGCAAAGTTCCTTTAACCCTTTGAGGAGTACTAGAATGTGATGTTTATTCTAGAACATGCCGTAACATTCTAGTTGATTCTAATTAATGGCATCATAAAGGGCTGCTAATGGCATCCTCTGTACAATTACAGAATAGAACACTGTGAATCAGAACTAGAACTCAAAATGTTCACACCTCAAAGGGTTAATATTCAGTGGGGAGAATGGGGAGAATTTGACAAGGCTTTGATGGGATTGAATAAAAGATCAATTTTTTTCCCTCAGACTTATGCAAAGCAGCATCCCGTTGTTCTCAGTTCTGGGTTATTTAATTTAATCCAGTGTGCAGTCACTTCAACGCCAGTGCTAATCTTCAGAACTCTTCAAGAACAACTCCATGAGCAACAAAAATGAGGAAATAAATGCATTCCTTCACTTTAATTTGATGGACACATACAGTGACAAACACATTAACCTGTTTAATGACAATTTTTGTGTGTGAGTGTGTGTATCTGTGTATGCAAATGTTTGTTTGTGTTTTTGAAAATGTATGTATGTGTTTGTGTGAGATTGTGTGTGTGTGTGTGGGGGGGGTACGTGTGAGATTGGGAATGTTTGTGTTTGTGTGTATGTGTGTGTATTTGTAAGTGTGTATATGTGTATATGCTTCAGTTCTTGTGGTCTCCTCAATCTGAAGCCTTGGCTTAAGCTCTTCTACAGCACTTGTAAGTAGCAATGGCAAAGTGTATTCCCTGCTCTGCCATTGTTGTACTGATTTTCCATGGGAAAGTAGATGAAACCCAGGGTAGGAATGCTCACAGTGTGGCTTGCGGCTACTGTTTCCCACAAAACTCGATACCCCCATCACCTCTACAGATATAGCATCCCCTAGCCCTCAAGTCATCAGTCCAGTTTAACCCCCTTGGTCCTTCTAAGACAGGGCCTTCATTTCCACATGGATCCCTGGGACATACTATGGGAACAACTGTTACTCCTAGCCAAGCCCCCAACACACCCCACACTTCCAGCATATCTATGGCATGTCAGAGTTAACTGGCGGATTCCATGCTGGCCTACTTCTGTACAACTAATTATATTTGGCCAGCAAATTCAACACATTGGGAAACTGAACTTGGGTTTTGGGTTTTCCCTGCTGTGAATTATACCTAATCAGGAATTTGGTTACTACTCCCTTTAGCCTTGCACAAATGTATTTATATAATAGATTATTATTCAATGATAGTGGGGTGTTTATTTTTCATGTGGCTGCCAAACAAAATCACTGAATGACCCACCGCATGCGGAAAGATACATGAATATAGTGTATGTATATATATACAGTACTCTATTTTATTCACACCCTTGATAAAGAAGAGCAAACGAGATCGTATCAAATAAACTGTATAAGTAATGAGCTTTATTTTATGCTCACAAATTGCAAGAACTTATATTCTTTAATAATAATGCATTGGCACAAACCACAATCGAACGGTTCACAAATTATAATTTTTTCCCAAGAAAAGTCAAGATATTCAACATCAATTTGTGGTTCCTCCCTTAGTTATAACAGCAAGTAGTTTTCTGTGTGTTGTCCAATGTTATGGAACTTCTTGGGGGCGATCCTCAACCATTTCCATAAGAATTGGTCAGCAAGTAGCCACATGCTCTTTCAGCCTTATGTTGCGGCTCCGCGTGTTGGGAAAGTAAATAATAAGTATCCAATTGAATCAATGTTTTGGAACTTTATTTTCGCGTTGCACCCCCGGAACTGGTCGATTTTTTCCTCAACCATTGGGGCCTCCATGCAGAAACCGGTCCAAATGGCTCTTTGAGTGTTACGGGTTTCAGAGTTCTTCAGATTCTTGGGTTGACATTTGTGGACTGCTTTTTTGAGTTCAAACAACAAATGTTCAATTGGATTCAGGATTCAGGACATTGATCTTGTGCTCTGTCAACCATTTCTTAGTTTCTTTGGGTGTATGTTTGGGATCCTTGTCTTGTTGGAAGGTCCCCATCTGTGGCTAAGGTGTAGCTTCCTGGCAGAGGGAACAATGTTTTTGTACAAAATGTCTGTGGTACATGCTGGAGTTCATGGAATCATTTATTTAAATAAGGGCCCCAGGGCCTGTGGATGCAAAACAACCCCAAAACATTGAAGATCCACCACCATGTTTCACCATAGGCATGAGGTTCTTTTCAACATTAATTGCATTCTTTGGACGCCAAACCTAACGCTGATGTGCATGTCCAAAAAGCTAGATTTGTGTTTCTTCTGACCACAAGACACGGTTCCAATTGTAGTTCAGATGTAGTTTGATTAATTCTTTTTTCAGTGAATTGTTTTCAAAAGAGGCTTCTTTCTTGGGACTCATGTAGGCGTTGTCGAATGGTAGCTTTAGACACCTTGTAACCCCAAGATGCCAGGTTGTTTTGTAGAACTGTGCCCCTTGGACTTCTTTTTGCCTCTTGAATTATCCGTCTCACTACATATGGGGCAAGGTAGACTTGCGTCCTCTACCTGGCAGGTTAGCCACTGTTCCAGTGGCCTTAAACTTCCTAATAATTAACACAACAGTAGAAAGCAGTGTCTTTTACCTTTTTCGTTTTTTTGTAGCCATCTCCTGATCTGTAGAGGTCAAAACCTTTTGTCTGATGCTTTTTGTTATTTGCCTTTCACCATGTCAAATATGTGTTCCCTCCTTTTTATACCCTAGGGCAGGGGTCGGCAACCTTTAACACTCAAAGAGCCATTTGGACCCGGTTTCCACGGAAAAGAAAACACTGGGAGTGTTTTAGTGGCCAGTGGCGTAGTGAGCCACGTAAACGGCGCCCCATTTTCTGTCGACGGGGGGGGGGGGTGGCTCCGGAGCCGCAGGTTGTCGACCCCTGCCCTAGGGAAACAAGAAACCATTGTAGGCCACTATAAGTTGTATATATATATAATATCAGTTGTATATTTATGAAGATTTGTTTTTGTTAAATTACATTTAAAAGAATAGTTAGGGGTATATTCATAAAAAAATTATTATTAATAAAACAAAATATGTTTTTCTGAACAATTGTATTAGTTTTGTAGGTTTGGAATTTTCTGAATTTTTTGAGCATAAAGTATACCTCATTATTTAAATAGTTTATTTTATATGATCTCTTTTGTTCATCTTTATCAAGGGTGTGAGTAAAAGGTCTACTGTATATATACGTATATATCTTTTTTTCTTTTTTTTTAAGGAACCCAGGATGTTAGGGGAAAGAGTCCATGGAATGTGCTTGAATGGACATCAAGAGCTAATTAATGTCAACCTCCAATTATGCATGCGATGTAAAATAATGAAATGTTATCTACTGAAAATTATGATTATTTATTTTTCAGCAGAGGGAACGTTTTTTTCAGTGGCTATGTAAAGGAGAGCATAAAACATTTACTTTTTACATGGGGAACTAAGTTAATCTGATTGCCGTAATTCAGTACAACAATGTAACCATGGCATATCCTTCAAGTTTCATTAATTGCAAGATTACAGATGGAAATTACGATAAAGGAATACTAATGAGCTTCCAGAACGATACCACTGTGTCTGCTTACCAAACGCTTGACTAGGCAGCTACATTAGCTATGTCTGAACAATTTCCATATATTTTTTAGACAAAGATCTTTCCCATTAACATTTGTTTGACCTTTTCTCCTCCAAATGCTGCCTACACTCTTTTGACATGCAGAGACAATCCGCCTTGTCTGGAACATTTGAAGGATTATTTCATTTGACATGCAAAAATACACGTGTTCATCAAGGCTTTATAAAGTGTACATTTTGTAGGTATATATATACAGCTCTGGAAATAATTAAGAGACCACTCCAAATTTTTCTTAAATCAGCATCTACATATTGTCAGTAGTTTATAGAATAAAACAAAAATGTTCATTTTTACTCAAACACATACATATAAATAGTAAAACCAGAGAAACTGATAATTTTGCAGTGGTCTCTTAATTTTTGTATATATATATATACAGTATATATGAGCATGTACTGTATACGATACTGAAAAAACTTGGTCATTATGTTTTCATTAATGCACAATATTGGTTTTTTGCTGTTGAATGTCCAACATATTTTCAGATAATAAAGTTCAAGGCAGTATAGATAGTATCTCACATCATTTGCATTTTATATTTATGGGAAAGGTGTTTGCACCGAACACATAAAAAAGATATCAGGCATGACCAAATTGCACAGATGTCTCTGATTCACCATAGTCCAACTGCATAATTTTTTTCTGTCTGATTGAAGATTCCAGTTATGCCTGCACAAAATACTATCAACCAGACATTAGCTAAAAAAATAGTCAGTGAACTCGACGCATCAATTTCCCACTGTGTATGTAACCTGTGGTGTCCACCAATATTACGAACATAAACAAAGCTATTAAAGCAAGATTGTATTTGATAAAACACATATCATTTCTCAAAATCAAAACCCAATGAACATAACCCAAAACAATGAGAAAGTGCTTTTTTGCCATTTTATATTATATTTTTTGTATTAAAAAAAAGTAATGTTCTGTTGGTTATGAACACATCACTGACCTCAGTTCATTTGTGACACTTGGGGAACACTTTCAAATCATTTTGAAAAACTGCATTGTGAAATACCAGGGTATCTGCACCATGCCGATGTGATGTCTATCTGCCTTCAGGTGTGTTAGAACGCAACCAATGTGACATGTTATCTGAAACAGAGAATTAAAAGGGTATGTTTTTGTTTAACGCGTATAAAACCATGATTTTTAAAAAGTTGTCCTATAATTCTGAGCAAATTCATGATATAATTATTTGTTAAAAAAATACTAAAATCAACATTGAAGCCATATTTTCAATAGCCTAATGTTGTGAGAACATGTTGGCTAAGTTAACATTTCTAGTCAATCAAATACCTACATGACCAACATATAGTTTTACTTTGTGTCAAGCCATATCAAACTGTCACTGTGTCGAATGTTCCTCTGTTAATTTGGTCCATGCTAAGAATGCCTTTATAGAATGTGCCTTTTCCATTACCAAGCGAGACACTTTTCATCCTCATTTTCTCAGCCAATTTAATTTAAAAAGAAATGTTTTGGGATATGTTTGTGTACATTTTCAACTTGAAGATAACATCTGTGGGTGTTTTTAATGTTTTGGACTTGCAGGATCACATTTATGCTCATATAAATTTATATATTCACATTAGCACCTTGACCATTATCTCAACCTATGCACTGACAATGCTTCCAACACAGAATGCTTTGATACCTGCTATGGTACTGTAACTATGTTGATCTGTTTCAAACAATGACCTCCAAGGATCCAAAGAAGCTTTCTCTTTAAATCAACAACGCAGGACTTAATTTCTGGTTTACTACCTAGTTAGCTAGCTACACTTCAGGTGATTAATCAATAGCTAGCTAGCTTTCCAGTGACATAGCTATCTACTGCTCACTGGTTGCCCTCCCCACCTACGGGGCTTGGCTAGCTAACTACATGCATTGATATGTGTAGTGGACTTAGTGATACGGGAGTGAGAAAAACTGTACCCACATTTATTGTTTAAAAGAACAAAGGTCACTTCAAAACAGCATATTTCTTTGAATTTACATAATATAGAATACAATTACAACACACAGTGATGTTGATAGAATCACCAGCTACATTCTCAGTAAATACAGATCATCGTCTGTAACATTAACACAATAAATTATGCATCAAAGTTAGATCTGTCCTGTATTATGACTGTATTGTATACACCTGTCAGATACACTTGTCAGACATAGCTATTTAGACTAACAGCAGCAGCAAGTGCATAACCGGCCTATGCATTGTCCTCGCTCCTGACTGCCACACAGTAAACACACATTTTTATGAATTAAAACAAATCCATGTACAATATTATACACATGTTAATTTGGCAATGATCTCAGCAATACTTGCTAAAAGAACCGGTTTGTAAGGCATGTTAAAACTATAACATTGGCAGCGCATAGCAAAATAATTAACTGTATCCTTGCTTCAGACTGTCATACAATAAACATCACATTGGTATATTACTGGATCCATATGCAGTATTATACATATTAATTCATTTTACAGCGATGTCGCCTTTACATGCTGTCAATTCTGCTGTCTGCTTAACAGGTGCTTTTAGGTGACAATTTGCTAATTGGCTCCAACACACTGTTAACAAACCTGACAAACCTGAGAGTGCTTCCATCGACGTCGGGTGAGGAGCTCCGTCTCTGGGTACACCACTTGAGGCTGAGATCAATCTGGCCGCCTCATCAAAAGGAGTTTGGGGGTCACAGGGTCCATGTCTGCGATACTGGAGGACACGTAGCTTAAGGGTTTCAAGTTCAAGACTCCCTCCACTTCTATGAGGACTATACTGAGTACTTCTTCCATCTGGGACTGGGCACCCACTGTAGTGTGGAGAGCCACCTTGACGGATTGAATCTCTCTCTCCCAGACCCCACCAAAGTGCGGTGCATCAGGGGGGTTGAAGTGAAAGGCAATCTTCTGCTTTGCAAGCTACTCTTGCAAATCGAGAGACAGGCCAGCAAAGGCCTCACGTAGCTCCTCCTCGGAAGTTTGTTCCCGATCAGAGAACAACTCAGCAGGGGTCCCTAGGTGGGCAATGAATCTTCTCAGGGCCATGAGGAAGGAGTCAACTTACCTCATCATTCCAACCAATCAGATTACGCAACATTTTATGACGGCGTCTGCAACCTTTCATTTTTCTGGAGGTACACGACCATATATATATATCTATGTATGCAACACCCTCCATGACACTACCACATATTTCTGTTGTTTGGCCATAACCTTTGTCCCGTGACATGTCAAAAATCTTCAGTCATGGTCCCATGACTGGATTCCCCCACCCAACTTGCTGACTATCAATAATAAAATTAAAACATAGTTTTGTCCCTGGCCTAGAAAATTACTATTCATTTGGCAAGCATAATCCATTGGTGAATGTTAGATGATCCCTTGTCATTCGTGCTAACTAATTTACATATCAATATTTTCTGTCATGTTGCAGCTTCTTCAGATTAGCATTCTTCAGATAAGTCATCCAGACATGCACTGCAGCAAAAAATAAATCACGACCAAGTAACACTTGGAAGAATAGTCCAGTTAAAACTATCATCTGAACATATATTCTCTACTTTTATTTCCATTGTGGTGGAAGAGGCCCTGTTCTGTCCCAGTTACTGAGAGTTTCCCATTATCTTGCGTTCCTTTGAACAGATAGGAAAGAAATATATTAGCAAAACAAATCAATACTGTATTAAAGCTGGAGGGAGTCAAGCTAAAGAAGAGTGATGCCTGGATTCAGGGGATGCGCGGGCCTTGGCTAGCTCCAGCGAGCTTTGGCACTCCGTAAATCGGATGAGGACGGGGGGTGATCCATTACACAGGTAATGGGGAATTTTATTATCACAGGAAAGAAAGAAACAGACTTGAGTAGGAGAGAAACTCTTCGCTCTTTCTCTGGGTGTGACTCTCCAATGTTGTTTCTTTCCGCAACTATGAAAGAGTTTATGTTATTAATATATGCACCAATATACTTTGCACAATACAATATTGGCCAATACGAATATACTTCACACAATATACATATTTTATGTCCATTAAATTGTGATTAACATAATATAAAGTATATATAATTGTACTCTACGGTCTATACTATTTTACACGTGAAAGTATCACTTATTTATATAAATTGTATTTATATGTATCAAGAAAACTTCACTTTAACTAATAAATATTCCTTAATTCTTTGACATACATTTTAATGTTTCTCGTAATATTTACTGTTTATTGTAAACAAAGATAAAATGCAATGTACAGCCAATATTTACATTTAATTGTGATATTTAAAATGCCAAACTATGAGATTAAGTTAATTTATTGTATTTTTCCCATTGTTTTTTGATTTTTTTTTCCATCAGTGTGGCTGATCAGTTTCTAGACTATATTTAGATTAAACCCTTTAATTTCATTAAAACATTTTATGACAATAGTTTGCTTGGTTTCCTATAGTTATCCTATAGTCCATGTTTGATCTCAGCTTTAAACACCTGAATAGTTTATATTCTACTGCAGTATTTTTCCATACTGTATTTCCTTCCAACAAAACTTGTGAACCTGCATAATTATGCAGGATTCTCCAACTTGTTATCTCCTGTCCTCTTTGAATGAATTAAGGATCAAAGTGATTTTTCTTGCCTTCCTTTTCATCCCACTCTTCCGTCTATTTTGTAATTTCCATCCATCTCGGGTTTACAAGAGACCTTCAAATTTTGATTCTGTTCTTCAAAGTCCATCTCTGTTTGCTGACTTGCTCCACTTGCACACAATTAATTTGAACATAACTTCAATACAAACGTCTTATAAAACGAAATAAAACCCCACACATTGAATTTGGCAACTCATCTTAACATTGAAAATGTCTGGAGCTAAAGCGAAACACTCTCCAGCAGCTTAGATGGTGGCAGTGTCCGTCTCTCCTTAGCCACGAGGTACTGACCTGAAACTTCTGAGCATGGCAGACATTAGATCAGAATATGAGACGGCCACTGTGGTGTCCAATGACCAGTGCATTATCTCGCTGGAAAACTTGGTTGAAGATATCACAGGGCATATCCAGGCTCTGGAGGCCTCATGCTGCATTGTTAGCCAACAACAAAATGTGCAAGGAAAAACTCACTGAATAGGATTACAGAAGCAGAACACAGAATCTCCATAGTTTGGGGGTACTAGAATCAAGAGGCTGAGGAGTTCTATGGGCAAGAGAGTTCTGTAGTACCCCTGAAAGGGGAGATAATATGAGATTAATGAAAGACACGGACCTTATTCATGATGCAAGCATCTTTATTTAATTGTGCCTTCATACCCTACCAATCGAGCAGCGATGATCTCGTGAAAGGCTTGATCAATTGTTAACAGAGAGAAAATTGCTTATCTGAGAAGAATATATTTACATATTATTTCCACCTATCATATTTCCACCACAAACTCCTAAATTGCTGTATGGTTGTCCAACTAGTGGACCAGCCTTCATGGTTTGGGAGTGAGATAACTGTCCTTTACAGAGTGAGCAATGTGACAAATCTCAAAATTAGCTATGGATATGTACACTTCAGCAAGGTAATTAGCGAGTTATTGTTATATTTACTACCATTAGTATTTAGTGCTTATTATTAATATTATTATTAATTACTTGTGTATTATTACTTTGTTAGTGAAAAATGATGAAATGTGGCGCATAGAATCCAATTTTCCTGCTTAACTTTGACGTAGAAATTCTGGAGGAAGGTACTGGTGCACAGATCTGTTCCTCTCACTATTATTTCTCCTTACCAAATGGAATTTCAATTTTTGGTGCCTATTTAATATAATTTACACACTTTTGTCCAACCATACTCTGGATTGTCTCATTTCCTGACCTACAGAGAAGGCCTTCGATAGGTTGGAATGGGAGTATTTTGTTTTATACACTTAAATTTGGGTTGACCTGATTTTTGTTTGGTGGATTAAACTACTTATTTTATCCGCTACTGCTACTGTGCCTTTAAATAATTACTTTCCATTACATTGAGAAAGAAGACAAAGATCCTTGTCACCATTGCAATTTGCACTGGAAATCGTTTTTTGTGTGTCTATGCTGCAATCAGCAAGCATACATTGTTATTGAGGGGGGGCATATAAGAAAAGTTCTCCCTTTACACAGATGATATCCTCCTCTAGGTATAAGACCCAGCCACCTCTCTTCCCAGTAGACTCTTCTGTCTATTTTTTAAAGAATTGGTCAATTCTGTATGAGTGAACTGTTCCCGATGAATGATCATACAGCATATCAAAGTTTCAGTGTGGAGTCCTTTTATGTATGTTGGAATATCATTAACCAAAATATTTCAACAATTTATACATCAAGATAGTCACTTCTTCCTCTATCTCTGGTTTGTGACATTATCTTGGTTAAAATAACATTTATCCCAAAATTCCATTCCTTTTTTAGTAATATCCCAATATTCATACCAAAATACTTTTGACTGTTATTTCAGCATATATATGGAATTGGAAATGTCCTCATCAGTACAGGAACTTTACTGTTGTGCCCTCTGGTAGGTAGGTCAAGGGAAGTGGTGCGTGAGATTCCTCTCAGCGAATTCTACTCATTCTCATAGAATTCCATTCAACCACCACTACCTATTTTTAACCTAATTTGCCCCAGTGGGTTTTTACTTTTACAGCATGAATCTTTCTGAACTAATATTATATATTAAATAAAATATTATATAAATATATCTTTTTTAGAAAACAATAATTTGGGACAACACAACTATTTAATTTATTAATAATATTAATAATTTCAAGTTTATGGATTAATATTTTTACAACTGAGTGAACTGGTTTGGGCGTGATACCCCTAAAATAAATGCAACCCTCGTGACCAAAGTGGCCGCTGTACGCTCAAAGTTAATCAAGTGCCCTTCTCCTGGCTGTCATCTGAAAATACATCACGTTCAGCCTCACTGACATAATTTGTAACACTTAATATGACTGGGTAACGGGTCAATTGATGAAAGCGAAATGAGATGAAATGAGAAAAGAGGAACACGCCCGCTATCCAAACCCTACTCAGCGCTACAACCTCTCAAGTGGCCCACAGTACGAGACCACTCCTCACACACATTTCTCGTCATTTTACAATCAGTATCATCTGTCACTATCAGTCACAGTTTGTCACATTGATTGACCCTGCAACGGTGTGCATACAAAAAGAGCGCATAAAACGCTACAAAGAAAGACAGGTCTAAATATCAGCTGCCACGAATCAATGGTTGGATGCATTTTTCAATGGGTGTGTTGAGGCTAGAATTAGGCTAATGCCAGGTAATTTAATAACATGGAGCATTTGGACCTTAAAGATGTTAGCTAAAGTGCTTATACGCTTTTATACCACAGCTTGGATGAATACTCAATTCTAATTGCCTAACAGATGTGCATATATATCATGTATATGCAATGCAGATCCTTATCACTTCTAAAACAAGTTCCATATTAATTCACCCAAAGACACACGCTGCATAAACAAGGATCAACGTTACTTCAGCATCAGAACTTCTTCTCATTTGTAAGACCAGGATTCCAAATTAAAACAAACAGCCCATCTGCAGATCTGTCAAGTTATGGAAATTAATGTCCAGACCATTGATCAGAAAGCCTGTTTAGGAGTTTGCTAAAGTAACATGACCCGTTTGCTTAGATTAAAAGATTGCAACAACTTAGTGGAATTGTTTTCTAATGTATACAGAAATATATCTAGCTAGTTAACCAGACAACTCCTATAACTTCTGCCTTTTTCAGTAAGCAACTTGGGTTGTGTGATATTTCTAACTTGAAGCTATGAAATAGTTTAACGTTATACCAACCGAATTTAGCTGACAATGCCAAGCAAAGGCAAAACCTGGGCAAATGAGGAACTATATTTATTGGCGGATTCACACATGCCTAATGATCATTTTTACTTGATAATGATTTTGAATTTTGAATACTTTTGCATTTTTATATATTTTTTTGTGGCAAGTAACTGTGGTATAAGTGGAATAAACCACTCCAAACTGTGAGTTCTCAGGATATATACGCACTTCTGGAAAGAGAATGGCAAGAGGTTGAAAACATCACCACCCCAGGTGTACATATATATCCTGAGAATGCGGGGCTTGGATTGGTTTATTCCTTATTTATTATAGTATATTTCAAGTATATTCCATGGAATTTCCCAGTGGTCATAGTGGGCTATTGATGTACCATCTATGCAGTGAATATATGCTGTCAAAGTCACAAATCTTTTAAATAGGTTCTGTGTAGCTCACAATTCCCAGAATCTGTAATAATCTCGTTGTGATATGCTCACTAAGAATATGGGCTCATACTTTTGGTCCCTCAGTTGCCTCCCAACAAACCCATTAATGCATTTCTTAGTTTGGATGTGGAAACACCAGGTGCGATGTCAAGGCTGTATAACTGTATTTCTAATCTAATCTGAGTTGTATGTCCCTGTCTGCTGTGAGTAACACCTCAATATGGCACATATGGGAGTTTATGTTGCATAGGGTTCAATCCTCTTTCATTTGCACCTGCCATATTCTCATTCAATGTAAAGTTCTTCACAGACTTCATATCTCAAAAACAAAATGATCAAATATGCATCCAGAGGTCTATCCAATATATGACAGATTTAAGACTGACCCAGCCTCTCTTTTTCACATAATCTTTTAGTCATTATTAAAGGCAGTTTGAGGAAGTGCTGTTTGTGTTGGTGTCATTAAAAATGTGAAAACCATTCATAAGAATTTTAAAGGTTAACACAGTAGCTTCTAGGAAGCTCTGGTGCCAGTAATTTTCTACAGGATAATAATAAAAACACTGAAGTAGAATCAAGGAATGAATGCTATCCGGGTCAAAAGTGGCACACATTATTCACTGTCATGTTATCCTTCAGTCTGTGGAGTTTGTCTCGGGCAATTTACAACAAGTCTGGTTCCTTGCGAATTACCATTGATGATGCTTACAGTTACTAAGAAGGGGGAATTCCTTTGCCCCATTAACCTCAGATATGGTTTATATCTTGTGGAAAACTTTCAATGACAATCCAGGTAACCACAAACTAATTAAATGGAATTTGGTGGTAAAATGAAGAACTAACCAAACAAATCTTATTGGGTGCAAGTTTCTGTGGCTCACTTTTTTACTAACGTGATAGCTTTATTGCATTTGTCTAGATTGCAGTAAAAAAATGCACAATTGAATTCCCCTAAACCACAGCAATGCAATCTGGCAAACTGCTCTTTATGGACCTGCCTGAGCTCCCTGCAGTCTCCTGAAAACTTCCCACAACATTAAACACTAAGCATAGTCCCATTAGCTTTCCTTGAGCACCCACATTTATTGATATTGACTGTGTTAATGGTATGAAGATTCTTCCCCCATGAAGAGTAGATTTGGGCTGAGATCAATTAATGTGAGACACTAAACTGTGAGATACGGTGTCAATGCAATGGTAAAAACTGACTCAATACCACCCCAAATTCCAACCCCTTCATGTAATAGATGGATGCTAATGCAGGAAATACACTCAAGGGCAGAAATGGTCTGCAGTGGAAATGCTTTAACCCATATCCGCCAAACGACAGGATTTTCCGTAGACCTCACAAACGGTACATTTATTATATTGTAGTGATCCAGGGGGGTCGCTACGCAGAAATGTGTGCGTGGTGCATTATGGGGGAAACGCTGTTGTGTGTTTGTTTGTTCCCTCTGTGTTAATTAGCTTATTGTGTTGGTTAACGTTGTTATATCTGTTATTGTTAGCCCTTTTATTTGTTAGCTGGCTGGTTGCGGTGTGCTAAATGTTGAAGCCACCATGACCAGTATACATGTACCGTTTAGTGTAGTCCCTTGTGTTTTCAGGGCAAAAGTGTCGTCATCGATTGAGTGTTTGATTGAGTGTTCAAATGGTCTGGCATGTCCTTTTCAGGACGTGTCTGTACCAGCAAAGCTTGCCAGATATTATCCGGAGTTGGGCGGTGTATGGAACATGGATATTTATTGCCTTTTAATAAAGTGGCTACCTGTGTGACTTCTTGATACATCACCTCGCGCATGCTCGCTACAATATATATTATTATACAGGATACCCTGTAGACTGCGCAAACGCAACAGCTGCCGATCTACGGAAAATCCTGTAGCAGAAATTCTATGAAATTTAAATGCGTGTTGAGGTGCAATGTCCAAATATTATATCATTATATAACAAACACATGCGGTGTGTAGACTTCGCTGACAAAAAAATGCTTGTTACAAGAGACAAACAAAGTCACTAAAGTGGTAAGTATAAAATTATTTGATACGTGCTTGACATCGCTATCCTAAATGCTTAATACAAATAAAAATTGCGTGACTTCGGTATGTGAAGTACGGTATGTGTCCTGATACATGTTTTTGCCGCTTTCATTACCAGAAGTTTGCTTATGATGATCCCAACAGACACAACAAACAAAAGGCACGCAAAAACTTTAAACTAATAACAAAATGAAGAATGAGATGAACTTGTGGCATTACAGAGAATGATACGAACTCAATTCATTGAAATCTTCACATCAAATTTCAAAATGGTTACATGTAAATGTAGATGTGACAAATAAATGTAAGATTGTAAGAATTTATCTGCACATATTTTGTATATAATAACGCTAATTTGTTCAAACGTTTAATTGATATGACATACCATATATCTCCACAAATTATGTATTATACAAATACATATTTTCAATTTTTCATAATTTGTATATGATGTTTTTCAATTGCAACTTTTATGTGATTGGGCATAACAGTTTATACATCAAAATAAAGATCATTTCATGCTCTTTCCAATAATACATAATTTGCCTATTGTTCCTCTTTCCATTTCCAATAAGATGTAAGTGTTAAACTGAAGGTTGGCTGAGTGTGAATCAGTGTGTTATGTCGCTAGGCACACACCGTGTTTATACAGAATAATGCATTAGGTGGATATGGGTTAACAGGGGTCCCAAAGGTTTTTCCATTTGCCTCTTCTTTTCAGCCTGGTGTTAGTGCTGTAATACGTTTTGCTGTCAGCATGTGCACATTGTCCAGAGAGGTAACTGAAAACACACAAGGTGCATTGATTTCTTTCCTCTTATGGCACCTTATGGCCAGAGGTGGGCTTCTATCCCTATCAAATCTCTCTGGCGGCCATATGGCTACATGGGGGCTTCTGTTACTATTGACCCTCTCAGGGAACTGGATTTCAGAGCAGCAATGGTCTGTGTGAGCAAAAAGCACTTATCGAGATATATGATTATTAGGGGTCCAAGCAGGAAAGCTGTGCTGGAACCCTATTGTTTTTTCCAGATTATTCTTTTTAAAATTATTATTATTATTATTTCTCTGCCCTAAAAGTGTCTGGAGCTCAGAGACTGTAAGGCCTACAGCAACCAAAGGTCGGTTGGCAGACAGGTCCCTAATCTTACCCACCACTCACATAACAAAGTTGATGAATCCAAGAAAATCTATTTGATATAATGTTCACTTTCCACCATATTGGATTTTCCACCATTTTGAATTTTGTCAAAAACAAATGTTTTCCTTCTTCTCCTACAAAATTGATCCAATCACCAAATTTCACTCAAAGTATGCCTGGAGTAACCTGGAAAAAGGATACTACTTTTTTTTTTTGATGCTTCAAACCATTTGTTCATTATGCGCTAATGAAGTTGGCGGACAGACACGTAAACAAGAGGCATAAATGTCTGTAGCTCAGAAACTACAGCAACCAAACTTGGCAGATAGATTCCAAATCTTACCCATTACTCAGGAAAACAGAATCATCAAGCCACTGCAACTAGTCCAGAATGCTGCGGCACGTCTGGTGTTCAACCAGCCGAAGTTCACCCACGTCACCCCTCTACTCTCCTCTCTGCACTGGCTCCCCATCGCAGCACTCATCAGATTCAAATCACTGTCCTTGCTTTTCAAGTGGCTAGAGGTACTGCTCCTCCATACCTCAACACTCCCTACACCCCAGCCAGACCCCTCCACTCCGCCTCCTCTGGAAAACTGACTGCCCCATCCCTCCGGGTGCCTGGCAGCCGCTTCTCGCAGTCTCGTCTCTTCTCTGTCCTCGGTGGTGGAACGACCTTCCGCACTCGGTCAGGACCGCAATCACTTTCAATCTTCCACAAGAGACTCAAAACCCACCTTTTCAGACTCCACTGTCACTGAATTCTGTACATCTAGCTTATTGTCATCACAACTGCCTACTTGCTCAACACTATGCATCCCTGCTTACTCCATTTAAAAAAATATATATATAATTTTTTTTACATTTTAAAAATTACTAACCTTTTCCTTCCCAGTGTTACAGGTATGGTACGCAGCTACCTGCAATGATGTCTATCACTGTATTACTGCACTGATCTCTTGCGCGAACTATGATTGTTCCTACCATGTATTGATGCACATCTTGTAAGTCGCTCTGGATAAGAGAGTCTGCTAAATGCTTAATTTTTTTTTTTTTAAATATCCTGGTTAGCCGGATGGTCACACTAATACAAGCCATTTTACGTTTTGGCCTGTAACTCAAGAAGAGTTTAGTGTCTCAAGAACAGTTTGGTTATACAAGATGTGAGGCATATCTCAGGGTCGGTTTGACCTATGATCATGGGACTTGCATTGCAATGAGCAAAGAACAATAAAATGACTTGCCTTCCTGAGCTTGGAGTCTAAATGTTTGCACCATTCATCTAATAATCAATGATTGCCATATTTTGCTTTGACCCTGTTAATTTCCGCTTGCGATTATATCTATTATTATTATTATTAATAATATTAATATTATTTTATTTTCCATCAAAAGCATATGCCTATACCTTATTTCATTCTTGTTGTTGTTGTTGTTTTTCATTTTACCCCTTTTCTTCTCAATATGAGTATGTGACTCATGTTTGGCATTGGTAACATTTGGGAATTGGAATGTCAGCATTAGCAATCTGTTTTGTTTGTTTTTGAATTTTAATGAGTTGGCATATTAATTGAGTGACAAGGCATTTGCAAAAGCGTCAAATTATGTTTGATGCCAATTACATGGTGGGTAGAGAGAGGGGCGATTTGCATGAATGAGTGGAGTGGCAAGGGGTTTTTAGGAGGGAGCAAATATCTGGACAGAGAGAATGAACTGAGATTACATTCAACCACTGAGAGGATTTCTCACATTGTACTCAATGAGCCAACAGATTGTTCTGAAGCCCAGAAAAACCATTGTGTACAGTACAGTATTGCACCAATACTGGTACTGTGGCATTAAAGTTTAAGCATTCGTTCAAGACCAGAATTCAATCAACATTTTAATAAATTCAGTTAATTTCGATAATTTTGGTGATCAATGAACTCATTAAATGTTGTGAAGAAAAAATCTTGCATAAAGTCATTAGTAAAAATTTGAGGAGAAATACTGATTGAAAACTGGCCAGTAATGGAAACGTATCATACACATGTGATAGCCTCTGCATCCATGTGCACTCTACACTGTACAGTTGTAAATGTTGCACCTACTGGATTTTTTGCACATGTCCATGTTTCCCCTGGATGCCACTGTCTTGTCTGCACTCATATATAAAGGTATGTTTTTCACCTGTGTTCATCTTTAGAGCAGCTCTGCCCCACTCTGCCTTCATTGCACTTGTATTGCACTGTATGTACTGGTTTATGTTTCACTCATGTGTGGCGTGCACAACTGTCTACATAGTATATATAGTGTATGCTGCACCTGCATGTGCCTGACTGAATTTTACTCTGTGAACAAATACCTTTCAACTTTGAGAGTAGACCGGAGAAAACCTTCTCATTGCACATGTCTCCCTCCCGCCATCCATCCATCCTTACATCCACATATGTGATGGTAGATTGGCAGTCATTACAGGGCATTTAAGGATCTCTTGAAATTCTAATATTAAAAATATTATCGTTACCTGCTCCTCTAATCTCAGGCCAATGAGCTCATTTGGGCATCATTATACAGGATTAATCGGTCACCACAGCAATTTCTGTATTGCAGAAAAGCATGTTATAAACTCTCATAATTAGCATTTTTTTTCTTTCTCTGCCTTCTCTATTCTGTCTCTGGAGGTATTTCTCACCACTGTAAAAGGACAATTAATTCTGGGTTGTAGCTGTGGGGCACGATGAAATTAAATCCGGCTCTCTTGGATTATTTCAACTGAAATTAAAGTGCTTGATTATTCCCATTGGAATCACTAATTCATACCTCATTACTTTAACCTTTTGTGACATTGGTGAAGAATGGCCTATTCTAACCAGCAGGCTCCATTGTTATACGAGCATGTCGTAATGACTTAGCACTTTATCTGTTTCAGCCCATCTCCCCGGATTATTCATGACTCTGGAGTTGCTACTAATCATATTAAGGCCTCCCCAAGGCGTCTGGTGTCTGGGTGGGACGACGGGAGGGGGGTATATAGAACTCAGTGAGGGAACCATGCGCAATAATGAATTAACCCGAGTCACATATTGTTCTAGCTGAATTATGATGGAGTGTTGGAGATAATGAACCATTAACTCCATATACCATCCCACGGCCCTCATAGCAGTGGTAAGAAGTGGGAGACGTTTGATTGATAAGCAAACACAATCAGAAGCAGACCAGTTTGTAATGCAGGAAGAGTTGAATTGATGGCATGCAACCATTTTAAGGGTTTATGACACTCCCATATAAACACTCACCAGGGTCATACTTTCATGGGCAGCAGGGAATGTGGCTAGGAAAACAGACACCCAATAATCATACATCTTGGAGCTCGGATGGTAATGATTGGCGATTCTCAAGGTGATCGCATGGCTGCTGATGCTCTTTGATTTGCCGAGCCATGAGTGATTGGCATTTGTTCAACCAAGAACTAATCATGCACATGTGCAAATAAAATCTCTCAAAGTTAATAAACCCACAGAACTGGTCTGAAAGCAAGACTTTTAAGATTCAGCCTGATCAGATACCACTTCTCCCAAAGAATTTGATAAGCACAAAGGGCTTTGTCTGTTTGAGTTTGAGTTTGAGTTGCTTTATTTAGTTACATCTGTGATACTAGGTACACCAGAGTAATAATCTTGGGCCTGGCCCCTCAACATCGAAGCATGAGAAATACACACAGAAATACAACACATTACATTTCTGTGGGCTCATCTACTTACATTTGAACACATGCAAAACCTAACAGGGCACAACAGATAAAACGGGGACATTACAATCAAAGGAGGAAATGAGGGGGTGGTGATAGGTAGGGGGTAGGGGGCCTGGCCCCTCATTAGGGGATTACAACATAGGCCACAAGAACAATCAAAGAGGAAATGCAGCCAATGCGGCGCGATCCAGAGGTCTTGCAACGCTATATTGAAATCAAAGGGGGAGGGGGTTGGGTGAGGGTGGGGGTGCGGAGGCGGGTGTGCATGAAGTGCATGTGTGTGTGTTAATCAGTCAGTCCTTGTCCTTGTATATGTTAGTGTCTGTGTGAAATTCTGTAGAGTCCTTCTGGTCCGAGACACGCGCATGCAGAGAATGTTCCAACGATAACAGGTTGCCACAGAAACGCCCTCGGTCGGCCTCATCCAAAAGTCGTCAGCAGAGTTGTTTTGGGTGCGATGATGGGGGGTTGTAGGGAGAGTTTCTCATTCACCGTAGGAATTCAAGGGGAGGTTAAGCAACGGCCTTGCCAGACCGATAACAGGGGAGCCAGATTAGAATGTTGTGGGTCAGGATGTAGACAGCAAGTTTCATGCTGCTCCTCCATCCCCCCCATTAGAATCTTTCCGGGTCTTCAACGGTTCTACATCGCTGTTGTAAAATGCTAAGTTTCTCAGAGATACTGTGCACCCCAACTCACAACTTCACATGATAGAGAAGTCAGAGCTAGAGTTGATTGCTGTCGATTGAACTATTTAAGTTAATCTCTTACACCAGATTTAATGATAAAAGGCTCTTTTGACCCTTTATCCCACTTTGGTATCTCTCTCAGTGCTGACTTAAGTTGGGTCCGGTGAACC
Source organism: Aldrovandia affinis (assembly GCA_029706075.1). NCBI lineage: Eukaryota > Metazoa > Chordata > Actinopteri > Notacanthiformes > Halosauridae > Aldrovandia > Aldrovandia affinis. The sequence goes on along the minus strand of JAINUG010000045.1, from coordinate 4,537,179 downwards.
TCCAAATCAGTTTTGAATTCAGACTTTTCCCTGTCACGACCGTTCTATTGCAGAACACCCCGGAAGATGCCAATGTCCCAGAACTCTAAACTCAAACACCTGAACCCTGGATGCAGGATGCCTACTTTATAGGAAATGGGACTCCCCCCGAATCACTGACCAAATAAATATTGAACAGTAATCATCCACACTATCATGATGGAATGTGCATTGCAGTACCTCGTACATATCCGTGTGAAAGGTTATTGTTGCTCTTAGTTTGGGGATAACTTCCGGATTCCTATTTATTGTTACGAGACTGATGAACAGAATAATAGAATATAATAGAATGGACTTAGAATAGAATAGAATGGGAAAATATACCTGCAGTTGTTTGTGTATTTTCCCATATGTTGTGTAGTGTTGCCATATCTATTCAGATTTTTGGCAATATGTTTTATTTCAATACATTTCACTTCTGTAAGGGAGTTGTTCATGATTATTATTAAATTCAACCAAGTGAATGAAAGAGTTAAATAGTTGTGATAATCCCTTTATTATCATCTTGTGTGGATTTTCTGTATGTACAATCCCTTTTGAGATTATGCTGAATCAGCATGTAAGCACATAGGATTCCCACAGTAGGATTCAGTAGCACGAGACAACAAACAAAGTGGGTCTACCTGAACCAAGGCCAACTGTGTGGAAAATAATATCGCTCTTGATACTAGACTAGGAGGAACCAAGAGGGTTGACAACAAGGAAATGAATGCAAAGCAGAGGAGGCGGTAGAGGAGGAGGGGGGGATGTCAAGTTGAGAACGGAAATGGTGGGTGGGTGGATAGTGAAGTAGAATAAAGTGAGGGAAGATTTAACAGGGAATGACAAGAGACCAACAGTCTTCTCTTAACAAGGCTTTGTACTGGGTTGGTTTGGGTTTGAATCCCAGGACAATCTGGTCTCATGTCTAAGGCGTAAATTATTTCCGTTATTCCACACCTGCTGAAGCATTGACATGCTCAGGTTTCCAAGACAACTCTATAAAATGGGATTTTAATCCACAATTTTAGGTCTTTGTTACACTGACACTATTCTCTATGCCATAGTGGCATTCCATATTTTGCAATAAAGAATGAAATCTCTTAGTTTTTAGGGAGTAATATATTAGCTAGCTACGGGTAGCTGCCAAAATAAAGGAAACACTTGAGTTTGGGTGGCTTTGTTATGGTGTGGGGTGTTTTCTTGCCTTAGTTTAGGTCCAGTCTACACCTGAGAGTGCAAGGTAAACTATGGTGAAGCATTTCTATCTGGATGGGAGTGATCTTACCACCTGAAGCTGGTGGTGGGTGGACAGCTGTGCTTCTCGGGCCACATTGCAGTGGTCACCCGGACCTGCCGATTCTCCCTTCATAACATCCGGAGAATCCAACAGTTCCTCACCCAAGAGGCCTCACAACTCCTGGTCCAGGCCCTGGTGATCTCACATCTGGACTACTGCAATTCCTTGCTGGCAGGCTGACTGGCCTTGCCATCAAGCCACTGCAACTGGTCTAGAATGCTGCCACATGTCTGGTGTTCAATCAACCCAAGTTCACGCATGTCACCCCTCTACTCTCCTCTCTGCACTGGCTCCCTATCGCAGCACGCATTCAATTCAAATCACTGGTGCTGGCTTATCAAGTAGCTAGAGGAACTGCTCCCCCTTACCTCCAGACACTCATCACACCCTACACCCCAGCCAGACTCCTCCGCCTCCTCGAACTATCTCATCCCTCCGGGCACCCAACAGCCGCTCCTCACGGTTTCGTCTCTTCTCTGTCCTGACCCCTCAGTGGTGAAACAATCTTCTGCACTCAGTCAGGACTGCGGAATCTCTTGCCATCTTCCGCAAGACACTCAAAACCCACCTTTTCCGACTCCACTACCACTGAATTCTGTACATCTAGGTAATTGTCATCACCACTGCCTACATGTTTAATACTGCTTTTTGTATATGTCTACTTGTTTAAAACTTCCTCAAAATTTGTAAAAATGTACTAACCTTTTCCTTCCCAGTGTGCAGCTGCCAGCAATGACATCTATCACTGTATTACTGCACTGATCTCTTGTGCAAACAATGATTGATCATACCATGTATCAATGCATATCTTGTAAGTCACTCTGGATAAGAGCATCTGCTAGATGCTTAAAATGTAACATGTAAAATGACCGGTGACATTAGCTTATAGGGAACATGATGATTTTCCCTTTCACGCAAAATAAGCAAACGAACGAGTGTTGCCAATTATTAGGACACTTGTTATTCAGGATCTGGTCAAATAAAATATGTCTTGTATTTGTTGCTTCATATACTGAACACAGAAAAGCTTATATAGGCTTATTTGCTGCGACCGAATAAGAATATCTTCAAATTCAGCCTATGGACCCTAGCATCATGGTGGGCCAAACCATTGCTACTGGTGTGAAGAAGGGGGCGGGGGCAAATTTTAAGGTTGTTTCTTTTACTATCAGCGTTTATCGTATGAAAACATTATTTGGTTGGTTGATTAGGTATAGCTGGAGAGGACAATCCAATGATTTTCCAAAATTGGGGGGGACACGTCCCCCTATCCCCCTGTAATTCTACGTCCCTGGTTGCAGGCTCAAAGGTCAGACATCAGGTGCTTAAATTTAACTTTTTGTTCACAAGAAGCACCAACTGTAAACTGCCTATGCTTCAGCAGACATTGAGTAGTATTAATAATCCATACCTCAATTATAAGACCAGGTTGTTCAGGAAGGCAACATTGGGACCACGCAAATGCTGTAAATGATACTTCCAAGGCTTTGTGATATCTTCAATTTAGTATGGAATTATTGCAACACATTTTATACATAGTTTGGCACCTGTCAGTATGCAGCGGTGTTCGTCCAGCTTGGAACTCAACTTGGTGCATCATTCATAGGACCTGCTGAGGTTTCCTGCAAATTACGTGCTAAAAACAAGTGTATTCCCAGTCATTCCCAGGCTCTTATATCTCACGCCACAGCCTGCATAATAACATAGTACCTGCTGTTTTAATTACAGGGTGCTTCTTCAGCTGCAGATTCTGTCTCCCATTAACCTCTGTGGAGTTTGGAAGCTCTCCTACTGACCCTGGCATTAAATATTTACTCCTGAGATTCCCATGCACCCGAGGGTATTCCGCAACCCGAGAGTGAACCAGTGAGGAATTCCACACTGTTGCCACTCTAATTGGCTCTGCCGACTGATAACATATTTTGAGTAGCATATATTTAGAAATGTCATTACCAACTGAGGAGAGAAACAGGTGACTTTGAGAATAAAATAAGAACATGGTGTTTTTTTTCTTCTTCTCTTGTACTTTTTTGCCTGATCCAATTTGCATGCTCAACAGTGCAGAAGTGGAGAGGAGGAGAAGACAGCCGCCGTGTAGCATAAGCTCTTTTGTCTCTTCTTCTTGTTTTTTTTCTTCCAAAGATGTGTATTCTCTCCTGAAACTATTTTGGGTGCATAGGTTGATAACCATTCTTGTTCTTTAATAGGGGACAAAGCTTGCCGCAGGCACTGACAATGGAGGAACGTGGAGGAACACAATTAGATTGGCCTGGTCGTGAAGAAGATAGGGGGATGCTCGCAAATGTTGCCCACCGCAACTGTTGTGGATCTCTCTGGAACATATTACATTCCTGCTGCAAGGAGGGAGGTGAAATCTTGATGTGCTGATAGTTTCTGAGACAAGGATGACAGGGTCAAAACTCAAAGGGGAAAATGAAGATAAATATTCCAATTTTGCTATCATACATTTAATTAGAAATCTCCCTTTTTTGATCAGGAGGATGGATTTTGATTTAAATGAGGGTAAAATATTCAACAAGGTCATTCTGACTTCAGAGGCCCTTCAGAAAAATCTCATTACTGAGCCGTTTTTATTTAAGGAAGTTGGCTCTTACCCAAAGGAAATGAACTACATGTTCTACTAATGATGATGAGATTTGGTGCGTGAGTGTGTGTGTGTGGGAGGGCATGATCTGGGAGGATTAGGGGAGGTCTGGACACCTAAATATCTGCTGCAATGTGGAAACAAACTGTTACAGATGGTTGTTTTGTTTTTCTCTGGTGTGAAATCCCGGAGGATTTCCTCATAATAAAACCAGACACGGTAAGTTACTCTCTCATGATATGAAACAGTGGAGTCAGCTGCTTTTGAAAAGACTGATGATGCTATTACCCACAGTGTGGTTTGCTGGATGCAACTTGGCCATGTGCATAGGTAGAATTACTTCCATATAAGGAAAGGAACGAATAAACACACAATTCTGTGAGATATAGACAATGTCTTGGCGGTCTTGAGCAATAAAGATGACAGATAGTGGATTTGAGGAACACATTGGAAGAAGGAGAGTGGAGACATGCTGAGTTTGGGTTATCAAACCCATTTTTTGACTATTTTTCGGTTTCTTGGAAGCATGTTAACAAGCATCCAAACAAACTTGTGCACAGAAAACAGAGCTGACCCAGGAAATTCTGAAGGAAGGAATTCCTTTTAGGATTTCTGAATCACAAATAATAAGACAAATAAGCCAATATTTGTATTTACTAAGTGCTCATTTAAAAAATGCATGAATAAATACAAATACAGCTAAACTGGCTATTCCACATGGAGTTTGTTTTTACTCAGGTTACACAAAACGAATAACAAACAAAAAGCACAGTTTTTTCAAAAAAATTTCATGCAAGGAGCTTCCATTCGAAAAATGTGCGGTACCTGGCGTTTCATAAAAAAAGGACACTGTCAGAATGCTATGATTGCAATTGTCTCCCTTATGCTAGACAATGGGATCTGGGTTCAATAATAGCCTCTGTAATTAGGCACCCAAAAAGCTCAATCATCAGTCTGAACGAGCCCATTCAGGGGAGCCATTAGAAGGTCTAATTACAGTGCATTTCTCCCATTGTGAGACTTGTTTCTATGTGTGTTGTGGTAATAATGCATGCGCAACACCCTCATTAGTCCTTTATGCTTCTCCTCCTCATGGTGTACCTGCCGAGGCACTCTCCTAAACGAGGGGTACATAAATGAACAAGTGATGCCTTAATGAGCAGGCGGCTGTGATTTCACATCTCGGAGTGAACAGGAGCGCCTGTTTCCCTGCCCTTCGTACGTCCGCCGAGACTGGCAAGCTTTCATCGCATGTCCCTCCCTCGCCAAGTGAAGAGTAAATAATTAAACCACCTTCTGTATCCCTAATTAGAACTGTGTGTTTTATAACAGAATAATGAATGGTATAGATGATCTCTTCCTCTCCCTCCACCATCTCTCCTGAACTCCTCCATCTCTTCACTACTCATCTCCTTCATCTCTAGTCTTTTTTGCAGCACACTTTGGAGCTGATGGAAGAGCAGTAGGCCTCAATCTCCACATGTGAGTGGTTAGGCTCTCAAATATGCAACGCCACAGTTCTTACACTGATGTCTGAAATGCATTTATGCCACAGAGACGGTCTAATGCCATAGGCTGCAAACCTGATGTTCCAGTCTCTTAGTTAATTGAGGTTGTTGAAAATATGCGTTTAAGTTCCATAACTTTTTGCTTAAACAGATTTGAACACAATGCAGGTTTGGCTCATTACAATTAGCTTTGAACATTTATTTTTCCTCAAATAGTTTCAAAGACCAGGTATCCACTTTCATCATTTAGGACTTCACTGATTTCAGCTGTCAGTCTATCAATAAATAAATTAAAAATGATGTGACTTATTAAATGTCCTTAAATGGATTTGGAATAGCCATTCTTTCTAACATAATTATCTGTTTCTGACATAATGTGGCATTGGGAGGGTAAATCATCCCTCATTAGACATTCAAAGCAATTAACAGATCATTATGCTTCAGGAATTGCAATTATGTTTAGAATGAAAACCAGCATACATGAGGGTAACCCAGGACAGAATGTCCATATCATACCTTGAATGGTTAGATTCTTCTATACTCTATATGGGTATCGCCCGACTTCAGAATGTGGCCATTTGAAATTTGTGAGAATGTCTAAGACTTCATTAAAAGCATATATCAGCAGAAAGAATTGGTCATATTTACTTTGCCTAACATGTTTACACACTTCAAAAACATACAGTGTATGGTTTACAAGAGAGAATGAATATCATATTCCTATAGTGCCTTATATCATTTTTCTACAATCTTAAAGCACTTCAGGGAAGAGGAGTAACTCATCAAAATGTTCACGTGTGTATGGCATCTACCTGAGCAAGTCATCACATACATAGTTACAAACGTATTTTGCCTGTTATCCTAGGCAGAGTGGGATATTACGCACTGGGGATTGTTCTGCTCTTTACAAGTACCATATAATTACACACATCTCATTTGATATGAGGTATCTCCTACAGCACAGTGTTCATATCCTTGCACATGACATTTGGTATTGTATATGGCCCAAGGACAGACTGCCCTTACTGGCCCATCAACATCACTTCCAGCAGCAATGGGGTGGCACACAGCACAGAAAGCTTGCAGCCCAGGGGATCTCTATCCAAGTAATAATCAAACCCAGACATCCCTCTCTCCCTTCTGACCTTTGGCAGGAGGACGCTACAGGATTGGGTGCAATGGCTGCTTACAGAGGGAGGTAATGCAGCCTTTCAGTCTCTCTTCTACCCACGGTGCTTACACATCTCTTCCACGTCTATGCACGTGCACTGAGGCCACACAGATGTGTGATCTGCAGGTGTGTGCAAGCAGCGCAAACACCCCTGCATGCTCATGCACTAGTACCTGATACCTTCTGCTTTTGGAGGACAGCACCTGACATGGGTTCACAGATCTGGCCCGACGAGACAGACCACAGTCATTGTCTCAGAATGGGGGAATGATGGTGGCGGAGAGGTGGGGTTACAGTAACAATTCTGACAGATGCCCATGTGGTTTATGGTTGTGTGAATGCATCTGTCAGACACGGCAATCCAGGCAATTCTGGGGACATACACCTGTGTCTCGCTGCAGGCTGGCTATGAACAAGCCTGCTGACGCAGCCTCTACAAAACAAGTGCTCTGGAAATGGCCTTTCGCTTTGTCTGATTAGCGTATAAATAACATGGTATGGAATACACTTAGCAAAACTCCATGCCTGCAGGGCCACAGCCCCCTTCCTTGTAAACTTCGTAATCTGGCTACTGGTAACACATTTCTATCTGATTCTGACTTAGCTGTAACAGATGTTTTATAACTAACCAGATGGTCAGCTCCTTATTTTCCTTCTGTCCTCTGTACTTCCTTCTAGAAATGTCCTGTTGATAACTGATTCTGGTGCTGTATGCGTTGTTGAGCTAACTATGGATGTTCTGTCCTCGATCACACCCTTTCATGAATATTCATGAGAAATCAGCTAGCGTGAATTATCAGAGCTTCAACAACATCAGAGACAGTGTTAAGAATGCAGAGCTGACCATCAGGTTGGCGTATTGGCAATATGCATTGCTTTGTAGGTACCCACTGGTGACAGGCTGTCCCATCACACAGTGGTGACGATTGCCCATCCGTCTGCTGTTCGGAGCTCCTTCCTGTTAGTGGATATCAGCAGAATGACAGGGAATGAGCCTGCCCAATATCCCTCCCATAAATCATCACTGTCACGAACATCATTAGATGAAACTTTTATAGCTAGCCAGGCAGAAATCTTTTCTGATTCAAATCCAAGCATCTTTGAATGATGTCAGTCAGGGAACCAGCCCCTTTATACCTGGGCTTATCCTGTAAAGCCTCAAAATGATGGAGAAGAGTCCTTCAAATGAAGCCAATCATTATTGCTCATTCGGTGCTACGGCTTACTCTGAATGTCTCATCTGAGTAAATGATTGTTTCAATTAGTGCAGGCTTTGTATAAGCTTTTTAGGGTTGTGAATGTTGGTTAAGGAAATACTGTTGCGCCTGGAGTAAATTATTACTCTCATTTTGTGTGTACTTCCGCTTGAGCTCTTTGGAGTGGCACACTGAGTAGGACAGTCTCAATTGAATATGGAACGCAAAGTACTATCTTAGGAAATCAAGCTGCATATGCTGTACCCAAAGGGTCCCAGAAGAAGCAAGCAGCACATTCACATCTAGATATCAAGTCCTTACCCCCTAGCCAGAATGTATTCACAGTAGTGTTTTTCTTTCTGTGCTTTGGGCAGAATGTATTTACAACAATAATACAATCATTTGCAAAGTAAAATCATTTGCAAAGACTGGCTGATATTATGAGACCCTCTCTGTTTCTGCCCCTATGAGAAAATGGGCCAAGGAACAGGGGAGAAGTAGTAAGAAGAGGGACGAATAAATGAGGGCAAGAGGAGGAAAGGAGAGGCAGAAGGTATGACAGCAAGAGAAGGAGGGTGCAGGGTTATCTGAGAGAAACTGTTTTCCAGTACAGTTATAAACCCATGTAACAGGTACAGAGAGAAACGTTAAGAGAAATAATGCATGGGGAAGGGACTGTGTGCAGTCTGGGAGATCATACTATACTGACAGCTCTCATTTCTGTGCAGCATTCATTTTGGATAGAACGTTAGCTACTGTTTTCATTCATAAAAACAGGTCCAATGGTTATACTAAGCATGTCTTCTTAAGCACTTCTGCATAATGCACATCTTTTTTGCACAGTTTACAAGTTCCTTACCTAGCCATTAATTGAACAAAACTGCACGCTTGGCCATTCATAAAATTATTTCCTCTAAATTAGGGGACCAGATGTCCCACAGTGTGCATGACACTTCCACATTTTGAAGCTTGGTCCATGTCCTGCAACAACAGATTTGTGTCCCACATTTTAAATAAAATCATAACGTTGCACATTACAAAAGCATTCCCCAAAGTTGCACTGCACCACTGGCATCCCCCTCTCATCATGCTGAGGGAGTTTCTATGGAAACAATGCCACGCTGTGGCTGCATTATGCAGCATTGATTGGCCATAAATGTATGCCACTTGAGCATTCAAAAATGATACCTAGCTAGCTAGCTACTTGGGGGATTTGGGGAAAGAAAATGGATGGAGTAAAAAAGAAACAAGCCAATAGCTATAAACTGGAATGGGAATCTACGTCCACCTGAGTGAAGTCTGTGCCAGGCAATATGAGTGCATCCTTTACCACAATCTTTCTCAGAGTCTAGCAGAGGGGAAGGGGGTATGATGTGATATGGTACTGACAAGTTCCACCCTAACACTGCCATGCAGACAGAATGAAGCAAATCAATGGCCACCTTTTGTCTAAAACCAAAACGTTACCATTGTAAATGCCTACCAATTTATTTTATAATACAAATGGAAAATATGAGCTAGTTTGTTAGCAATATTCAGGCAACATCTCTGCGCAATGATTGTGGAAGCAAAAATAATTGTGCCAAACAAAATCAAAAATGCAATCACCAGTTTACATTTTGAATTCCTCGTTTGAGTATGTATAAATGTATAAATTTAATTAAAACTCATTTTACATTTGTTTGTCTTTGATATCTTAGTACAAGTCTGCCATAAGCAAAATAAAATGTTAATTTGATATATTAATTCCATTTCCTTGTTATGAGTGCAAATATTGTGCCAATAGTAACATTAAAATACTTTAATCAGTTTGCCTTCTGGGCACTATGGTGCCATAACACAAAAATAAAATGTTTATTAGGTAATTCAAATGTCATGTTCATGTTAGTGGTTTCATTTCCTCTGGGGTGTCACTCGAAATGTTAATACCTTTTTTAATGCGAATGATCTGCGGTGGGCAGGGTTTCCGAGAGTGACTGCTCAAGCTAGTTAGCAACCAGTATCAGTTTTTACCCTGTGCTTGACACGATTAATTGTCTGTAGCTAGCTAATTGAGGTGCTAAAGAATTTTCATTAGCTAGTTAGCTATCATCTGTGGTGATACACCACAAACTAAACTGAAGATAATGGGGGACAAGAGGACTGTAGCCCAGCTCTTGAGGGAAGCAGCTGCTTGTCTTTGTCAGTTGTTGATTAGATTGCTGTGATCCGGAGGCAGCAGCTAGGTTATCAATAGTGGCTGTATTATTCAGCAGGCCCTTAGTAGCGATGCCCAAGCTCTGTTCCTCCTCTAAGGCGACACCTCAAAAACTGATTGTATTTCAGATCCATTGCTTAGGCCAGTTGCTGTTGGTCCATTAAGCAGGAGTCGCATGACGGCACACACATGGTGAGACATCAAAATCTCAGGAGGGATTTCTAAAAGGCTTTACAGCTGGCGGAGTTAAATGATTTTAACAAATCAATAAATCCCAGAAGGAGCAATTCCTTGTTCAAGGAGCTTGGATCCTTCAAGCAACAAAAAATACATCTGTGGGTTCATGGTATGATTGCAAACCACGTTCCACCTTTGAAGACATAGATGATCCCAGTGGGTTCTCAGTTTCTACTGTGGACTGGGGAGAAATGTGTCTTTAGTTCAAGGACTGGAAGCGAAGTGCTCGAGACCCTTCACCTGATTCTTATTTGCGCTTTCAATGAAAAATTTAGTTGATTAATTTTCCAGACCTGGTTGTTTCACTCTAATGCAGACTAATTGGTTCCATTTCACATTGGCTCTACAATGTACCCTCAAATACTAATTGGAATTATGCTTGTCCATCATTATCATGGCTTAATAATTAGCGTTAGCATTTTTAATTGCCAAATTACTGTGATATCTGTGGCGATTGTTACAGTAATCACTAAATACATTAGGTCATCATCTCACTGCCTTCTTCATATTAAATAGCTCCCTCATGTTTTAGTTCCTATCATTACCTACTGTACATTATTGTGGTTATTTAATCAGATCTGCCCTCTATATCTCCTTCACAATTACACACCTTCACCATCCAAACAGAATGCTTCATATAAAAAAGAGCTCAGAAGCTTTCTCATGTCCACAATTTTTCTTTAGGAGCATACTTTCATTCAACAAATATCTGGGGATTTTTTAAAAGCAGAAGAAGAAAGTAGCAACCGATAGGCAGATTTAATCTCTAACAAAATAAATATTCTCAAACAATTTTTCTTTTTTAACTTTTGCACAAGTAGCTTTCATCTGGTTCATGATTGTGTGTTATATAACATCTCTCAGAAGCATTGTAATTCTAATTTCAATAGGGAATAGATCAAGCTCTGTTGGTACAATACATAAGTCACACACTGTAAATACAGTAAATTATGGTTTTACTGTGGATGTTGGTATTGTCATCATGAAATCACTCAGGATAGAAATGCTTCACCATAGATTGAAGGTTAAATAGATTGATTTATTGAAATGTACCTTTCCCTCTAAGGGGCTGAGTGGACCTAAACCATGCCAGGAAAATGCACCCCACATCATTACAGAACCTCCAGTATCCCTCACTTACTCAAGCGTTTCCTTTATTCCTCCAATTACACCCACTATTTTCAGGTTAATCCCTCCCTCTTAGTTTGCTGCCATAGCCCTGTGACTGGTAGTGACAAAGGCGAAGTATCGTCTCCTCCAAGACGGCACTTGTCATGCTGTCAACCGTAACTCCGGCACCCCAGAGCCACTTCTGTGCGCAGCGAACGTCTTGTCGGCTTCCCTCCCCCCTCCCTGGAGCGGACAGACAATTGCCAGGTGGCACTCCCGACCAGAGCCGACTCTGGCGTGGTCGGGGAATTGAACCCCGGTCACCGTGGCCAGCGTCGACGTTGAAACCACTAGACCACGTGGAAGGCCAGTTACCTGTAATTTAACACTTAAAAAGGTCCTCCTGTTGATATTTGTCAGGACAAATAACTATCAATTAAATGCAACGGTTCCTGGTGGATATAGGCATCTGAATTTTTGTAGAAACATCTTCTGTAAAATCAATCTCCAGAGAGATTTACTAAGCTCTTTCCCAGGTAAAATGGACCATGCCCATATCAATGTGGTATTGATTAGAGATGTCTGATACCTGTCAGTCTGGGAAGTGTCTCTGGCCTGCACAAAGCCTACAGGATGGCCCTTTGTCCAGGTTAAGTCTAACTGCTGTTTCATCTCACGTAAGGGTTACCTGCCACTGGCAATACAAGTTTTTTTTGGCATGGTGCAACCGTGTTCATAATTAGACAGGGTGATGAAAAATGTTATTTCCCCAAATCAATATAAACACTGTGATTAAAAGATCAGTTTAACCTTAAATAAACATTCTGCGGACAAAAATTGTCCTTAAGTGCAGGGTGATATAATGTGATATATTTTTGTGACTTTAACATTTTCCCAACATTCCATTTAGGCAGCAAATATCAATGCTGCAAACGTAATTTATATAGCAACTGGGAGATCAGATGCTCATAGACAGCAGTCAACAATATCGGTGTTGATTCAGGAAATATACCTTTTACAGAAATAGACCTTTTAAAGATATAATACTTTTTACAAATAATAATTTTAAGTCTATACTGGGACTTTTACCATTTATCGTGGGTGTGATTGACATTGCCGCAACAAATGGTTTCACGTTTCATATTCGACTGAAGAAGTAATGTTAAAGCTCTCTTTGAGGGCTGGTGCTGTTAGATTGTGCTGGGATTGCTCACCGTACTGCCTCATAGAACTACTATCAATAAAGGCTAACAACAAGCTAGAGGTTGATCTCCATTGAAGCAAAGTAAAAAAATAATCAAACTTGCTCATGTGCAAACAACTCTGTCTATATTGTCAAGCTTCGTTTCGCTGTCCCAATTGTATTATAATCTGTCAATACCATGCAGAAAGCAGACAAAATAATGGAGAATTACACAAAATTACATTGGGATCATCAAAGGGATCATCATTCGATCATCCTTCCCCGCTCCTCCTCTATTGTTCAAGGAACCCTGCAGTGCTTCCCCAAAAAAAGGAACAGAAAATGCCAGAGAAACCTTTTTCTCCAATTATTTATTTTTCTACTGATACCCTTGTTTTGCCTTGGGTTGCTAGGTTCATGGCTGACCCCTGCAGGAGAGGCCCCGGGGTGAACAGAAGCAGCCCCAGATGCGCGCCCTGAGGCTGGGCAGGAGACGACGGGTAAGTCTGCCGGGCCCCAGGGAGGGAAGGAGCAGCGAGAGCTACCACATTTGCCACGGTCCTCATTACGGTTTCACCTCATTTAATTTCACCACTCTCTCAATTTGGCTCATCCACGAGCCTAGATGGGCCGAACGGCCTGTTCTCGTCATTATGTATTCTTATCTTTTTATGTTCCTTCTCTCGCACCAAATGTCCCGTTCCTCTCTCTCCGTCTCTCCTCTGTCTCTTTTGCCTTACCCTCTTCCTCTATCTGCCACTCTCCTTCCCTCTCTTTGTCCCTCTAAATAGGTAGTATTCCAGCCTGCCAGCCAGAAAAACACAGATAGATAGATAGGCAGGCACATGGACCATTTGTCATCCCTTGACTAAACACAGAATTTAAGAGAAATACCATCAAAGGCTGTCGTAAATGCCATACGATGATATTTGTCATGGGAAGGAGATCTGTGTCTCAGGAGCATGCAGTGTGTTGGAGTGGACTGAGGAAGACAGACAGCGTTACTCTCACTCCACTTAAGATTCACAGCGACAGAACTGAAGTAAGTGGTCGAGCAGGGAGAATGAAGATGGCCATGGCCGTGAGGTTGTGTAGAGTTCAACCTTGCCAGCTGGTCACTTTGTCTGGGAGACGCGTGAATGACGCTACTCTCTGGGAATCGCATCCATATTTACATCCATATTTATAACTAAATTGTCCCATGGGTGAGTCATTTGAACTGCCTCAAACTTCACTGTGTCAAAGTCTCTTCCTCACATTCCTAGGGGGCAGTAAGAATTCAATCCCAGAATATAGTATGTTTATGTCTGGAAAATAGAGTTTGAGAGAGAGGGCGTGTGTGTGTGTGTGTATGTGTGCATGCACATGTGTGTGTGTGTGTGTGTATGTGCATTTGAGTGCATATTTATATGTGTGTGTTCATGCATGTGTACACATGCATGTGCGCATGTAGTCTCTCTCTCCTTGTTACAAAGTGTTGTTTATTCATTGAGGAATGGTTGCAAACGGGAGACCTAAATGATCTCAGACGATAAAAAATGTCCCCTTTAAATATTAATCAGCAATGTATCAGTAGCTGTAAGCAGAAGTGTTATTGCTGGCTTGTAGTTGTTGAGTTATTAATGCAATTCAGCAGCATATAAATTGCACAGGCTTCACAACTGCAAATCATCTCTGCTCAACTCCACATGGAATGATTTTACTAATCAATTGAAAGAGGATTTTATTTTACATCTTAATCACAAGATTCATTGTATCATGTATGCTACTGCATTTTTATCACTGTGCACGTTCATTGTGTGTCCTTATTTCACATATATTTTTCAAACAAAAGATTGTCAAATTAACCATATTAATAAGACCTATCTAGCTCAATGGGTCGAGTTATAGGTAAGCTTGGGCAGGTAATCATACATTCATAGGTAGCAAGATAAATTTAGGTAGTGCATAGCTAGCCAGATAACTCAAAATTGCCAGAGGTGACTCAGCAGAAAGCTAACGTTAGCTAGCCTGCATTATTCCTTTGCCTATATGATTCGCATTAGTCAGAGCTCAGTGTGTTGTCCCGCTAGGGTCACCCATTGTGCAAATACGTGTGGTCAGGATAAGGAGTAGCTCAAACATTTACATGTTTTAATTGGCTTGTAGTATGGAAATAGTCAAATTATTCTAACTCACTCAGGTTACTAAATCCGATCTGACAACTCACTAAAAATATTTGTTCCAAACGTTTGTGACCTGTATAGCACTGATCCCAGACAACACCTTCTACCCCGATCAGTTCAAGATTGTTTTATTTTTTAACAAATAAAAGCCTGCCCCCCTCTGGGTCAGCGCCTGTCTGGATGCAGGGTAGGCTACATCGCATTGTGCTGCTGATACTGCGGTCGAGAGTGGGAGAAGTATTCTTTACTGGTTTTCAGCCATAACCTCCTCTGCAAAAATAACACCTTTTTTCACACCCCAGATGTTTGACAAAGAGTTATTAACTCGGACTAATTTAGATTAATGTGACCTTGTTGTCTGCTTTGTGTGGGCTATTCTTATGTCTATTTTTGTTCAGGATCTGTTGTTGGGAAAGACAGTTTAATTTGGGAAAAGGAGGGGAGTTGGAGTAATTGCCATTCTTTCCCTGCATTTCAACACTCAACACCGCACTTACCCCCACCAGACGGAGATTTGGCTAGAAATGATTCATTTCGACTGATGTGTGCAAATTGAATGTGGCACGGGTAGCACAATGCATCAAAACTCTGAGCTCTCAGTGATTCACATACACAAAGAGCCCATGAGAGCTTGGTAAAGACAAGGCTTGACCCTGCTTCTGCTTAAGAGGAATGCATAATGCTTTAAGGCTGTAGCAGTCATTGAGAAAGCTTCCTCGTCATTTGCAGAGACAAAGTGAAGATCCGGAGACACAGCTTGGCTTGTCAAAGCAGATGGGACCTGATGTTTTCCTATTTGACTGCGGCTTGCAGTTGTTTCCAGTGGCGTCTGTGCAGCGCGTTTCCCCCTGACCTCATTAATTCTCAACATATCCACAGACAGCAAGCGACTATGAGGGACTGCACATTTGAATTAGCACAGCCGCACAAGAAACCCAGCCCTCAAACATTAAAAAGAGTAATCAAAGGTTTGGAAATTGCCTGTCTATGGAGATGATATTATAGTGAAAAATATTTCATTTTTCCGTCTTTAACATGCTAACATGTGGAATAAATCATCTTAATGTAGACCATCAGTATTCATATTAATGAAACAAATTCTCTCATGAAAGAGCTTATTTGCAGAGGAAAAGATGGCATTAATATGCACAGTGGTATACGAGACTGGTCGAATTTGCTTTTAGCCGTACAAATAAAAAATAAATAAAAATACAGTATATTTTGGAATACATAATTTTGTGCTTGTCACTTGTCTGTTGGAAAATTAATCAGTCATTTTGAAAACCACATTTAGCAGCTCTTTACATTAAAATACATCTTTGTGGCCTGTCTGCACACAAAGTCTTATTTTCCCGTCTTATCTTTCATTTTAATCATTGGGTTGTTTTTGCTATTTCTCTTCTTTAATGGCACACAGAATTAATCTCTGTCTGCGGCCGACACTGTGTAAATTAATTTCCCATGATTCAGCGGGGTATCAGAGCTCATCTCTGGAGGCCGCTGTCAGTGGTGGCGTCTTCTGGACGCCGACGCGGTGCGTCACCCTCCTCTAATGTCTCACTTGCTTCATCTTCGGGACGTCCATTTGTCAAAGCTGACAGCTCCTGGCAGTGGCATCATTCCTGCCTTTATCCCTCTGTGATTTATGTCCGCGGCGCATACTCTGAATGTCTCAAGGCACCTGGCTGCATCGGTGCTCGAGCTGTTATCTCGCACACACCTGGGCCCCTCTGTCCCACGCTCTCTCTCTCCCTCTCTCTCTGTGAGCAGAATTCAAACTTATCACCCAGTCTGCTCAGCAATGGCATGGGACAGCGCCTGAGTGCAGCATGAAGACTCCCATGTACCGCATTTATTCACATGCTGTATTTAATTGAGCCTGTGTGATATGTAATCAATACTGACAGAGCTCACCAGCACTCGGATGGTGCATCTCATGTGGCACATTGAACTTTAATTCACTCTAATGTCATTGTTGCTACGGTTGCTTACGCAACATGTTGATTCAGCACTGATCATCGTCTCCCCACACTTGGCCTCTCCCTGTGCCTCAGGCTGCCTCATTCTGCCACTACCCTCTGTTGTGCCATGGTAATGGTCAACCTATTTACTTCACCTCCCTCTCAAAAGGGAAATGACACCGAACTGCCTCACCTCAGGCATTAAGCTGTCCACGGAATTACTGCTCACTCTGAGACATTTACTTGTACCATTCCAGTAGGATATTTTTGTCAATTCCATCAGTCTATACTGTGCTTCATTTAGTTTATTTTAGTGCATTCTTACTTTATTTAACTCTTTGGTGATTGCCCTTAAAATGTACTTTTATTGGGAGTTTAACAAAGGAGGATATAGCCTCTGAAGTATACAACCTCTTTTATCATGCTATGCATAATTTTAAAGGTTAATAGATGGACATCAACAATTTATTATCAAGTGATAATGTATGCTAATGTATGCTAATTTGCATAATTAGAAAAATGGAATATGCCACTTCGCTGCTTTATACAATTTTGAAAACAGTTCAAATAAAAGTTGTAGCTAAATATCCAATCTATATTTAGGAAGCATTTCAGTGGAATACAATAAGTTCTTCCAAAAAAAATGGCAAATCAAAAAGTACAAAAAAGTACTCATTATTCAAAAAATCCCAATCAATTCAATGTTCAACACACTCTTCTGCTTATATGAATATGTAAAAGGTCATTTATTTGTGGACATAGTCCTTGCTGTGCCATACTTGAAAACAATTTTTGTTTGAGTGCAGTGCAAGTATACTCCACACTGAGGTGCACTGCAGTATGAAACCACTTTCAGCACCTGCTTGTTGGTTTCATAGCACACCTTGCAATTCCTTTTAGCCTCTGTGAACTGGGGAATGTGAGCTATTTCAAAGTTACCTGGCTCTTTGGCAAAAGGATTGAACACTGGGGGGTGTTCCATATTCATCAATATCAACAAGCTGTCCCACCAGCTCTTCTCTGAACTCTCTGTTGTTGAGAATTTCCTTGGGGACGCTTTAGCTCCTCCACATCCGGATGTTCAGCACAGTGTAGCTGAAATAATGTGAAGCCATTGACGACAGCTATATCTATCATGTGAAAGAAAAGTGTTTTCCATCACCGCCTACACTTTCTTAGAACTGTGTTCTGTCCAATGATTTGGTCAGACCGATCCAAACCATTCATAAAGCTATTGCAATCATTAAACTCTAATATTCTGCCATCCGTTGTCAACCTTTTATTTTCTGTCTACCATAACAAGATCATTGGCATTGTGGATGATTGTCGAAATGATAACTGGTCTGTTATCATTTCATTGTTGAGCTAAGCAGGTCCCATCATTTATCCACCTCATTGCTCCTCTTTCTTTTTCTTTTGCCATACCTTTCCCATTTTCATGGACTGAGGGAATGCTATACTATTTTTGGCTGCCGTTCCACAAGAAGGAATCATAAGGTTGAAGAGGTCCTTGACAAGTTTTGGTGAGGTGTAGAAATTGTCAAAGTACATGTGATACCCTTGGTTTATCAGTGGGCGTGCAACTTTCATGACAACATCATATCCCAAACCATATTCACTTGGCCCCTGTTCAGAATTTCTACTGCCTGAATATACATCAAAGGTGTATGTATGCCCACTTGCACTATCGGCAAGAACCCATAGTTTTATCCCCCATTTTGTGGGCCTGGTCTTTATGTAGTGCCTAATTCCAGAACAATGCTTGGATTTGACTGTCCTCTCATCCACGGCCACTTTCTGATAAGGTTGGTATAGGTCCTTGCATTTGTTTTTGAATTCATTCAAAAAGGTACTGACTTTACAAAGTCTATCATTCTCATTTTCTGCACCTGGGTAAACAACATGTAACATACCCATCAAAGCCTTGAAACTGTCTCTACTCATAATGTATTTAACCATGCAACCAAAGACCATTTTGAGCATATCTGAATATTGGGGGATATAATGTTTTTGTGCTCCAATAATCATGGAAAGAGCTTATATATATACAGTATATGCCATTTATCAGACGCTTTTATCCAAAGCGACTTACAGTAGTGGATGCATACATTTTTCAGTATATGTGGTCCCAGTGGGAATTGAACCCACAAGTGGGACCCACAACCTAAGCGTTGCCAATGCCATGCTCTACCTACCGAGCCACACAGAACCAACTGTTACCAGAGCACAGTATAATATCAAAGCAATGAGTTTTGCAATTTCATCAGGTGTTGTTTCCTTCCGTGCACCATAGTATGGCTTGTTCACGATTGTTTCCGAGGATAAGAATTTGTGTGGTTGCAGATCTGTAGGATAAGTGCATCTGTAAAGAACAGCTTGAAAAAGTAAATTGCCCTTGTCATATCACCCCTGAGGACTGGCATATGCAGGTGAAGACAAGGTGGACGGTTAGATAAGAATGCTGGGAGCTGATTTGAAGTGTCAGGGTCATCATGGCTTGTAAAAGGCTGAGCTGCATTTGGAGGGGCCACTCTCCAAGGGCTTGCATCTCTACCCCTTCTTCTTCCTCTACCTCTTCCCCTTCCTGTAGCTCTTCCCTGTCCACGTCCTCTTTGACTGACACCAATATCAGAGTCAGTATCACTGTCATCCTCGAAATGTTGTGCAGGATCCATGTAACTAGATTCAGGATCATCATCACTGAAATATCAAAATACATAATACTAGGTTACTGCAAAATCATAAAAGACAAGCCTCAATAAAATAACTAAACAACTACCTCAATGATACAAAGTTGATCAATGACGTCATACAGTAAGGGAAATAAAGTGTATTTTTCACCGTACTAAAGCCAATAATACATCCATTCACTCAAATTACCCCCAAAACAACAAATAATACAACAAAGCAATTGGAAAGTAGTAGAAAAGTAATTTTTACTTCCTTTGGTGTCTAAAACACCTAAATAAATTGATAGATGTAGCTCAGAAACCAGGTAAAATTTGTCTATTTAGAAAATGTGTTTATGTCGGTTTAGATTATAGACTTACCTAATATATCAAGTTGAAACACCATCTAGCTCAAACTCCTGTTTTAAATATATAATGAGCGCAACTTTTTTTAATGAAAGTTTGTGATCTCTTACTTCAAGATGCCATTTTTATTTTAAATATATAATGAGCGTCACGTATTCACTCACCTTACAAGTTCTGCAGTGACCGGATAGTTTCAGAGTGTGTAGCATTTAAAATTTTATTCAGATTAGAGAAGCGGTAGTTCTTATAGAGATGTTTTACGTCATGGTTCGAATTCGACCATTGTTCGAAATTGCAGGGGCCGTCACCAAAGGGTTAATAAGCAATTTCCTCACCACTTACAAGCTTATATTATTAGAAGTAAAACTGTTATTCTAGATGTGTTTTTATTAACACTGTTTTAGATGGGTCCCACTTTACATTAAGTGGCCCTATTACACTGTACCTACATAGTTGAGGATTTGAGGAGTCTTTGTCACTGAAGCTCCTGCCAAACGTGCCCCAACAATCACCCCTCTTCCAAAGTCACTGAGATCTGTTCTTCTATCCATCGTAGCCAAAATAATGGGCAACTGGGCCTGTGCAGCATTTTTATACATGGCCCTAAGCATGATGGGATGTTAATTGCTTCATTAACTCAGGAACAACATCTGTACCGAAGCACCTGCTTTCAATATAAGAACATAAGAATACATAATGATGAAACAGGCCGTTCGGCCCATCTAGGCTCATCATGTCCTAATCTAAAGAGTATCTAGTACTACATCTAGCCTGGACTTGAATAGCCCAAGCATTTCTGCCATAAGAACATAAGAATAAGATACTTTTTATCCCTCATTTACTCAATAGTTTCCTTTCTTTTCATAGTTACCTGCAGGTAGGTACAGTCTACCTACTATGTACTTATATGTAGCACTTACAACATTAAAACCTGTTTGCGGTTTAAGCAGTTACACACGTGTAACAATGATTGTATGAGTTGATAAGTTGTGTAAGAGTTGTAACTAACTAACTAACAAGTGAATCAGCACAAGGAACTTCCCACTCAAGGTATTGGTGTCCAAAACATGGGTCAATGATCAATGGAGCACTGCTGTTATTTATGTGGGTTTTGCATTTAATAAATATGCTTTTTTTATGTGAGAGGATAATAAGAAATTGTGGGTTCATCTGTAACTGCTGAAGCTACCACCACCAATAAAGGAAACACCAACATAATGTAACACCAACATAAACCAAACATCACAAGTGTCTTAATACGGGCATTGGGCCACCACAAGCCACCAGGACAGCTTCAATGCACCTTGGCATAGATTCCAGAGATTCAGAATCTCCCATAAATGTTCAGTTACGTTGAAATCTGGTGACTGAGATGGCCATAGCATATGGTTTACTTCGTTTTCATGCTCAGCAAACAATTCAGTGACCACTTATGCCCTGTGGATGGGGCATTGTCAACCTGTACATTGCTACTGTATAATTACAATGCTAGCTTACTATCATAGTTCTTACTAAATATGTTCACAAACTTTGTTTACTGTTTTTCTTGCTAGCTTAGTAAAAGTTAGGTTTATGGCCTTTTGTATTTCCTATGTAGGTGCAGTGTAAGTACATAGGTATTAGGGCCAATGTAAATTGGGACCATTTTGGATAATACATATTATATAATGAATAATGATTTAGGGTTCATAATGTGTAATAAATAATACACCTACACAATACAGTGATTCCTGGTAATACCTGAGCCTGCTAACCTGAAGAGCTCTGGACAGTCAATCTTTCTGACCAGTGAGTACCACACTTTTTATTTACCAAATGAACTTAATAAAACTGAAAGTAATATATGTATGTTTGCATGTGTTAACTGTTTTTTTAATCTTGTGATGTGTCATCAACATATATAAACTTCAGGGTACTAATAATAATAATAATAAACTTTATTTGTATAGCACCTTTCATACAACTCATTGCAGCCCATTGTGCTTCACAAAGAACATATAATAATAATAATGATTTAAAAAATTGTGATATTAGGAATTGTGATTAGTACAATTCCTAATACAAACATAGTAAAATGTAATGTCAAATGAATAAAGAAATGAAAAATACTGAAAGGATCAGGAAAAAATAAAAGCAAGATTAAGAATGAATCAAATAAAATACAAAATAACGTCAGGTACAACCCACCGGAAATCGTATCGCTTGTAACGCAAAGCTTGCACAGAGAAGAGCAGCAGTCATTTTAAACGTCTATTAATAAATGTGAAGCGCTATCATAAAATGTATTTCTTTTTCTTTTCCCCCCACGTTTGGGTTTATGATCCAGAAACGAAATCCCACGATGCCTGGGGTGAGAGAGACGTGAGAATGAGCCGAGTGGGCCGCAGCCTCACATCAGGGTCGGGATGATTCACGCGTGGCGCAGTTGGGAGCCAAAAGCAGCCTTATCTCCGCGCTGCAGCGCCTCCAAGATGCCGAGAGGAGGCCGGGACATCAAAACAAGAGGGAGATGACAGCGAAAATCGAGACGCCCGGGTGAAAAAGCCCACGTGAAGTTGAAAAGTTCGATTGCGAGATCTCTAGACAGTGCAGCTGCTAAATCCGCTAAAAACCTGTCACTGGATTGATCAAAGCGTTTTTTTTATGTGAAATAAAAAATACAACACCTCCCAACACATACACGCTCTCATACACAAATGCATACATATACAGTGTGATTTCAGGGGCACATCCATTTTTTATCAATTTCCCTCAAAGCTGCAAGATGCTTTATATACAACTGCATTTATTACAGTGTACCTCTCCATTCAGTCCCAAATGTTACCAAATACAGTTGTATTGAGCAATAAATGAGTAAGCCAGCAGGGCGTAATTAAATTGCTTATGCCGTGGGTTCACCTTTAATTAGGGCTGTCGTTACTTGAGGGACAGCAGGAGATGACTGTGTTCCCCGACAGGAGGTGTCAATCCAAGCTAACCAAAGCAGGGCAGGGCACATCAAACTCCCCTCAGTGTGGCTGAGCCCTGCCCCAGCAGCATCAAGGTCAGGTTAGGAATGAGCAGATCTGATCCATCCCTAGTCAAGCCTGACAAGTATACTGGTTCCATGCTGGCACAAGATCGCAGAACTCCCATACAGCACCTCAGAGCAATAGAGAATAGGATATATGTAGAATTTCTGGCGATGGCCTTCATAATGTTCAAAAGAGGTAATTGTCTTTTTCTCCACCTTTCTTGGCTGTTAGCCTAACACATAGAAAAAAAAATCTAAACATAATCATGATGTTTGTGCTTCTCACACACAAGCACAAACACTAGTACGCACACACGAACAAACATGTAGACACACACGCGCGCGCACACACAAGTGAGCACAGCCTGGAACATCTTAGACCGTTAGAGGCGAAGCCTGCTCGTGTTCCCTGGTGGAATATTGGGATGGAATCCGGCTTTGATCTCTCCTCTCAGTCCGACAGCAGAATGTTGACATGAAGCTCCACAATCCCGGCTAAGCCAGTTAGCACAGACAGCACAGCTTGCATGATGGCACCAGGATGTGGGCTCAGCCACAGAGAACTCTGGTAAAGTTGGCTGAACACAATTCTACAGTAATAGACACAGAATTCCCTATTAAGAAATGAGCCAATAAATGAACAGATGCATGAATGAATAAGCCAAGCTTTACATGCATTGTAGTGTGCAGTCTACAGTAATATAAAAAACTCAATAATGCATTAAGGATATCAGCAGTCTTTCCCAGTTTAGTTTAGTTGGCTAAACAGGCAGGATTACGCCTCTACAGGATCCATTTTGTCCCCTTCACATGCCTTTCCCTTCTCTGTTGACAGTACTTGGATGTATTCCCTCACAGATTGGGATGGAAACAACATCTGATTTTTCAAGGTTCTTGAAAAAAGGATCTAGCTGTTTTAAACATTTTTAAAAAAACATGTTTTCATTGATAAGCCGCAAATGTTTTTTTAAACATTTGTTTTTACAAATATCAGTGGATATTTTTTAATGTGACTAATATTAATCACATTAAACATAAAGCACATGCATTCATACTCACAGGAAATGGGGGTGCTGTGGGTGCTACAGCACCCACTGTCATGAACAGTTTTCTTATATAGTACATATATCATATTTAAAACCAAGACAAAAGTGAGTGTGCATGTGTGTCTGGGTGATAATCGCCGTGAAAATGTGGGAAGTGCTGAACAGAGGTTAAAAATAAAAAACATTTGATCAACCAACCACCTGATCGTTGTGTGGGAAAAAAAATCTGTATCAGCGTAGCTAGCAATACAAGCAAGCGAGTTAGCTAGCTAGCTATCAAAAAGTAACTTGAAGGAAGATATCATGTGACCTTTTGGAAAATGGTGGTGTGAACCTTCGATCTGTCCCTTCCCGTCCGTTATATGCATATTTTTACAAATTTTACAGAACTCCTCACGCAGTTGGTAAATAGGTACTGTTTATTGAGGTTTTGAGATGTCACAGAGCTGGGGTTTGTCCCACACCTGACACTGACACATACCCTCCTAAGGAAGGAGGAAAAGTTGCTCAGTCAGAGCTTATGGCATTTCTGTAAACGGGCACAGAAACTACATACGTTTTTTGAGTCTTGGTTCAGTTGCCTGGAAGACAGTTGAGCTCGATGCAGTCGGAACTGACAGCTCTATTAAACAAGCTAAAAGATATGAAAACAAACTTGAACTTGAATATAAGGTGGAAAACGCTAAGCTTACGTCCATGTGCTGCTCCAGAGATGAGCGCATGGAAGCCAAAATGGCGGTGTTGGAAGACTGCAACCACAGATCAAACATCCGTGTTATCGGTCTTAGCGAAGGTAGTGAAGGCTCAGATGCAGTGGCCTTTTTCACTGGACTTCCTGTGTGGTTCCCTTCTCTGGTCGGCAAAAACTGTGAGATTGCGCGGCCTTGTCACATATATGGCGACAAGAATGATAGTGGAGGCCACAGGCCGAGAACCCAGATTTTTTCCCTGCTCCGCTACCCCGATCGCCAGGCTATTTTGCAGGCCGCCAGGAAATACCCTCTGATTATGGATGGAAAGGAGATTCCCGTTTTCACGGATTACAGCAAACATACAGCCCAACATCGGAAGAATTTCTCCCAGCCGATCAAGCATGTCCGCGACAACGGCGTGCAAGCCTTTCTTCTTTACCCTGTCAGGCTCAAGTTGATCCATGAATCCAAGGCCCATCTCTTGTGGCAGCTATCAAATCTTTGGACTCGCTGTGCCCGGAGTGCCCATCGCGTTACCTCAACGGATAGCAACAACTGACTGCCCGGCACTGCAAATTCCAGTGTCTTTCATCCGGTTTACCATTTTTGTACTCTACTACAGTAATGCTCGACAGGTGATTATGGTATTGCAAGCTTCTCATAGAAATGTGTAGTCAGGCAGGATATAACGTTAATTGTGTCTCATATTTAGTATTCAAACTATAGTAGGCTACTGTGATTATATAAGCTAACCTTAGATACAAGCTAAACTAGCTGACCTCATTGTAAACAGTTTAATACCCAGGTGCACTGTGTCATCCATTATGTTGGTGGACCAGCTGCCTTATTGTTTGCTTCTGTGGGGATTTAGTTATAGGATGGAGCGGGGGGGATGTGCAGGTTTCTCATGGCTGGAACCACCAAGCCCACAGATCTTTTTTGGGGAGGGTGCGCTGAACATTTTTTCCGGTGCCTCTTACGGGGTGGAAGGGCAGGGGGGACTGGGGTTTCTGGGGGCGTTTGGGGAGAAGTGGGTGTGTTGGAGACGTATATTCTTTGTGGTTTTTTGATAAGTGCTTGTTTGAATTTTCCTGACTGTGGAGTGCTGACCGTGTTCATTGTTTGTGCGCCATATCGTTACAATGTATGTGTTTTTGTTCAATTTTAATTACGGATTATGGATAATTATAATCGTTGTTAATTAATGGAATTTAGAGCTAATCATCCTGTGAAGCCAGTACAGTCCTTAGATTACCTTTTTAGGAAGGGTGTTTATATTGCTTGTTTGCAGGGTGTTTATATTGCTCTTATTACCTAAGGACGATTTTTGTTTGCAAAACAAACATTACAAGGTGATTGCATTTTCGGCTGTTAGGAATAAGCAGATGGGTGTTGCTTTGCCCTACCAAATTTTCAGTACTATCACTGGGCCTTTCAACTAAGAGCAATGCGGGTATGGTTACATCCTTTTTGGATATTATTCTCCTTGAGAAAACTACAGCTTAACTTCACAGAGCTTCCCTTAATGCAATCACAGAATGGAATGTGGCTGCAGATGAAGTTGCTAACTTGCAAGCACAAAAATGTTGAATTGTATGAATTGTCTCCAGGGTCAAGGAAAGGGGGTTTGGAAAATAAAAATAACAAAATAAAATGATTAAAAAGAAGTAACCAGAAGAAGTGACACATTGTCAACAATTCCATGTAATGAATTGATTGAGCTGTTGTATTCGTACATTTTTATTCAAAATGTCTCAAAAACATTGCCATCACTTCCTTATCGCCACTACCTCTATCCTCAACCTCAGAGGCACAGGACCCGATTTGACCACAATCACTCCAATAAATTTAGCACTTTGTTGTCTTAATCACCCTATTCATATGGTCCCATGTGACACCCAACGCAGCACACAGAGGGTTCTGAGGCCCTTCAACGATGACTCTGGCCCATTCGCCAATGAGTCGTTGCGGAAGTTAGTGTCAAAATTGCGCTTGAAATAGGCGAGTGCACTTTTTTTGTCGGTTAAAAATCATAATACCAAATGGTGATGAAAATTACTTCTAACAAGTTTTCGTTTTTTCTGCTTTACTCATAAAAGTAAAGCAGAAAATTACTAATTCCATCTGAAATTGGTGATGCCTTTCAATGGTGTAACTTACATCGCCACCAAAACCTTTTCACGTTTCTTTAAGCCAGGTTGGTTTGATAGGTGGAAGTGGTTGCATTATGTCAAAAATAACTGCCTGTGTTCATTGCTATATCTGTGTAAAAGCAGTGGATAAAAAAACTGGTCAGTGATAGTACTATTCAAAACAATACTACTCCCCGTTGCGTTATTATAACGTTATATTTTTTCATTTCGGATTTCAGCACCACGAAGCGAAAACATCTTCCCGCGCCTCTGCATGCATTCTGTTAAAGAAGGCAATGGCCAGCTGAATGCCTGCCTCTCGTCTCTTTGCTGTCACACTGAAGAACTAACGCAACGAGTCAGTCGCTCACTGCCCTGAGAGCGTTTATGGTGTTGGCTGTTGATGAAAGAGTGCACAGTGATTAGCCTCTGTATGATGGAGGGAAAGCCTGCAGATGTGAGAGATACAATTGGCTTTTCCAAGCGTAAATGCCTGGAACCAGGACTACCAGAAGGATCTTTGTCATTTCGTGAGCTGCCCATTGTGTAGTCTCCGCTTTGGCACAAAACCCTGATGTG
This sequence comes from Aldrovandia affinis, assembly GCA_029706075.1. Classification (NCBI taxonomy): domain Eukaryota; kingdom Metazoa; phylum Chordata; class Actinopteri; order Notacanthiformes; family Halosauridae; genus Aldrovandia; species Aldrovandia affinis. Next base: position 4,510,031 of record JAINUG010000045.1, on the reverse strand, counting down.
CACTTGTGTGTGTGATGCAATTTGAAATGGCTGCAGGTGTTTGTTGTAGACATAGCAATCTGAAACAAGTTTGTATTTTGAAGTCATCTGAAATGGTTGCAGGTGTTTTCTTGAAGGGTGCAATCTTCAAATGGCGTATGTGATGTTTCGCTGAAGGCACCAGTAAGAAATGTATTACAAAATGCTGTCTCTATTTTTGTTTTAAGTACACTATGAACAGAAAATTCATAATTCATAATAAAACTATAATTCATACACTGTTAGATTAGTATGTAATCTTTGTGTTGTGGGGTAACCCTGTGTTTATACAAGCTGTAGATGTTACAATAAATGAAAAGATCAAATAACTAGCAGTAATGAAACAGCTAGCATGACATTTCTTACAGACCAATCTTGAATCTAAGGTAATACCTTATTATTTTCGAGATTCAAGACCATTTGTCAAGAATGAGCTATTATTAAGCATATGTCACTGTTTTTAACTTTGTCCTTTTTCTTTTTGCTACATTTTTATATTCAGTCATTCTTTAGGTAATGACCAAAAATTACAACCATGCCCCTAACACAAAAGGCTACATATATACATGAATTGATCCCTTTAAAAACATAGATGAAAAACATTGCTTTGATATGGGGCTTAATATATAAATTATATACCAGATACTGTAGCAGCTGATCAAATCAGCAGATTTAGCCCTGTAGTTCTAATGTTTCCTCTATTTTTCTAAAAGAACGTATTTGTCACTGTCTCCTGCTTTGGCATCACACATTGTTGTCTAAGACACTGCATTGTCAAATGCAATTAGTCTGTAAAGCACAACAATGATTACATTTGATTTGCTGAAAAAATAAATGCAGTGCCATGTTTTGCCCACAAAAATGAACTTCTTATCGGTCTCTCCAATTACACCTGCTTTTGATTGCTTCTTTATAAATGGGTGTCCCTGGAGACTCAACAACTAGAGAAATAATCATGTGCATTGCATCCTTAAGTTTTGAAACCCTTAAATTAGCAGCAATAGAGCTTCCAGCAAGCTGAGGAATTAAACAGCACCTCTTTTTTGGTTTTTTTTGTTTTTACAAATCACAGGGAATTGGACAATTTGGGGCTTGAAGCACCATTGAAACTTCATCCAATCAGAACACGGTATACCACAAGCATTAGTTATTTTGCAAATGATGGGATCTGTTCTATATTTTGTCATTTGCATACTTCTCAGCTTGGTGCGTTTAATGGCAGTAGAACTGTAGCTGATAAAAAAAACTGATGGACACTCAGTCATCATCTATATGAAGATACTGTAGGCGAGTGCCGGTATTCAGTCCAATTTTAGGAGACGCGCTCAGCATGATTCTGTTGCTCATCCCTCACTCCTTGTTTCCTGGCTAAATGCTGGTGGCACACATTCAAGAAGATCTTCAGAAAAACTGGTTATAAAACCAGCTCTTGGATATGAGTGAAGAGAGTATGCCGGAGATACCGTTCTAATTTCATAACTCTGCACAGTGAATGGACCACAGCCTTTTGTTTTGTTTTTTTACTCAATTTCTCTGTGGATTATTGCCCAGATCATCCCCTGACTGCCCCCAAAAGTGATCCCCTGCCTCGCTGCCCTAGTATTCCGCTGTTCAGAACACTGGGCCCTTTAAATGGATTTATGTGACATTGATGGCAAAGGGCGCCTCAGACAGAGGCTCTTAATATTTACAACAGCTGGAGACAGAGAGGACCAGACCACTTAGCCCTGACAGCGCACTTTATCCTTGAATAAACTCACCTGGAATTGAGTGCCATTATACGCATATGTCACCATGGAGGACCTTCTCCAACAACGAGAAATGCAACAAATTAGTATGTGCAGCGGCGGTTTCTCCTACCCATTTACATTACATTTACATTTTAGGCATTTAGCAGACGGTCTTATCTAGAGCGACTTACAGTTTACATTTCTTTACATACAATCCACTTATACAGCTGGATATTTTCACTGAAGCAATTCAGGTTAAGTACCTTGCTCTATCTAGGGTACAATGGCAGTGTTCCACCTGGGAATTGAACCAGCAACCTCTGAGTTACAAGTCCAGTTCCCTAACCATTACACTACCCTTGCATGCATTAGCTACTGTTCCTTTCTTGAGTCTGAGCTGAATCAAAATGCATGCCATCATTGAAACCACTTACCTTAGCAGCGATGTCTGCTCATGAATGACAAAGGAAAGCCTTCATTTCCAGTCATATAGAACAGACATCATTCCTGCGCAGTATGCAAAGCAGAAAATAGAATTTGCGAAGCTGCTTGAGCCCGCATTATTAAAAATGAAACATTCTTAAACGATTTAACAATACGTTTTGGGTTAGTTTCGTACATTTGTTCCTATATTGTTAAACTGATATAATCTGTTTTGTGCTAAAATTGTACAAATATATGATAGATTATGCATGACATGCCATTTTCTCTGATACCGTTTGCGGGTGTCTTTGAATATTTAATAAGTCACTTCTGACAGGGAGAAGATGAACGTTTTGGCGGCGCACGACAGCACAACTCGGACTTCTGTCGTTGCCCTAGGTGACATGCCACAGATTTCGCTCCGCTGCATCACACCAAGCCTCTTTTCATTACACAGAGAGGCGCGGCCCCTCTGCTGTGTTATGCCAGCCCAGCAAAAGAAAAAAAACTACAAGCACAGCCATGGGGAGGAGCACAAACCCGTGCGGCAACCTTTAGATGTCAGCGAGATGTTCTCCATAAATCTTTGTCATCGCGGCTGTCATGGCAAAGAAAGGCACCAACACTTTGCAGAATCTGGGAGTTTGGCTTTTTGTCACAGCTACCCGAGGCGAAGATGATTAATGGGGCCGCAAAATCGAGTGCGCGTGCGTACTGAACGCACACATTCCAGGCACCCGCCAATCACCCCACCACTTTCCAGGACTTATTTTCTCCTGCGTTCACTGCTGCACCCCACGTTGTACAGCATGGCGTATAATTCATTCCATGTGTACATTGTCTGTGAGACATACAGTAAATGGGGGAATAAATAAATAAAGAAATAACCCAGATGCTGAAAAGTGGTAATCTCGGTTTTGACATATGGAATAAGTGGGGGCCATAAATCACGTGTGACAGATGGGACTGACTGTAGCTGAATGCTCGCTGTGTGTATAAGGGCTTCATTCCGTTCTCCGGACCTGGGAATTGGACCTTACGACCGTGCTGCTGTTTGCTACCTCACCTTTGCCCGGTCGTCCGTAAACACCTCAGCCAGCACGCAGAAGCGTTCCCAGGGGAACCATGCTGGGATAATGGAGAGACACTGTAATGGAGAGATTCTTCAGCAGGGGCTTGGGGCTTGGGGTTTAACGGGTGGAAAAGCCTAGCATGATCCTAAATCTCACATACCACTCTAAAAAAGACTTAATCCCAGGGAGGCCTGAGGTGCAAGTTTTTCATGTCCACGCGGCAACTTTACCAAATGTCGTGACATTATTTACCCCCGGAAGAAGATAGGAGATAGGACTGGGGGCCAGAGCTAATCCCTGGGAGAGGGAATGATCAGAACTGCAGCTGTTGATTCTGCGACAATGTGTGAAACAGGGCAGCAGGAGTGAAGGCAGTGCAGAGTAGCAAGGGAGAAGGTGATTAATTACCTAGGGTAACACAGCACCCCAAAGTGGAGCTGGCCAAAGACACCCCCGGCCCCCCCCTGTAAGAGACAGAGATTCCGACACTTGACTGTGGGCTCACAGCTGTTGTCTGTCTCTCTCACAGCCAGAATCAGCACCCGCTATAATTGCAACATAAGTTTGTCCGTAATGAATGCCTTGCTGCACATCCTTAGTCCCTTACACAATTATCCCCACTGCTGCAGCCCGTACTGATGTTGTTATGCTGAATAAATAGAAGCCATAAATCAATTTGAAAATAATTACAATATAATACCGTAATCAACTCAACGTCTGTGCCAAACAAGAATCCAGCTTTTTCTTTTTCAGCAGTCATTTCCATTGATATTGGTGTGTTGTGTTTCTTCAGATGGAAATGCAGCATGCAATGCAATTCACATTGATTCTGCGGCCTCTATTAGTAATGGGGGGCTCGTATGGACCCCCGCGGGGCTCAATCCGCTCTCTGATTGTGCACATGACCCTGCGCATTCGTTACAAGCGGAGTGGAGTCAGCAAGGCATGTCTGATAGCGAGGGACGCTGCACATACTGCACTCAACACATGGTCCGTCGCTGCCTGCAGCCAAGTCCAGGTCACTTCAACGGCACAAATAACACACACACACAACAATTTGCTTTGAAAATGCAGCGCTTGCTAAAAATACATTTCATTTTATTTAGCGCTTGCTAAAATACATTTCATTTTGATTCAGCACAAAAAATGTGCCATATGGGTTAAATGTTACAACCCCTTGATGCCTTATTTGATAAAGTCAAAACTGCATTTGTGAACAGAGGAATAAACGGAGGGTTATAGAGGAAGTTCATTTCCTTTTGGCCGTCAGCTGAATGCGTCATCAGGCAGATAAGGCCCAGGCCCCACAGTGCACATGGGCTGTTCCGCAACAGCCCCTTTGAAGAGAGGAGGCCACTGCTCCAAGTGCCTAGAGACCTGCAGAGGAACACCGAGGCCGGTGAGTTTAACTGACACGGAGTGACAAATGAGCTCTGACAGGAAGGGGAGCACAGGGGAGCACACTACAGATTTGTACAAGCGCTGCTGTTAGTCGCCTTTGAGTTCCAGTCTGCAGCACAAATGACTGAGCATCCTGTGTGTGTGTGGGTGTGTGTGTGTGTGTGTGTGTGTGTGTGTGAGCCTGTGTTCACATGTGTAATAATGTGCGTGTTTAAGAGTGTGTACGGGTGTGTGGTTCATGTTTGTGAGTAAGTGTGTGTGTGTGTGTGTGTGTGTGTGTGTGTGTGTGTGTGTGTGTGCCTTCGCGTCTGTACTTTATGCATTTACAGGCCTACACTGCCAGGGCTCAGGTATCGCTGTCTGTTTCACGTCTCACTGGCCACACAATTACCAACGCTGAATGTATTTATTGAGCGCGCGCAGAGCGTATTTTCTGGTATCTTTGGTTTGTTTGCTGTTGATGGCACTGAAAATTTTGATGGATGATCTTTTCAGGCGTGCAAAGCCTATTCCTCAGTTGAAGTATACATGTTTATCCTCAGTTTTGTTAATGCAGAGCGATGTGTTTATCAAGGAGCATCGTTGTGTAGCAAAAGCTTTGCAGCCGGTATCGCATTTCATCCGTGCGCTTTTAAGATAAAACACTGCAAAAACTCTTTTCATGATTGCTTGCCTCTTGATCCTTGCAAACCCATTCTGTGGAACACTGATCAAGATAAGTCATCCAATTTTACAACCAAACACTTGAGCAGAGCCAGGGGAATATCTCTTACCTTTTTATACGTTCATGCTCTATACTCTGAGTGGGATGGGGAGGATCATAAATACAGCCCTTCTAAAGGTAGAACCACAGACATTAAATAGCGCTATAAAGACAGATCTGACATTTTGATGTAAAGACTTTGAATCTAAAGAGGCTATATGTCAGATGGGCCTGTTTTTACTTTCACTGTAATTCAATTATGAAGGTTGAACTGTAGAGTAGCATATATATATACACGGTCTCAAAAATGTCTTATCAAGTAATCGCTAAAAATGTTGTAATACTGAAACTCTCTTACACTCTGTTCTCTCTCTCTTTTTCTCTCTCTCAGGTGGGCTCTCGTATAATTTTTGTTGAAGCAACTGTGGAGCATGAAATTGTATTAGCCATTGCATTGCATGCCTCACCCTTGGCTGCTGTAGAGATTAATGCAGGCTTTTAGTCCAGGTGATATTTCCCTGACCCCTTTCCCCTCCTCCGTAGTGAGTACCTTTTAAGTGCTTCTGAAGGCCAAGAACAGCCTCCGATGCTACCAGTAAGAGATCACGTTCATTTCCAGATGCAAAATGAAAGGCAAAGACGGATAAAGATCATCACATCACCTACTTTTGCCAGAAAAACATAAAAACTTCAACACTTTGCATTGATAGCAATCACTTCGTCTAGCCAAAAAAATGTACTTTCAAAGAACACACCTTGACTCTAGAGGTACACTTTTGTGTACCTCAGGCCCAGAGGTTTTCCAGGAGCCATTAGTCTACACGCTCAAATACCTGAAACTCAGACACAGTTGACAAGCTGCCTGCCTTTCATCATACTCAACTGATACCTGGACTAGTCTCTTTATTTTACCCGTTAATTATCGAATTATTAAGTAAAACTTGACATCGAGGACAACCAATATGTATTATTATTACTCAGATCTGTTTTGTTTTACTGTGTCACAGCTTATTTTTGTCATCATTGCTCTCTGGGTTGTGCAGAAATGATTTTCTGAGACATTTTCTTACTTTTTTATGAGACCAATTAACTAAGCAAGTAGCATAGTGTTAGCTGTGACTTATTCACACAAACGTTACCTATTAAATGTAGGGACATTAAAATACAGTACCCTTCCAAATTATTCAAGCCATCATAAAGATGTTTGTAATCATTTCCTGACTTGTGGAGGTCAACATCCCTTTATCTTGTTTCTTCTAAGAGCTTATTCACCATGGTGGATGATAAATGGATTGTACAAATGTATTGTCTGTTTCCCCATTTTTATACCCAAGTGAAACAGGAAGTCATGGGAGGACACAATAGAGTCCCCTTAGATTGAAATGAACTTAAAAAAGTAGAATGTTAATGCAGAATTATTTTTGTTGGATTTTATTTAAATTAATTGGTACAGGTGTGAATAATTGTGAAAAACATGACTTGTTAAACATAAGTAAGTATAAAAGCATATAATTTTTTTGAGCATAACATTTAATAATTGTTGAGGGTATATATATATATATATATATCAACTGGTCAGTGAATAATTAATCTAAATCTGATTTATAAAAGCATTGACTATTGTCCATAATTTATTATTATCATCATTATCATTTATTCATATTTCCATAATTAATTTATTATTTTATTCTTTTATTCTTTTATTTTTTATTTGTTTATTCTTTTATTTGTTTATTTGTTTATTTGTTTATTCATATTCATATTCTATTCCTGTTAGCGATTTATTTGCTTATTTAATAAATAGCTTTTTATCATCATCATCTGTGTTATTTCTTAGTATTTTAACAAGTTGGGCTCTACAGACTACATACATTCAAATAAGGTCATGCAATTTATTAAAGAATACATTTGACCAAACCTCATTACACTGCTATCTTGTGCATTGCTGACCAGTTCCTTGTGTGCTGTGAAAACAGGATATCTGACACTACAGTGGCAAAGTCTCTCCTTTTTCAGTCATGTGACACGTGAGGGACAGCTAAACATTAATATAATATTTAATGTTAAAATATTGTCATACATTACACAATGTCATTTAATTCCTCTCGTTGCTTGTGTCCTACTGTGACCCATGATGTTTCAAGAAAACAAACTCCCATTTTTCATTTATAGAAAAAATCTATATATACCAGACTTAATATTAGTATTAAATGCAGGAAGGAATTGAAACTATTCTGAATAATGATCATGATTCTTCTAATGGCATTACGTATTGGAACACCATACTGCAATCATTATTAATAACTTTAATCTGAAAGAGGAGGATAGCAAAACACAGAGGGGATGTGTGAAGCAAGCTCAATGATTAATGTCTCTGAAACTCTAGTCATGAATATACAGCAGCAATGAGAAAGGTATTGATGGTTGATAATGTTTATGCAGAAATAATAAAAATATGGATCAATATTATTATTTTCAATTTAGACTGTACCACCAAATTGGGTGGTGTCATCAACAGATGGAGATTAATAACTCATGTGTTAATTTATCCATATCTACAGGTAAATATGACAAGGGCCAGATTCAATTACAATATTGACTTGTCCTTAAGTAACAAATTGCAAAAACAATGTCAACAATGAATTACCTCCATGTCTAAACAGTGAGATTAGTCATGGAGTGCCTTTAGTGATCCTGTCCCGTAATCAACAATGATCAATATTCTGACATCACATAAGGTTTGTGTCTGAAAATGTTTGATACACTCTCCCTCAATGGATGTGTAAAGGGGGTTGGTCTGCAGCAGCCATTGCTAGTCGCACAGTCAAGGGTTCAGACAGGGGCGAAAATTCACAATCACGCTTCATGTTGTGTAACTTCATATAGACTTTATAAAGCATGCATAACTCTGCCATGAGCATGAAATGACAAAATTAGTCTGTAGTGCTTTATGACTGCTGACTTTCATGTATAAAAATGATACTATTGAAAAATTAGTGAAAAAATGTGATGGCATACTTATAAAGTTATGTATGCTTTATGAAGATCTTGTGAAGTTACGCTTAATGTGTTATAAAATGCCAAATGTTGTATTCTCTGACGCACAGAGCTTTGTAGAATACTTTGCCTATAGAATATTTACTGCTCATTTTCCTGTGCACAGCAGACGTGAATTGTAGAAGACTAGCATGCTCATTCACAAAGAAACAGGTACAAAACTTGTTTATTTTCCCCAATCCATCACATACATTTTGCACAGTCCTATGAAGTGTAATAGATTCTTTGATGTTCCAATGTAGGTAGCCTTTCTGGACCACTTTGGCTTGCACGGCGGACCTGAATTGAGAAGGACAGACATTCTCTTCCAAGGAAAAGTACTGCTGTCAACATGACAAACAGCAAGAAGAGCTACGACCTTGAAGCCCTTCTTCACCTCCGTTTCACACCAGTCACCATACTCCCTCTGAGGGGAAAAGGAAACTGAATTTCTCACGTTGCATCAGAAGATGGATGGGGGTGACGTTACTGGAGAGAGTAAGGTTACTTAATGTAAAATTAAGTGCAAAAAAGATGCTCATAAGAGACAAAGATGGAGGGGTTAATGTGTGAGCAAATCTCACACGGTGACAGGAGAGGGACCATTATCGTGCTGTCCGCGATGGATATTAAATTGAGTCATTTTCCACACATCCAGCTGGCAGCGTGAGATAAGACTCACCCCGCCGAACCCCTGAACCCCACAGTATCCATCAAAACTCTGGCCACGTTGCATTAATTGGAAGCGTACCTTCAGTGCCGCATGCCTTGCAACGTGCCGCGGAGGGTCTAATTGATAATGATTTTGGTGTCAGGAGGCGTCCATGGGGGTTTTGATGTCTTGCAGCGTTGATTATGCCTGCACTGTTCATATTGTGCGCCGAGCACTGCCAGCAACCTGCCACAATATTAGCTATACCAGGGAGGGTCTGAGATTTATGTAATGTTTCTAATACAAACTGTGAGGAAACATGCTAATGTTCTTTGTCATTCTATAACCCTAATGCAGTGGCAGATGTGTCTATTTTATACAGACAGAATCGTAGCGGTGTGTCAGACTATCTGGAGAGCAGGGATGATGTGCTTACATAGCATTATGACTGATGTAAAAAGTTTTGGCAAATGCGGATCTACTATGAATATATTTATACTTGTCTGAATTGTGATAATCAGCTGAGACAAGTCCAGAGGATGGTGTTTGAGAGGCGGTATGTGAGCGGAAGGGATGCACCTGAAAATAAAAGCACCACGTCTGCAGCTGTTTAGTGCAAAGTACTGTGAGGGAAACGCTTTGGAGAGAGAGAGTGTGTTTAAAGGCGAATTCAATTAAATTACTGGATATGCCCTGGATTGTTTGGAAAACCTGTTTTGACCATTGAACATTTGTGGACCCCGACTTGGAAAAAAGCCATTGGATTCAGGACTTTGACAACGAGTAAGGATTGTGGATTTGACTTGATTGCATTACTCCCCTTACCCCTGTTCATTTCACGTAATAAATACATATTTGTTTTGAATTTCTCCTTTGTATGTGAAGTTTTGTTATTGATCATAGCTGTGGGAAACCCCACACCCCTTATCCTGCCACAGAATATACAAGATACAATATGTGACTCCCTATATACAGCAAGTACCTTCTGCAGTTTTAACCACTAATACAATTGGTGTTAATGTCCTGGTTACTGCTTATATAATGCATATTTACAAAGCTGTCCTTTGTTTTTACCAAGAGATTAGGTTTCAGCCACCGTTTGGTTAAATGGAATTAGTATGTGCTGTGACACTAACTGGAATATTACAAATGAAACAAACATAATCACTTAAAGACAACCGCTTTGAAAGCAGGCAAGGGCGTAAAACATAATTAAACAGAAACATAATCATGGCTAAATGAAAAGCTGGCTACATAATTGTGTAATGCTCTCAGTTATTGGTGATACTGTGTGAGTGTTTGAATTATTATTAGATTATCATGGGTCGTGTGGTTGATGTGCTCCAGTGTTAATTGCCCGGCAGCGGAACAATAGCATTGACAATCTTGGAGGGGTGTTCTGACAGTCATGAAAAGTATTGAGTGGCTACTTGTTTTTCCTGCAATTACAGAGCACAAAAGATAAGTTGTTGATATCCATCCATGGCTTCTCATGAATTGATGTTACAAAGTGGTGCCTCAAATTTGAAAGTTGTTTATTTGCTTGGTAGACACCCTTACCCAAGGTGACTTACACAGCGTACTCTTATCCATTGATACAGACTTTTTACATTTAGGGTAAGCTCCTTTCTCAAGGGTGAGAGAGCAATGCCCCAGGATTTGGACCTGCATGCTGTTCCAAACTCGCTGTGCCATGCCGCTGTTATTCATTAATGAGGAAAATAGAAGCCTCTAAGCCCCTCCCTTATAGCCTGTATGTTGCAGTTCCTCTGACACACTGCCACTTTAACATACATTCACTAAATCCCCATCAGGCCACTAACACACCTGCTGTCGAAAAGGGATCCCTGAGCGACAGTAGCAGTTTATTAATTTGGTGTGATTTACCTCTCTGTGCCCTGAGGACCATGTGTCAGAGGACTGGGAGGAGTCGAACTGCACATCCATCACACTTCTCCAAAGTGCCGTGGCAGGGGTCCGTCTTTGCTGGGTCTACTGATTTATTGGTGTTTTTAAAGCCTCGTCATAGGTTTCAGGCCTGCATTGTTGCTGCTGGCCTGACAGCTTAAGAGACAAAGAGACCTAAATACAAATGTAACCCATCACCACCTGCTGGATTTTCCTTGTCACCTATCACACACTAACACACACACACATACATTGGGCTAAATTTCAGGACAGGTGTAAACTCCAGGATAGCTATGATTTTGGTGTCTCAGTGCATCAGTATATGGATCATAAGCATTGTAAAAGCAGCAATACGTTGAGCTCGGGGATGTGTCCATATAAATTACACTCGACATGAGACAGACAAACAGGCAAGGTGGGCATCAGGCTGTGGGCCTGGGAGCTGTAGTGAAATGGGGGCTTCACAGGGGCAGAGATTTCTCGCAGCGAAGGCCGGCGCTGGCGTGTCACTGGCTGACTCATTCCTCGGAGCCGGACACATTGCTCGTGGAGATAAATTTGATCGCTGCTCACTGAGGAGTGCAGTCAAACTCTCCCCTTCTCTACAGAACATTCTGAAAACTCAGCTGTATATATGCTCTTAGCTGCAGATTTGAAGAATGCACAGGTTAAGTGATGGATAACAGGCAAGCGCACTATAAATAAACAGACTCAATGCAGATGACAGAGTTTCCGAATTACACCGCTGCACTCTGATCCAAGCAACAGACCATTACATTAAACGCAAAGCTTCAGTCACAAGTCTAGAATGTGAACACCCAGTACCTCGTCATTATAAACCCAGAGTAAAATTTAATATAGTGTAAACATTCTATTAGTTATTGTTAGGCACTGTGGGTATGTTGTTATCATGCAAGGCATTTCTGTTTGGATCATTGTTTGGCACATTGGCACATTATGGGCCTTTTGATAGGTTAATGTTGCATTCATAGATGCATATTATGCTCTTTGTGCATGTTAGAACAATGTAAATATGTTGTTCTTAAGCATAATTGTACTATGTGTATGCAAATACAGTTATTGCTGTATGCTTACATCTTGCCACTGTTTTTCAGCTTGATGCTGATCAGTGTTTGTTCTGTGCCTACTGTCTGTTCTTGATGTGCTTGTTGCTTTTGTGTTACAAATGAAATGCATCATTCCGTGATGACCTTATAAGTTGCTTTGGAGAAGATCATCTGCCAAATAAATAATACCTAAGACTAAGAATAATGCCATTGACTGTATAAATCCATAATGTTGCATGTTTGACATTTAATTCCTCTAACCCTTCCCACCCCTGCACAAGATGCCTGGAGAATAGGTCCAAACAATCGTGAGGCATCGGTCCAACGTCTCTCCGCAGGAAGCGAATTGCGCCCTGACCCATCAGCATCCTTCTCCACCTCCCCCACGTGTAGGGTGTGAGAAGACTCAAACCCAAGTTTGTTTGCATCGGAATGGCGTTTTTTAACTTTATATTTTTGTAATCCTGCACCATGTTTAATCAAACACGGCAAGAAATAAGAAAAGCGCGACAATTGAAACCAAGGCAGAGATTTTCTGAAGTGCAAGGTGGATATTACATGAACACATTGTATGCTTTTGTCTGTCCTTGGGCTCACAAGTGCTTCCTCCGCATTAAATGTGAAAATGTACATGTTATCTGTATCTCCGCAGTGTGGATCTGTTCCTCCCTCAGCAGGAGTCCTCACTGTTCACATCCCCCACCATTGATTGCATGATGTCCACGCTGACGTCTGAAGACAAAATCCTGCTCATCATTGTGCCATATATCATAAATATGATATACAGTACATATTTCTCCCGTTTACCAATAATCACATTTATGCCAGAACTGTCACAGTCTCGAGTTACGCATGATATATAAAAATAAGAAAGTTCCAAGGCGCTCACGTAAATAAAAAGCCTTAATTCCTTGAGCGTGGGGCTGATCACCCTGATGAAAGTAGTTTAGGTGCAGCGCATCAGTCTCGAGCAATTTTGTAGCATTCTAGCCTGAGGAATAAAGGCTTTTTATTCACATGAGTGCCTTGGAACTTTCTTATTTTTATGTACTTTGTTTCCAGTGAGCAACAGCAGTTATATCGTACCGCACCCTTTAAGCTCACCTAGTACTCCTTTTGCTTAAGTCATTACGCATGATATACCCTTGTTTACGAATAATTAATGGTGCATCTCTACTCCCGATACACATTATTTGTTCCTCCGGTGCGTTTATTTCATTGTCTTTTAATGATCGTGTTTAATTTATGGTGCTGGCCTTTTGTGGCAAACGGTGTAACATAGACGTTATGAAAGGAGACAATGGCTTGGGATGCACTAGCTCAACGGGAAATTGAGCTTTGAAAAACAAATAAATCAGGGCTCATACGCTTATGCGATGCATTTCAGATGCTTTATTCCTTTGTCTCATTTTATAAACCCACCTGTTTTGAATATTTTAAACAGGTACTATTTCTTTTTTTGTTCTTTTTTTTCCTAAGTGTTACTCCTACTCCTCCTTGAAAAATACCAAATATACAATAAAAATATACATTAGCAGAAACAAAAGCATATTTAAAAACAAAAATTAAAAGCAAATTATACAAATAATATCATTAATACAAAGTGCAAGATCACAAGTATGTCATGTGTAGCAAGGTGGCAGTGAATCAAACATGGTAGTAAACAGGGAAAAACCAGCAAAACATGGCATCAAGTGGTTCAGCCTACATTATAGGCCTGTTTAAACAGTCTATATTGAGTCAGCAGATCTAATCTCAGCAGGAAGGACATTCCAGAGCCTGCGGGCCACAGAGAAAAATGCCTGGTCACCCATTGACAAACTCAACATACCATTAGTAGATGGTATGGAAAGGTTATCAGAGTCTGATGACCTTGGAGGGTGGGCTGGGATATAGTAATAGAGGAGTTGACAAATGTTGTCTGGGGCAAGATGGTGATGGGCTTTGTAGGTGAGAAGGAGGACCTTGAAATCAATCCTGGCTTTAATGGGGAGCCAGTGAAGGTTGCATAGAATTGGGGATATATACTCTTTGCTAGATGTGCAAGTAAGTAATCTAGCAGCTGAATCTTGCAACTGGAGTTGTGAAAGAAGGTTTGAAGGAGCACCTGTAAGTTGCAATAGGCATGGCGAGATGTGATAAAGGCATGACCTGGCTTCTCAGCATCTGAGAGGGACAGGAATGATGTAATACAAGACATGTTACAGAGAACAATTACACTTTATATGTGGCTGGCAGGTGAGAAATTAGTCAAAGGTGATGCCTAGATTTATCATGATAGGAGAGGTTTGCATTTTGTCATTGCCTAGGCCTATTGAGAGGGAGTAAACTTTATTGGAAATGGCCCTTGTCCCAATTACTATCAGCTCAGTTTTGTTGCAGTAAAATTTTTGGAAACTGTGCTGCATCCAGATTTTTATGGCTTCCAGGCAGACGGTGAGTTTAGAGCTCACCTCAGCAGAGCTACTACTTTTGGTCCTGTCATAAATATGGTTGTTGTCTGCATAGACGTGGTAGCTAAGCCCAAAGCTGCGGATGAAATGACCAAGGGGTAATAACAGTGGACCAAGAACAGAGCCTTGTGGAACACCTTGTGTACAGGTGCTAGGCTGGACTTACACTGGCCTAATTTAACAAACTCATGTCTGTCATTATAACTTAGGAGAGCAGTGCCAGTGATACCAAGGATGTTTTCCAGTTTAGATAGTAAGATTCAGCAGTAGAAGAATACTTCAAAACCCTGAGTCAGCTGCCATGAGTGTGTCATTACTCACAAAATTTGGGAACACTATCGCTTACTTGGAATACACATCCCCTCCGCCCCTCTCCTCCTGCATTTAGTTTAATGGACTAAGAACTCAAACATCAAAAGCATCAATTTTATTCATTTGTATCAGCTCACCACGACAAAGTGTTCATCAGCTCTGTAAAGCCGGCAATTACTGTGAGCAACGAAGGCATAGCCTGATTAAATATTCATTTAAAGATTTTTTAATGTTTGATGGGCCCAAAGTAATAAAAAGGTCAGGCTTCAAACAGACCAAGGCAATTTTTCTCTCAGCACGACATCAGTCAACTATGGTCCTTCTACCATTTTATTTACAGATATAACTTCAATCATTCATTATCTAACCTGTTTATTCCTAGTCAGGGTCGCAGGGGGGGCTGGATTGGGCGAGAGGCAGGAATATACCCTGGACAGGTCACCAATCCATCGCAGGACACACACACCATTCACTCACACACTCATACCTATGGGCAATTTAGACTCTCCAATTAGCCTAACGTGCATGTCTTTGGACTGTGGGAAGAAATCGGAGTACCCAGAGAAAACCCATGCAGACACAGGGAGAACATGCAAACTCCACACAGAAAGGCCCCGGCCAGGAACCAGAAACCTGAGACCTCCTTGCTGTGTGGCAACAGTGCTATCCACTGCCCCACCATTCTGCCCCAGATATAACTTACACAACATTAATGTCAGGAAGTAGTTCCCAGACATTCTGTACACCGTTCCCAGACACATCTTACTGTAATATGCCACCCTGAGTATCTCCTATAGATGTCCCATGTGAACCACATAACCCTATGAGTACATCTACTCCATTTCAGCAACAGCAAATGTGAAATGAGGCATTAGATTATAGATAATATTGTATGTGAGGAATTTAAAAATGAATATTATAAAAGACAAGGTTCCGGTCCTGCATTGATTGGTTGATTAGTCAACCAGACTTTCTGGCAGTGCTAATAATCATGATAAAGTACGGTTAAATAGAATGTTTCTACATAATTTTAATATCGTTGCACCTTCCACTTATATAACCATTCTTATTAAACATTGTTAGCTCTCATTCATAATACAAATTTGGACTGTTATAATCTCATTCAGCCGCCTTGAATCAATATCCAGATCCTCAAAGTGGGTTGTCCAATGTTTCACTTATTAGAGTACAGAGAAGAAAATGGCTGTTAACATCAAAACAACAGTGTACGGCAAAACTCACTTGATGCTTAGTGACTGAATAATTTCTCTAGGGGAAAAATACACCTTATAGTCTGTTAAAGTTTTCTTGTGAGTCTATACAGATATCTCTTTATGGATCCATTTTATAAAAAAGATATGGTACTCAAACCAATGTTATATTATGAATATCATCAAGGCTGGGGGGTTGGCCCCTAGCTGTAACAGTATTCATGATATAACACGGGTACCATATTGCTTTATTGCAAAATAAAACATTATTTAAGGATTGTAATCAAGCAAAAGGAGAAAGAAACCACACACAAAGGCAACAGAACAGCTGTGCTCAACACAGTCATATTGCAACAAAGTCAGCCATACAAACTTCTAAAGGTTTTCCCAGTCTTTGTTGTCCTCTCATCACTCTCCAACTGTCCCCCATATATTTAGAGAAAGCCCACCTGAACCTCTATTTTCCAGAAAATGAACATCCTTGTTTTGTTCATTTTAAAACCTTTGATATTTGCCACAAAGAGTCAGCTCACTTTTGTTTTAAATGTGTAAGAAATGCTAGTTCACAGGAGCAAACTGAAAGGCCACTGAGAGGCACTGAGATGGCGTTTCCTGTCCCGAAGGTGCGTGCTCAAGCACCCTTTAACTCTATCACATGACTGGCCACAGATATAATGCATTGTTAAAACAAGCAATCCATCTTCACAATGTGTTTTTGGTGTTAATGTGTTATTGCCAGAAGAAGATTTGTATCATAAACAGGAACTATTTTACTGTGACATTCGGACAGCCACACCGGTACAGCAGGAATTGATAGCATAAATACAGGTAATCACCTAAATAAATAAAACACCAGCATAAAGAACTGGTGTCTTAATAGGACGTTGGGCCACCACAAGCTGCCATAACAACTTCAGTGCACCTTGGCATAGATTCTACAAGTGTCTGGAGCTCTATTGCAGCAATGCAACATCAGTAAATGAAGCTGGTTGAAGATGATAACAATAAATACTCAGCTTTGTATTTATTGGCATTTACCTTGCCCTCTAAGGGGTTGAGTGGACCTAAACCATGGCAGGAAAATGCACCCCACACCATAACAGAGCAAAAAACATCCCAAAACCAAATAATTGCATCCCTACAGTTTTCATCAGTTAGGTGATTGCTTTCTGCACCTCCCCTGGAGTGACTGAACCTCTTCCCTGTGTCACGTGATCAGTTGTGTTTTCTGGGGCCATGGAGGTGATAAAACGTGATAAAGGCTTGTAAGTGTTCCACTGCACACTTCTGACCTTGATAAGCTATTGAGCTGCCTGCTGTAGCACTGGTCTCGTGGGTATTTACACAGAGGCTTATCTTAAAAACCAACTGACTACTGAAAGAGATGGAGCTAGCCAAGGGGAGGGGGTGCTCGGTAACTAAACCTCACTTCAAAAGAGGTTTTCACACATTATCAAAAACGTAATAATAATACCGCTGCACAGTCCACACCTGAAGGAATTTACAGAATTTGGACTGACGCACCCATGCACAACCATGGTGTTTCACTACAAGTTTACAAAGCACACTCAAATTATTTGATGTTACTGAGATGGCCGGTATGCCATCTGCCAAGTTAAGGGTTGGTGCGGCATACCCCATACCTATACAGCACAAACAGTTTGGAACTTTTCAAGTTTTTCCACAAAAATTTCATAATGGCGACAGACTCACAGTCATAACAAACAATAGCTTCTGTATCCTGTGATTTCATGTAAAGATACAGATGTCAGATACAACTTCACACGGCCACACAATGAAGTCACAAACTTTTGTTATTTTGTGCTTCTTTCATATCATCTTCTTCTTCTTTTACTTCTTCATCTTCTGCTTCTCCTTTTTCATTTTCTTGCAAATTACATCATCAGAAATGCTCCATGCCCACAATGATTAATTTTACACATTGGTCAATATATAGTTCAACCAATAACATCAACACTTCACATCTACTTCTGCCAATGGCAAAATCTGATTATATTTGCAAACTGCAGGACACACAGAGAATAAATATATATTTTTACATATTAGGATGTGCACATGTGATACTGTTTCAGCCAATAGAACAACAGAATATGAAACTCGTACAAATTATTTCACATCCACTTCCACACTTTGGAATGTGACATAACATTTGAAGTAACAGAGTCGTGTTACTTGAGCGAATGTGAGAAAATATGAGTAGCATTGCTTTGGAACAGTACTTGTTTAGTTTCTGTGAAATATAATAGTGAAAGTTGTAGATTATGGCATGATATAAGGCACCGGTTGCAGTGTTTACTTGTAATGATTTTGGCTGATGCATCACCTGGACGCGTTATATCCAATGGCGTCAATCACACCGCACAATAGGAGGGCAATCGAAAGCATGCAGGTTATATAATTGTTTTGAATTAACTAATACATTTGTTGTGCTGTGAATGAATCAATCAACAGATGTACTTGCTTTCCCTGGTGCCTCACCAACTTTGGACCGTATTTGAAACTAATTTTAGAAAATTGTTAAGAAAAGCTTTAGAGAGACTTATCCATACTTTTTTCCCCCAACATTTTCAAAACATATTTTTTCCCAATTCACTGGAGCAAATATTGTAACTTGTTTGCACCAGTAGCTTTGATGCAAAATTATGTAATAGACTTATGTAACATTAGTTTAATGAGCAATGACCTACTTCTGGGGAGTAATGTGCATATCTTCCACTGCTGCCTGGTACTAGCTCAGGTGTGCTCAAGTGTTGCAATGGCTTGGCCACAGTTGCTTTGCCGAATTGTGCAGGTAAAGTTCAAAACACTAATCCAGGAGCAATATATCCCTTGGATGCCACAACAAGCAGTGGTGTAACACTGTGAAATGGATATGTCATATACATTTTCCCCTTAAGGTACCCATTCGCAATTATACTGTAGGTAACATGGATGTATGTTAAAAACGAACTAACAATGCATACAGCTTATTCCCCAGGATGTTCCCACCTGTATTCTCTGCAATGGCAGTTCTCCATGGTTTGAATTGTGGTATCCAGGCTCCATGTTACCTCCCATATATGACCCTTATTTCTTTCCTATAGCAGCTCCCCTGATTACACAAGGCTCTGAACCTTATATTTGGACAATGTAAGTTTGGAAGTTCATTTTATTGCATTTTCAGCCCTACTAATCAGTGTCGGAGCATTGTTGAAGATGTAGGTGATCGGTTATTTTTGGTTTTGTTTCATGCACATTAGCAAGCTTGCAATTTTGAGCCAGACTTATCTGTACTCTTTGCTAAATCTTGCGGTACTTGGCAATTTACACGACAAATTTTCTGTTGGGTTGAGCTGTCATGCCATCTTTCCAACTTCAGAAACCTGAAGATTGTAATCTTAATAAGATTGCTGTCTTATTAAGAACCAAATAAAGGAACAATGTAGATTTCCTATGTATCACCTTGCTGGTCAAGCCAGTCTGGGACTAAAAATGTTATATGGAAAGCTGTGTTGCTTTTTTCCCCCCTGAAATTAAAAATATTAAAAAACATAGGTATGGCATGGTCCACCGCTCTAAGTTTCAGCAGGGGGCCTCCAGTGCATTACTAATTATCAAGATGCAAATTACACTGCCCATTATTATATTCATAATACATCAGCTTTCCTGCTGAAGCCTTGAGTGGGGTTTTAGTGAGTAATGGCATGACTACAGGTAAATTCATTTTCCATGCACGGATAGCTCGCCAGCCCGCCTAACAGGCCGTCGCTTTGTGTTTGATAGCTTATTTGATGAGCTTGGCCTTGAAAAAGAAAAACATGTTCAAACAAGGCTCCACTTTAAAGAGTTATTTTACAGCATAAAATATCTTATAGTGTAGATGTTATTTTTTACACTGTCTTTTTGAAATTATGATTACTGAGGGTGTGTTTGCATGTACAACATGTACAAAATGTATAATAACATTTGGAGTCGGAGTAACTACTACCAAATAGAGGGAAAGGGTGCAATTTAAGCCCAGGATATGAGGTTAAATGGTAAACCACCTTTTGAAGCAAAGTATATTTTTCTAGTTTCCCGCTGTCATTTGCTAGGGTTTAGTAGTAACATACATACAGCCTTCCCTTTGAATTATAAGTGCATGTGTGAACACACCTGGAGACAAAGGAAACACGTATTGCACTCTGGGAAAATAAAGCAGTAGGGAGAAGAAAATAATCGGTCACTGTCCATTTTGGTAAAATGTCATGAAATATTGATGTTGTCATTGTGATGTAAATCCCTTGATATGACCAGGACAACTGCACACCACATGCCATGAAACCCTGCTGTTTTGTCATTTGCAATATAAATAAAAAACTGAAAATGGCAAAAAAAAATGTATAGGATACCAAATGAGGCTATAGAGGAGTAAGAAGTGGCAAGGGGAAAGGGAAAACAATCAAAAGGACGTAACACAGACTAATGCTGATGACCGGCAATACTAGATACCGTAACATACAGTAATAGCGTTAGCTACAAAGCTAGCTAAATACTGTTGCTAATGAGAGAGCTAGCAAGCTAGATAACATCATTAGATGGTCTTGTTAAGGAGCAAGCTTGCTCACATTCGCTAGCTAGCTAGATGGCAGAGATGGCAGCTATTGCAATTTGCGACAATAAAACTATGTAAAAGCCTTGCCGTCTGAACATGACTTTCGCCTGTCACAACAATTAATTAACTAACACATTTACCTAAACAATGACCAAAGACGACATCATGCATGGCACAAAATCATGAATTGTATAACAGCGACACAATAATTATGTCACCATGGGAAAACATATTCAATTGAAAGCATCACTGAATCCATGCAGGTAGTTTTTGATCAATGCATTCATTTCTAATCCTTTGCTGCAAAGTTAACATAGTGGCAGTAGCCTACTAAATTAAATACAATGTTTCATTTTGTTGTGTCTGAATACAGAGTTATATGCAGTGTTACTATTTATTAAGATTTTACTAAATACTTTATCGACTTTATTTTCCTTCACCTGAGAAAAAATATGTAATTTTACATCTAGACTAGTTACTATCATTATAATTTCCCAAAAGCCAATATCATTTGGTGCATATGCATCTGTGTGCGTCCAAAACACATAAAATATATTTTATTCAGAAAAAATGTATTCCATTCTTTTAGTGACTTTGCTCTATCACTCATGTGGGAACTTAATGAGGTAATGAGGATATTGAAGGACTATGTTTAGGATTACTGATCCACTTGCAAGCAGCCAGCCTGTGTAGACATTTTGAAAACCCAGTAATGTTTTAAATTTGGCATGGTGTTTTTTTCCAGGCCTCCTGGGTGGTGTAATGTTAAAGGCATTCTACCGGAATGCAAGTTGCCCACTGCGGCGGGGGTTCAATTGCCAGCTGCGCCAATCCGGCTTTGGTCGGGGTTACCACTAGGGGGCACCAATTGGCTGCCCACCCCAGGTTGGGGGAAGGGAAACCGGCACGAGCTCCGTGCAGAAAGCTTCTCTCTGGCTGTATCGGAAACCCGGTCAGCAATTAGCGAGTTCCATCTCGCAGGAGGTGGTTCATGATTCCTGCCACTACCGGTATCAGAATATGCCAGCAGCAGGCTTGTGGGGGTGAGTATAGTTGGAAAAATAAAGGGTACAACTGGCCACCAAATTGGGAGAAAGCAAAGAAAATATATATATATTATATATTTTTATTTTTTATTTTTGCTGAGGCAGGCACCCCACCTGTGAGAGAGGGAGACAGAAACAAGTATGGGCAATTAGGGAAGAGCAATGTGTAGCAGTAGGGACAGATTAAAGATGGGGGCAATGTGACCCCACCAGGAGTTATCTATGGCATCATTACTAGTAAGACCGAGATAGAGAATCTACACAATCATGAGAAGGGTAAGAAAACATACCCACCCATCAAGAACATGCCTGTGAGAAGTTGAGTCACACCTGTTGAGGGTTGCCAGTAAGGAAAAGTTTCCACCCCACAATACATTATGGCTACAAGCTTTTCCAGCTCTATGTCTAGGCTATAATTGATTGTAAACCTGGCTGTAAAGGTATGCTTGAATGTAGACTTCAGTAGGGAGGCTGATTTCTTATGTGTTTTGGTAACAGTAGTGAGGCTCTGTAACCACCTGTAAAATTATTTTAAATGCAGCCATATTTGGCACAACTTAGCAACCGTCCAGATTTAAAGTAGGGTTAGAAAACGTCTCTAACTGCTCCCTTCCCTTTTTGGAACCTAAAAAGCGAATTATGTCAGAGTGAATATTAGAAATACAAATATTAGGAGAGATGGTGAGAGAGTTTAGGAACAGATAACGAGGGGAGTGAATTGAATAGATGAGTGGGTGAGAGAGCCAGAGAGAAAATATATATTTGTGCAGCGTTAACACGACCGTGAGCGATATCAGGCTGACCCAATGAGGCGTTACCTGGAGTTTGTGTCATTATCTGTTCAGTGCCACATTGCTCATGACCATGAACAATGTGTTACTTCCAAGACAATGTTTTAATTCCTCCGTCTATTATTAATGAGCTTCTCCCGTTACATTTTCCTACTTATTTTTTATTGATCCACAGGGAGATGCACAGAAAGATTTTTGAGAAAACCCCTGTGATCCCACTGCATCTCTTCAAAGCTGAGGCTGAGATGAATATCATTTCTTTAGTAAGTCACCACACTTGTGACGCACACTTAGCCCAAGCCAGTGTCGCATATTCATTCTAGGAAACGTCACTTCCACAGCTGTTTCCCACACATATTGGCTGAATTGGGATGAAAAAAGTGCTCCTTGCTTCAATCCCTGTCCCCTCAGAGCACATTATACCCACTTTTGGGGAAGTGGTGGTGTTGGGGGAGCGCTACAGCAGAAAGTATAGCAGCCCAATATGACTATATTATGTCATATATATGACCCAGGTGAGTCATGAGCTTCCAAGGCATCCGATGTTCTACCGCACTCAGAGCCAAGATCCCTCTCACAAAACAGCCTCCACCACTTTAATGCTTTCACTCTCCTCTCTTTAATCGTTGAGACATAAAAACAGAATGGAGACTTTCTGGACAATAACTATCAGAGTTGCCTTTAAGCGTCAATAAACAAAGACAATGTGCTCCCGATGTAGCCTCCAAAGATATATGTTGCATTCATTTTTAACAATTCCCCATCTGATACTTCTGCACTCCCACTTTCCCTTCGGCCTCCATATAACATTTAGAGCTATTATTGAAATGAATATAACAGGGTTTCGAGGCCCGGGAGCGAATTGAAATTGTCAAAATGCAGCAAAATTACGCATGAGGAAGACATTGAGTTTTACTATGCACGCAGTGCAAGATCATTTACTAAAATGCAGTCAATAAAACAGACAAGTCGCAACTTACCTGAACCACTGACATAATCTCAACAACGGTGCACTGATATTTTGATTCTCATGCAAGTAGACGATCAAGCGTAGCCTATGTCTTTGAATGTTGGCATTCATCAGCATGAGGCATTATCAAATTCAATGGGCATTACCGATGGATATTGCAAGATAACAGTGGCTGTTTGGTTCCGGTTGGACTGTATTTGCAATTCACATCTGTTGCCGCAAGAGTGTATATAACACACCACCACTTCAACCTAGATTGCTTCATTAAATGTCAAGCTCTTTAAACGGATATGTTATTAAAAATGTAAGAGGTGTGTTTGGACAAAGGTGTCTGATGAACAAACAACAATCAATGTCTTGGTTTTTAAATAATATTTAAGTCAAACTCCATTCTATCAGGAACAAATGGAAAACACAGCATCACATACTTACCATGCTCTCAGCAATGTGCTTGGCCCTAATGAATTCATATGTGTCATTGTATATGTCTGTTACAATGCTACAAATGAGATTTCTTCATTACAAAAGCAGTCCGATCCTGGTCACGATGTACAATTTCATACATGCCAGTGTCATATTTTTTATTTTTTATTTTAAAATATTAATTTCTATAAATATAATTGTACAATGTACAAACATTTCCAGTTTTTCCAAGCAGAAAAGGATGACGCTTACCTGCTTTTTAAAATAATTCTGAATACCGTAAAAATCAGGCCAAGCCCATGAATCGAAAAGGCAATGCATGTTAATGCATGCACATGTCTGTGAGTGTAATGCATGCACGCGTCTGTGAGTGTATGCGCACATACAGTGGGGAAAATAAGTATTTCACCCCCTGCTGATTTTGTGAGTTTGCCCCCTTACAAAGAAAGGAACGGAATGGTCGGTCTATAAATTTCATGGTAGGTTCATCTTAACAGTGAGAGACAGAATATTTTTTTTAAATCCCAGAAAATCACATTATATGAATTTTAAACATTTATTTGTGTTTTATTGAGGAAAATAAGTATTTCACCCCCTAGCAAAACAGCAAGAATTCTGGCTCCCACAGACCGGTTATGTGACCAGGAGGCACACAGATTAGTCCTCTTACTTAATTAGTACTCCTAATTAAGTACTCGTTACCTGTATAAAAGACAACTGTCCACAGAATCAATCAATGAATCAGATTCCAACCTCTCCACAATGGGCAAGACCAAAGAATTGTCTAAGGACATCAGGGACAAAATTGTAGACCTGCACAAGACTGGAATGGGCTACAAGACCATTGGCAAGCAGCTTGGTGAGAAGGAGTCAACTGTTGGTGCGATAATTAGAAAATGGAAGAAACACCAATTGACCATCAATCTCCCTCGGTCTGGGGCTCCACGCAAGATCTCACCTCGTGGAGTGAACCTGATCATGAGAAAGGTGAGGGAACAACCCAGAACTACACGGCTGGAGCTTGTTGATGATCTCAAGGCAGCTGGGACCACAGTAACCAAGATGACCATTGGTAACACACTACGCCGTAATGGATTGAAATCCTGTAGTGCCCGCAAGGTCCCCCTGCTCAAGAAGGCACATGTACAGGTCTGAAGTTTGCCAATGAGCACCTGGATGATTCAGAGGAGGCTTGGGAGAAAGTGCTGTGGTCAGATGAGACTAAAATCGAGCTCTTTGGCATCAACTCGACTCGCCGTGTTTGGAGGAAGAAAAAAGCTGCCTTGGACCCCAAGAACACCATCCCCACCGTCAAGCATGGCGGTGGAAACATTATGCTTTGGGGCTGTTTCTCTGCTAAGGGGACAGGACGACTTCACCGGATCGAGGGGAGGATGAATGGGGCCATGTACCGGGAAATCTTGGGTGAGAACCTCCTTCCCTCAGCCAGAACACTGAAAATGGATTTCTAAGGATTTGGAGAGGATCTGCAAAGAGGAGTGGGCCAATGAGCTGCTCTCCTGCTCTCCTGCTCTCATCTCTCGTCGAGATGGGAATCTCTGGATCTGCGCTGACATGGTTCGAGTCCTACCTGGCCGACCGGTCCTACCAGGTGGCCTGGAGAGGATCCCTCTCCTCTCCCCGCACCCTCTCTACCGGTGTCCCGCAGGGCTCGGTGCTAGGCCCTGTCCTATTTTCTCTGTACACCAAGTCACTTGGCTCTGTTATTTCTGCTCATGGTTTTTCCTATCACTGTTATGCTGATGACACTCAACTGTTTCTCTCCTTCCCTCCATCTGATACCCAGGTCCCGGCACGGATCTCTGCATGCCTGGCTGACATCTCCGCATGGATGTCCACCCACCACCTGAAGCTGAACCTGGGGAAGACAGAGCTGCTCTTCCTCCCAGCGAAGGGCTCCCGATGATTGATGCGTCAATTACCGTGAAGGCTCCATAGTGTCTCCGTCCCAGTCTGCCAGGAGTCTTGGGGTAACCCTGGACAACCAGCTGTGCTTCTCGAGCCACATTGCAGCGATCTCTCGGACCTGCCGTTTCTCCCTCCACAACATCCGGAGGATCAGACCGTTCCTCACCCAAGAGGCCACTCAACTCCTGGTCCAGGCCCTGGTGATCTCACGTCTGGACTACTGCAATTCCTTGCTGGCAGGCCTTCCGGCCTGTGCCATCAAGCCACTGCAACTAGTCCAGAACGCTGCTGCTCGCCTGGTGTTCAACCAGCCGAAGTTCACCCACGCACCCCTCTACTCTCCTCTCTGCATTGGCTCCCCATCGCAGCACGCATCAGATTCAAGTCACTGGTGCTGGCTTTTCAAGCGGCCAAAGGTACTGCTCCCCGTACCTCCAGTCACTCATCACGCCCTACACCCCGTCCAGACCCCTCCGCTCCGCCTCCGCTGGCAGACTGACTGCCCCATCCTCCGGGCGCCTGGCAGCCGCTCCTCGCGGTCTCGCCTCTTCTCTGTCCTGGTCCTCGTTGGTGGAACGACCTCCCGCAATCGGTCAGGACTGCGGAATCACTTCCAATCTTCCGCAAGAGACTCAAAACCCACCTCTTCAGACTCCACTACCACTGAACACTGTCCATCTAGTCAATCTGTTTACTTGTTTAAAAAAAAAAACACAAAAAAAAAAAAAAAACACCCACTAACCTTTTCTTTCCCAATGTTACAGGTATGATACGCAGTTGCCTGCAATGATGTCTTTTGCCGTTTTACTGCACTGATCTTGTACGCTAACTTTGATTGTTCTCGCCTTGTATTAATGCACATCTTGTAAGTCGCTCTGGATAAGAGCGTCTGCTAAATGCTTAAAATGTAAAATGTAAATGTTAAGCAAAAATCCCTCCTGGGATCTGCGCAAACTTGGTGACCAACTACAAGAAACGCCTGACCGCTGTGCTTGCCAACAAGGGTTTCTCCACCAAGTACTGAGTCATGTTTTGCTAGGGGTGAAATACTTATTTTCCTCAATAAAACACAAATAAATGTTTAAAATTCATATAATGTAATTTTCTGGGATTTTTTTTAATATTCTGTCTCTCACTGTTAAGATGAACCTACCATGAAAATTATAGACCGTTCCTTTCTTTGTAACTCACAAAATCAGCAGGGGGTCAAATACTTATTTTCCCCACTGTACATGTATAAATGTGCACGTGCACGTGTGTATATATGTATACAAACCGTAGCTCCATATTACATTTAAAATGGAAAAAATGTCATGCCAAGGTAACTCACAATACAGGTCAAAAAATATATGAGACACATTACTTAAAATTCACAAAAAAAAAAAAAAAGTGAAAATATCAGGTATTTATTTGATTAATCTCATCAACACTTGTCATCCTCTTTCTCCTGTTCATAGTTCAGCATCTGTGTATAAGCTCAGCTCTCGAGGTTAGCATGTTTATATCCGTGTTCTGTGCACTGTTTATGAAACTGAGAACCATGACACCTATTCTCCCTGTGAGAGTTCAGTAGTTTCCATAGAAACCAAAATAAAAGCAATTAAATGTGCCTATAGCGCTTGATGAGCTATCACTCTGGAATGGCCCTTGAAATTCCATCAGAGCCAGAGTTGCTTTTTACCTCCTTTTACGTCCTCCATTCTGAACTGAAAGCCAAAAGCACATTCATGTACACATTTGCTCCTTACATGCAATATAAAATGGCTCCCCATTTTTCCAGCATTTCTTCGCTGGGTTCTGTCTCATATTATACTGGGGAGAAATCTTGTCGGTGCCTTTCAGTTGGGGAGAAGAGAAAAAATATTGCTCTGAGCCCTCCCTCTGCACTAATTTACGGACCATTAACGCATATTTGCATAACTCTTTCAGCCTTCATTACGGTGAAGGCAAAAATGTGCTGAAGGGGGGGGAGGGCTATGTTTCAGGGTGGAAAGCCCCTCCTTACCCTGCGACTGAACACTGAAGGTGCACAGGTGACAGATGGCTCCTTCTGTGGCCATTATCATACATGAATGATTGATATCCTTTCCTCTGCCACTTGAGAAATGTTTCAATATCTCTCTCTCTGTTTTACATCTGATATTATCCCCAGCCACTCTCTAAGGGCTGCTATTCACTGAGCTGAACAAGCCACTGTCCTGAATAGCTGTAGTCCAGGGATGTAGGATTGAACTTACATGTACTTTAGATCCTCAGTTTCAAGCAGGAGCACACAGTTCAGCCCTTATTTTGGGGGATATTATTATAACCTATTTCAATTCAAGTATCATTGGAATGAGACCTCTAGCACCACTTTACCTTTCCTGTGACTACAATCACATCTGTTGTTGTTCAGAATGAGAAGTCAGGACGGATTTTTTTTTTTTTCCTGGACTAAGATCAAAAGTTTACTTAACTTCCTTCCAGACTGTTTAGTTTGTTGTCGCTGGGAAAGCTAATAACAGACTCAGAAACAGACTGTTGGTCCAGTGTGCCCTGGCACTTTAGAAAATGATAATTATTCCCTATAAATGGCCAGGCCTGTGTAATGGGGGTTGCTGGGTGGGTGTGTGGGTGGGTGTATTGCAATATGGTTAAAGCACACTCAGGACCCAGATTAAAGGGTTCAGATTACATTATGGTTATATTTTAACATGTGTAGCTAGTTGGAGTTTTTCATTTTATTTGATGTGTTTTGGAGAAAAAGTGTTCAGAAACTAACCCAAGGAGAAGCGTTTTCTCACCCAGGAAATGACCCTTGCAATGCTGACTTGGCAAGTCCAACCAAAGTCTTACCTTTGTGTTGTTTACCCACAGAATAACCCCAGGTGCCTTTGTGAGTATCTGTGCTGAGGTGGGCTCAGATGAAATTAAAACATGACAAAGCCTGGAGTTGTGGGAGGGGCAGGAAACTCCTCCCATGTTGCACAGTCACTATGACTGGTCTCTGGCAACACATAGCAGACAGCGGTCACAGCATAAGACACATATCCTAATTTAACAATGACATGGAAATATTGCTCTGGATTTTTGTGTGTACCTACAGAACAATAGCTGCTGCAGTGAACATCTGAGATCACTTGCCATCATTTGCACTGTTCTGCACCTCCATCGTATGGGGCACAAACAAGTGAGGCTGCTGTTGAGCATATGCAACTGCTTTGCAGGGTTTCCAACCTACACCTGAAGCAGGAATGAACTCCTTTTGCAATTAAAACCTTTTTCAATGCTCAAAGCACAGCAATGCCTCATGGGTGAAGAAAATGCAGAATCTCAAATGCATAAATTGACAAAACCTCACAGCAAAAATCAGTGGTATACAGCTGTTAAGCCAACAACGTGCAAACAAATGGCTAGAATTTCAGATCAATATAAATACTTTGAAAATTACATTCATTCATGCTTCATTGTCCTGCTCTAAATTCAGGACATTGTGCTCAACAAAACCCTTGCACCCATTTAGTCAGCATCAAGACGCTGCTGCTCCGATCATCCATTTTTGTAATGCGCCGTGTTGGAGGAGCGCTACCCATTTTCCATTGCTTCATAACATCAAAACCCCACTCCCACGTGACAGTTTATAAGATTTGTTTTTCTCTGCCTTTTCATATCCAGGATCCTCAGTAAGCTGCTTGCATATATATATGCAAATCAGGCTCAATCCTTGGGCCACTTTGCTTTGCACACAGGAGGAGGAGCACTTATGGAAAATGGCACTTTACTAAATCCAATGGCTATCATAGAAAACAAGGATGGTAAAGTTGCTCTGTTATTGTCCTTATCATCTGGATTCACAGGATATTATGAGTATGGGTATATATAGATCTGCCTGGAGCAGTGTTCAAAGAAGCTTCGCTTCAAGGGCTTTTTTTATGGCAAGGAAGAGTGTCTGCCACATATAGCTGTTGACTCATCCCCAAGCATTATTGAACTGCTCTACAACCATGTCACTCTTTGCTTTGGATTTTCACTAATTGAATGCTATCTATTTCTGCAAATAAGATGGGTTTGGGATATATCATTCATAAAAACTAAATCATTTCAGACAGATAAAAACAAATAATATGGCATGGTTCAATAATAGTGTAATTACAAAGCGTCAGGTGCAACTACAAATTATGGCTTCTGCGTGGAAGGTGTGGTTGAGCAACACTCTCTCACACTCACACACAACCGTGCATTCAATCATGCATGCACACTCACACACACACACACACACACAGACACACACACACTGTGCCAGCTGTGCAATTCTCCAATAAACTGATTAAATGTGGGGGTTATACCAATTAAGGGTTCTGATCTACCTACATCTTATGCAACACATACCTACGCTATCATTTAGAAAGATTTCATTATGAAAACTGTGGAATCATAAATGTCTACGTTTTTGTCTATTACATTTTTTCTCTTCTCCCCCAATTTTAAACATCTATTCCTACTTGCAGGCCCACACCATCAATGCCACGTCCTTCAAGCTGGAAGGACTATCAACTTAAGCGCCCTGAAAACCGTGTAGCCAGCTGCTGCTTTTTCCCACTCTGCAGTCCACCAGCTGATCTGCACTGTAATTGCACTGCTGGCATAGACAGTTCTTCCGCATTGAGCTGTTCTAAATGTAGGTCCAGCAAGGGTCAGGGCAAACAGCTCCAGTGTAGCCCTGCAGTCAGTCCAAATGACCAGCCCCTGGTATGGGGTCATTCACCCGCTGACCCCCCTAGCTTGGGGGGGTCAATACTTCACCTTGTTCAACATGTCCACCTTGTTCATACCCAACCTGCGAGCAACGGCACATTTCTTTCAGTTCATTTCCAATAATTGTTCCAGCTCTGTGTCCTACCCTCATGCCTAGTCTATAACAGAGGCTAAACATGACCTCTCACTAATTACAAGTAATAAACATCAGACCTCATTGGTGAACCAAGTCATGTCCTTTCTATTTAAGTAAGTCTATCTCAGAGTGTAAATTTCATTATGGGCTACATTTAAAAGGGACCAAAGAGGCACCATTAACCTGTTAATGACAAACTTACAGTGGTGGTTAATTAGATGTCGTTACAAGCTCATTTGTCCTGATTGCCAACCATGTTTGCTCATTGTATTGGCATGTTAGTCTGCACAGGCATTGGCATTGAATTTTTAAATTATTATTATTAATGTTTTATTATTATTGTTATTCAATTATTATTATTGTGTTATGCTTGTTACATTCCTTATTTCAGGTAAAACATTCATTATTCCAAGTATATTTGTCTATGCTTCATTATGAATGATAAGAAAGAAATTTAAAGAAATATCATGTGCAATCCATAATATAATGCACCATCCTGTTGTAGTAAATTCCCAAACCCCCACCATCACCACCACGCCTCTTTCAGAAGACATTATTGCTGATGGAGTAACAAATGTAATATCTCTATAGAGAGACCACTCTGCTGCCACAGAACACAGCAAGGCTGCCAAGTTTTTATGGCTCTGTTAAACTGGGCCTAGAGGGGTTAAAATCTTAGGACAGGCAGCATCTCCCACCGAGGGCACCAAACCGGGTTCTTCCCACCTCCTGTGCACCCCCCACCCCTTCTCTCTCTTCTCTCTCTCCTTGCTACGTTTGCTACCCTATGCATATTTAACAGAACAGCGTCTTCAAAGAGTTGCGCTCATTCATTTGCATTTAAAGTGCTAATGAAAGCAATGAAAGCCAGAGCCCTGGCTATCTCTTCCCCTCTTCACAGGCTATGGTAAGAACTCCCTCTTCCTCCATGTCTCCAAAGGGGCCTAAGCCCTTGAAAGGAGACCCTTGTTTTTTGATGGAGCTCTTTTCTCACATTGGGGCCTCAATAGACCATGAGCCACTGGGCTCTGCTTTAATTGGGCAGAGGACAATGGCTGCCTCTGCCTGGATGTCCAAATCCCAGAAAGCCGCGAAGAGGGAAGGCTGGCACCGGGGCACAGAGGAGTGTATAAAACGGCTGTTCCTTTTGTTTTTCAAAGGGGAGGGGAAAGCATTGACATTTTTTTATGGACTCAGAATTGACGATGTCCCAAACATAGAGCTTTAGTCATCATTGCACACTGCTTTCAGCATGCACAAAAAGGCTTTTGAGTGTGGCCTTCAGAGAGGCAGGTTGGAAAGGAGCACTTGCTGTCCCTGTTGCTATAGTTGCATTCCCCTCAGACAGATGCCTGGGCAGCATGAGCCAGTCTGAATGATACAGGGAAATAATATAAGAAGAAAGGATGACATCAGAGAGAGAGATCAATTCGGAGAAAGAGGAAGAGAAATAAAGAAAGGGAACAGAGGGGGTCTGAGGAAGAGTTCTTTCTTCACATTCTGATTGCTAGTTGATTGCTTTGGATTGATGCTTGACTGTTTTTGTCTGCTGTTTGCAGCTTTGCTGCAGTTACTGTTGCCAGCCAGAGGTAGACATCTTGTACTTTAATTTCTTTAAATATCATATTCGTTTGTGGTCTAATTTAGCTCATAGTCTATAAGAAGGTAAGCATAAACTTTAAGGATAAATGTAAGGGGCTTTGCCCCACCTGGGAATCAAACCTGCAATCTCAGAGACGCAAGCCCATTCCAGTAACCTTTATACTACACTACTGCCAATTTGCATTTCTGGATGGAATTCATCTGTGACCGCTGTCGAGTGGTTGAGCACCACTGAGTGGAGATTATTGACGTAGAGATCCAAATGGCTGACGTGAAGGACGTGAATACAAAATTGCTTGAGTTCCAAGGACTGGTTATTATGCCCTTTAGAGAGACTGTGAGCAAGCCAAGGGCAGGGAGGGGTTCATCTTCAGATCAGATAGGGAGAGTGACAGTAGATCGTAACTAGAAAGGGCACACACAGGGGTGGCTTCTCCAAAGATCATGACGTTCAACTGATTATAGCCCTTGCAGGGAGAGTACCTGGCCCATGGCTCTGAGAGTGGGAGGAGTGATGAGCCCCAGAGTGCTCAGGTACCTACGTATTCCAAGAAAAGGGAGATAGAGATAGTGGGGAACACAATTATTACCAGGATAGACAGTTTAGTGTTTTCATACATGTAGAGTTCTCGATGGACTGTTCTTGTTGAAACTGCCTGATCATGTCCAAGATTTATTTGCAATCAACTGATTCAGAGTTGCTCATCAGTTTTTCCCTGCATCTCAAACTAATGCACGGATATCACAATCAATCACGAATTACGAATCGATTTGCCTTTGACCATAGTTGCCCCTAGTAGATGATGTCTTTCCCTCAGACTCAGGCTTAAGCATGAGTTGATTGACTTTCTTGTGGAAGAGTTGTGTCATATTCCTCCTGCAGAATTCCAGACACAGTCACTCTATGCCACGGTGCATACAGGCTGTACTGGCTACACATGGCTCAACATCCTATTAAGGGACTCAACATTGGGTTTATATGTTTTTCTTCCCAACCTGTAGAAACTCTAGCAGTAAAAAATCTAACAAAAGCTTTTTTTATGTAAGAAGTATTGATTATGAATCAAAGGTGGTTATATTAATGTTATACAATGCTTATTTCAGACCACATTTAGAGTACTGTGTCCAGTTCTGCGAGAACTGGATCAAAGGTGAGTCCACAGTAGATGGACTGAATTGCCTGTTCTCAGCATCAAAGATTATTATGTTGGAGAGAGAGAGAGAGAAACAGAAACATACTGGGGTTCCCAGCTTTTCAGTCACAGATTCACAGAAAACCCAT
Source organism: Aldrovandia affinis (assembly GCA_029706075.1). Lineage (NCBI taxonomy): Eukaryota > Metazoa > Chordata > Actinopteri > Notacanthiformes > Halosauridae > Aldrovandia > Aldrovandia affinis. The sequence continues at coordinate 4,476,537 of JAINUG010000045.1, read as the reverse complement.
CGTCCCTCAACAGTGGAACCAATCTCGGCTTGCAAAAAGTATTGCTATTCAAATCCAAGCACACACACACACATTTTATCTACATTAAAATTCTACATTAAATTAAATTCAACCTTCATTAAAAAACATGTAGTACAGTATATGAATACAAATTCACCAATAATAGAATATCACCATGACAAACATAATATGTCAGGAGTATAGGCTCCCAGTAGCCTGCACAACGCAGAAAACATATGGGTCACACACAAGGTGCTTGAAGACAGAAGACAGGAGAAAATATGCATTTAAATACAAATAAACTATTTGGCTATGGCTGCTACTTGGTTGGCAGCCATCCCTATTATGCTAAGTCTTTCGAATTTGGGACAGCATCCACACAGGCCTCCTTTGCTGCTCCAGTGTTAATTACTTACAACAGAAGAGTTTCCAGGAGTACGTGCTGAGGAGCCAGCGCTTATGCACTTCAAATACTCACACTGGTAGGTCCCCCATCCTCACCTCATTTGAAGCGCCTGCTCTGCTGACAAAGCTGTACAGGTCTCTTTTAATCAACTGAACAATTTGACAGCTTTCTGCTCCTGTTACGTAGCAGTGGCAACACTCTTGGATAATAGGTTTGGCGACATGAAACGTGCGGGTCAATACACCCCAAAAGATGTTTGTAGTTCAGAGGAAATTGATTTCTCAATGGCTCCTCTGTGATATGACCTTCAGGAAAACTGTGACGAGAAGTGGTATTCTAGGGGCTTTAATGCCACTGAGCGACCTTTACCAGAGCCTGGTCCCTTTTGTTTGAAGCCTGGCAGTGCCACAAGCAGAGAGGTGGTGTGCTTGCAGAGATCTGGAACATTCTAGTAGGCTTTTATAGAATGCCTAACTTTGTAATTCTTAGTTTGCAACAATCTAAGGTTAACTGGGTCTTTTGCCTTTTAGCAAACAGATTTGCTCTCTTTTAAACAAAGTCATGTGACACACACATTGCATGTGTTGCCACTGGAGGTGCTCACAGCATGGTTGTAACCCTTGGTACCCTGGGACTTGCAGTGCCAATGGTTCTGAAGCCCACTCAACATCATGGAAGTTCAAAATGCGACTGTCCCATCAGGACAGCCAGTGTCTGTCAGGTGAACAGGTTATCTGGGAAGTGATTTAGGGGTTCCTTTCCCAGATAGATGACCCCATAACTGCCCTCTCCACTCTTTCAGCTGCCTTCTGGGGGTATGAGGATGTGCGCAGAAACAAACACATCCCCACATATGACAATGTGGATTACCGTTCTTGCACAGGAGCCCCTTATACATCACAGCATGAAATGATGTTCAGCTCCATCTAATCTGCCTTACTCAAGGTTTACAAAACGAACTGTAATGATATGTCTGTTCATATTACTGTATATAGCCTATGGCGTCCCGTATGGGCAATGGGCACTGAATTAGTGCCATTTATTATGCTTGAGTCTGATCACCACAGGAATAATCTCACACAAAGCCTCGGGGACCTCTCTCTCCACTCCCCCCAGTGGTCCTCATCAGTAGATGTCTCGTTTGATGACATTTGTTTATTTTTTTAATGTACTTTGGTTTTTATAGCATTTGCAAGAGTAGCATAGCCGATCCTGCATAGCTGATTGAAAATCCTCAAAAGATCAGCTTTGTTTATGCATTTATGTGGAACGTAAGCCACTCACCCAGAGAGTCGTTTGTTGCTGCTTGAGGACTACAGAACCGACCGCATGGTTAACATTCAATTTCTGGCTGCGATGCCATGGGCGGTGTGACGATGCAGTCATCACAAACTCACTGGGAGGAGAAATAAATAAAAAACAAACAGAGGCTTACATCTGTCAAAGCAACAGTACGATGAGGGACTTGAGCTGTCTCCCATTTCAAATACAAATTTCTATCCAACTTATGGTAGTTTTTATGTATACAGGATGGTGCACATATAAATACAAACTGAGAGACTCGCAGTTCTGTTCTCTGCTGGAAAACACCTTCAGATAGTGATCAAAGCAGACGATCTTCATGTAAAAATTCAGTGCATGGAAAGTCATTACTACTGTAAGGTAACTGTGCTCTCACCTGTTGACAGTCCTTTGGACTGACTGGAGATTGGTAAAAGGCAGAGAAAACGGAATCACACATAAAAAAATCCACTCATTTATGCTACAATACCCAGTGGAATTGCAAGCACCTGTGTGTGTGTGTGTGTGTTTTGTGGGGGCTGTGTATGTGTGTGTGTGGCTGTTCACTTCCAGTATATGAGATGTCATAATGTTTCACCCATAAATCTGAAGTTTAGCCTTTTGTCCCCTCCGCTCTGCACATCACTCCCTCCCCTCATTACTCTGAAGCATAAAACAGGCGAGCAATTGTGATCACTAGACTTTTTGATTTAATGACAGTAAGCGGCCCCTCACTGCCACAGTGCACAAGTGCTCTACATAAATACAGAGCTAGATTGCCACACGCCTTTCAAAAGAGTGGGCGCTAGCTCAGGTGCTGAAGTACTGCACCCCCACCACACATCAGTACTATAATGAATAACAAAAGTGAATGGTTCATGGTTTCATCCAAGGATCACATTTTATTATTTGATCTATTTCTGGATCATATTTCTTCTCATTTCCAGATCAACGTCAAATCCAATATTTAACACTTCAAAATTCCTGTTACCATGAATGATAATATTGGCTTTCAGAATGAATTGTCCAAGTTAGTGACAGCTGTTGAATTTTGACTAATATGTTCAAATCATTCTTTATTCTTTGTAAAAATGAATTTCTGAAAATGAAATTATTTAGAAAGCCACTTGCTGTACATGCATATTTCTTTTTTTAATTAATAGCCTTATTCAGCAGATTTTGTTACAATTCATTACTTTTACCTGATAATAAAGTTCTTCATTGATGAATAGGGACATGGAGGCTCCAGTTTCAGTCAGTGATCGATAAACAGTGATCGATGGAGCAGTGATCGATAAACCCGCTCTGATAACAAACAGCAGCAGGTCAGGTTCCCTCTGCACCCTGCATCATTTTATGCCCATCTCCAATCTTCATTTGGGAGAAATTCCTGTGCCACTCTGGTACAGTAATGGAGAGTTATCTCCCTCACCTGAGAAGCTTTGGGGTGTTCAGCTCTGATGGATGATCCCAATATCTCCCTCTCTCTTTCTGCTAATTTATTTACCATCCCCGATGAATTCTGCAATCTTTACCAGTGACAGGAGTCAATAAAAACATGAAAGTTTCCAGAATCTTAAACTAAATAGAGCCAGGTGATGTAATAAATTCTTCTCTGGGCTCTGCATGGCTGTCCATTGCAAGTCCATATCCACTCCAACAGGTCATCCCCTCAATTCTCCAACCCCCCATTGTCCCGAGCATAAATAAATAAAAAGAAATAAATTATCCAGTTTTTCTCCCAATTTGTTAGCCAATTACACCTGCTATTTTCAGGTCAATCCCTCCCTGTGACTCGTTGTGCTGTCAACCGTAACTTCAGCACCCCAGAGCCACTCCTGTGCGCAGCGAACGTCTTGTCAGCTTCCCTCCCCCCTCCCTGGGGCCCGGTGGCACTCTGCGAGTGGAATCGAACCCTGGTCGCCATGGCCAGCGTCAGACGTTGAAACCATTAGACCACATAGGAGGCCACGTCCTGAACATAAATATTAAACATTAAAAAGGCAGTTTGAGAAGAGTCTTTATGGACTGTCATCAGACCTCAGAGAGTGGCAGCTTACATTAGCTCTGTGATACTGCACTGTTGTGGACAGACAGCTGTTTGTAGAGATGTGTCTTTGAAATTCCCTTTATTTTGCATTGAAATCAGCTCCTGTGTATGATGAGCTCTGATCTGAGGATGCTGTCCTCCTAGCTGCCTGTCACCACCATTTGTTCCGCTCGGAGAAGTTTGCGAGCTGTGGCAGAGCGGAGGACAAACAGAGATTGGCAGGTCATGCCATCACCGCTCATTAGTAATCCTGCAACTGCTTTGTCACTGTGTCCAATCTTGTCTCGGGACCCGTATCTTTTACTGTCAGCTCGTAAATTGTTTTGATTGATTTATAATGCTCATCAAGTAGAACGTAGAGTGTTCCCTCACCCGCACTTTTATCTACACAAATAAACACGAGGACTCAAGAGTTTAGAGTTCCAATGGGCACAGCTATGCTGTTGACCCTTTCCAGTTTTTTAAGATGCAATGGCTAGGAGTTCCTGAGACCTGATGTTCCTTGCCTACACATGCCTGCGATCAACAGAACCTTAATTGGCTTCCTTACCCCACTGTAAACATAGTTGACCATCTCCCATCACTGAGAGACCAGGAACTACATTATACCATCAAGGCACTCTCGTCACAAGAAACCAGGGGCTCAATCACACTCTCACAGCAGTTTCATGCGAGTCCAAGTGGAACTGTCAGTCAGTCATCTCACTCTTCCTCCGAATCCCGCACAGACGGTGTTGTCCCAGATCATCTCCAGGGGTATTCTCCATATTTCCTCTTCCCCCATGGGAATTAGTTATGAGACCTCTGAATATATTTTGTTCCTCAAAATTTGCCATGTCTGTGTCACAGAGGCACTTGATGTTCTGGGGCCGGCAAAGTATCGACTTCATCAATCTGTATTACTGTGGTAACACTGCGAGAGCCCTGCTTCCTGCCACAGGCAGTGGGACGGAAAAGCAATTATGCAGGCAGTGAGTGAGGGAGTGAGAGAGAGAAAGAGAGAGTGAGGGAGAAAAAAGCATAAAACTACTTGGATGAGCAAGTCATGAAAGGAGACTCTAGTGCCAAGTCCCATATTTTATCTTTCCCCTTAATGTTGCATTCCTTATCAAACCCTCACTGTGGAAACTTTGACCACACACGTGCAGGCCATAGGGTTTTACAGTTTCACACCACTTGTTGCACTGACTAGACTGTAATGTTCACTACAGTGCAGATATTTATTAATAGATATAAGAACTTAAGCTAATATTAATCAATCAATCAATCTTTATTTTTGTATAGCGCCATTTACAAACAGGTTGTCACACAGCGCTTCACAATTGGCATTTTCCAGAGGGAATCAAAAAACCAGAAAACCATTGGAGCCAATGTGGGAGACTGGAAAATTATTCCCTGACCCCTTAAAAGGCGGTCGAGATGAACTCCTGGAAAATGGTGGGATACAGAGAAAAACAACACAAATCGTCCTTGAGGCTCATGTGGCTTAACAGACCACCGGAAGGGCATTCTAAGTGTAGGAGTGGGGTGGACCTCATCCCTCCAGATACCAGGGCAGGGCGGGGGATGGAACCAGCAGCTAGGGTCTGGGCCAGCGGCATCCGGCTAACACATGGCAGGGGTGGGGGGTTGACTCTAATATTAGATGCCCACAAACAAACGGTGGCCTCTGAACTGCTCTATTTCTCATTAGACAGGTATTTGACAGGTAAAGTGGAGGGAAATTCATGAATTAAGCAATGAACTGATTAACTTATTGTACTTCGATGTTGCTGTTGCCTGTCCAGCCAGGAGAGATCTTCTGCATAGTGTTGGAGTCTTATGCTGTCTTTGAGAATGAGTAACCATTTTAACTATGCCAGGGAAGGAAAACAATTTCTAGCACACTGACCAAGCCCAGGGGACTGATAAGTACAATGTCAGTTTTATGTTGAGTTGTGAAAGCAGGTTGCAGTGCTGAGGAAAAGTATTAAGTCATTAAAACTGACAACAACAAGACCGGAATAAAATCTGACCATTGATTATCTGTAGATGCTACAGGAAATATGACAGACAATAAGAGTAGAAAGGTAGTAAGTACCATTGTTAAGTTGATGTTGCAGCCAAAACCATACCTTCATTACACAGAGCAAATGATTGAAGCTTACTGACTTACTATCCGTCATTGTTGCACTGAGAAACACTGAATAAACCAATAAAAACACAGGTAATACACCCACAGCAAATGGTATATGCCAAAAATATGCCCCAAACTTTTGTAGAAGCATTTTCAGGCAGGAAGGCAGGGTCTTAGCAGGTGCACACACTGTCACGGACTGTCAATGACTCATAACTAATGATTTTCATGGTTATTTACTGATATTTTCAGAAATATTTTCAGAATGAGACCGTTTAGATATTTGGAGAAAAAACTGCATATAAGTAAAGAACAAATGTATGATGAAAATTATAATACAATCTAGATTATCTCAATTTCACCAAGCAATCAATACTCAGATATCAGAAAAATAAATATTTACAAGTTCAGATACCACCATAAAATATCTAGGCTGGTCAGAGCATAAGAAATATTACTCCCGAAGTCTGTTACCTGTCTGGCGCCTTTCCCGTTTGTAGGGGCACTGCAATTATTCGGTAAAGTGACAATTCATACTTAAAAATAATATGAACTAAGTAAAATTGCAGAGAAAGAACATGGAATTATATATGGGAATTGTTATTGTGGCACGTCAATGAAAAATATATTTATCTGTTTATCTGCATTGTATACTCCATACTATTTTATTTTCTTGTGGGGCTGCCATGAAGACCTGCATTTTTCTTTGGCTTGGCAGTCATTATAAAGGAATGGGTCATTTGTAATTCAACCTGTGTTACACCGAGGATTGGTATAATTATAATTGGAACAATTGTCATAAGGTCAATCTCTCTGTCCATAACAATCCGGTGACAGAACACCATTAGGCATTCCAAATTGGGAGAAAAGGGGGATCCAGTGCTGAGAGTTATCTTAATAGTGTGAATGGGGGTAAAACAAATCAATAGCTAAAACTATTTCTAAAGCTAAAACTATTAGCTAAAACAATTTCCAATAGCTAAAACTATTTCACAAGCTAACGCTTTTTCATTTATATTGCTTAACTAATAGGATATAATTCCTCAGTCATTCATTGAGCTATTTTATCATTTATAAGTTGAAAAGATAAAAATGTTTGAGTTGATAGTCCAATCTACCAGAGTGCATTGTAAGTGTGATTTAATAATACATAAGGCTCCCACAGAAAGACATGAGATTCTTGAAGCATAGCTGATTGTCACAGCTACTGCTCACCGCCAGGGGGCGGCATTGGACACTTGATTATTCCATGATTGTCTTATTATATCATTGGTAAATTTTTTATTGTTTTTATTGTTTTCACCTGTGCCTTGTTTTATTGTCTTGAGTGTTTCCACTTGTGTCTTGTTTCGCCTGATTGTTTGAGTGGATTACTGCCTCAGTGTTTTCACCTCTGTCTCATTTCGTTCATTATTTAAGTTGTCTGTTTTTCTCTGAAATGTGTTCTGTCTTGAAATAGTTTTTTTTTTATTTTGTTTTTTATTACCCACCTCCACCCCCTCTTCAGGAGGACAACTTTATTATTTACATTAAAAAATAAACTTTATTTACTTTATTATTTCATAATTGTACTTCATTTCTTTTTTTCTTTTTTTTTCCTTTTTCCTTTTTCTCTCTCTTCTTTACCTTCTTTTTCTCTTTTTGTATTATTTTATTTGTATTATTATTATTATTAGTATTATTATTATTCCCAACCCTCTGCCACTGTAATTGCATCCCATCTTTCCTGATACTCCTGACTTTCTTGTGCCATACAGCACTCAATTTTACAATGATGCTTTATAAAGTTCTTGAATCTCTCAATTCGCAGAGCCCCCACCGATTCCGACCTAAAAATAAAAACTTTCCCAAGGAGTATAATAACATTAACTATTATTTGAGTTTGATCTCGTAAATCACCCAATAGCACTTTAGGCAAATCCAATTGAAGCTGGCCATTATGGCGAAAATATTCCAGATACAGAGCATCTTTTTAGTGGCCAAAAAATTATGTATTAATTTAATTTAATTTAATGGAAATACCTTAATGTTGAGTCTATTGTTATCCTGTATATCCAATAGAACACCTGATCCCATGGTAATGGAGCATCCAATATATATTCCCAACTATCCAAGATCTTGTAAGGGGTGGCTATTAATGTTTTAACTCTTAAATAGAAGTGATACATTGCTCTATTTATACTTTCCTTTGACCAGTAAAATGTTTTTATATGTGGCTGGCAAACTAGTTCCTGACCATTTCCTTTACCAATTTCTCTTTTCCATGTTTGTGGTAAAGCCCCAATGAGTTGATTACATTTTTGTAATGTGCAAACATTTCAATAAATATTGATTAGTTGTTTATAAGACATAATTTTACCTTTAATATTCACAATATCATTTATAAAAATAATGCCTTTATCAACCATACTTTTACTTTCTATCTATCAACACATTAGAGTTTAACCATATAATTTGTTGTAATATTTGTTCAGTATTTCCTGGAGGATAAAACTAAAAAATTGCAGCCAACTTTGTATCGCTTCTTTAAAAAAAGTGACACATTAGAAAGTATAGGCTATTATCCTTAAACCACAGGAAATTAGAGGTTTTTACTTGCAAAACGGGGAAAACCCCTTCTTGAACATTTAATGGGCATTCTTTAATGTCCTACTAGAAAACCAATTTGAGTTCAGATAAAATGTATGAATCAGTGAGGCTTTTAGTGAGAGATTCAAGGCTTTTAGGTTTAATAATCTCAAACCATCCGATTCATATTCATTATAAAGATATATGCGTTTTACCTTATCAGGTTTATCATTCCATATAAATGTGAATATTTTTTGCTCATATGATTTAAAAACAGATTCACCTGGAGTAGGTAAGGTCATAAATAAATATGTAAACTGGGATGAAACTAAAGAATTAATCAAAGTAATCTTACCATAAATTGTCAAATGTTTCCCTTTCCATGGCTGCAATATTTTATCTATTTTAATAAGTTTATTATCAAAATTAATTGCAGTAAGTTCATTCATATTTTGGGGGATGTGAATACCAAGTACATGTACTTGAAATGTTTGTTCCTAGTGTTTGCCTTCCTCTGTGTTCTTCTTGCCATTTCAAGCATCGACTTCAGTGTTCTTTGATCATATCCGGTTTAGTTTGATTACTTTCTCTAGTGTTTGTTTGTACTTTTTATTAGTTAGTGTTTCTCTGTGTTCAAAACCCTTTATTGTTTTATTAAACTATGTGATTGTTTTGGATTCCTACTTCCTGCCTCATCTCTGCACTTGGGTCCAATCTCCCTGTCATTGTTTCAGCTGATAAATACGTGTTGGGTGTTATTTGCTAGCCATTTGCTTCAGCTCGCCATTGCACTGGATAATAAACATTCTAACAAGTTCTGTCTTATTTTTTTACCTTGAAAATCAGTTTGGTTCCAAAATGAGAGCACTAATGAACCTCTCTCCTCTTCACCAACAAAGACTGAAAGTGCCTTTTTCTTGTGTCTTGTCTGAAAAAGCATTAAGAATCAATGGCCAAGGAGGCAGTGTCTAATTAAGCCACATGTTGAAAGTACATCACAATTAAAACCCAATGTTGGAGTGAGGGGTGTGTTCCAGGACTGTATTGATTTTGTGCTAGCAAAAATCAACAGAGATTAGGCACAGTCCCAACCCTGCTATACTTCCACTCTCATCTACCGGTAGTCAACATGTCCTGTAATCAAACCAGCAGATACAATAACCTCTCTCTCTTTCTCACTGCCTTTTATTGTGTCTCTTACTCTCTTGAACTTTTAATCGGTCTCCCTCTCTGTTTAGTTCAATTTCTCTCTCTCAGTTCAATGTAATTAAATTCAAATTAGGTTTATTGGCAAGACAATTAACAGGGCCGTGTTGCCAAGCATTTTAAAACACAAAACGGCAAGACGTATTCTAAAAGAAAATACTGCATTGGAACATGGCCCTTTCCTTAATCAATTTGAAGGAACATAAACATTTGAACAAACACTAAAATATATACCGGTTGATTGAGCTCTTACGCTAATACTTTCTCTCTCATACTACCACATTTCTCCTCTCTTGTTGTAGCTTCTTCCTCTTGCTCATGCTTGCTTTCACTCTTGACTTTGTTTTGCCTTCATACTCATTCGTATTTTTTTCTTTCTATACTTCCACACTCACTACTACTACTAGCCAGCATGTGCTGTAATCAAGCCAGCGGATACAATAACAAGAAACCTCTCAAATTCAAATTCAAATTCAAATTCAAATTCAAATTCAAATTCAAATTCAAATTCAAATTCAAATTCAAATTCAAATTCAAATTCAAATTCAAATGGCTTTATTTGTGTTACTAAAGCATTAAAATACATATATAAGAATAACAACACCCAAGGAAAAATTTACAAAACATACAGGTAACCCTCCCCCTCCCACACATATGTACCTCACATTACAGCATTTTAACAAACAAACAACCCACCCCCTCCCACACATATGTACCCCACATTACAGCATTTTAACAAACAGATTATGGAATCTCTGTTCCATATATGAGACAGATACATATATAAGCATAGAACATAGCACATTTAGCCCACACCCACCCACACCACACTCAAATTATGGCAGGCAAAGATGCATTGAGCTGCCACCTTTATTGCAATAGTAACTTCCCCAAGGATTATTTTTAATTTGTCTGTGTCTGGTAGGTATTGATATTTATTTATTAGGGCAGAACATTTGGGGAAATATGTATCTCTGATGGGGAGGTACTTGGGGCAGGTAAGTAGGAAGTGGGTCTCAGTTTCCACCTCTGCCAAGTTGCAGTGATCACAGTGAGCCTGTTCTCTTTAGCCAGCCAGGTCTTTTTGTTGCGGCCTGTTTCGATGGCAAGGCTGTGGTCACTGAGTCTGTACATCGTCCTCGGGAGTCTTTCTCTGGGCAGAGCTGGTTGGTTTTCAGTGCTTTGTGCTGGTAGCAGTGTGGGTCAGCCTGGTTTAGATTAACCCAGAATTTTATAGTAAAAAAAAAAAAAAAATCTGTTTCTGATTTTATCCCATTTTCTCCCAATTTAGTAGCCAATTACACTCTCTATTTTTCATGTAAATTCCCCACCTTGTATGGTGAGTTCGCTGCCATAGCCCTGTGACCGGTAGTGACAAAGGCGAAGTATCATCTCCTCCGAGATGCTCCGAGCCAAGCTGTCGACCATAACGGTACTACAGAGCCACTCCTGTGCGCAGCGAACTTCCTGTCGGCTTCCCTCCCCCCTCCCTGGGGCGGACAGCCAATTGCTGCCCCCGGTGGCACTCCCGGCCAGAGCCGGTAGAATCTAACCCTGGTCGCAGTGGCCAGCATCGAATGTTGTAACCACCGGGAGGCCGATAGCTCTTTTTATAATGGGGAGAAGAAGGGGGAATTTGTCTAATTCAGCCCTGCATGCATTGTTAGGGGCATTTCTGTGAATATGCAACACAGTTTTACAGAATTCTAGATGGAATTTCTCTCTCTCTCTCTCTCTCTCTCTCTCTCTCTCTCTCTCTCTCTCTCTCTCTCTCTCTCTGTCTGTCTCCCCCTCACTCGTGCTCTAGCATACAACGTCTTATGTAGGGAGAGCTGATGCAGCGAATCCTCCCCAGATTTGACAGTGTGATTTTTTCTTAGTTCTCGTCATCTCCGTCTGGAAAACCTGCTTGCTTTTCCATCACTTTAAGAGACCAACTCACGGCTCCTCTCTCGCCTCCAGCAATAACAGGATATGACAGCTGAAAAGCCAGAGCAAAATTGACATGAAAGGATGGTTTTCGCCGTTTTCCCTTCTACATACAGCTGCAACAATAATCAGTGATAACACTATTTTTTATTTATATACAATCCTTCCCATACAACAGTCGAATGCATGAATCATCTATTAATTATAATAATAGAAATAAATGCGATGGACATACTGGATGTGGTAGACACATTCTCTTAAGTCACAGTTGCATCTCTTAATGTGTTGTACTTGTGACCAAGCATCTTCCAGCATCTTCTGTAAACAATTTCAGCTCCTTTCACTGAACACTGCCTTGCACAGAACACTCTTGTCTTCTTCATTTGGTTCACTCAAGGAATTAGCAGATGGGTTTGTGGAATATCAATTATCTGATGTGCACATGTGCGTCCATGCTTAGAAAGGTGATGAATACTTACCATGGGGAACCACCATGGGGAAATTATGACACAGGGAGATAACAAAATGGAATTAATTTGGTTCCACGGCTAGAGCTCCTTAGGATATCCAACACTTCCATAGCTAGTGAACGAATGTGACAGCAAGCAAAGACTGAGTACTTGTTTGTCTGAACTGATCTCATAACATGAGCTAGAATAACAAGTGTCACTAGCAAAGGGATATCAGCATTCCTGAGCAAAATGGCTCAAAATTGGGGCTCGGGTGGCGTAACGGTCAAAGCATTCGCCCGGAATGCAAGTTGCCCAGTGCAGTTGCGGTTCGAAACCCGGCTGTGCCTGCCCAGCTCTGGCCGAGAGCCCCGTCGGGGGCAGTGATTGGCTGACTGCCCCAGAGGAAGGGGGAGGGTGAAATGGTATGGGCTCGCTGAGAAGCGCGAAAGGCATCCCTGTATGGGAAAAATTGACTTGCCTCCAAGGAAGAGCCGCAGGCTCGTGAGGGAAGGTAAACTGAAAGAAATAGAGGGTATAATTGGCTACCAAATTGGGAAAAAATTTAATCCAAATTCTTCAAAAAACAAATGTCTCAGGTTTACAGTGCAGTAAATGACAATAAGGAGTTTCCCCTCTGCAAGTTACAAACATACACATAAGCATATATTTCAATATGAAAAATATGGAGACTGAGTATACATTTTAGATTCTGGTTTAGTCTTGTTTATGTCTGAGAAGCCAAACCTGCATCAGATTCCAGTTATTTTATGTTGTTGTATCGCAGAGCAAGATGTTCGCAAACATTCACAAAAACTGAATGCATCCAAAGGCAAACATAAATTAAATAGCATTATAAGTCTCTCAATGCCACCAAAGCACTTTGTTTTAGCTTGTGTTGCAGTATTTGTGTGCAGAAAATCTTATGATAGTACTGACCTGCTGGTATGAATCTTGGTGTATCTGTCAGACAGTTTGATATTATACAGTACATGCCTACAAACTGTAAGGCTCCCAAAAGTATTTAATGGAGAGAAGAGAAACACAACAGCATTTTCACTGCAAGGGCTTTTTCAGTTGACTTTACCTTGTTTTGCTATCCAGTATCTGAAAAATGTTTTGGATGTGCATTTTCTACTCTTGTTTTCTTATTACCGATTGATATGACAATGGTACTGAATAACCAAAGCAATGATTTCATCCTGAACCGGCTTCCCTCAATTCAGTAACAAGTTCTGCAGTACGAACAGATAGCGTCCATTTTCCATGGAGGAGGAAAGTCAATGGATGCTGCAGTCTATGGACCTGCAATTTCACCTGCAGGGCATGGCTTGTCAGAAAACCCACTGGTATGGTGCATTGCAACTGAGATTAACACATAGATAAGGGGTAGAGGTGCTTCATACACAGCAATAGCGACTAGCAGAGCAGACAGGCCTAGAGCATAAATATGTGTTTAGCAGGGATACATGGTGATAATTCATAATTCAAGGGTAAGTGAAGCCCACCCTCTGACTTTCCTAGTAGCTTAGGCTGTTGCACATTTTGTTAACATGTGTGCCATTCCATTTCAATTGTCCAGTAATGTTGCAGGCCAAAAGTGTATTGCATCTGGGCCCTGACCCTGCCTCGTCTGTGCACTACACAAAAAATCGTGTTAGGTATAGTCTCTGGACCCAGGCTGTACAACAGACACATTTACTAACGTATCTTCCAGCTCTATTGGAGGAAAGTGAAATTTACTGTCCAGTAGTATTTGGGCAGTGGAATAGCAAAGGTGAATTAATTTAATTTAATGGTGTATGGGGAGTGAGAATGTTGTACATAGGCACAGAGCTTACCGCTTCAACAGGCAATTCCCTTAATCAAAATACTCCTCCATAGACAACCTCGTATCATTCATTGGTGTACAAATCCCTGTGTACTGTACTCTTGTTCACATGAATATAGTATGCAAAATTCTAGTTTTGTTTTCAATAATTATACAAAAGAACTTAAGCTGCTACTTTGACCCTAAGTGGAATTTGGCACATTCATCAAGATGGGCCACCATGGGGTCTGCTCCATAAATTCTTTCCAGGCATTACTATAGCACACAAATTTTGGTCTGACCATTTTACTCCAAATACCATATTACCATGTCATAGAAATGCATGTAACATAGCAACACTTCCCATGAGATCTGGTTTCCCTTGAACACTGTACATTAAGCATGAAAATGGAATACAAATCACATGCTGATGTGCTCATTATAACACTGTTTAAACCTTGTCCTGGTGAACTATAGTTTTCCCCTTTTCATTCCAGTAGAGCAAAGTTAAGCAGCTTTTAACTCAATACCTACTTTACTACATCTCTTGAGAGTTGTCTGATACAAGACGAGTATGTGCAAGTGATGTAATGGAGATTTGTTTCTGCTACTAAAAGTATAGAGGTAAAATTGTTCTGTTTTTCATCAAATTACTTTTAAAGTGGAACTAAAGTTCAAATCAATAGCATGATATATTTGATAGTATTTATGTAAAGGAATAAAGTGACACCTGTATGCAAGAAAAACTCTGTGTATAATATCTAGCTCTGATTCTGAGCTCCATTGAAGCCAGTGGAAAAGTATTCCCTTTGAGGTTTGATGGTAGAGACTACAAGGGCTAGAACAACTCAGTCTTCTCTGCTTCTCTTATCTCTTGAATATACTGAAACTGTGATATGCCTATTTCCTCTTGGGCATATGGAGCTGGTGCTTAGTTATAACTTCAGTGTTCACAAATAATTTATCTTTAAAAAGGCTCCTATGTCTACCTCACTCCCTATGGTTTTCCCATGACCATGTATGTAAGCACTGGTCCAGGAACAGGTTGACCACACCAAATCATTATGCCTCAATCATTATGAGAGCAATGATAAAACTGATCTGGGACCAGTGTTTATGGTCTTCCGGAGCGCCGTAGGAATGGCTGCTTCGCCGCTAGCTCCCGAGCTAACACGCAGTTTTTTGTTTCTTACTTTTTTTATAGTACTTATTTTTATTCAAAAAGTCAGCAGCCTTATCACCTATGACAGACGTACACTTCTGGAGATTGGATCGGCAATCGCTCGCCGCACACCGGAGTTTTTCAACTCTTTTGACTCGGACTCAGGAGCCTTTGTTGGATTAACCCCGTCCATCTTGGGAGCGATCTCACGCAAGCGACGCCGCCGGAGGAGAGGGAAGCGAGCCGGCGTGCTGGTCAGGCTGAGACGCAGAGCCAATCGTCCTCCATTACCCTCCATTTTACTGGCTAATGTACAGTCTTTGGACAATAAGCTGTGCGAGCTACAGGCTCGTATTCAATTCCACCGTGAAACAAGGGACAATTGTATCATCTGCTTAACGGAGACCTGGATGAAGGAGGGGATTACCGACACAGCCATTGAGCCCACGGGTTTTTCCGCACACCGCGCGGACAGAACAAAGACTCTCTCCGGTAAGGATCGCGGAGGGGGGGTATGTATTATGATCAACAGGTCTTGGTGTAACCCAAGTTGTGTGCATACTCTGAAGTCGTTCTGTTCCCCGGACCTGGAGTATCTGATGTTAATGTGCCGACCATTTTGGCTACCTCGGGAGTTTACAGCGGTTATCGTGACTGTTGTTTACGTCCCGCCACAAGCCAATACGGACATTGCATTGAAGGAACTCTACGGGGTAATTAGCGTGCAGGAGTCGGCTCACCCGGAGGCTGCTTTTATTGTGGCGGGGGACTTCAACAAGGCGAACTTGAAGAAAGTTTTCCGAGTTTTACCAACACATAACAGGCAAGACCCGTGGTGAAAGACGCTGGATCACTGCTACACCCCCTTCCGGGGTGGCTACAAGGCCCTCCTCCGCCCACCGTTTGGCAAATCAGACCACCGCTCTATCCAGCTACTCCCGCTTACAGGCAGAGACTGAAGCAGCAACCAACGCTGCGCGAGAGGTTCAACGCTGGTCGGACAAATCGGAATCCATGCTGCAGGACTGTTTTGAACACACCGACTGGTCCATGTTCAAGGACGCCTCGGACAACAACATCAGTGAGTACGCGTCCACAGTCGGGGGGTTTATCAAGAAGTGCATGGATGACGTTGTTCCTACTAAATCGGTTCGGATATACCCAAATCAGAAACCGTGGATTAACGGGGATGTTCGCGCTGCACTGCATACGCGCGACGCCGCCTTCAACTGCGGAAGTATGGAGGAGTATAGAAGAGCCCGCTATGACCTTCGCAGGACCATCAACACTGCCAAGCGAGAGTATAGGAGCAGAGTGGAGGAGAAATTTCAGAATCAAGACGTGAGGGGTATGTGGAAGGGGCTACAGACAATCACGGACTTCAGAGGGAGAACCAGCTGTGTAGAGAACTCCTCTACCTCCCTCCCAGCAGAGCTGAACACATTCTTTGCTCGGTTCGATGTGAACGGCAGCCCACCGGAGTCAGCGCTGCCTGGGAGCCCAGCCTGCTGAGCATCTCAGAGGCCGATGTGCGCAGAGCCTTCAAGCAGGTGAACATCCGCAAGGCAGCAGGCCCCGACGGCATCCCGGGCGCGTCCTCAGAGCATGCGCTGACCAGTTGGCAGGGGTGTTTGCAGACATCTTCAACCTCTCCCTGTCCCAGGCTGTTGTTCCCGCGGACTTCAAGATGTCCACCATTGTGCCTGTCCCCAAACACCCCAAGGTAACGTGTCTGAACGACTGGAGGCCCGTAGCCCTCACCTCGATTGTCAGTAAATGCTTCGAGAGGTTGGTTAAGGTCTTCATTTGTTCCATGTTGCCTGACACACTGGACCCATGGCAATTTGCATATCGCCAGAACAGATCCACTGACGACGCAATTGCCGTGGCACTTCACACCGCCCTTTCTCACCTGGAGAGCAGGAACTCTTATGTGCGAATGCTGTTTGTGGACTATAGCTCAGCGTTCAACACAATAGTTCCTGCCAAGCTCGACACCAAGCTCCGGGGTCTAGGCCTGCACTCCACCATGTGCAGCTGGATACTGGACTTCCTGTCGGGCCGCCGCCAGGTGGTGAGGATGGGCAGCACTACCTCAGAGCCACTGACCCTCAACACAGGAGCCCCCCAGGGATGCGTGTTGAGCCCTCTCCTCTACTCCCTGTACACCCACGATTGCATGGCCATGCATAGCTCCAACGTCATCATCAAGTTTGCTGATGACACGACGGTGCTGGGACTGATCTCCGATGACAACGAGACAGCCTACAGAGAGGAGGTTGGATCACTGACACAGTGGTGCCAGGAGAACAACCTCACCCTCAACACCCAGAAGACCAAGGAGCTGATCGTGGACTACAGGAGGCAGAGAGGAGAGCACGCCCCCATCTCCATAGACGGGGTTGCAGTAGAGAGGGTCAGCAGCTTCAAGTTCCTCGGTGTGCATATCTCCGAGGACCTCAAATGGACCACACACACCACACACGTGGTGAAAAGGGCCCAACAACGCCTGTACTTCCTCAGACGTCTGAGGAAATTCAACATGTGCCGCCGTATCCTCCGTACATTCTACACGGGTACGATTGAGAGTGTTCTCTCAGGATGCATCACCGTCTGGTATGGGAACTGCACCGTACTTGAGCGCAGAGCACTACAGAGGGTCGTGCGAACGGCCCAGGGCATCGTGGGAGGGGAGCTTCCCTCCCTCCAGGACATTTACACCAGGCGGTGCGTGGCAAAGGCCAAACGCATAATCAAAGACAGTTACCACCCCTGCCACAAACTGTATTCCACTTTACCGTCAGGCAGAAGATACCGCAGTATCAAGTGCCGCACAAACAGACTCAGGGACAGCTTCCATAGTCAGGCCATCAGGCTGCTGAATAGGAGCTGATCCTCGCACTCTGCACACACCCAATTGTATTTGCAATTGGTTTGTAATTTGCACCTTCATACCTACTTGCACTATTCTGTATTGTATTTTTTCTGTATTGTATTTTTTATTCTGTATTGTATTTTTCCCGTATGTTTGTATTTTTAAAATATTATTGCAAAGTCTTTATAACTGGTACTCACTTGCCCAGTTTATATCGGTTTACATAGGTACATTTTTGCACTGTTTCTAGGAAAAAATTATCTTCGCTTTAATTTTTTATTTATGTTTACGTATACTTATAGTTTAATTTGCTGCACCGTTTTTAACTATTTTATTTATGGTCTACTTATAGTTTAAAAAATATATAGTCTTACTGCTGTTTGCTGTCGGGAGTTTTCTGGCACAAGAATTTCACTCACCGTGTTATACTTGTATATATCTGTGACTGACAATAAAAAACCTTGAACCTTGAACCTTGATTTATCTGGTATATAAAGATGGACCAGTCTGATCACTGGTCTTTATCTGGTATTTTAATATGGATATTTTCATTCTCGATAATATTTGCCAAACACATGTAGGTTAGCTATTTCAGTTAATGAAGGTCAAGTAGTTGTTTTGTTAATTGTTTTAGGCCTATAATGTATCACCACAACAATTTACAACTACCATTTAATTCATGTTATCAATTATATTGGATATAACCTCAGAGCACAAATAAATAAGTTGAGGAGGTTATGTAAATGTAAATGTAGGATCCCTGTAAATACGTAAATGTTATTCAAATGCCTACTTATTTCGTTTTGTGAGGTTTTTTAATACTAAACAGACACTTACACCTTCTGCCCAACAGCAGTTATTATCCTTCTGGCTATTCTGCTTTCAAATGAGGAAGTATTGTAATGCATTCACACCATTTGCCCAGGCATTGAGTCAATCTCTCTCTCTCTCTCTCTCCTCTCTCTCTCTCTCTCTCTCTCTCTCTCTCTCTCTGTTCCTTTTTATGGACATTTAATCACCAAAATGCAATTGTCTGAGAAAATATGTTAATGCACTCCTTTATTTGATAGAAACAATAACAGAAAAAACTAATTTTGCTCTCAGCTAGACATACCAAATTTTTCCTGTCTGATAAATGAGCTTATCCTTAATCCTAATTGAGGCAAAGTATTATAGTAAAGGATTTAGGACTTCATTCCACAAACAAGCACAAGAGCAACACATGATAATGTGCACTGGAATTAATCCACTGTGAAAATCAAAGACATTGTTTAACCTTGTAATTCTACTCATATTGTAATCAAAAAGTAGGTCCAATTTTCACATTCAAATAAAAATGGCCGCTTTATTGTAAGAAGCCAATGAAATGCTACATTTTCTCATCACAGGAAAAATGTATATGTGTTTGGTAATATACGCAGGCAATATTCTGTTTGAGAAATGTACAAATTGGGAATTTACACAAATGCTTTATTCTACACAAAACAAACAAGCTGCAATTAACTTAGATAAAAAACAAATCAGTTCCACCTGATTAGGGATTTCCTTACTGCTGATGGACTTCTGGATACGGAAGACCTTCACAGATAGATCTTTTGTGAATCTCCATTCACAGAGGAAACAAGCTCATCACAAAGCATGGAAACAATCTTTTTTTAAATCTGTTTGTCAGTCTACTATTAATTAATTATTTGCGCGTTGCACCCCTCCCCGGTCCGCGAAATAAATGAACTGGTCGCAGATTTTTTTTGCTGCGACCGATTCATTTGCACCCCCGTCGACAGAAAATGGTGCGGCTCCCAGTGTTTTCTTTTCCGTGGAAACCGGGTCCAAATGGCTCTTTGAGTGTTATGGGTTGCCGACCCCTGGCCTAGACATTGAAGGTTCGAGTCTGGGCATTACTCAACTATGACTGGGAGTCCAAAGCAGAAGCTTACAAAGGGCTTCATCCCACCAGGAGTATGGTGGACTTAATTTTACTGCATTAGTTCCTCAAAAACATGCACCAGGCACCAACAGGCCACCAGTTATCGTCCGCAAGAGATTTACCTCTCCTCTGACCAGTACTAGCTCTCCTGTAGCACTAAGTGGGCTCGAGTGGAATATATGAATTGGCTTGGGGATGAAGGCTTCGGAACAGTGCCCATACTTCAACCACAGTGCTCCTAGCATGGGTGTGGATGGCACAGCATCGACTTGACAGCCATAATAGGTGATCCCAAATTAGGGAGAAAAAAGGGAAACATTGTTAAAAACAAATGTTTTAAGTGTAATACTCTAACTCATTGCAATCTTGAGCTGAAAACAGCCTTTAGCATGTGATTTTCATTACTAATAAAAAAAGTGTCCAACTGTTTAATAGCTTTACAAATTCATGGAAAACATTGTGATTTGGCCACCAAATGACTGAACACATAATGAACAAAACACACTATGCACAAAGACCCATCGATTGTCATTGTCAGAGGCATTCACAGCTGCTATGATGTTTAAATGTAGTGTGGCTATTTAAACAAAGATTGTTTTACATTAATTTATTGGCCCTGCCCTTTTTCTTGATTATTCAAGGTGTAGAAAAACATATTTTATTGTAATATTAACTCGTCAACCCTATTTTGTTAGCATGGTTTAAATTACCCTGTACATGTGAGAGACAAAGTATGAGACTGCATGTATAATGATGTGAACTGTCTGCGCATCATTTGTCGCTACTTCAACTACAGTGCTCCTAGCATGGGTGTGGATGGCACAGCATCGACTTAACAGCTAGAATAGGTGATCCCAAATTAGGGAGAAAAAAGGGAAACATTGTTAAAAAAAGTGTAAGCTCACTGTATTCTTGAGCTGAAAACAGCCTTTAACATGTGATTTTCATTACTAATAAAAAAGTGTCCAACTGTTTAATAGCTTTACAAATTCATGTCTACTTTCATTAGCAAAGTCTCCCCCAATATGTCCAAGCTTTTATATCCCAACGCTCCAAACAGCATGCATAATGCAAAACTGCACTTACATTGTGGCTAACCTACAATGTCAAATGCTTTACTTCCTCTATAGTTAATGCAAGTAAGTATGCGTTGTGGCTTTTATTTAATAGTCTTGGATGTTTCAATTTGCTCCATAGTAGCTTTCTCAGTATTTAACATGCCATGAACATTCATCCGTAATAATATTTTGCCTTATAAGTACAACCTTCTTTGATCAAATGCGTTACTAAACTGTTTTGCATGCGACGCTGGCTTTGTGACAAATTTCTTAGCTAAAATAGACACATTTCGCATTTAAAGAGATGTATTACTTTATATATTGGTTTCTGGACTAATATTAACCCATCACACAATTCCATGGTAATGAGTTACCATGCACAGCAAGCATTATGTATGAGTCAACATAATTGACTTGTTTTCCAATATTGTGAATACGTTGCCATGGCACAGATACTACTGCATAAAATGGGAAAAATTAATACAATTTTTTATCACATTTAATACAATGTTTCATTGAGCATTAATGTGTTGTACTGATGGTAAAAAAAAGTTATATGTGTGATGTGCCTGTAGCTTGTCTGTTAACTGGGAAAAACAATGCAGCAGATAATTTTACAGAGAGAGTTAGAATTACAAATAACCAGTTATTGGTCACAGTCAACCTGGAAACTAATCCTTTCAGTTCCTTTTTGTGCTTTAGAGCATGCGAGCAAAGCCCACTTTGCAACACTGTATACAGCAATGGAGCTGACAATCAGAATTGTTTCAGTCCATTATATCTGGGCATTAGCACATCAGCTTTCACCATGCCATTCGTGTCCACCTGCGATAACAGCACCTTGGTTTATAATGGCACATAATTGACAGTTGGTTGATGGACAATTGATTAATGGCCTCGTTTGGGTCTCATATGGTAGAAGGCCCATAGGTTTCCAAACCCATGGGGGAATTTGGCGAGCAAGCATGACTGAGATCTATGGTGAGCTGTTCATTTATCTGCCACATACAACCTGTCATCATAATTGGCATAACAGAAGCTGTGGGAATACATTGTGATTCAGCCACCAAATGACTGAACACATAATGAACAAAACACACTATGCACAAAGACCCATTGATTGTCATTGTCAGAGGCATTCACAGCTGCTGTGGTGTTGAAATGTAGTGTGGCTATTTTAACAAAATTGTTTTACATTAATTTATTGGCCCTGCCCTTTTTCTTGATTATTCAAGGTGTATAAAAACATCTTTTATTGTAATATTAACTCGTCAACCCTATTTTGTTAGCATGGTTTAAATTACCCTGTACATGTGAGAGACAAAGTATGAGACTGCATGTATAATGATGTGAACTGTCTGCGCATCATTTGTCGAGATTCACGTGTAAATGGTGCGAGAAAAGTAAGCAAGGTGCGAGAAAAAAAGAAAAAACATAACCAAGGAGGTTAGAACATATCTCACATTCTATTACAGGTTTGTTAGCGGTCGCGGTCATGGTTGTCTTAATAGAGATGTTACAAGGATATCCGGACAGGCGCCGGCGTGTTGAATAGCGGAAAACCTTTATGACTGGATCTCTTGCTTGCGCATAATGCGAGCACTCGTGAGTCGCTGTCTCTCCAGGGAGTGGAGGTAGGGCTGGTAGCCAAGGTTCTTTAGTAGCCAAGGACATTAGCATTAACTGCGCGCTGAGAGCGAGGAGCGGAGTCTCGTGAAGAGCTCTCCTAATCCAGCAACTCACTTGCTGTTAAAACGGCGTTGCACGCGCACACAGCACAAGGAAGACGACGGAAAACAAATCACGGACAGACCTATGGTTGGAATTCGGCTATTTTTTCTTCGCCAATGCAAACGGAAATATGCAGCGAAGCTTCACCCTGCTCTGCACCAGTTTTCTGGGGGTGTGTTTAGGTTCAAGTTTCCCAAGTAATATAAATATTGGTGAGTAAAACGCCAAAAAAGTAACACGATGATTTATATTAGTACATGTTGTAATCTCAGTTTTGAACGGAGCACCTGCTAACAGGCAGTTATTTGTTCAGTTTGTGTTTGAGAACCGTGAGCTCGCATGTACACGAATCGTCGTCTACTATAAATCCTCACATAAGTATTACTTGTTTGTATTATTTCCCAAATAACGATAAGCACTGGATGAAAGTTAAAATTGATTTTAAAAGTTGTATTATTCATATTTGTATTTGTAATGTTTTGACGGAAATTCATTCTGCATTAATTCGCGCACTTCTACAAAAGCTCCATTAGTATGCTAACAGGTTACATTGCGAGCAGGTTAATGATGGATTTTGTCTCACGCACAGGAGGATTGTTCCCCACCGGCTCTCACGAATATGAGGTTTTTCGGTTTGCGCTCTCGCACCACCAGGACATCCCCAAACTGGTACCCCAAGTGGATATGGTCAATATCACCCAAAGCTTTGCAATGACATATGCTTGTAAGTAAAGGACAACGTTATCTATTTTTGGGGAACAGAAAATGTGTTTTAAATGCATCCTACATTTCACCGCTCCGAGGCAACCGGACACAGCAATGATGACTAGTCTACATGTTGTTCGTATTGAACGCTCAATCTGTTGCTTATCCGCCCAAGTCCTCATAAAAGTGTCAGAAAGAGCCATTTTGAGGTGCTGTATTTTAATTTACAGTAGCTAACACGACTCTTGGAGGACTTAGTGTTTGGTTACTGGTGTGGGCGTAAAATGCTTTGTTCTTCCGCCCACCCGACTCTTAGTTTAATTTTTGTATCATACAATCCACGAAGATGGAGGGACAGCAATTCAAATAAGCAGCAATCCAGTTCATTTCATTAGCCATGTATTTACAACGCTTTTTATTTAGAAGCCCTCATAAAATATTCAGCGCGTGTCCAGTTTGTTTCCCGGTACACCATGTCACATTTTAGAAACGTGTAAATAACGCAAATAAGTAATCGTATCTATCTGTTTGTACTCACGGAAACTGCAAGCTTCTTTGTCACAAGACATTGCTTGTGTATCGGCTGTTAGGCTACTTAGCAACAAGCTTTTATTACCTGTCTCTTATAAATACTTTTCTTTGGAGCGACCGCGCCAATTTAGCGTTTGATTTGAATCAACTGGTAGTAGCTACTTTATTTACATGGTCAATTTTATAATTCATTACTGTAATCACGTTTCTTTATCACGTCGAACCTGAAAAGCTTAGTCCCTATTATTATTATTATTAGTAGGCACTTTGTGGTCTAAAAATCATCACCGTGAGATATACGTATTAAACATGTATCTAGATTGATTTGCTTATTGATGATTTATTTTCTAGATTTATTTTTAAAATAAAATAAATAAAATGGTGGACTTTCGTTGTAGGCTACCTGTTCAGTTATTAAATACTTCCTAATTATGCAGCCAGGTCGATTGCTTAATGACAATAGAAAGTGAGCGCATCAACAACAAAATCGACCATATGCCATTCTTTATTGGTCCTTTTATCTCTCCCAAATGTAGCTGCTGTGTAGAGCCAGTATGGTTGATTTTTCCTGCACAACTGCGTAATTAGACCGTATTTTGCAGGACACCAACTGAGTTATTCACGCTGGCGCAAACGGATCATTAAATAGCATTAGACTGCTGTTTAAAATATACTATCCTACATCCAACACTCCATTCTCGGGGATGCACGCGATTTCTTGTCCACCTCGCGCAATTCTGGTCCTTGCTTACTCAAAAGAACAAAGTAGCCGCGCACGGAAATAGTGCCTATACCTGTATTTGACGCGTGTATAGTAGTACCAGAATTCCGAAGAAGAATTCTTCAGCTTCGGTTTCCCCAGAGTTATGCCATAGGGAATGGATAATTGTAACGGCAAGATCTGAAAACTGGCAACACATCACATCCCCAATGGTGTGCAGATGTCAGTTGTAACACCTGTAATTGAGTTCCCTCGTGCTGCCAAGTCATGTTTTCCATCCCTGCCTCTGCGGCGTTATCATTCAATAATTTGGCTTTAATTGCGTAAGATTTCTGTAGAGACACTTAAGCCATTAACATGCTGCTTCCATTAAGCCGTATATGCCTTGTCTGTGTTCGGCTCCATTCCCTGCGCTCGCTTTCTGTTGGACGGAGGTTGCGCTTCTGGAAAGATAAATCCCCTGGACATATGAAAGAATATGAATCCCAGGGCAATGGGAAAAACAAACTCAATGTGAAGGATGCCTAATCCCATTGCTACGGATATCGCATTCATTGTAAGCTGTCGTGCCAAAGGTGCAGGGTTTAGCCAGCAAATCAATTTCTACAAAACAGTTACATTTATGAACTGTATTATACAGCTGTAAAACGTATTGCAAAACGAGCTAATAAAACACGGATAATTGATGTCAGGTTTAAGACAAGATAAATGGAGCATGGACAGCTGTGCAATAATACACCATCGTTGAAAATGAACTGCTGTCAATTAAGGTTCAATTATATCTCGTTCGACGTTTTTGCTGCCTCATCTGGTTCCCCGTATGCTTGGGAGTTGATTATGTTTATAAACTTTAGAAGCCTCAAAACGATGCCAGCATTAGAGGAAACAAGTGGTGACATCACATCTTTAATGGCGTGCCAGTTATTCACTCTCATTGTCTGCATTGCGTGAGCAATCACCATGGTTCTACTTGTACCTGTGGTCAACCCACTGTTACTGTCCTACAGGCTTCAATGAAACTTGCCTCATGAATGTGCATTAAAACAACTGTGAATAATAGCAAAATGAGTATTAAGGTCATCCAATGAGATACTTAATCTATTTCCACGGACGCCATAAATCCAGGCTTCCAGCTGGGATAGATTTACCAGCGTATTATACATACAATAAATACAAACATGAAACGAATGTACATGAGCTCTGAGCAGCCACACCTACCCCCAAAAGAACCACATGAATTGTTTCGCACACAAATGTTACAACTCACATCCCAAACGCAGTGTTACACAATCAAAACACTACGTAGGATATAGAGCCAATTTTATTAAGGGTTAATGTGGTGTGGCAATATTGCAATGGTTTTTGCACCATGTTCATGTAGAGTGATTCCTTCGGGGACAACATTGCAATGTGCTACTGCAGGGTGATAATAATGTATGTTGTTGGTGTACAATCTTTTAATGTGCTGTAGTCAGGAGATGTTATCGGGTAATATTGAGTAATTTATATGGAAACACAGCTCCTCATTGCTGGCCTTTACTGTAGCTATGTGAGCTGAAATGAGGGGCATTTCCATTTGGAACTTCATTGCTATTATGAAGCAAAGCTCAGCCTCAAATAAGCCATTGTATTTATTGATAATGTAAGGTTGTAATTATGTCTCCGCTGATGTGTAATTCCACAAACTGCTTTATAAGACATAGCAGAGTTGGTTTGCATGGGGCTGATAAAGCCTGGTCAGTATTTCTTCTATTTTCCTGTTGGTTGACCTGTATTACATATTTTACTACAGATGTGAGACAGGCAGTGTGAAGATTACCTGAACAATTTGCATGTGTTCTTTATTGTTATTGAGATTATTGTTATTATTTAATGTATTACTTTTATACAAGTATACATTGTCCATCAAAACATTTTCTGTTCAGTGTGTCAGGGTCTGTGAAAGTTCTTTTTATTGAGCTGATTTTGTTTTTGAAGAAGAAGAATTTTGCATTTCTTCATCAAATGACATGTTAATGACAATTATCATCCAGCTTGATCTCATAAAAAAGTAGCATTGTCACACCCAAAAGCACAATGCTGGTCTGGCCCCCATTGTAATATTATGCAGTGTGGCAGCACTGCTCTGGCCTTTCTGTTAGTGTTGGGCAACCTTAACCTTTTCACCAAATACATGTGTTTTATTTGGAAAAGTTTAGATTGTAGATATATTAAGGAATACGAACGTGCATTTCAGACACTGGAAGGTGGTGTGTTAAAGAAGCAATCAAACTTGATGGTTGTAAAGCATAGCTCACCCTTTTTTATTAAATGTGATAACATTACGTTTTTTTTTAATCAAATCATATATATTCAATAAACAAAGTAGCAAATTATTTATGGCAAATTCAAATCAAAATGAATGTTCTAATGTGTGATTCACAATCACCAGGAAATAATTATGAAACTACAGTACAGCAGGCTTCTACTTTTACATTTTTATGACTCACGTTTTATGAGTTCATTGGCTCTTGCATTGTCTCATGCAACAAGTGAGTCTCGTTCATTTCAGTGAAACTGAAGCTACCAGAAGCTAGTTCATCTCGTGTGACTTGAAAACCTGTATGAATCAGCAGCTTTTCAAAGAGACATTTTCTAAGCCACTCACTGAATCAGTTGTTCTCCAGAAATTATGTCGAACCACTCTGGCTCTGTGTCTGGTGATTAGCATGAAGGGGGGAGGGGAAGGAGAAAAGGGACGAGGAGCTAGATTTATCTCAGGGGGGAGGTTTCTCTGCTTAGTAATACCAAGGCTATTTGTTAAAACATGGATGTGTATTGCCGGAACGAGTTCTCAAAAATGCAAGTGCTGTTTGGTTTGGGTGCTGTCAAATCAAAGGAATTGATCCAATTTCTTTAGGTTGGTGAATTGATTCTCATCGTACACTTAGGGGATTTGTTCTTAAATAATTAATTTTGTTTTTACATTTCACAACATTACTTGATGTCCTTTCAATCACTGTTGGATTCCATAGCCTCTTCAGTGAATCCCTGTCTCTTGGTGGTGTGTTTTAACTGCTCAAAGTCTGGATCTTGTGGGCAAAGCTGCTTTGATTTAGATTTAGTTTTTTCGGTCCCTCGAGTGCAATAGCAGGGAAGCTCAGCTGGGGGAATTTGAGTATGTCTGATATTTGTATTAACAACAGAGAATTGTCTCTGCAACACACAGATGGCAGTTGGGGATGCCATAATGGGAAGCAGGGATATACCAGGGAACTCCAGGGTTTATTTGCTGAAATATTTATTGATTGTTGAAAGAAATTCATGGATGATTTTATTTTTGTTGCTCTGTTTCATTTTATTCATTCTAATATTATTAATGTCGCTCACCATTGCTTTAGATGGTGAACAGAGGATAGAGTAGGAATGGTTTGTCTGTGAGCTAAATCTGCTGCTCACACACTCTGGTGCCCTGAGGGAGAGAAATATACCCTTTAACAGAGTGTGTGACTATATGGCTGTAATGATGTCATCGCAAGCAGAGATTACAGTGCTTGTAATTACCATCTGACTGGCCAGGTGCTGTTGTAATGCTTGTAGAAGAGAGGGGAGTTTCTCCATGCATTATTGAAGATATTGATTTAGCAGTGTTTTATTCTGGTTTCCCGTGCTCCTGCGATTTAGCTAATAACCATCTAGAGGCCATTTAGATAGCTTTTCACACATATTTGTTTATTTGCTGGCAGAACTATAATTTATACTGTAGAATAGCTTTTGGAGGCACAGTCTTTTTTTTTTGTGCTTCCACTTTGCATTCATATGCATCCTTTGTAACCTCCTTACCTGTGTGACATCAGGAGTGCCTTGGCATCTCATTAAATATTTGAATGCAGATTAAGGGCACAGCAAATGCTTTTCAGGAGGTACCAACAGTGGTAACTTACAGTTACAGGAGAAATGAGACAATAGAGTTGGCAGTTATTTTGTCAGTAGTAATATTGTCTGTTGAAATAGATATGCAGTTACATGATGCCCACGGATAAATGCATACATGTACACACACATATATCATACACACACACACATGCACACACACAGACGCAGGCACATATGCCTATATTTATACTGTAAGTACATATATCCAGCATTGTCTGTGAATGAAAGGTCTTCCTGTGGCTAATGCAGCCCACCTCCAGTGCCGTGGCAGCTATGGGTGGCACTGATTGTGTTCAGCCCTGAATGGCTTGCTGAATGGCCGGTTGTGCCACGGGGGTGAAAAAAGTCCGGAAGGCGCTGGTGCCCCTCAGCTGGTCCCGGCTTGGCGGGGCACTTCCTCTAATCGCCTCTGCCTCTCCAGCACCTGCTGGGTCCAGTTATTCCTGTTGGGGGGGAAGGGGCGGGTTAGGGGGGGATCAGAGGAAGGGGGGCTGGGAACAGAACAGTGATGCAAACGTTTGAATGAAGCTGAAGGGTTCAGGCCAAATGGTACAGAGGGAAGGATTTTGCGCACTATCAGTCAAGTCATAAATCCTAAGCTCTGTTTTATTCATAATCAAAATTCACAAGATGCTCTAGCTTTAGCAACACTGTATGAGTGGCAACGCATGGAGCATGCCCAGTCGCGAACGGCTGTGGTGCACTTTAAATGGATGCCAGCTCTTTTGTATGTTTGTGTATTGGTGCCCCTTCCCAACTCTGTCCCTGGGCACTGGATTAACAGTTAAACAGAGGTGCCACTGGAGACCTTATGCTAATCGCAGTATTAGTCACAATGCCCTTCAGTGAAGAAATTACATTACCATAATCTGCCATTGAGTATAATTAAAATACAGACAGAATAAATAAAACTGTCTCTATCAAAGCAAGAAAGCTGGGCAGTTTCCAATTCACTTCTCTCCTCTCAGTATATTCCAGCCTCTTTTCATGTGTTAAATTTACATTCTGGCAGCATTGACTTTTGAACGGCATATCCCCATTCCTGCACTATAGTGCACATTATCTATAAAAAACAGACTTTGACCATTCCTTTATTCAGAATCTTTTGAGATCCTGTGGTCTGCGCTTGTGGACTCTTCAAATAAAACCACACATTTCGGATCGGGTTCAAGTCTGGAGACTGAGATGGCTATTGCAAAACAGTAATTTTGCGGTCAGTTAACAATTTCTTGGTTGATGCTGAGGTATGCTTGGGGTCATTGTCTCGCTGAAAGATCCAGCTTCCTGGCAGAGGAAACCAGGTTTTTGGCCAAAATCTCTTGGTACTTGCTGGAGTTTTTGATTCCATTGACCTTAACAAGAGCTCCGAGACCAGTAGATGCAAAAAAAACTAACATCAAAGATCAACCACCATATTTTACTGTAGGTATAGGTTCTGTTCAATGCAAGTGTCCTACAAACCCACCCCATGGGCAAAAATCTCAGTGTTGGTATTATCTAACCATAACACCCGGTTCCAATTGGAGTACCAATGATTGGAACCAATTTTATGGTCAGATGAAACCAAAATTGAGCTTGCAGTGGCCATCTTAGCCTCCAGACTTGGAGAATTGTGTCCAAATATTCCATCAGCACTAAACGAGGCGGTGTATGCCCTGTTGCGGCCGTGTAAGAGACAAACAAGAGAAAAAAGCAAGTGTCGCTGCAGCATTTTGTTCTGAGAAAATAAAATATGAATCGCATGTCAGTCACGATCTTCCTGCTGTCTCTCATCTGCCTTGCTCCATAAGCGTTTTACAATGTAGGGTCAGACACTGACTGAGCAGCAGACCCGTGCAGCCCTGCGTCTGTTTACATCATTGGTTTGTGAGGCAATGCTTCATCGGATGCATGTAATTTATTATTTATTGTATCGTAACTCAACTCATTACTCTCTGGAATTGGTGTGTATAAATATTTATTATTGACTCTGGGAATTTTGTGTGTGTGTGTGTGTGGTGGGGGTTATGTTAAGAATGTCTTTAAAGCAGGTGGAGACTGTCAGCGTTTAGCAGGAGTATGACAGGATTTCTCCAGGGAGGCAACATTTTATACTACAATATTGGGGGGAAGGGGGGCGGGGGGGGGTACAATAATGAGCATCAGTACTGCAAGCAGCAGCCAGGCACTGTGTACACAGAGGCTGTGGGGATAGAATACAATTTCACAGCCATATTGGAGGCAGCTTGAGATGATCAGGCTCAGGGATGTTGTAACAGAGCAAGTGAATGCAAAGAGGTGTAGCCAGCAGCACTCTGGGGAAGACTACGGAGGCTCCTGCAGTAAGAGGCGGTGTGGCAGCTGCTCCTTTCTGAGTTTGTGCTTCGTAGTAGATTGCTTGTGGGTGTTGGGAGGGGGCAGACCTCCCATGTGGAGTCCAGAGAGGAGGGTGGCGAGCCTGTCTCTCCATTGTGAAGTTTTTATGCAGTGCTTTGGGTGTGTCTTGTTACAATGATGTGTTGTGGGTGTGTTTGGTATTCTGAGGTATTGCGAGGTGTTGTGGGCATGTCATGAAACAAGTAGTTGCGTTTATACAGATGATTTCTCTCAGCCTGTTTCTGCTTGTTTTCCTTGATTAACAAACAAATAATTAATTAGCTGAATAATCCATATCAGTGGGCAGCTAATTCCCTTTCTCTTAATAATGAATTGTATCCGTGGCCAGAATTATTTTCCTTTATGTCAAATAAGCATGCAGCATTTGCGCTAACCCACTGATTTAGCCACCTGATTATGGTTATTTATC
The DNA here is from genome assembly GCA_029706075.1 of Aldrovandia affinis. NCBI lineage: Eukaryota > Metazoa > Chordata > Actinopteri > Notacanthiformes > Halosauridae > Aldrovandia > Aldrovandia affinis. Next base: position 4,445,312 of record JAINUG010000045.1, on the reverse strand, counting down.
ATCTCTGTTCCTGCAAGCAGGGCATGTTTTAGCAATGCAAATGTCAGTCGACACAGTTTAAGGTTCTGCAATATTCTGAATGGAACTTGTTTGCTCGCCTTTGCTCTGTCACCCTCAAAGGTCATTTGACATGCAGTTACAGGGCTTACTTTAACTTACAACATTGTCTCTGTAATGATTATATTTATTTTACTGAATTGAACTCTGTATAAATATTTTAACAGTCAATCTGGTGTAATGAAAAAAAAAACATTACCAAATTAGATATGTGTAATTAACAATTATGATATTGCTTAAAATAATCGCAACCCTCAAATAAAGGTCACCGTCAAATGGACGGCACACAGATGATGCAGATTTTTAAATGAAGGCTGGGGTGATTATTCAAAGTAATATAGAACGAGAAAGGGAGTTCCATACCAAAGATTATTATCCTAATTGACATGCTTGTTTATCAAGCAAAACAAATGAAATCAGGTTCAGAGCAATGTTCATGTTTTGGATGGTGTGTGGTCTTGTTCTAATAAGCTGTGAGGTGAGGAGTCATTTGACAGGCACTGTTGTCTCTTCAGTCCCAGACCAGGGGACCGGTGCTGTGTGCCTGTAGGGGAGTTAGGAGGTATTGGGGGAAGAAATAGATGCTGTATCTTCTTGCTCTGTCATCTGCCATGCTCCTCCTTACATTAACATGGAACACTTACTGTATATGTATCTCTGCTTTTTAACGTGACAGCACATTGTCATTCTTGTTTGTTTTGAATACCCATAGGATCGCCAAGCAAAAGGGCTAAGTGAACACTTTGTCAGGTGCTTAATAAACTAGCAACAACAATTGGGAATAGAGGCAGTCTGTCTTTCTCTCTCTCTCTCTCTCTCTCTGTCTTTACCTGTGTGTGTGTGTGTGTGTGTGTGTGTGTGTGTGTGTGTGTGTGTGTGTGTGTGCCCATGTAGTGTTTGCCCATATATACAGCTGTACTACTTTAAATGTGGGGCCAGATTTTCCCCAAAACATAAAAATATATATTTTTTAAAAGAAACATCCTCTTTGAAATGAATTGAATACGAATTTGTATTTCTCTAATCCCAGCTATAGATCAGTCCAGGAATAACAGTTCCAGATGAACAGTTAAAACAGTGCTTCTTTCAAAGAGAGGGGAACCTCGCCCTGACAGGCCATATTTCCCAGCTGTGTTATCTAATCAGATTCTTTATGATTTAATTTTCCGTAATGAAAATGAGTTTCCGCTCCATCTAAAATCCATCTTCTCGGTTGTCCTACTTTTAAATGTAGGGCATGTAAAGGACCGCCGTACTTTGCAGGAGATGTAGGGATGTTCTTATAAGGCTTTTCCCTTCCCTTCCCCTTTTCGCACACAAGTGCTGAGTGCATTATGGGTATGAAAGCAGATGTTCATCTCTGAAAACAGGGCAAAGCTTCTCTTAAGTTGTCCTCACTATCTTCTTCCACCCCGCACCTGCACGTTATTGCGCACATATGGCCTGATAATGATCTGGCCCGTTAACACCTACAGGCTCGTCCGTCTTTTTCCAGTTCCGCTGACAGCCCCGGGAGGGACTTGCACCGGGGGCTCGAGCAAAATGTTGCTGTCGACAGAAGGGAGGACTTGGACTGCGTGGAAAAGCCATTGGAGCTGGAGGGCCTGGTGCTCCCAATTACCGGATTAATTAGCCGTTAACGCAGCTTTGTTCCATTACAGCGAGGGATCGGGAAAAGCTGCTGTAGAGCGACATGGTCTGTGGCCTGGATCACCTTATATTGATGCCAACATCTGCTCCCTTTGTCCCCGACACCCCTTGAATCAGCTCTTTTCAGCACTAATCTACACTAATGTTCAGGCTACGATGTTTCGAAGCTTAGAGGATGGAGCAGTGTTTATCCAGCATTTACTGAAGGCCAAGCGGCCAGAGAAGTAGAGGAGACCTTCCGCCAGGCCACTTGTGCATTTTATTACAGAGCCAGAAAACAAATGTGGTCATATCCTGCACACATCAGCTCCCAGAGTGCTATTTCGATGGTGTCAGTAAGCTTGGCCTACAGAGGCCCGCTGAAACCATTCGGATTAGCGACCGTGCCGAGGGATAGGCCAAATAAGCACCGTTTCATTACTCTCCTCACAGACTGCGGATCTCCCCCAGCGCTTCCTCTACAGGTCAAAGACGCAAAGCCAAGTGCTGCACTCTGAGGTGGAAGATGACTTACGACTTACTGGGACTATTCTTAAAGATTCCTCAACCCACAGTATCTGGCCAGCCCCTTCACGTGGGCCAACGGCCCATGCTCTCTGCTGCCATCTCCAGACCTCAGTCTAGCAGTGCAGTGAGGACCAGATGCAGACCCCAGAGCAGTGGTTTCCACCTCGGGTTCTTAAAAGGCACTGTATAGGGCTCAGGGTATTGAGGGGGCATCATTGCTGATGACATGTGGCAAGTATTTTGTTAGCTTAGATGATTAGCTGTCCAAGGACAGGACTAGGGGCTAGGCATGTGGCAACACTGTCTCTCACTTGAGCGGGGAGATTTGTCTGACATTGGAGTAGTGGGATTTGGGGTGTAATGTATGCAGTGTATAAGTGTTTATCTCCTCTCTCCATGTCCATGGGGAGTTCATCACCTCTGACCTCTGCTGTCACTCAGCACTGATCAGTTCCTGCCTCTAGCATTGAGCATTTGGTTAGGGACATTGTTAGAAATCAGCCATGTTGCTGTTGTAGTCATCAACATGAGTTCCTTTACGAATTAGCATTGACAGTATTAACAGGAAGGTTTTTAGTGGAGAAGAGATTATGTGCCACTGTTGTGTCTTATTTGTGTAAGAGAATGATAAAGGATAAACTGATATTCGTGGCACTTGTAGAACAATAAAGTTTGTAACCATTCATTGGTGAGGTATGGACAATAAGAGCTTTTTGATTGGTGGAGGATCCCAACAACATGGCTGCAGTCTTTTGCAGTCATGGCTGCAATCTGCTGGAGATGTCCTTCACTACCCTCCCTATTCACTGGTGTAGGGCTGTAGATCACTGACTCCAAAAGCCCTACAAAGTTTGGGGTGGGTCTTAAACAAAGGGGAAGAGGGAATTGGAGGGTTCATGGAGACTGTACCTTATATCAACAAATAATTGATATCTTTATATAAATTATTGTAACATCAGTACTGCATGGTTAACTGCATTGTAATAGAATATAGTCATTGCACCCCACTTCCTCCATCCCCACAAATCAGGTCCAGGGAACATTCATGTAAAAGATAAATTGGTGCATCATCTGCACATTGATACTGTTGTGTCTTCACAATATTTGCTTAAGTTTTGTTCTGAAACTTGGAAAATTGCCGATAACACTTACTGAAAAAGCAGCAGTCCTAGTAAGGCATTGGTATTACTTCAGAATTAATTATTTGGAAACTGAGGGTGAAAAAATAGTTTCCTTGTATAGAGGAAGGAACTGAGCCAGTTCCAGGGAATCCCAGTGACACCAATATCTTTCTCTTGAGGTGAACAGAATGGTGTGATTCCCTGTCACACAGTAAGAGGGCCTCTTACTTTATATAAAAAGTGTCTTATTCTGTTTCACAAAGATGTTTTTTAAAATCTTTTTTATTTCACATACATTATCAATTGATTGTATAATATATAAAATAACATAAACACAATAACTTAGAAGAGAATTTTGAAAATAGTACCTTTAGGAAAATATATATAAAAAAATATATCATAGGGCCCTATATAAAACTAAAACTGTTTGACTGTGTGCATTCAAGCTAATTATTTCACCCCTTTCCCACAATCAAGATGCAGACTTCTGAACATTCAAAGCTAAACATTAAAATGTTGAAATACAGTTATTTCAATTGGAAGTACTATGTAACATGTGTTTGTACATAGTTACATTGTAACAACCTCTGTAGATAGTTAGCTAGGTATGGTATGTAGTGCAATGTACAATACCCAAGTAGGATCACTTATGGACCAGTGACCAATTTAAAGCTTAGTGGCTGAAATTCAGGTTTTAATTCAAATGTGTTTTTTTCCATGTTTTGGAGAAGTTGGTAGTAAGGGTATAGGGGCATTTGGGCCTCCTTAAATAGTTCATTGGACGACTTGATCATCGATCTTCAAAGTGTAGATATTTTTTTATATATCCTTGTCACCCTCCTCGCCCCTATCCTGGCCAAAGATTGGGACTTGTTGTACATTTGAATAAATAAGCGTTACTTAATCTACAAATCTGCCCTCTCCCGTGATCCAGTGGGTTTACCCATCATTTAATGTTGGGTAAATAATTGCTGTTCTCAGTGGTCTGTTCTGAAATGCAATCACTGGTCCTGCCATTGTGGTAACCAAGGACCCCCAAACCGTGTTAAATCCAACACTAATTTCAAGTAAACCCAGGGCAGCAACAAAAAATGAGGGGATTAGACAATCATTCCCTGAAGGGGGCTTTGCGATTGTATAAATCCACTATGCTCTGCTTCATTTCAATTTAAATAGGAATGGATCTTTATGTCTTTCACAGAGCAATGCATTAAGTATTTTTGTCAGAAAAACACTACAGGTTGTGTCTGAAGGCACTTGGCCAGTGTGTGACTTTGAAATCACAAACGGTGGGCTTTATTTTCTTTTTGCAGGTGTGTGGCACATCATCTGCTTTATAATCGAAGGAAACAGACAAAACTGATTATATGCAGAACATATGGGCAGCGGGCCTAGAGGCTGGACAAAGGAAAGGTTGATGGGATGAAGTCAGAGGAGCAGGTGGTGGGTTTCACCTTGTGAATCGGTTGCAAAGCAACTAGGGAAGATTCAGAAATTGAAGAGGGCAAATCTTACACGGAGTGTCATGCTTTGAATATCATTTTTTTTATATTGACACATTTAGTGGAAAAATTACATGCCAAGGTTGTTAGACAGGATGTGAGATGCAGCCAGGGACAGCATTAGGCACAAGTAACCGCCATGTTGTGGGATGGCTTAGGCAAATGATATTTATCATGCCAGAAAAGAAGATGGCTCTTTTTGACTCAGTAGGCCTTCTTGTGCTTGTAATATCCCTCTTTTCTGTTTAGATATTGCAAAGGTAGTGTAGAGTCTGTCTCCATGCATTAACTTTGATGATTTGTGATTGAAGGGCACAGATGACTGCTTGACTTGTGAGTTTCAAGCTCATTTGAAATCATGTAATGTTTTTGGGGCGAAAGGCTGTTTAAGGAGTTTGAGTAATTTTAGTGCTCAGGTTGTCAGGATACAGTGACATTCATAAGCATGCTCTTGTCAACAGCTCTCAGATTGTGAAATGAAGTCTGTCCCCAGGGATTCTAAGAAACAAGGCATAACAAGATGTAAAAGGATGGGCAGATGGTCAGAAAGTTAGAGAATATGGTGGCTTTAGAGGTATATGATCCTTGGTGTGTCTTCATGACCACCCTATACTCTGTACATTGAAAGAGGTATCCAGCTTCCTTTTTAACTGAAGAAAATCCCTGATGAATCCCTGATTTGAAGGCATCATCTCCAGTAAATCAAGGGAATAGGTAGCCAAAACTAAAAGTATTAATTATGATCCAATAACAAAGATATTGTTTCACTGTTTCATGTATATGTCTAGGGCCTCCCATTTTATATTGTTCACATGTTATCTTCAATTCTTTGAATCACAGCCTCAAAGAAAAGATTCTAGGTGGTGAAAAATTCTTCAAATGGCTATTCTGAGTCATTTCTCCCCTAAAGTCAAAATATATGTGTATCTGTATCCTAAATAATGAACATTAAATTATGAATGCCAAAATGTCAATGGTCTGATGTAACTGAAAAACACCACAAATCAGATTTTCAATTTGTTTATTACAAAAGTAATTAAAGTTGGCATAAATGCTGGACAAGGTACAAAGTACAAGGTGCATATGTCAGAAAAATAACCAACATGGAATTCTATGGCATCTTACCACCTTTTGTCTCATATACCATTATGCTGAAAGACTTGCTTTCTTTCATCTTTGTTTTCAGATTGTCATCGTGTTTAGCAATAAGATCTAATATAGCAAAGAAGTCAGCCTTATTAACACTGCCTTCTGTCTTCTGTGGCTTCTCTGCACTATATTCTGGGTTGCTGTGAGGAACACATTGCCAATTGTTTTAATACATTCTTGATTTTCTTCTATTCATTTACTGTACTCTTTATTAAGGGAACACAAGACAGAGGACTCGCATGTCGCAGACTTTTCATATTCTGCCCATGCTATCATTGCACTAGTGTGCACTTCTGATTTAGCATGAGCTGCAAACCCACAATCTTTGTACATGGCTTTCTTCCAATTCTTGAAGCCCTCGTCAGAGGTAAACGCTGAATTGCCAAAGGCAGGAGGGCGGAAGTATCGGCAGGCATAACAATATACTGAGTCGTTACACTGAGAATACTCCAGCCATTTATAGGCGTTGTACCATATAGCATTGAAGTTCCGTCTTCTGTCACACTAGAGAGTCCGTGGGAATAACCTCAGGTGTGGCTGCTTTGGGCCCTCTGCTTTTGATTTGGATATGTCTAAGATGAAATGTGAGATGAAACAATAGGCAATTATCAGTCATATTCGAACACTAATCGTTTGTTCATTACTCACATACTCATGCTCTCTCTGTCCCTCTCCCTTTCATTCACATTCACACAGACACACACACACTATTTCATACTCACACATACCCAACTCAATTTATCCATCAAAACCAACCACTTGCATCAAAATAAAAAAAATGCAACTAGACATAAATTAAGACTCTTTCAAAACAGTTTGTATTCAGTAATTAGTGTGGGCACCATAGCAGCTGTACCTGTCAGGCTAAGAGTGATAATGAACACAGCTGGCTCCTCCTGCTCTTGTGTCTCTTCCTGCTCTCTGACCTGCTCACTCTCACTTTCTTCTCTGTCAGTGGACATACCTGGCTCCTCCTGCTCGTGTGTCTCTTCCTGCTCTCTGACCTGCTCACTCTCACTTTCTTCTCTGTCAGTGGACATACCTGGCTCCTCCTGCTCGTGTGTCTCTTCCTGCTCTCTGACCTGCTCACTCTCACTTTCTTCTTTGTCATCCTCAGGGCTTTCACTATCATCTTGATCTTCTGTCACTTCAAATCAAATCAAATCAAATGTATTTGTATAGCGCTTTTCACAATAGAATTGTCACAAAACGCTTAACAGAGGGGGAACCCAGGCCTAGACCCCCAAAAGCAAGCCTAAAGGCAACAGTGGCAAGGAAAAACTCCCTTGGTAGGGAGAAACCTTGGGAGGAACCAGACTAAAAAGGGGGGGAGCCCATCCTCTTCTGGCCGGCACAGGGTATGTCTGGGTACTTCTCTCCCTTCAGTCTCTTCCCCTGCTACCTTCTTCTTATGGAAGAAGGTTGCTATGTTGATAGCATTAGATTTCCTCTCCATGCTAGGCTAACATACACCTGCGCAAATTAATTGGCAAAAGCTTAAATATGTTCTGTCCGAACCAGTTAGACAAAAAAATGGTTAAATTTAAGATGGCAATTGGTGAACAATGTTACATGCTGCCTGCCTGTTCTAGCTAATGTTAGCATTAAAGTTAAGCTAACGTTACTAAGCTAGCTCTAAATAAAGATAGCTTTAGTTTAACATTACCAACAATCAAACTTAGCAAACTTAACATTTGATGGTTTGTAATAAATCTGGTTTGTCTTATCAAAGAAATGAACTTTTGAAATAAACTTTTGAAGTCTGACAAAAAATACTCACTTCAGCATTCCCTCCTTTCAGCACAGCTGTGGCTGGGGGGAGTGGGGTAGGGGGATAAGGGAATTGTGCACTCTTGAAAAGTAGCCTGCAATGTCGCAGCCAGTGCCTAGATAGTTCCGCCTCAGTTTCTCAGAGTTTTTCAAGGGCTTGCCAGTTTGGGATGGCCGGTGTGGGGGCCAGTCATTTTTGCGTAGTGGCCACGGCCACCCCTGGCCAACCCTTGGAGGCGCCACTGGTAGAACCTCATTAAAATTGTAGACAGGTAAAGGGCTAGCAATAGGTAGAGGACAGGTGCACAGACAGGCAGGAAATGTAAGTGGGAGGCCACCCAAAGTCAACTGTCTCCTGCAGGTAGCACAGAAACCTTTCACAAAGCATCCTGCCATTTCACAGTCTGGGGGGTGGCAGTGCAATAAACAGGTGAATGAGTCTGCTGTAGGCACATGAACATGTTCTTGAGTTTCATAACTAGTGCTTAATAGATCACCAGTTTACAGCCATGAATTTTAAATGGTTAAAACTAAGAAAAGGGAACAATGATGAAAAGGGGGAAAACTACAACAAGAAGAGCAAGGAGCCATGGCCAGCCTGTATCAGGGGTTTTCTCTTCTGGAAATTCCCCTATAGCCACGCAGAACATGTGGTTGTTTGACAGAATTAAGCAGACGGTTTCCAAATGTTCCCCTGGGACTGAAGAAGCTGGGGTCCTGGCAGAAGCGTTTGGATGAGACAGCCTCTGCTGCAGGCTTCCGGATGGGGAGAGGGGTGCAATAAGGTCTCTACCCACTGTTGGCCACTATCTGTGGGGGAGTTTTTACACATTACTGTTAGAACACATGCACACATACTCACAAACACAGAACACACACACACACACACACACACACACACACACACACACACACACACACGATGAGCCAGAATTCACAGAAGAGACCAGCTGTTGCCTAAATGTTTCTATCTTCACCCCTCTGAATGCCTGGGTAAAAGACGCCTCCAAACAAGCAAAGTAATGATAACGGCTTAATGGCTTCCTAAGGCAGCGGAACTAGTGCTCTACTGAACAAGGTAACCTGATTTTCTACTCATTTGGCTGCTTCATTAAGAAAGACTATATATAATCATAATGGTAATGTTTTATTACAAATTACCATTTATTTATGGCTGACCTAGAACTGTCCAATCAGGTTTGGAGTTCTCAGCGGAGATCAGTGTTTACTGCTTCAAATTCCCCTGAGTGCAAGGAACAGCATGCCCCACTGTGTGGATAATTTGTATGAGATCCTTGGGAATGGGAGGGCTCAGGGGACATGCACAGGGATGCAAGGGAGTGGGGAGTGTCCCGAGAGCGAGAAGCTCCGGGATTCCCATCGGAAGGAGAGCGGCGGGACCGTCGGACCCGCCATTACTCATCCTGCACAAATTGTGCTAATTCAATGGATGGATTGGCCCTCATCAGCACACATGGCGACACAGCATGCGAAGGACCACCTGGGGTCCCCAAGGATCTCCAGGGTCCTCGTTCAGGGAGGGACACCCCCAGACCGTTAATGAGAATCTCAGCCCCATCCTGTACGGTCTCAGCCTGGGGAAATAGATATTCTTCCTCAAGGCTGCTGATTAAGATATCCCCTCTGTAAGGGCTTGCACATATTTCCCACTCACTGTATACCAATTTCTCAAAGGCAGTACAGTGGGTGAGGGAGGTGAAACAGTCTAGATTAGGGCAGTCTTACACCTGTCTACAGCATCCTTTGTAAAGGCAGTGCTGGAGCAATTTATAGAAAAATCCATCAAGCTGTTTGTCATGACCTTGAGGCTGATCTGAACTGAGCAGAGCCTACTCTGACTAAAGCCTGGATCCATTGAACACTTGTCCTTAACTTTGACTCACAACTGGCAGCTTTTTAACCTTAGAAGGCAAGGTCAATGTCAATCGCTACTTAATGGTACTGAGTGATCATTTTCCTCCTATATTGAAGCATTTCTTTCTTGCAGAGAGGGGTGTCTTTCAAGATTACAATGCCCTTGTCCACAGAGCGCGAGTAGTCACCCAATTTGGGAAGGTTTGAGGAGCTTGAAACTGAGGTTATCCATATGTCAATGTGTCACCATATTTGAACCCAATCAAGCACATATGGGATATTCTGTAACAATGCCTAAAAGAGGGTTTTCCACTTCCATAAATTAAGTGTGAGTTGATTGACTTTCTCGTGGAAGAGGGGTGTTGTATTCCTGTTGCAGAATTCCAGATGCTGGTAGACTCTATGCTATGCCGCATACAGACCATACCGGCCACAAAGTAGTGGCTCAACATCATATTAAGTGAATTTACATTGGTGTTTAAATGTTTTGTTTGCTACCTGTACATAATTAATGCAGATGTGAATATGGATATGAATGTGGCCCCGTGAATGCTTACAATGCAGTATGGCTGGGTAATTGTTTTTATATTATTTTCCTTGAGGAAATTACAGCATGACTTCACTGAGCTTCCTGTAACACAATCACAGCATGGAGTGTGGCTGCAGATGAAGCTGCTAATTTGCAAGCGCGTGACTATTGAATTGTATGCAATGCCTCCTTCTTCCCCTGTTTGAGGAGAGGGGTTTGGGAAACTGAATAGTAATACAAATAATAGTTCACACTCAATATGAACATGGCAACTTAAAAAGTTTTTAATGCATGATACACACACACATCTGGTGCCAGATGGGTTGGTGTGAGGAACTGCTGATCTCATGGGATTTTCACACAGAACAGTATCTACAGTTTACAGAGAATGGTGTGAAAAACAAAAAAACATCCAGTGAGCGGCAGTGTGGGCAAAAATGCCTTGTTAATGAGAGAGGTCAGAGGACAATGGCCAGACTGGTTCAAGCTGACAGGAAGGCAACAGTAACTCAAATAACCATGCGTTACAACAGTGGTATGCAGAAGAGCATCTCTGAATGCACAACACATGGAACCTTGAAGTAGATGGCCTACAGCAGCAGAAGACCACACCGAGTTCCACTCCTGTCAGCTAAGAACAGGAAAGTAAGGCTACAGTGTGCACAGGCGCACCAAAACTGGGCAGCTGAAGATTGGAAAAAAGTCGCCTGGTCTGACAAATCTCGATTTCTGCTGCAACATGCAGATGGTAGGGTCAGAATTTGGCATAAACAACATGAATCCATGCATCCATCCTGCCTTGTGCCAACGGTTCAGGCTGGTGGTGGTGTAATGGTGTGGGGAATGTTTTCTTGGCACACATTAGGCCCCCTAATACCAATTGAACATTGTTTAAATGCCACAGTCTACCTGAGTCTTGTTGCTGACCATGTGCATCCCTTTATAGCCATAGCCTACCCATCTTCTAATGGCTACTTCCTGCAGGATAATGCGCCATGCCACAAAGCACACGTCATCTCAAGCTGGTTCCTCGAACATGACAATGAGTTCAGTGTACTCCAATGGCCTCCACAGTCACCAGATCTCAGTCCAATAGAGCACCTTTGGGATGTGGTGGAATGGGAGATTTGCAACATGAATATGCAAGCGACAAATCTGCAGCAACTGCGTGATGCTATCATGTGAACATGGACCAGAATCTCTGAGTAATGCTTCCAGCACCTTCTTGAATCCATGCCATGAAGAATTCAGGCTGTTCTGGGGGCAAAGGGAGGTTCTACCCAGTACTAGAAAGGTGCACCAAATAAAGTGGCCACTGAGTGTGTATATATATACACCGATCAGCCACAACATTAAAACTACTGACAGGTGAAGTGAATAACATTGATCATTCCGTTACAATGGCACCTGTCAAGGGGTGGGATATATTAGGCAGCAAGTGAACAGTCAGTTCTTGAAGTTGATGTGTTGGAAGCAGGAAAAATGGGAAAGCATAAGGATCTGAGCGAATTTGACAAGGGCCAAATTGTGATGGCTAGATGACTGGGTCAGAGCATCTCCAAAACGGCAGGTCTTGTGGGGTGTTCCCGGTATGCAGTGGTTAGTACCTACCAAAAGTGGTCCAAGGAAGGACAACCGGTGAACCGGCGACAGGGTTATAGGTGCCCAAGGCTCATTGGTCCCACAGAAGAGCTACTGTAGCACAAATTGCTGAAAAAGTTCATGCTGGCTATGATAGAAAGGTGTCAGAACACACAGTGCATCGCAGCTTGCTGCGTATGGGGCTGCGTAGCCGCAGAGTGCCCATGCTGACCCCAGTCTACCGCCCAAAAGCGCCTACAATGGGCACGTGAGCGTCAGAACTGGACCATGGAGCAATGGAAGAAGGTGCGCTGGTCTGATGAATCACATTTTCTTTTACATCATGTGGATGGCCGGGTGCGTGTGCGTCATTTGCCTGGGGAAGAGATGGCACCAGGATGCACTGGCTGGGAAGAAGGCAAGCCGGTGGAGGCAGTGTGATGCTCTGGGCAATGTTTTGCTGGGAAACCTTGGGTCCTGGCATTCATGTGGATGTTACTTTGACATGTACCACCTACCTAAACATTGTTGCAGACTAAGTACACCCCTTCATGGCAACGGTATTCCCTGATGGCAGTAGCCTCTTTCAGCAGGATAATGTGCCCTGCCACACTGCAAAAATTGTTCAGGAATGGTTTGAGGAACATGACACAGAGTTCAAGGTGTCTCCAAATGTGTCCTTAACTTTGACTCACAACTCTCTCAACAACAAATCTCAATCCGATCGAGCATCTGTGGGATGTGCTGGACCAACAAGTCCGATCCATGGACTTACAGGACTTAAAGGATCTGCTGCTAATGTCTTGGTGCCAGATACCACAGGACACCTTCAGAGGTCTTGTGGAGTCCATGCCTCGGTGGGTCAGTGCTATTTTGGTAGCACGAGGGGGACCTGCACAATATTAGGCAGGTGGTTTTAATGTTGTGGATGATCGGTGTATATATACAGTGCCGTGAAAAAGTATTTGCCCCCTTCCTAATTTCTTCATTTTTTGCATATTTGTCACACTTAAATGTTTCAGATCATCAAACAAATTTTAATATTAGACAAAGATAACCTGAGTGAATAGAAAATGCAGTTTTTAAATGATGATTTAATTTATTAAGGGAAAAAAGCTATCCAACCCTACCTGGCCCTATGTGAAAAAGTAATTGTCCCCCCTTAATAAATCAACCGATTAACCACATTTTTTTAAAGCTGAGTTCAATTTCACAAGCCGCACCCAGGCCTGATTACTGCCAGACCTGTTGAATCTAGAAATCACTTAAATAGAACCTGTCTGACAAAGTGAAGTAGGCTAAAAGATCTCAAAAAGCAGCACATGATTCCGCGATCTAAAGAAATTCAAGAACAGATGAGAAACAAAGTCATTGACATCTATCATATATCATATATAATATACACACACACAGTAGACTCTGTTTTTATTCACACCCTTGATAAAGATGAACAAAATAGATAATATAAAATAAACTATATAAGTAATGAGGTATTTTTTATAATGATTTTCACCTCATTCACCCTGGTCAGATGCGTCTGCATGGCTGCCATATTGGTATTGCTGCGGTTGGTCATTGAAATGATGATAATGGTGTCAAATTTGGTTATTGCTGTGCGGTGCTGTTTTTGTTGACACTGTCAAGCGAAGAAAATGTTGGCTGTGTGGGTCCATTGCAAGGTGTCGGAGAAAGACAACCGATTTGCTATTTGTAACAAATGCTCCAGTGAGATTTCAAGAGGTGGTAACTCAAGCAAGGATTTCAATACATCAGTTTCACATCATTTCACCAGTATGTGAAAGAATGTTGAGGCGTCTTGAATTCACCAAACTACATCTGAACTGCAATTGGAACCGTGTCTTGTGGTCAGATGAAACAAAAATTTAGCTTTCTGAACATGCACATCAGTGTTATGTTTGGCGTCCAAAGAATGCAAGTAATGTTGAAAAGCACCTCATGCCTACAGTGAAACATGGTGGTGGATCTTCAATGCTTTGGGGTTGTTTTGCATCCACAGGCCCTGGGGCCCTTATTAAAATAGATGGAACCATGAACACCAGCATGTACCAAGACATCCAAAAACCCTGCCAGGAAGCTACACCTTGGCCACAAATGGACCTTCCAACAAGACAACGATCCTAAACATACGTCTAAAGCAACTAAGAAATGGTTGACAGAGCACAAGATCAATGTCCTTAGGTGACCATCTCAGTCTCCAGACCTGAATCCAATTGAACATTTGTGATTTGAACTCCACGAAGTCCACAAACGTCAACCCAAAACAATTCTGCATGGAGGAATGGCTGAGGATCCCCCCCCAAGTTCCATCACCTCATACAACACTACAGAAGGCAACTACTTGCTGTTATAATGTCCAAGGGAGGAAGCACAAAGTACTGATAACAGTGGTGTGAATATTTATGATTCTTATATATTATATTTTGTGAACTGTTCGATTGTGGTTCGTGCCAATGCATTATTATTAAAGAATGTTGTGCATATACAATACAGTTTATTACTTATATGGGCCGTTTTTATTCCCAAAACTTTGTCCGTATATATATTGTACCATATCTAAAGTACATATATCTAGTAAAAGTACCATCAATTTTTATATTGTATTTTCAGACTCTTTTGGAATGTTTTTCCTCTCCCAAAAATTGTCACTACCGAAACATAGTAATACACTGTAGTAAAAAGTATTATATTAACCTGTTAAGATTGTGTTTCCTTCCCTTCTCTAAAGAGTATTTTTGCAAATTTTTCTTGAAGGTTTTCACAATTAAATCAATAAAAATGACATTTTTACCAAATTTCAAAGTTCAATTTATACAATTCATAAAAATCTAAATGCAATCTTTCTCTGTAAAATGCATAACACTGATCATATTGATTTCAGAGTTAATGATTGATTAAATTGAACATACATTTAACCAATCAGTATCATAACATTTTAGTTTATAACTCAATATACTTTATTTTTTACAAAACACCCAGTGTTTCGGTAGTGACTGCACTGTTTTGGTAGTGACCACAGTATTTTGTTTGCAAGGTTGTATCATATTCCCTCAACCTTATTGCTTAATCTTAACTCATAACATGCCTTATGTTGGGAATATTACAAACACATGTTTTGTGGTCAATAAAATAATTGTATTTTTGAAGACATAACAATTGTTCATCCATAACCATTTAAAGTACAAACATTACTTATCAATGGAAAATAATTACCCAAGTGGGTTCAGTAAAAGAGAAGAAGAAGAAAACATTGACAAATAACATTGGCAATAACATTATGCTGTTGCTGTCAGGCTTCTGAACGCTAACTAATGTATCCTCGAAAGGTCTGTAACAAATAGATTCAACATCTTAAAGAAAAATACACCAGAAAGTGATATGCAGTTGAATCTGAATGAATGAACTGATCATGAACACAAATTTCATCTCTTGCGCGCGCGGAAGCACACACACACACACACACACACACACACACACACACCAAAACATCTATGCAAAGGTGTCAAAAGAGGTGTCAAAAGATTTCATCATCTCTCACTCAGTCAAAAATGTCACTATGTTAAACTCCATTGACTTATGCTAAAAATGTTAGCGATCTAAAAGTCCGCTATTTTTTGCTTTTGGGGTCTTTCAGGATGGACGGGAGGTCCCTCCAAGGCAATGGTAAGGGAAACACTGAAAATAGATGATTGAACATTCCATTTTGCTAGCATAACTAAAGAATGCTAGCAAGCACATGGCTAGCAAACAGCTTTGAAAACATAATATTTTGCATAAAACCCCAAAAAGTTTACTTTATTGAAGAGAATATGTGTTCCATTCTTAAAGTTACACACTGATTTTCAGACTTTGGAACACATTTGTTTCAAAATGATGGAATTTAACTACTTACCATTCCATTTTGTCACTACCGAAATGATCACGTCACTACCGAAACCGAAGTTTCGGTAGTGCCAGTTTCGGTAGTGACAATTCTAGCTAACTTTGAGCATAACTAAAGAATGCTAGCAAGCACATGGCTAGCATACACATCTTTGAAGAGGTGTACACACATAACAACATAATATTTTGCATAAAACCCCAAAAAGTTTACTTAATTGAAGAGAATATGTGTTCGGTGGTGACAATTCTTAAAGTTACACACCGATTTTCAGACTTTGGAACACATTTATTTCAAAAGTATGGGATTTAGCTACTTACCATGCAGCCATGAGGGACAGGGAGGCAGTGTCACTGCTTGATCAAAAATGCAGGGGTGTGGTTAAAACCAGGCTCAGCCAATCGACTAAAACTCTTGGGTTTTGGTAGTGACATGAAAACTTGGGACAAGATTTTTTTTGTATATTTTTTTAATTAAAAAATTAAACCCACAATAAATCTAAATCTTTCAACTTCTGTTTAAACTCATTTAATTCCTTGGGGTTAAATAGATCATAACATATTCTTAGTAAATATCTATGTCTGAATACTTAATTGTTTTGTTAAATAGTTTTTCTTGTTGTGGGACCACACTTTGAACTAATTCGGTAGAATGCCCCATATAGTTTATTTTATATTATCTATTTTGTTCATCTTTATCAAGGGTGTGAATAAAAACAGTTTTTTTTCTACTGTATTGGATTGTATATATGAATATACAGTATTTTAACATACAGTATTATAATATATTTTTGACACATTTAACAAGTAGATTACAGAATGTTCTCACTTAAAGTGAGTAGTTGACATTTCTAGTTTGCATAATATACTAGACAGTCATGACAGGGCCAACTGAGATAGAGATCCAGTAGGCCTTACGCCCTTCCTGCTGTTCTGTCAATGCTGAAACTGCTCCTCTGTAACAGCAGGGCTAAGCAGGAGGAGGAGAGCATGCCAGAACACACAGCTGCTGCTGGGGTCTTTAGCCCCACACCAGGTACTGGACAGTCAAAGAGACTCCTTCCGTCTGACCCCTCCCGTCACTAACCACTCAACAAAATAAAAACCTCTGCGGGCGGGCAACCTGTTTCTGTCACAACCAGCTGCGTTGACGGGCCTGATAATACGGAAATGTGCACTGCATCAGGCAGCAATGCCCAGTATTAGCCCCTTCAGACAAGATTTTGTTTGCTTCTGGTCGTAGTTTCATCTGCATGTGAAGAAGTGGGATGCTAGCAGTTTCTCTTCAGGTTACATCATACGCCGTTCACTACACTGGCCCTATAATTACTTAATGACCAGCATCTGTAACACATTTCAACTCTTATAACTTTAATACAACTGCAATTTTTCATTTAGGGTATGGCCACCCATTAAAAATATGCAGCTAATTTAATCACTTGGGGTTATTGCCTGACTCTCCTGTTTTGTAGGAATAGAAAGCGTGAGGGTGAGAGGAAACAAACGGGACCAGACGGCCCTGTTGAGATCCAAGACACATCGGAGCTGATATCCAACGGAAAAGGGAGCATGCCCTTAGTCATCATTTAGCCAGGTCCTGACAGGATGGCAGGCAAGAGACAGGCTGCAGAGGAGGTGCGGCGGAATATTAAATCTCATCACAACTCTGTTCCCAAGAGAGGGTGCCATATCAGTGTTCAGTGTGGTGCGTTGCCTATTTCGAGGCCGGATTTCACGTAGGCGTGAGTCACTGTGAGCTTGGAGCCCTTGAGACTCACCTCCCCTGACTCTGTTGGTGCGATGCGAGAGATCGGCGGGGCTGGGGGCCACCGCACCGCTCGTGCGCACCGGCACCGGCCATCCCTGTCTGTCCTCCGCTCCCCACCCCGAGTGGCGCTTCACGCTGCGACTTGGGCGAGGGCAGGGAACAGACTGGAATTTCAATCTGTTTGGTAAATACAGTGGAAACGTGAGACCCATGGCAAGTGAAGAAGAAGCCCGCTGAGACCAGGGAGGGCAAAGATATGACTGAACAAAAGCGCTACGGAGAGGGGAAAATAGAAAATGAGTGAAACGAAACAGGAGGCCAACAGATGGTAGACATTTTGGCTTGACAGGAAGCTATGGCAGGGCTGGCCTGTGGACCACAGAACCAGTGTTGTATTGCAGAGAATGAAAGAAGGGGGCAGAGAGAGCAAACGACAGATAGAGAGAGAGAATGAGATAGAGAGACCCTGCTATCACTGAAATGTAAATGAGACCCTCTGTATGGCTTGGTTAACCTCTCCCTCCTCAGACCTTCCCTCCATGTAGTAACCCAATCATACCTACAACAATACAGGCTTATAATGACCCATTCTGCTGCGTAAACCTTTGAATACTCAACAAAGCAAGTCCCAGGCAGCTCAGTGCATCCTCAGGCACTCCCATCATGAGGTGCAAAGGGTATTTTCAAATAGCTTGGTAATTTGCCATTTGCTTTTTTATTGTATTGTTTTATTTGTAACTTGTTTTGGGACAGAGAAACGAAATCACATTAAATAATAAACCCATACTTTTTTTCATAACAAATGCATGCCTTTTCTTTGATATTCTCCTCTGCATAAACCCACCTTGAATTATGTAACCTCTTTTGAACATATGAATCACTGCAAGCTCTGGTTGTTCACGGTACTCCTCAACAATGGCCCTTTGAGCAGTACTTAAATTCATAGTGCTCGATCAGCACATAAATGAATGAACACTCACTGACATAAAACTGAACTTACCTCTGAAAATTGCAGTGCTACAGACCTTAAATTATTTCATCAATGGAACATCAAAGCAACACAATATCATTTGTTAAATTATTGCGTCTGGTTTGGAGCTCACGAGCCTGCTGATGTATGCAAGCTCACGCATTGTAACTGGCCGAAGAGGAAGGCAAGCTAAGTAGCAGCAGTCCTTCCCCCGGTCTCTGGGATGAGCTTCGCTGTTAAACGGCTTGTGCGTTCCTGTGCCACGGTGCAATAAATGTGTCCGCCTGCCAGTACTGTGTCCTGCAGTGGTCCCACTGTCCCATGGTGCAGTGGCCTCCAGCACAACGTGCCAACCACATGCATGTCATCCTCACCTAGTTTTACACCCTGCCACAACAGAGAGTGCTCCATGTCCCGTTAATTAGAATAGCAAACAACAATGTTGTTCATCAGAAAAAGGAGTGTTTCCCTCACCTTTTAAACAGATTCAAGGATTATCATCATGTAATTTCCCTTTTTTTTTGCCTTCCCCCTACACCCCCCAACCCTTTAGTTTGTTCACAGTTCTCTAAAGGAGTATACGCCATCATCGGGCTGTACGACAGGAAGACTGTGAACATGCTGATGTCATTCTGCGGGGCCCTGCACGTCTGCTTCGTGACACCCAGCTTCCCGATCGAGACGTCAAACCAGTTTGTGATCCAGCTGCGCCCGGAGCTGCAGGACGCTCTAGTGGGGGTCATCGAGCACTACAAGTGGAACAAGTTTGTCTATATATACAGCTCAGATTCAGGTGAGAGTCCGACTGCCTCGTGTCTGATCTGTTCCAGCATGCGGAAGGAAACAGCTCTTTTGTTATTGAAATGTATGTATTCAAACACTGTGAATAAGACTTTTAGTGACTTTGTGGCTGGGCTGTTGGTCCTCACACCAGAAGGTTCTGGGTTCAGTCCCTACACCAGTGACCATTCTAGTGATGCAACCACAGTGTCCCTTTCAGGATTCAAACCTCCGAACTCGAGGTTAAACGCCCTGTTCCCCAACTACACAACACTACATCCTTTTGTGACACTCCATGCCCCAGAAAGCTCTCGAAGCTCAGACACTATGTGGCATTAGGCTTGGCATTGCCATGCACTGGATTGTTAAGCATCTCCTCCGCTAATATCAGAGTTTTAACACCAATTTTAAAGGATTAAAGACTCAAAAAGAGCATCGACAGACTTTCACTCATGCCATACAAGCACAGCTCTTTATCTTTCGGTGCGCGTAAGCAGAGGACGATGCACCTGTCAGTGGCAGGTGTGCTTTTTTCCAGTCCCTCCATGGCCAGTCAACTGTTGCCTTCCCATAATGCTATCTGGCACAGGTGTAGTGCCTGGCAGACCGTGACAGCAAAGTGACAAGCTCTTCATCTGCCAACGCGGCAGAAAGTACAGATGAGCAAATGGAGATCCTCTCGTACTCCCGCTCCCTCTGCAAACACTAGCATCTTGACAATAGACATTTCATTCTGTGAATTGAGTTATTCTGATGTGAGATTCATACAGTGGGACAGGCACATCATTGATGTATTTATATTACTGATCCACTCAGTGCCCTGCCTGGGACCTCAGGGTCATTAACTCTCTGTGATGGAGAAGCCCACTATCTTCGGGATCTATACCACTTGCCTCCTGTTGCCTGGATACAACACTGCAGTGTCTCTTGGTTATTTAAAGCCCTTTACGAATATCCTTGTGTGTGTGTGTGTGTGTGTGTGTGTGTGTGTGTGTGTGTGGGGGAGGTGGGAGTGAGCATTTCCCCCTCACTGTGTTACTCCGTTTAACTGGAATATTTGGACACCATTGATTACACAGACAAGTTTGGACTCTCACTGTAAGATTTCTCCCAACGGGGGCCAAAAAGCCCACATCTTTTTAGTGTTGCTTTGTTCTCAGGTAGGATGTGTGAAGGGCAGGGAAGTCTCTCTCTCTCTCTTTCTTTCTCTCTCTCTCTCTCTCTCTCTCTCTCTCTCTCTCTCTCTCTCTCTCTCTTTCTTTCTTTCTCTCTCTCTCTCTCTCTCTCTCTCTCTCTCTCTCTCTCTCTCTTTCTTCCTCTCTCTCTTTATTTCTATCTTTAAATCTCTCTCTCCCTCTCTCTTTCTTTCTTATGTTTCTCTCTCATTTGATGAAGACAGTTAAGCTGTATATACAGTGGGTATAAAAAGTGTTCATCCCCTTTGGCATTTTTCACATTTTATCTTCTTACTTCAAGGAATAAAGATGGATTTAATTGGGATTTTTCATCACTGTTTAACACAAAATACTCCATAATGCCAACTAAAAAAAACAACTACTAAACCTTTTTCCTAATTCATTACAAATAAAAAAAATTGGTTGGAGGTGAACTGTACCCACTATATGTCATATTAAATATGCAGTTTAAATGTACATGGCTACAAACATATAGCCATGTGTTATGGTGGCAACAGTGGTTTGGTTTCTAGATCAAGTGATATGATCCTCTGCCTAATAAGGACATCAGTTTACACCTGATGCCAAAGTGTAGTGCTTCTTTCGAAGACTCAATCTATGCACGACGACAGAGGTATACAGCCTCCGTAGGAATGTGCGCTTACTGCGAGGCATGGCCAGCGGCTGTGCGCCGAATCTCGGGTGGGGGGTGGGATCAGACCTGTCTCTGAGCGAGCCTCTCCCGACTCGCTCGCTTATCTCCGAACACGGCGCTGTGGCTCTGTCAGAAGTAATGCAGGGTAGATACCATGAAGCGTTTGTCTCTCCCCAGTTCGTCTGGCAGTTAGTAGTGCTCTCCGGGCTCTCAAGCTGCTCTGTTATGCACCCCGCGCTGATTTCACAGCTGCTGAAACAAACAGGACCCTCCACACGCTAGCCTGGAATGGGGCGCTGCGTTACATGTCTCACGACAGGACAGACTCGTACTTAGTGCCACGCTTGCGCGATATTACATTCTATGGATATATACGTTCGTAAATGTATTAAGAGACCTTCTTGGAGTGTTGAAAACTCTTGAATATATACTCCTGAGCTTTTTGAACCACTTGTGCAATATTGCCCTTTCAGAACAGGATATACTTGGTAAATCAAATACTTGTTTTTATGATCTGCATATTCATGACAGATGAATATTTATTTTCACCAAGGGCTTTGAGATTAGTGTCCCGAATGTATCCAAAATGCCAAAATGAGGCGTTCTCTGTGGTTCATGAAGAAGTAAACCCAAATATGTTTTATTACATACAACTGTTGGGTTCTGCTTAACCTTTGAATTTAGAGGTCCTCTGTTGAGGTACCATAGGCCCATACCTTTGAAGAGTACACAAAAGGCAAGAAGCACAAAGGTTGAATCAGACACAAGGATAAATTGAGTTGAGCTACACACACTTGCATAAAAAATACTTGGTGGTACACCACAGTGCACACATGCACACGTTTGTATGTACAGGTTCAGTGTGAATGCCTGTTGAAGATATATATGAATAAAAATGTTCAGTGTGTTCAGCGTGAGTGTGGGGAAACAAATGAAGCCAGTAATGTTGGCACAGTTCATGCCAATGCATGCTGAGAAATGCGCATATTTTGGCAGCTACCACCTTACATACATCTCAATTGGTATTTCCTACTGTATTTTTAGTTCAAAAATAGTACTTTGAAACCCAGCCATAACTGGATTTTAAAACACTTTTGGGTGTGAAAATAATCTGGCTTTAGAAGATGGAAATTGGATATTGAAAAAAATAAATCCATGACATGGATTTTAGTGCCAGTAACTATAACTATAGAATTAGTCATTGTTTTGCGAGTGACTTGTGTCAGTGTATATACTTTAGCATTAGTGGCTGTAGGTATAGTGACTGGGATATTAAGGATATTTCACTGAGCGTAGTCATAGTGTCTGCTACACTAATGATGTAGGTGGCAATAGTCATAGCGACTGTATTTTAACGATTGTTTGTTGACTATAGTCAAATTGACTGCATTTATAATTGTTGTGTCAGTGACTGTTTTGTGGCTAAATGATTGAAAATGTATTATCAAAATGATGCAACTAAACTTTCATCACTATATTTCACAGAAACAAACAAATTAACTTTTTTGTTAATTGTTAATATTTGTTCTCTTTTTTATTCATATAAACTGTGACCATCAGCTTGAGATCATTCTTGATCTTCCATTGCATTACTGACCCATAATAGACAAAACTGAAAGTGTTATAACCCACGCATGTCACAACCTTCAGTCAGTCCAACCCTCTGGGTCCATGCTGGCATTATTGAATATTAATCAGTTTCATATTACTTCACTGTTCAAAGTGTATTTGTTAATTTTGTGAAATGACAGGTGTGAAGACACTGCTGCTGAGTGTGAGCATGTGAAAATAGAGTAGAGTTTTAGCATAGAAGATGTGTGACATAACAGTCCAGTCAATACGACAACATTAGCAAACAACCATGTACACGTTCAAAGGGGGTCAGTGGTTATTCCCCTTGATTTATTTTAATATAAGTTAATAACTTATGCTCAAAAAATATGATACTCACAAAGTAAAGTATGACACATTCTTGTCACTTAAGAATGAGGGTTTGTGTCCAGTCTGGAGTTAAAAATTACCTTAACCCATATCCGCCGAACTACAGGATTTTCCGTAGACCGCACAAACCTTTCATTCACCGATCTATGGAAAATCCTGTAGCAGAAATTCAATGAAATTGAAATGTGTGTTGAGGTGCAACGTCCAAATATTATATCATTACATATAACATGCACATGGGAGGTGTAGACTTTACTGACAAAACCATTGCCTGTTACAAGAGACAAACAAAGTCACAAAAGAGGTAACCTACTATAAAATAATGTGGCACATGCTTGACATCACTATCCTAAATGCTTGCATTGTTTACAATAAAGCTCATAATACAAAGATGAAATTGCGTGATTCTATGAACTTGATAGGTATAAGCTACAGGAAAGCAGTAGGAGCTCCAGCTCTAGACAATGGCAGAAGGTTCAATCGTGATTTTCCCCACACACCAAAGCTGATGGAAACTGCTAGTACTTGTTGACACAATTTTCATTTGTTCGGTATGTGAAGTGCGCATGTGAAGTGCGTATGTGTCCTGATCCATGTTTTGGCTGCTTCCATTACCTGAAGTTCACTTATGATGATCCCAACAGACACAACAAGCAAAAGGCATGCCAAAAAATGTAACTAATAATGAAATGAAGAATGAGATGAACTGACATTACAGAGAATACATTGATACAAACTCAATTCATTGAAATATAACTCTTCACGTCAAATTTCAAAATGGTTACATGTAAATGTTGATGCAACAAATAAATGTAAGATTGTAAGAATTTATCTGTACATAATTTACACATATTTTGTATATAGTAACACTTATTTTTAAAGACATTTAATTGATATGACATACCATATATCTCCACAAATTATATATTATTATAAATTATGTACAAATACATTATTATACATAATTTGGTATAATTGTTATTGTTTCTCTTTCCATTTTCAATAAGAGGGAAGTGTTAGACTGAAGGGTCGGCTGAGTGTGAATGAGTGTGTTATGTGGCTAGGCACACACAGTGTTTATACAGAATAATGCATGCGGATATAGGTTATGGCATGGTTTTGTAAAATCAGTGAGAAGTGCAAGTATAATTGTGACTTGTAGCACATGTGAGTAAATGACAGACTATGGTCAACTGATGCCAAGCAGTTCTGATGCCGTGAGGACAGGACAGAGCACACCACACCTTCACCTGTCATAGAAGGGTTGTTCTGCTGGTCTGACAGACGTATGTGACAGGCTGTTACACATTTACCAAAATATTGCCACAGCTGTTACGTGGGTAAATAGTACTAACAAAATTGTGTGTTTCCGTAGAATGATTGACAAAATGGGTCATGGATTGAAATCAACTGCCCGATTTTTTGGTGGATTGTCAATTGGTTCTTACACGTCTCAGTGCACTACTGTTAAGTGTAGCACTTGAAGTAGTCCAAGGTTAGAACAATGGCTGCTTATATTGTGTGCAGGCACGGCAATTACATGGGCAGTGAGGCTGGGCCCTGCCAGGTTCAAAATGGGTTGTGTATGATATGGTGATTCTACCAGTGGTAGAAACAACTGTCTCCAACCCCAGATATGTACTCCTGTTGCTGGCTTAATGTTCCCTGAACATGGCTCCACTTTCTCTGCAGTGCCAGAATCAATTGCCCCAATCACCTCTTATTTCCCAGCTGTGCCCTGTTGACATAATCTCATTGGCTTACCAAAGCCTTTTTATTTCCCAAAATGACTCTTTATTGTATTAGCAGTGGCTAAAGACTCTGCTTGTAATAGTCTTTAGCTTTGACAGCAATGCTTGGACAACAATGTTAATCTGGCAGCTGTAGTGTCTCTATCTGACTTAGCATCATATGTTTCATGGGTTATTTTTCTCCATATTTTTAAAAAGTATAGTCTTTTTCTCTGCAAAGAACATAATGCACTTTGAATTATTATTATTATTATTACTTTGAATCACCAGAATATAGTGCTGAATATATGCTGTATGGACTCATATCACACTTTTTACCTTCATGGAGGATCTCTGCACTTAGGGGATGAAGAGGACTGAGCAGAATATCTAAATATGGTTATATTTGAGATGTAATGCCAGTATCAACCAGCTTTATGCATGCATCGATGATGGAGTGGCTTGTGTGCATGTATGCTTTTGAGGACTACCGGAGAAGGACATAGAGCTTCATGTAGTATTAAAACTGACCCTGGGCTAATCAGAGCATCTAGAGCAGTCCAATAAGAACAACAATTTTTATGCTGGAGAAACATGAGAAATCATGCTATACTACATTGTCAAAACAGTAGGTGATGTATTAGTTCCGGGAGTTTGATGTTGACTTCCCATGAATTCCTGAAATTGAATACAGTACGTTAATATTTGATGTGTTGTAGTGTGTAACAGGTTGCAGGGACTTCCCTCCTCCGAATGTAAAAGTGTTTCTTCTGAGTCACACTTTCTCTGTCATGCCAAAAGATAATTTTGACAGTAAAGCAAAAGAGTTTGCAGAAACACAGTTAAAACCCTCGCTGAACCAAACAATGTGTTTGAAACAGCTTTGGACTTGGGTTAAGTTAAGCCAATAAGATAGGAGAGACACAGGTCCCCAGTTGTCACACCTTTATCACTTTTGAAGGTGAAGTGACAGTTCTTCACATGCAACAGCCTAGAAGGGAAGGAGTTTTGGAAGACCTCCTTTCTCCTGTTGGAGAAATGTGCTGTGAATCAGCCCTGGTGTCATGGACTCCGACCAACATTCAATTAAACACAGGAGAGGTGCTGCCCGGCCTCGCGTCATGGTGCAGGTATAGCGGATGGGCTCAGTGAGCACCCGCTGCCACGGAGATAAGAGTTCAATTAGTTCCTCGGAGTTAGAGACTTGAGTCTTTAGCTCGGCGAACTTAATCGCTGGGGGTCGCGTTGAGATCTCAGTTCGAAACCCAGGGGCAGAACCAACACCGTGACATTGGTGCCGTGATAAGAGTGGACAACTGATGGCAATCGGTTGGGTCGACGCTGGGCGATGAGTTTCGCCTCGGAAGAGTGTAGCGGATGGGCTCAGTACCGGGGATAGGACTGACGGCAGCGAACTCACATTAGTTCCCGGAGTTAGAGACTTGAGTCTTTAGCTGGCTAGCAAATTGGGAGAAAATGGGATAAAATCCCCTCACAGGAAAGGTGCTGCCCGCAGAACCAACACCGTGCAGGTATATGACAAAAACAATCCCATCCTAAAACACAAGAAGATTCCTCAGTCAAGTGGAATGAATGATTGGAAAGGAAGCGATGCTCATCATAAATTTGTCTACAATAAGGCTGCCAGCTCAGATTAAACACCTGACGGCAGTTGAAAGGACAGATATTTGGCCCGAGAGGTGAAGGCAAGATGAAAACAACATGAACCATAGTTAGGTTAGACGGTCACACTTACATCAGAAGACATTTTCCCTGGCGGTTTACTTTCATGCCTGGTTCAGTGCCTAAATGGCAAGGACAGCCTGCAAAACAGCAGATAGCCTGATAGTATGAGTGTTGGATAATCTCTGTTAAAATATGTGATTATTAGTTTAACAGCACTAAAATTCCTGACCACAAATTGAGTCATAAATATTTGTTAATATATCTTTTTATTCCCCTTCTTGGCTCCTCTCTGCTCTCTTCTTCTTCCTCATAACTCACTCTCGTCCATCCTCTTCTATTCCCATAGGACTGGCGGTGATGCAGAAGGTTCTGGACACCGCAGCTGAGAAAAACTGGCTGGTCACCTCAGTGAACCTGGAGACCATGACGGAGGCTGCCTTCCTGAAGGTCTTCCAGGACCTGGACAAGAAGAAGGAGGGTCAGATCGTTATCGACTGTGAGGTGGAGAAGCTTGCCTCCATCCTTAGGACGGTAACAGCCACCTCCTACTATTTGACTCGAGAGCAAGGGAGGGAGGGCCGGGGGAGGGAGAGAAAGACGAGGGATGGAGAGGAACGCCGCCTCAGTGCACAACCTAATGAAATCCCCACATCAGTGGTTGCGCGCAGCTCTACATCACCCAGGGTTTCCTGGTCATTTCTTCCGAGCATGGAAGCTCTGTTTACAGTGCGGTTAGGATATGCTCCATGCGACATGATTAAACACGCTTCCCGGCCTCCTCCATCCCATCTCCTTTCTAGCCTGAACAGGAGAGAAACACAGCAGTAGTCTAAAGAAGGGTTCAGTCCCAGACACCATACGAGGCTTCCAACGGGAGGAATAAATAACTCGCCCGTGACATTTAGAGCTGGCTTTGCCGCGCTCACTGACGTGAAAATCACTTTGTTGCCATTCAGCTCCCCGAATTGAGCAGTGTGATTTCCATGGGGCTGTAATTAACGGGCGCACACGCCTTTCTGCGCCTGAGTCCTCTCTCAGCAAGTGAAGGTTCTCTCCTTTTCTGGGATCTTTATTGATGGACCAGTGTCCAGAGTTAAGGTTATTGCATCTGTTTTCTCCCATTTAGGACTGGAGACAGAGTTCTTCAGTGTGGGAGCAGCCATCCATCATATCACTTTTTTTGTGTCATCTGCCTCGTGATGAAAAAAGAAAGAGTAACACTCTTTATGCCCGTCTCTTTAATCTCCCGTCGAGATTGTTTTCTCCCACACCTATTTTTCCAAGCAGAAAGCATCACACGGCAATGTCACAGCACTTAAAGTGGGAAAACTTTGCGAACATCATACAAGTAGTGTTGCAAAGGTATTCCCGTTTGGAAATTGTGACAGAAAATGCATTTGGCAGCTTGCCTTAGAAAACACTCAGCAGAGTGTGCCATTCTCGCCTCGGCTCTGCTCTGCCCCGAGTCCTAGCGCGAGTTGTCATGGGCACTAACAGATGCATTGCTGCAGGAAGACGTGTTGTTCTGGGGGCCTTGCGATTTATTTTCCTTCCCCCGAGGCAGCCCCATAAAGAGTGCCTCATTGGGGTCACTGTTAATAACTAATGCCACTGTCTGCTGTGCCCCCCAGGAAGAGTATGGTGAAATTGGGTCCTGCACAATAAACTCTCTGGCTCCAACCTCCACTTTGCTGCCAACACTAGTTTTCACAACTGTTTTGTCAATTTTTGTGCTAATGGTGTAGCTTGTGTTTTCTCATTGGGTCTTACAACTGGGCCTGTTGTGATGAAATTGTAAATATACTCAAAAATAGGCATACAATTAGAAACTTGTCCAACTTTCATGACCCACCCTCTGCTCCCAAACATGCTTTCCAACGTAGCAAGTGGAATCTTAGCTTTACATGGAGTCCATGTTCATAGATGAGGGGAAATGTTAAGTTCACCTTTGATTAAGCTCACTGCAACACCCAACCCCACAGCATCATAGCGCCATGTGGCTTGTTTCCTAAATGACTCACACAGTGTTGTGTCACAGTGCTTTGCTCACCAGTTTGAGATGAGACACATGCCTTGGGAGCCAGGTTCTAAGTGACACCATTAAAAGACATGGAAGTCTGATGACTCTTTGCAGCAGGGGGAACTGAACCCCCCCAGGCTGGCATCCATTAGAGTCTGGCACATTTACCCAGCATTCCCTCATTGCTCATATGTCCCCACATGTCTCTTAGAAGTTGATAAAATGTAACTTTTAATGTAGCCATACTGACTGCGAAGTCAATCTCTCTGGTTCAGTGGTGTGCCATAGACCATAAGTACCTGGGCTGAACAAACAACATCCAGCCCTTTGCGCAAGTTATATCTTTGGGGGGAACTCAGAGTTTTGAATTAAGTTCCGCACACAAAAAAAAAGTTCTGCACGTGCATTAGTGGTGAAAGATTGCATTAGTTTGGTTCACAGCGCGCACCAAACCGAAAGTTCTGTACCGAACGGTTCAGTACGAATACGTGTACCGTTACACCCCTAGTAAACACTAATAAATGATTTGATGAGCATGAAAACAATGTAAACCATATGGCATGGCTGTCTTAGTCACAGCTGGTGTTCAATTGAACACTTCTGGGAGATTCTGGAGCGGCACCTGAGACAGCATTTTCCAACACCATCAACAAAATACCAAATTATGCAATTTCTCATGGAGGAATGGTGTTGCATCCCTGCAATAAAGTTCCAGACACTTGTAGAATCTATGCCAGTTACTTTGACAGTTACTTGTGTGTATGTGTGCTTTAAATGTTGATAGAAATATGAATTGGACATTTTCACACTATTGGACTCCTATGTGGGTTCGTTGCATTTTTTTCTCCCTCCATGACTATATGATTTTCCAACCCTAGTTCCTAAAGGTAACAAGTATCCCTGATGAGAAAGAGGAGGCAGACAATACTGCAGGTGTAAAATTTGTTTCTGAAGGGTGGGAATACATGGGGATCCTGGAGCAAATCAGGAGGGACTGAAAGTAATATTTTTTCTCTGAAGTTTGACTTTGATGGGGTGCAGAGCAGATTCCAGTTTAAATTGAATAAAAATTGGAATAGCAACCATGGTCCAGGGTGTTTTCCATTTGGTGGGGGGGGGATATATTTTGCAACATGCTTGCTACAAACAATGATAGACGTGATGGGAGTGGCATTGTTGATGATGATGATGATGATGATGTTTATTATTATTATCATTGTAGTTGTTAATGAGCATCATCATATTTTGGCAGGCACTATTATCCACTTGTTTCAGAAAATGGGCCTTACTGTCACACATCATCGAAAACACTAAGATTTGTCAATTCCAATTATGGCTGTAAATATAGATATCCACATTATGCTGCATGAGGCATTGTTTCATTTGTATTGCTCTTGTTTATTACATTTAAATTGTGTTCTCTTTGGTTTTCAGATTGTCACTCAAGGGAAGCACTTGAAGAGCTACCACTACATCCTGGCGAACCTGGTGAGGAGATAAAATCCCTTATTCTTGCCCTCGGATACTGGTAGATAGGAGACTGTATACAGTCAAGGAGAATGATTTGTAAAGATTGGGAGACTTTATATAGTTGGTGATAACCCACTGATGCCATTCATTGTACATATTAAACACAGATTTGTGGTAGTTGGTATTGGTGAGTATGTAGTGAACAGTGTAATGTTTCTGATCAGCAGCAATACCACTTTATGTAACTCTCCTGTTCAAATGTTGAAGCTAAGTGGGTTGGGCTTGGTTAGTATGGAATCGGAGACCTCTTGGAAAAACTAGTTTGCTGTTGGAAGTGATGTTGAATGGGTCAGTTGTGGTAGAGGGGTGCAGTCTTCCTTCTGGGCCAATTACAAAACCATTGGCCTTTAGGTTTTGTGGGGATCCTTTGCTATATATATAAATAAATATTTGCAATATGAATTAATTTAATTCGTACGTGCGATGAAACCAAGATCACCTGACTCACTTTTTACTTTTTGCCATTAAAAATCCCATGCCAGTTATGTCAAAGAGCAGGGTGGCCACAGACAAAATACCCAATCTGACTGTCTCTAGTTATCACCCAGTGATAAATAAATACGTCTCTCCATCACCTCAGCTGATGTGTGGGGATTAATACTTAAAATGGCTGCTGTGCATGGCTGATTCTGTACATATGTGGTGGATTGGGCGTTTCTAGTGTTGCGCGGTTCCCAGATTTGCAAACCGCCATACCATCCTTTTAAAATACTTGGGTATATGGTTTCACCAGCATCAAACTAATGGAGAGTAGCTTATTGGCTAACATTTTAGCTTTTCAGTCTAATGTTCCAGTGTATTTGTCACACACTATAACACGGACAAGATAGCTAACAGTAGCTAACTAATGTTATATGTAGCTATATAGTTGTATGTTGCTAATATTAGCTGGCTAGCTAATCTCACCATATCTAGCAGTATCTGGATAGCTGGCTAATGTTCACAAAAAGCAAGCTAGCTAACTAACTTTTTATTTATGTAGCCAGCTAACTAATGAAAATACAAACTACTAGCACCCAGCTTCAGCTGTCACTTCAGCTAACACTTGCTACCTCACCTTTCTTGCACTGTTAGTCACATGGGGCTCTAGTTTTGTTGTCACAAATGCATAGACAGTAGTGCTAATTCAGGATGGAGACGTGTCCATTCCGGTAGTGTTGTGAAAACAGACGGTTGCGCACGTACAACGCAGTTGTAAAAGAGGTTGGTTTAAGAAGAATAAATTACCTGTAGGTGTGGTGAGGGTTTAGTTCATTGTGGCCAAGTAAATCATCAATTTTCTTCCCTTTAATAGCTTTTCCATAGCGAACTGGCAATTTCCTCGTGTCTAATGAAGAGCAAGCTCCATTGCTTGCAAAGAGCAAGTTATGAGACTTGCTTTCACTACAATAAAATGGAGTGCATAATTGGAGGGCATATCATGTGGAAATACTAAACTAAATTAAAGTGCATCATCTCCTAATGAGAAGTGAAAGGGCTTTTCTCAGTAGGAAACTGACATAGTCCCGAAGGAATAAGAAAAGACGTGTGGTGCACGTTAGTTTAGTTTAGTTTATGTATTTTCATCAAAGCCACATATATTAAAATGTGTATAATAACAATATGAACTATGTTTCATAGGTCCTGCATTTTGAATTGTTGTCCCGCATAATAAAATATATCCATTATGTTATTCTTTTATTAAGTAATATCTGTTACCCCTGCTGAACAATATCATGAATGTAATTTCATAATTATCTCACTTATTTTGACTAGTACTGCTTTTTAAATAAAGTGCTTTATTTAAAAACTACTACGGATAAAAAAATATGGATATTATCCCCCGCCCCACAGCTCAACAGTATCATCAGCAATTGCTTCATAATTTTTTTGTTTGTTATTATTCCTCATTATGAGGTTCCTGCTCTCCCGTGCAATCATATTCAACCTCTGCAATCGCTTAGGGCATTGCTCCATGATACACTGCCCAATTATGTAGCCTGCATGTTATTATAGTGAACGTTTTATATTTATCATAAGAGAAATAAATGCGCATACATACATATTTATTAAAAAAACACATATCTTACACAATTACACATGTGTGGAGAAGTGCAAAGCTCAAATACTTTGAACTGCTTAATTGAATACAGATTGTATTTCAAATAGTCGGTTATTTAAGGATTTGCCTGAGTGAGGGGAAATACAGAACATCTACAAAACAGTCTTGTGTGATGGGTTATTTATCACATATCTGCCATATCTCATATGTGCTCATTAATAATGTCACTAATATAGCACATAACGCCCTGTATTTCGAATTAAGAGGTGGTCTGGGTGGATGAAAACACAAACGAATTATCACACACGAAACATGCCCAGCACCTCATGTATATATTGACATAAGGTGCCTCCCCCCCATTGCACTGCCCAACCCATCTTGACACAAACGCTTTTATGGCCAACCACGAAGATATCAAACTGGGCCGAGTTGAGACATATTCTGTTTGCGACGGGCGAAACTAGTAATTACACTACCGTCCAAGTGCATTTTTGCTACCGTCTTCCCCAAACCAGAGCCCCTGATGTTATCGTGCTTTTGGGTACAGCGGCACTTTTATTTACAAATAAGAGTGTAATGGAGATCTGACAGAATTTGCCGGAAACTGTGTGATGAAGCACAGACTTCCCCCTTGTTGGATAATTGATAGATGAATGAATAATACAAATGAATATGGCAACAATAAGAACATCAGCATGCTGCTTCAGATCCACAATGGGAAGGGTGCTAGCAAGGGCACCTGCTGGATTTGACCTTATGGTACACACCACCCACTTACACATATGTACACAGAGAGTAACTCCAAGGCTTACTGATAAAATGTAATAGAATATAGTTCCTGAATGTTTACTCTTTGTCTGCCTGTTGCGTTAAACTCACATAGCACTCTCTCACTGTCTGTTTTCATCTCATGGGGAATGTTCATCAAAAACTGTAGAAAATGTGTACTTTGCCAATACTGGGTAAAAAAGTTCACACGGTTGGGTTGGTTCAAGAGGATGAAGGTGGATTAAGGTGATATAAAAACCAACCAGGTGTCAGAATGCAAAACGGCTCACTAATGATCACCAATCGCCAGCCATTAGGGATGCTAATTTTAAGAAATTTCCTTGATTGATCGTCACCCACGTTAACAAACAATTAATCTTTTAAAAAACAATAACTGCAAAATGTAGCGTATGACAGAGAATACAAAATGCATGTTTTTTTCCTCAATCAAAGCTTTATTCAAACCTTTAAGACACGGGCCTATTTTAACAGCATAAAACAATAAGAATTATGAAGGAAATGAAACAACATTCAGGAGGCCTGACAAGGAAAACAATATTCCTTTTGAAATTAAAAGGGCCGTCCAACAGCGGAGGCTTGGCAACTTTGAAAAAATATATATATATTTCACTCAGAGAAATGCAAAGTAACGTTAGGCGTACTTAGGAAATCCAAGAGACCACGTTATTGTCGGCAAAAATGTAACAAAAATGTTTTGTCATTGTAAATTGTTTCTTTTGTGAAATATTGCTAGATATATTTGATAAAATCCAAGGTTTTAACTGTTGTTTCAAATCAATATTATTACACTCACTAGAGTTTGTGCTATTGGATAACTCCGCTGTGCCGTGATACATAATCGTTAATTTGATATGCTTGATCGATCAAATTCTTAACAGCGATTAATTGATCATCGATTAATCATTAACATCCCTACCAGTCATCATCTAATTTGTCCGCCACGGATCTGGGATCCGCTCTCCTTCCCCAAATCCAAACATCCCATTTTTTGGTACTGGAATGTTTCTGTTCTGGAGCAGACACGGTAGCTCAGTGAGAATGTATTATCTTCCAACATATTTGCAATGTAAAAGTAAATGCATAAAAATTATTTGAGGTCAACAAAAAAAAAAAATCGTCAGGCGCCCTTGGTATCCACTGTGCATACTGGCATATGGCTGCAGGCACCATTGTGTGCTGGATGCACTTCTCTGTGCATCTCTGCCACGGGGCCAATTTTAATAATAAATAAAGTCTGACTCGTGATAGTAATGCAAAAATAATGTATTTTTGGGGGGATTTTCCTGCCTTTGGCATACCCAAGCATTATCTGCAGTGCTGGAGGTGTGCGGTTAGGCAGTGTGGTGTATGTAATCTGTCTGTTCCGAGCTATAGTGATGGCCAGTTTCTATAGTAACCTCCCCAGCTCACTGCACTACATTTATTGGCACATGGACTGGAAAAAGATACAACTTTATCCACTCATCCGAGAAATGCAGGCACCTGCAGTAACAGGTACATCAGGGAAAAGGAAGGAGGGTGGTGATGAATAAGTGAGAGAGAAAGATAGGAGGGGGATAAGATGAAAATCCACAAGCCTTTTAAGATTTTGATTCTTTCTGGCTTATCTCAGCATATCACCGGAGGCAAGGTTATGTATGCACAGGTGCCGGTGTCCATCTGGCAGGGAAGGAAGAGTGTAGTGAATCCATTTCTTTATCGTCAGAAACTGCTCTTGTCGATGTAGAAAAAAACCTGCAGTGCATAATTCTGGATGCGCTGCGTAGCTCACGGCGAACGCTCTGCAAAAGGTGCCGCTCGTCTTCTCTCCCAGCTGGCCTGACGCTGTTGTGACACGCGTCAAGCGTGACTCACGCGTGAGTCTGGCTCATTCCGAAACGATGGAGGACTGAGGTCTGGGACTGCAGTTTGTGTGTCCCTCCGCCGGGGCTTCAGCACGTCATGCACGGTCCACTGGTTTTCACGGTCACTTTATGGTTCAATAGAAGACAGGCCCCTGGGAACGGCGACCAGGACTCAGACGGTCAGAATGTCACTTCAGTGGCACCGCAGGGGAAAGAGGCCATGATCGATAACTCCAACGCCGACCCCAGGGGGAGAGGAAGGGAGGGGGCT
The DNA here is from genome assembly GCA_029706075.1 of Aldrovandia affinis. Lineage (NCBI taxonomy): Eukaryota > Metazoa > Chordata > Actinopteri > Notacanthiformes > Halosauridae > Aldrovandia > Aldrovandia affinis. Next base: position 4,410,474 of record JAINUG010000045.1, on the reverse strand, counting down.
CAAGCATGCCAATGCTGGGGCTAACGTAGTTATTACACAGTGCACGTTAGAAAGGCTGAAGGCAAAGGGGAAGTCCAGGAACCGCATTCAATTACAATCAGACAAATCTAAAGTGACATGCTGTCATGTATCATAGCTGATCCATCTTCTTTGTGGGCGGCTGCAGTTTCTCGCATTTTTCTATGGGATACAACATTTAGACCGATTACCTGCTGAGCATTTGAATTTTTATTTCTGGTCCTGGGAGGCATGGACGGCCAAGAGCTTCACTTTCAATGCTAATGCAGCTGTGAGCTCTTCTTCCAATTCTGGTTGTCCGCTTCTACATATACATTGATCTAAGCATGTGTGTGTGTGTGTGTGTGTGTGTGTACACTCTATGCATACATAGTGCATAATAAAAGTGCATAAAAACTCACAGTTTGGTGAGTTCATTCTGTTTACTGTGTTTGTGAAGAAAAAACAAAAGCTTACATTTATTTGTATGTCAGAGATATGGATGTTTACTGAATCCCAGTGTAGGTGGTGTGCGTGTGCGTGTGTGGACGCAGGCCTGTCCATGTGTGTGTCCGTGCATGCTTGCGTCAGAGAGGCCCAGCTGTTCTTGTGTATTTGGTACATCAGCAGGTTTCTTGTTGCCTGCCAATCTTCAAGCAATTAGTGTTTCCAATTCTGTTTTTCCCAAAAGGCATAACTAATGAAACACTGTTCCCTTGTTATCATAGAGAGTCCTTATGAATTACTGGTGTTACACATTAATGCATTGGACTTAATTTCCATTTTGTCTTCTACTTTCAGTACAGACTCTTTCAGTAGTATAGACTCTCAGCTATATAAGGGACCCCTCATTTATCCCTTAATTCTTGAGCAATGTATGTCACACTTTATCAGTCTTTTAGAGTATTAATAAACATCGAACAAAAAGTTAGGAAATTTGTGTTTGGTAGATTATTTCTGTGTTGTAACAATGCTTCTTGGCAATAAAGAACAGAATAAGCTGTTTCGCATTGGCAGAGAAGATTTGGCAAATTTTTAATGGGCGCAACCCACATACTCAGCTGTGCTGCTCATCCTACAAATGCATGTTCCTTACAAATGGGGCACCATTTAAAAGGGAAATAAACAGGCTTTCCAACGGTATACAATTTATTGCCAAGAAGCATTGTTACAACAGAGAAATAATCTACCAAACACAAATTTCTGAACTTTTTGTTCGATGTTTTGTTCGATGTTTATATAGAGGGGGTAGGCAAAATAATGGAAACACAAAACAATATATGAATATTCATTAACTAATAAGGAGTCGGCCTGCCCTTTGTCTTCAAAACAGCTTCAATCCTTATTGAAAGGATCAATTATTGATCAAGTCTTGCGCTCCAGCTCTAGTATTCCTTCAGACTGACCATCTCTGTGTGTTCTGCTGCTGTCCACATCCTTTTTTGTCAACGTTTTTCTGTTTTCTTGCTGATTGTTTAAATATGGCTTGTTAAGCAGCTTATCTAGTAATTTTCTGTTTTATTTTTATGTTTCCCTTCACTTCCCATAATCCCTATTAAACAAATAATGAAATATGAAATTTTGGTTTGCGAATGGTTTCTCAGGAACGTAACCCCTTCGTAAATTGAGGTATACCTGTAGTTAGTATTGACATTAATATGAAACACATCTTTAAACTCATTTTTTATTGTGACTTAGTTACTGCAAAATATGAGTCTCCATTATTTTGTCTACTCCCTGCATGTACATAAGAGTTTCACTCCATACGTTTTTTTGTTTTGCTTTGTACTAGTCCTCCCCATGGTGATTTTAGCTCCACAAGGTGGGTTCTAAGTCTCAGAATTCATCCTTATTAAGAGAGTTGGGTCCCAGTCACAAAGACATCAAAAGCGCTCATTATCGGAACACATGGAAACTCCCACCGCCAGATTTCCTGTGGGTAATGTTGACTACCCTGAGAAACCACCACAAGCTGGTAACAAACTGTATGTGATCAGTCATACTCATATGTGTCAATTAATTTAATTTAATTAATTTAATAAATAAACAAGCAGGACTGCCCTCCAGGTATTCATTGACATATTACTGTGCAGTGCATCACTAAGTCTGGGTTGCACTATTATGCTTGTGCTTGGCTTGCTGTACGAGCACATATACTATATAAACCTATACGGTTTATTATTATGCAGAGATACAGAGATAGTGCATAGGTGTGTTATTATCCTTGCTCAGTGTGAAGGAAGACTGTGACATTGTGATTTCTGCAGTTCAGCTGATCTTAAAATCACAGAATTGCACACAGAATTAAGAGCTTATGTCCCAATAAGACTGAAGGATTCTGCAACGCAAGGCAGTTGCCTCTCGTGTGTTTTTAAGAATGAAACTAACCCAAATAAAGCATAATTTGGAGAGGTGTGAAAATCTCATTACCCATAATTGAGTGAAAAAAAGAAAAAATATGCACTCATAATGCAACGGCAAAATGGGCATGAAGTCTTAAAGCAAGCAAAGAAAAAACTCTCAGCCCACATCGTAGCGATCACCCGGACCTGCCGATTCTCCCTCCACAACATCCAGAGAATTTGCCCGTTCCTCACCCAAGAGGCCACACAACTCCTGGTCCAGGCCTTGGTGATCTCACATCTGGACTACTGCAATTCCCTGCTGACAGGCTTACCGGCCTGTGCCATCAAGCCACTGCAACTCGTGCAAAATGCCGCTGCACGTCTTCAACCTTCATGTCACCCCACTACTGACCTCTCTGCACTGGCTCCCTATTGCAGCATGCATCAAATTTAAATCACTAGTGCTGGCTTACACCCTACACCCCAGCCAGACCCCTCCGCTCTGCCTCCTCTGGCAAACTGTCCTGACCCCTCTGTGGTGGAATGATCTTCCTCACTTGGTCAGGACCGTGGAATCTCTGGCCTTCTTTGGATCTTCCGCAAGAAACTAAAAACCCACCTCTTCAGATTCCACTACGACTGACTCTGTATATTAACTAATCATCACCACTGCTTACATGTTTAATACTGTATTTCACTGTATTTCGTATTTTGTAAGAAAAAAATTCTACTCATCTTTTCTTTCCCTGTGTTACAGGTACGGTATACAGCTGCCAACAATGATGTCTATTGCTGTATTACTACACTGATCTCTTGCGCGAACAATGATTAATCTTACCATATATAAATGCACATCTTGTAAATTGCTCTGGATAGCGTCTGCTAAATGGCAAAAATGTAAAATGTAAACAAAGAAAATACTGCTGGTTTATCATAGAGATCTGGCACTGTAGACCCAGACAGAGAGTCAGACAGACAGTGTTTTTGCAGGATGTGTGTCTCTGCATCTGTTTTCCTGTGTTCTCTCGTACGTACGGTACGTGTTGACAATCTGCACTCTCCGTGAGTGAGCTGTTCTCAGTTCTGTAGCAGTCAGGTGAAAGGGAGGAAGAGGCTTGTGCCTCTGTGGAGCTCAGTGTGTTCCCTTCCCCAGCAGATGTTCACAGGAGCTCAGAGAGGTGTGTGAGCAATGATAGGCAGGGAGATTTGGATCAAACCTGCCCCCCAATCAACCCAATCAGACCCCAACCAAAATCCCCCCCCCCCCCCCCGGCCCCGCCCGCTCCACGCACACCCACACACCCAAACAAGCATACGCACAGACATACAGACTCATGCACACACACACACACACACACACACACACACACACACACATAAATGATGCACACATTCTTCATCATGGGGTTTAGTGAAATTAGTCATATTAAAGTAGTTTTTAGATGGAGAGTCTAAGACTACAGTGAAAACATATCTTCGGGCGTCGAATATAAAGGATGCAGCTCAATAAATGTAGATGATAAATTGTGGTAAAAAGGTGTCTGGATTCTGCATGGTGCATCTGTATGAGCAAGAGCCCTGGGGCTTGTATGTGCGCACAAAACTGCTGAAGCAATATTGGATTTACACCCCACACATCATGTCTGTGTGAAAGATTATTGTTACATCAGAGCGGTAAATCCGTTGCCTCTAAGTTAAAGCATACAGGTTGGGTAAAAGACTCATAAGGACAATTTAAAAAGACTGTTACAGATGGATCCATCAGTAATACCCCGTCTGGAATTCTTTGATGCTGAACACTAATGGTGTAACCTTTTGCAACCTCTGCCCTGTGCACCACGAGGGAGAAAATGTGCAGCTAATTTACGACGTGGGCTCACATTACCGTCTCTTCACTAGGGCGTGCTCTCAGCGTCTGTAGTACGAACACAGACAGTCCACTATGCACACAGTAGGTCTGCAGGGGTGAAGTACCTGTACGTTTCTGAGCTGATATACTGATATGTTCCTGGTGGGTAATTAGAGTCCAAAGGGTTGCGTCCATGCTCCATTGCCCCTCCGATGTTTTCCTGTTTTCGTTCCAAATTCCAACATTAAGAACCTGGCTTTCAGGCTTTCATCGGATAAGGCATGCCTTGCTGGATAAGTAATCTCAGTGAATGAGCGGGATTAGCGTTTTTCATTATGGTGTGGGCCTTGGCTCTCATTTACACATGCAGAGTTGCAACGCGCTGCGCTCCGCTGCATCACTTCCTTCCACCTTCCTAGAACTGCCTTCTCGCCATTTAATATTAAAAGTTTTCTTTTTCAGTGCTGGTAATGTGAATAACTTATTTTACCAGTTTTTTCAGGTGAGAACCTTTTGTGGTATTGTTTTGACAGTGTTGTTAAAATAAAATGTTTTGAAACACATTCTGTAACCGGAGAAATTCTCAAAAATTGAGTTTCAAAACACTATTTGTAAAGACATTATTGAAATCTTTTGAATGGTGTATGACATACTGTTTAGGTGTATGTAGCCTGCTGGTATTCATTGTGTTCATTTCATTGTGTTTTTGAGTAAAGTAATATGCTCTTTTAGAAATTCCCAATGAAGGAAGCAATTGAATATGAATATGCACACACTGATGCATTTGAACATATTTCCAATTTTGACAAGGCAAAACTTCATTGATTCGTTGGATATTTACCAATCAACTGGGAAACGTATTTCATAACCCTTTGAACTTGGTGTTTCAAATCTCCTAAATTAGTGGCAGTTCAGCTGCCACAACTTTTACGTTTTCCAAAGTACTTTCTTTTAAGAGTGTGGTATTGATTCAGTGGGACTGCAGGGAATTTATTGCACTTAGCTTCCTTGGTTGAACTGCATTCCACCCCACTCATTCAAAATATAGAAAATTGATCATTTTTGGCTGGTTTTTGTCCAGCAAAATCCACCTGCCAAATGCTTAGTGATTCATATTTGCCTGCATTCCCTTGGCAAGAGATTATGGGAGAATCCATGCCAGCAAGTATCTTGGAATGTTACAGATAAGCATTACAGAACACTTGCCAGTTCTGTGCCTTCTGTGCACTAGCTAAATTAACATGGATATCACCTGAACCATCTCAATTACGTCAAGTCCATCTAACTGTCCAGCTAAACAGCTGTCAGTCATCACTCTCAGTAGAGTTTGAGGACCACCTCATAGATATCAGAAAAATCATTCCTTAATCAGCCCATTTTTCTTCACCAGAGGGCATGCTTCAACAATGAAATTTCAGCAGACATTTTGCAGGGAAATGCCCTCGGTGTCTCTTTGCTTGTGTCTGAGACACATGTGTCTGCCTTGTGTCTCCCAGGGCTTTCTGGACATTGACCTGACAGAATTTAAGAATGGAGGCGCCAACGTGTCAGGGTTCCAGCTGGTGAACTACATGGACCAGAACGTGAGTCGAGCCGTGCAGCAGTGGCTGGAATTCGACAGCAAGGATGCCAAAGTTCCAAAACGGAGGCTAAAGGTAGGAAGAGATGACAGATTATCAGCATGTGGGCAGTGGTTTGAGCAGTGTAAGCTGAGTTTAAGGGTTTTAGGCATCAAATCCCAGGTGGGGTGCAGATGCTATAACCCAAATGTTTCAGTAAGTACTCAATATTAAAAAGGCCTTTGGAATCATACTAGAAAACAGTGGGTATAAACGAGTATTCACCCCTTTGGCATTTTTCACATTTATTTTCCGAATTCATGGAATCAAAATGGATTTAATTCTTGCCACTGATCAACACAAAAGACTATTTTTTACCATTAATTAACAAAAAAACAACGCTAAAGCTTTTTGTTAATTAATGGCAATAAAAAAACGGACAATAATTGATTGCATAAGTATTCACCCCTTTTTCGAAGACACACCTAAATAAACTCTGGTGCAATCAACTCTTCAGAGGTCACATAATAATTTTATTGGAGTGCACCTGTGTACAATTAAGGTGTTTTAAATTATTTCAAATTAAATACACCAGTCTGTGAGAAGTTGGTTAGTGCATTTCCAAACAAGAGCTCAATCATGAAGAACAAAGAACATTCAAAGCAAATCCGAGAAAATGTTTTTCAAAAGCACCAATCGGGAAATATATAAGACGATTTGAAAGACTTTGAATATTGGCCGAAGCATTGTTAATTCCATCATAAAGAAATGGAGACAATATTGCACAACTGTGAATTTGCCTAGAACAGGCCGTCCTCCAAAACTGAGCATCCATGCGAGAAGGGCACTTGTTAAGGAGGCCACCAATGGCAGGCCTATGGCAACTCTGACAGAGTTACAGTCTTCCATGGCAGAGATGGGAGAAACCATCCATGGTTACAACAATAGCCCAGGCGCTTCTCAATCTTTGTGGAAGGGTGGCAGAATGATAGACATTGTTGAAGAAACTCACACTCACATTGCCTAGAGTTTGCCAAAAGGCATGTTGGAGATTCTTAAACCATGTGGTGGAAGATTCTATAGTCTGATGAGACCAAGATTGAACTTTTTGTCATCAATGTTAGGTGCTATGTTTGGTGCAAACCTAACACTGTGTATCATCTCAAGAACACTATCCCAACTGTGAAACATGGTGGCAGGAACCTAATGATATTGGGATGCTTCTCTGCTTCAGGGACTAGAACTAATAGACTTGGATGGAACAAGATATAGGCAAATCTTGGGGGAAAACCTGCTGTAGTCTGCAAGAGACCAAGGACTTTAATATTTAATAATATTAATATTCCAGCAGGACAATAACCCAAAGCATACAGCAAAAGCCACATTTGAGTGGTTTAAAAACAAAAAATCAATGTCCTGGAGTGGTCCAGTCAAAGCCCAGACCTCAACCCCATTGAGAATCGGTGGAAAGATTTGAAAATTGCTGTTCACTACCAGTCCCCATCCAACCTAATGGAGCTCAAGCAATTTTGTAAAGAAGAATGTGTGAAAATTGCAATGTCCAGATGTGCAAAACTGGTCGAGACAGCTGTAACTGCAGCTAAAAGTGCTTTTTTACCAAGTATTAAGTCAAGGGGGGTGAATATTTATGGAATAAATTATTGTCTGTTTTTTACTTGTATTTAATTAAGAAAAAGCTTTCAAGTTGTTTTTTGTATCTGACATTGTAGAGTATTTTGTGTTTATCAGTGGTGAGAAATCCAACTAAAGGGGGAGAATACTTTTTATACCCACTGTATATAAGAGAGTGCACTGTATATAATAATAATTATTATTATTTTGATTTTGATATAAAGCTCTTTCTTGTCTCTGTCTCCCTGTATCTGTACAGTACACCGGCGCCCTCACGTATGATGGCGTGAGTGTGATGTCCACCGCCTTCCAGAACCTCCGGAAGCAGCGAATCGACATCTCTCGCAGAGGGAATGCTGGCGACTGCCTGGCCAATCCTCCCGCGCCCTGGGGTCAGGGCATCGACATCCAGAGAGCCCTGCAGCAGGTACACTGAGCCAGATCTGAATCCAGGACATATTCCTAGCACTCACACACTCCCTAATGCAGCTTGAGTACTACAGCAGTGATGACGCATGCATCTTAATTCTGTGCCCTGTAATTTACAGTGACTTGCCACAGAGAGAGGTTTACTGAGTGAAATGTGTGGCCTGATAGATACAGCTGAAACAAGGAATGGTTGATAAAGACTTTAAACTACAGTATTGTACAGTCATAACCATTAAGACTCTTCGGTAAGGAGGTGAAAAGGCACACACAAAAACTTACGCACTTCATTAACAAAAAAACATGGCTGGCGGATGGCGCAGCGGTCTAATGCACCACGCTTTGGAGTGGTGTGCGCTGACCGTCAGGGACGTGGATCGAAACCCGTGTCTCTACCAGACCGGCCCTGGTCGTCAGTCCGATCAGAGGCGGCATTTGGCTGTCCGCCTCCGGGGGAGGGGAGAGGGTGAGCCGGCACGAGTCAGTCGATGAGAAGGTTAAGGCGTCCGTGGAAGACTTCCCGTCTCGGAAGAGGCGGGAACACTCAACCAGGAATGTGTGTCTCGCTCCCGGAGGACGGGCGACGGACTCGTGAGGGTGGGTAATTGAAACAAATAGAGGGTTTAATTGGCAACCAAATTGGGAGAAAAAACGGAAAAAATCTGAAATAAATTTTAGAAGATTATTATTATTTTTTTTATGTTTAAAAAAATAAAAAAAAAAATAATAAAAATAAAAACATTGTTATTTCCTCAATTAGAAGGAAAGAAAAATTGCAATTACTGGGCCTCAAGACGACACGGGCGTACATGGCATTGCCTGCCCAAGGGGTGTTCAATTAAACCCACGTACGGGTACACTGCCAAAAAAAAGGAAACACGTGAGTAAATTAAGGGTTCTGGCAACCTTGCTATGGTGTTGGATGCATTTTCTTGGCATAGTTTAGGTCCACTCAACCCCTTAGAGGGAAAGGTAAATGCCAATAAATACAAAGTCATTCTGAGTGATCACCTTCTTCCTGCGGTGAAACATTTCTATCCTGATGGGAGTGGTCTCTTCCAGGATGATGTGGCTCAGTTGGTAGAGCACAGTGTTGGCAATGCTTAGGTTGTGGGTTCAACTCCCACTGGGATTCACTACTGTAAGTCGCTTTGGATAAAAGCGTCTGCTAAATGGCATATATTATGATAATACCCCGATCCACAAGGCACAAGTCGTCACCAAATGGCTTAATGAGCGTGAAAACGATGCAAACCATATAATGACAAGGAAGCTGCTTTGAATGTAGATCTATAGATCTCAGGTTGCGCCCCAGAATAAGTATTCAAATGGGTTGAGATCTAGTGACTGAAGACAGCCATGATAAGGAAACTGCAAATATGTTATGGCTTTCTTATCATGGCTGTCTTTAGTCACCAGATCTCAACCCATTTTAATACATATTCTGTATTTGCAACCTGAGATGTATAGATCTACATTCAAAGCAGCAATTATAATGATATTTGCAGCCTTCTTGTCAGGGAACAGCTGTGGAAGTCTATTGTCACCTTTTCTGGAGAAAATGGAATGCATGGATGAAATGAATCTATTACTGGCAGCTTTTGAGATTTTGTTGTTCTGGGGTCATTTACTACTACAGAGATATAACAAGGTTTAAATGGCACAACAGCATGTTTGTTTTAGCCGTTAGGCTGCCAAGCCCTACATATAATCAGTGCCCTGCGGTCACAGTGAACTCATCAGACTTTTTGTCTGTGAGTGCATCTTTGTGTTGCATGTGAAAAACACACCTTCCCTCTGTCGTTTTTCAGTAACCTGTGCTAATTAGTATTGATTACCTGTGTGTTGTCTCAGGTCCGTATAGATGGTTTGACTGGACACATCCAGTTTAATGAGAAAGGGCGACGGACAAACTATACTGTCAGCGTGATGGAGCTGAGGCAAACCGGACCAAAGAAAGTGAGTCTTGTCTGCTCTGTGAGGAAACTTAGCACGTGTGAACATTTCTAAACATCTGCATTTTACTAGCAGGGACTATATTATGCAAGCTTCACCTCAACATTACCAGTAATGTAACAGCAATGCCTTGGTGCCTGATGTCAAACGTGTTCATTGTGTGGAGGAACTGTGAATTTGGATTGACTTGAGTGCCTCAGCTGAAGTGCTTGCCTGCTGATTGCTTTTAATACGCAACTTAGCTTATGGTTACTGCAAATTGTAATTTTCATTGATATATATATATATTGCATTACATATCTATTGTTGGCTCTTGGAGTTTTTCATTTAATTCACTGCTCTGTTCTGTAGTAGGATGCTTAGGTATTTGTGAATCATGTTGTTGGTTGTGGATCTACTTTCTTATTTGGTAGTTGTGTTCTGCCCTTTTATCTTCTACTGCTGTGTAAGTGTCTCTAGGTAAGGGAAATAGATGAATTACTCATTATTAGCTAGTAGTAGTAGTAGTAGCAGCAGTATAGTAAGGGTATAGTAGTCATAGTAGTGGCATTAGTTGTAGTCATTGTAGGAACAGCAATAGTAGTAATCATAATGATCATAATAATGATACCTGGATGATGCTCCCTTTTCCCGCTTTTAGGTTGGCTACTGGAATGAAAACGAGAAATACGTGAGCACAGCAGCCTACCTGCACGGTAGCAACGACACCTACGGACTACAAAACAGGACTTATATAGTGACCACCATTATTGTACGTCTCCAATCCTTCCATTCTTGCTTAGAACCATTATATTCTAACAATATAACAACCATGCAAACAAAATCAAACTAGTTCTTTGAAGAACATATCTGGCAAGCTCTGGTACAGAAGATTTGATTTCGTAGTCTAGGAAGTAGACTTGAAACGATAGGCTCAGATAACGTGTTGGTTATGATGCCCCTGAATAAAGGAACTTAGCCTGAATAGTTATGTAAATGTTTCATAAAAGTGATAATACCTTAAAGAGTGCTACATCATTCATCATAACCATTTAAAATTATTTTCATAGGGCATGTGAAATATGATGTTACTAGTGTGTTACTTGTGTTACTCCCACTTTGTTACTAGTGTCATAATGCTTTTCATTGCATGCATCATAACCTTATGACAGTTTTTATAAGTTAGTCATATGGATTGTATACTTATGACAAGGATTATGCACATTATTTAGAGTTTATGAAGGTGTTCTCAATACTAAGTTCAAGTGAAGGCCCTCTGCCCTCTTCCATCTGTCTGCAAGAATAGGATTGTTTCCCTGGGCAGAATAACCCTGGAGCTTCACAAGCAGGAGAATTGGGGGTGTAGTGTTGAAATAGCAGGCTTGCAGATGAGTGGCAGCCCTCTACCATCACCCCAGAGTGCTTCTCCTCCATTTACCAATGAGAGGCATTACTTTTCCCCATTTTTCCCGGTTTTTAGCCCACTTGTTGCAAATGCATCAGCTTAACTGGCGTTCTTAATCTGGCCACATCGCATTTCCCTCTCAGCTGCACTCACCACTTTTATCAACTCCTGCCTCCTGTGGTCCTTTGATGACCATTGCCAGTGGTGCGGGCACTGTGGAGGGAATCATATTGGAGCCATCAATGATTGAGTTTAAAATATAGTATTCCAAAATGGTCCTCACTTCAGCTCCTGCCTATTTGCTGCTGCAAGTGGTCGATCTCACGAAAAATAGGCTTGGCTTTGCGATGGCCTAATGAGTTCTGTTTGAAACAGGTGGCCCCAAAGGGGATATTTACATGCATTTGGATTGGGTCATCATTTCTGTCAATGCTTTCCGATTAGCTATCTCTGAGGGGGGGTGCCGTGATTATGTCATGCTTTTGGATTGTCTTGTGTACATTTGTGTACATGCTTTTGAACGAGCTATCTCTTAAAGAGATGGTGTAGAAGTGAGACAGTTCTGTACATGTACAAATGGATAACTCCTAGACAGGGGTTCGGTGATCAGTTCCTTCCCCCCCCCATAGACAGCAGGTGTTCCCAATGGACCAATTAGAGGTGAGAATTTTTCCACACTGGGGCCTTTATCTGGCCCTGACTCACTCAGGGAAAGGTTTCTGTCAGTTGCCTGTGGGGTTGACCTTTCCTCTGCCATTTCCTGTACAGAATTAATAAATAAGGAGGCTTTGGTGCTACTGAAGATACTGAAGGATGGTATTTCATTATTTATTTGCTTAGAGGACCACCATAACTGGGGTGGATTGAGTAGCTTACGCTTATGGTCATAAATGTATTTCCCAAACCACTAGGGATGGATGTTATAAACTCTGTAAACCTTTATACTTTTGCAATGTTGGGTTATTAAACCTTGGCATTTTATAATAATAATTACTATTATAATAAAATACAAAATACAAATAATTAAATTGTGTCTTTGAGCATTGATAAAAAAATACTATTTCACAATTCTTTCATATTTATTTATACCGTAGACCTATTTACAGATAATTACAAAACATTATTCCAGTTATTGGATATTCAGAAAATAACAAAGTCCACTGTCAGAATGGCAATAACTTGACATTTAAAACACTGTATCTGCAAATTTGGGCCATGAAATCATGCCTGCTATGTGGATTTTTTTTATGGACAAACCACAAATTGCAATTTGTGCAACAGCAAAATTCCAAGGGGCAGTACAAAGGCGAAAGGCTTTCTAGCTTTGTGACACAAGAAACGTAATCAATCATCTAAAGAATCACTAGTATTGGGGTGGCAACAAAGTCAGATTTCCCTCCATGTAGCATTGTAGAGAGTGAATGGCTCTTCAGTGCAGCTTCATGGGTTGTTGACAAGAGGATAGCTAGGAAAGCTTCCTCAGTCAGTCAAGAAGATACCGTAAGATGGCTACCTAGACAATTTAGTTAAAGACAACATGTTCCTGCTGGGAAATAAAAGTATTTGAAATCAGTTTGCTATCAATCCACCACAATATCTTATATCTTTATAGTATAGATAAGTAACATTACTATTGTGTTTGCTATCTAGAAACTTGAATAATCTATATTCTCTGAAACTCCCTCCCCTCTCATTCATCACCATCTTCCTATCCATTTTAAAACCTACCTTTCCCACTGGCCTGTAAGTAATGCCCCCCCCTCCCAAACACACACTCTCATCTAGACCCCATCTCTGCTCTGTGCATTTTCTTTTTTTTCATTCTATGGTCAGCCTTTTTGTTTTTTGTCTTAATAGTGAAGAGCATCTTTGGATCCTTGAATAGCGCTATAGAAATCCAATGTATTATAATAGCCCATGTCGACTACTGATGCCGTGTTTTTAGCTGACCGCACGGTAACAGTAAGAAACCATTTTTATATATATGTTTCTCTCTTGCTCAGGAATCTCCATACGTGATGCTGAAGAAGAACCATGATCAGCTAGTTGGAAATGACAAGTATGAGGGATACTGCGTGGAGTTAGCAGCAGAGATTGCCAAACACGTAGGGTATAGCTACAAGCTGGAGATCGTGTCTGATGGGAAGTATGGAGCTAAGGATCCTGACTCCAAGGTGTGGAATGGCATGGTGGGAGAGCTGGTCTATGAAGTAAGTGCTAATACGTGATTTACTGATAATAATAATGCATAACAAAAATGTATTGCAACATACAAATAATACGATAAATATAACATGTTTTGTACATTCTTCATTATAAATTGCACTGTAGACTTTATTTTTATTGCAAATCTTTATTTACGGCTGCTAATAACAGTGGAGTATGTGATTTATTGATCATTTATTATAATATATGAATGGTACAATAAATCCAATGCATTTGGTATGAGCAGCAAGAGATTTTCATTTAGAGGTTTTTTTTACAGGCAAATCATTATTTATGGCTTTTAATAACAGTGTCTATGAATTTGTGCAATGGACACGATGCTTCCAGGATGGCTGTTTTTTCAGCCCCTTTGTCCCTATACTTTCTGCTTGGCTCACTGCAAATTCTGTGTGAGTCAGGTGATGGAGACAGATTTATTTAGTGCTTATTTAGTTCTTCAGAAAGGCGGCCAGACATTTTCCACGCTCAGTTTCCAGTTGCCCCCCCCCCCTCCCTGTACTTCCCCATCCAAATTATCTATATTTAGCCTTCGGCTCAAAAGGGGTGCACAAATGGACTGCACAGGAAACCAAATTCTACAGAAAAGGACACAATTCACATGAGACTCCCAGTTGGGGTTTTTGAAAGGGTCTTTGGGTGGCAGATGGAACTCTCTGGAAGGGTCTCAGCGTGGCTGAAAGGAAGGAGGAACAGTTTGAGAGAAGAACAGTTTGAGAGAAAGGGAATGTTCTCAAGCACCATCATTTACTTCCTCTTTATTTTCATTGCGGTTTAAAGCTGTGCGTGACATTTTTCCCATCATCCATGGAACGTAATCGCAGCAGATCCCATCGCATATCTATTAATCGGCACTGTGAAAGCAATTACAATCTGCACATTACTTTACACAGATCATTTCTGTGTGAATGCTTTGCTCTGCTCAGATGCACTGCAATGGGAAATTGTGTTTGTTACACATTCAAAGTAACAATGAAGAACTCATCATTTGTATGCAGGGGTTATATTGGTTATTTTGTAGGTTCTCCTTGAACGATCTTCACAGTCTTAGGGATTGAGTTATATGATGGTTTTTGTCATTTATGATGGTTTTAACCTTTCTAATCTGAAAAAGGTTATCATAGTCAGGCAATAACTCTAAATATTTCAACTATAAATCCAAAAAATGGCAATAAGACTCTTTTGCTGCATAGTAAGTATTGGAAGACCAGAAACTACTTAACTTATTCAGAAAGATCTAATCTCTTGGGAGGATAATGTTGGATCCTGAACATTCTATTGCACTTGCCTGAGAATTGTAAAAAATCACTATGGTTATTAGGAACAAGGCAAAAGACAAGTCGGTGAATATCTAATAGATACTGATCATACAAGTTTAGATTATAACAGCCCAAAAGACAAATAAGGTAGAAGTGGGGACAATAATTAGGTTGTAAATCAACATTTAAAAGAGTCAGTCTTGATTAAATACAAGGCTCTTGTCACTGAATTTCTTCCCCACAGTAGCGGTCACAGTGACCAATGGCTGTTTTAAACATAAAACTTTATGTGTCCCATACCAGCAAGCATTAGAAATACCCTTTTTGTTCTTTTTACACCACGTGACACATGGCAGCCTGGAGGCAACAAATACTTCTAGCTAAGTGTAGCTGACTGTCAAATTAGAAATGATCAGCTAGATGCATTAAGTCTAGGTTAGGTCAACCCTGGGTTAAACCTTTGACACCTAAGTTCTAAACACACAATGTCAGGACGGTTTTTGAGAAAGGCAATGAGCGCTTTAAAATGTTCTTATATATTGTTTCTGTTGATGCCATCTTTGCAATTTTAGAAGAGTCTCTTGCTATTTAGCTTATGATTGTGAATAGACGCAGGGTTGTTTTTGACCTCCTAGCACTGGTACACAGAAATGTATTTCACTAATTGAGAAACCTCAATAAACTATTCATTAACTTTTTTGGGGGGGGAAATGTAATTTCCCTCTGTCAGACTGACTTTCCTCTGTCTTATTTGACTGGTTAGCATTTTTAAATCAATAAGGAATTTATTTTGATTGTCAGTTTGACTGTGTGCAATGTACGATTCTTCTAATCTCTATGAAGCATTTACCGCATTTGACAGTTGAAACGGGTGACTTAGTTATGCGTAAGCATCACCAGATTGGGATTTAGGGTACTGGCAGACACCCAGACTGGGTTGTACCTGTCTGGCTCTATTTCAAAGCTGGTTTTGAAAAGCTGCCAAAGAAAGCAGAGTTCCAAGAACCCTTGCAAGAACAAAAGTTTACTATTCATGTACTTATTTTAATACATTTATGCAAACAATACATTTTGTCATCAAGCCAAAATGATGGAATGCATTTCTATTTCATTCCTACTTAAAGATAAGCCCTCTGGGCAGCCTACAAATATTAAGCACATCAACACGCAGAAATGCTGCATGTCTCTTTAAAATGCCATTTTGGGTGGAGAATAATAATCAGATCTTAAAATTGAGTTCTGAATCTGGAATAAGCTATTCGCAGACAGCCTTTTTTCCAAAAAGATAAGCATTTTCAGGGGGAAAGTATGCCCTTTTGACAAATATCTATTGCAAAGATATTTCGAAATGGTAGCAAAGCATGTCAGAGCGTCACCAAGGAGCAGGCGCAATGTATTCTGACTTCAGGGCTTATACTTTTCTCTGAATGTGTCCAATGGCATTAGTACTGTCAAACAGCATTATCATGGCTTGTTTCTGGTCTGCCACTTACACTCTATCTATAAAACAGCAGTTAAGAGTTGAAAAATACTTTGGTGCAGATTATGAATATGGGGATGAAAATGAGCTAAATAGATAACATAAACGGTGACATATTTCTGAACTGTGTTCAGGTTTTATTCCTTTTCCAGATTTTCAAATGAAATAAACACATTTAAAGAAAATAGTGAGTAACAGAAAGTAAAAAGCATATTTGTTATTTTTTCTTTTTTGTAGTCAATGCAATGCTGCCTGGAATTGAACTGAAGTTTTCCTGAATATAATCCAAGGTTTAAGGGAGTGTTCCCCTGCATTGCAGATTCCTGATTATTGCTCATAAATTGTTGGTTTATATAAGATTCCCCAGAGACACATTCTGATCTCACAACACTGAAATGTACAGTAATTCCTGTTTTCAGTTTTTTGTGTTACTTTTTCTGTCACAATTTCACAAAAGCAACCATGTGTTGTTTGCACAACTGTTAGAATACTATTATTATTACTATTATTATTATTATTAGTGGCTAGCAGTAGACTGAGTAGTATAAGTACGAGCAGGAATAGCAGCAGTAATACTAGTAGTAGAAATAAAAGGAGGGGGAGGAGTCAAACTAGATGGAGCTCTTCTTCCTTGTCCACAATTTTTAATACATGGAATTAATCATATTAAAAAGTACCATATAAAACACTATAACACTAAAACAGATTGTACATCATTTATAATAATACATAATTTGTGGAGATATATGGTATGTCATATCAATTAAATGTTTTAACAAATTAGTGTTATTATATACAAAATATGTATGTAAATGATGTACAGATAAATTCTTACAATCTTACATTTATTTGTCACATTTACATTTACATGTAACCATTTTTAAATTTGTTGTGAAGAGTTATATTCAATTAATTGAGTTTGTGTCATTCTCTGTAATGTTTTGTTTTTAGTTTCAAGGGTTTGCGTGCCTTTTGTGTCTGTCGGGATCTTTTCAGTTCCTTCTGATTTCCTGTAGCTTATACCTATCAAGTTCGCTGATAGAGACTCTCTGAAGTTGCGCAATTTTATCTTTGTATTATGAGCTTTATTGTAAACAATGCAAGCATTTAGGATAACTTGTATTTTCTCTTGTAACAGGCTTTTTTGGTCAGCGAAGACTACATCCCCCATGTGTTTGTTATATAATAATATAATATTTGGACATTTCAATTTCATAGAATTTCTGCTACGGGATTTTCCGTAAAACGGCGACTGTAGCGTTTGCGCGGTCTGCGGAAAATCCCGTAGTTCGGTGAATGAAGGGTTTGCGCGGTCTGTGGAAAATCTTGTAGTTGGATTAAAGTCAAATTCCTTACGGATATTAGGACATACTTTTTTACACACAGAGTTTTCAATGCCTGGAACAGCTTGCCAGGTCAGGTAGTTGAGGTAGAAACACTTGGGCTAAGTCCAGGCCAGATGCAGTACTAAATACTTGGACTGCAGTACTAGATAATAGGACAGGATGAGCCTAGGTGGGCTGAATGGCCCATTCTCGTCATTATCTATTCTTAGGTTCTTATGTTCTTATCAGAATAGAATAAACACAGAAGGCCCTTCTTTCATCAAACAATGTTGAGTTTCCCACATTCTTTAGAAATAGTGCTAAGACATGCCCTTTTTATCAATGGAATGATAAGTGTGATTTCTATTTAACGCTCACGTTTTTGCACCAGCGATAATAAAGCACTTGATGTTGACAAGGCATAATTGCATATGGTACTAGAAGCATACCGCGTACAGTTGACCGGTCAGTCTGTTACTCTGTTTTAATTTGTATCTCTGGGGTCGGTTTTGCTGAAAAATGAAATCATGGCCATCTACCAAGCTCTGTATTGGAAATGTAGGGTTTTTTCTCTCATAATAGACATTCATTCATGGTTTCCATGGTTACTAGAGTGACAGATTACCTTTGCATATCATAGTCTTTCACACAAACAGGAAATTAAGCCTAAGAAAAACGAATACACCTAATACGACACTCTGTTGGCACGTAAACCATTCATTAAAAAACACAGTATCAAGCAGAATATGATTCAAAGCCAAGGGGAAATTTACAATGCAGGAGAATACCAGCAATGTAAAAGTATGAATGAGCATCATGGGAATTTTTTAACTTCATGTTTCTTCTTGAAAAGCTCTTTATAAGGTTGTCATTTCAGTTTGCCTCAGTGGGAATAGTAAAAATGAATACCCCTGGCTGGAGTGATTTATCACTTAGGAAAGCATTGTACTGCTCACAGACATTTTATGCAGTGTAGTCATTTTATGCACCTTATCGTCACACCATTTGGGAGATTTACAGGTCCTGCAGATCATTGGTTCCTAAACTGGGATAGGATTACCTCAAAGGGTACTGGGGTACTTGGGACGTCGCCAGGATAAATTGTGCAGTGGGAAAAGTAATTTGTCACTTTATTTGTTGCTTGTAATGCTGTTCAAGTTGGACAATATGTGGTCAGTTCAAATGAAAGAATTAGAGTAAAAATACATTTCACATTATTTAAACCATTTTCAAGCAATCACCATTCATTGCTGCTTCAAATGTGAATATTAATTTGGTGTTTGCATTGATCTTAGAATGTGTATAGGTAGAGGTTTGCAGATGTGTGGGGCTGTGAATTTAAAATATTTATCGTAGTATCATAGTTTCGGTTGTCTCTCTCTCTCCCTCCCTCTCTCCTTGTGGGAGGGAAAATAAAATCCGGTCTGCAGACTGATAACTCCATTCCCTGCGTCCTGTTGTTCTGTTCCAATCCAGGTCGTGTCACACGGCATGTGACAAAGACTTATACACACTGCATTATTGTTTACAATTGTAATACAATTGTTTAATGTTTAATGTTTACTGTTTTTCTGTTATGTATATTTCTGCTATTGGTCACTACTTAGTTGTTGCTTGCCATATCCCAAGAATTTCATTGTTCAGAATGACCTTGTGTTATACTGTGCACTTGACAAATAAAACACTTTGACTATGACTTTGACTGTATTATCAACACGTCTCAGTTCTGCTCCTGACTTGCTTTCGGTGCCGCATGCCTCCATCTGTTTGCTGCAGAAAGCTGACGTAGCAGTGGCTCCCCTGACCATCACCCTAGTCCGGGAGGAGGTCATCGACTTCTCCAAGCCCTTCATGAGCCTGGGCATCTCCATCATGATCAAGAAGCCCATGAAATCCAAACCAGGCGTCTTCTCTTTCCTGGACCCGCTGGCCTACGAGATCTGGATGTGCATCGTGTTCGCGTACATCGGCGTGAGCGTGGTGCTCTTCCTGGTGAGCCGGTTCAGTCCGTACGAGTGGCACGCCGAGGACATGGAGGATACCCAGGACCCCCAGCAGGGCCAGCCCTCCACCTCCGGGCAGCCGGGCCAGGCCCAGACCAACCAGTCACAGCAGAGCCCGGAGCAGACAAACGAGTTTGGGATCTTCAACAGCCTGTGGTTCTCCCTGGGCGCGTTCATGCAGCAGGGGTGTGACATCTCGCCCAGGTACAGTAGGTCGCCCGCACAGCATTTGACTTCACCAGGGGCAACCTCTTCGACGTCATATTCTCCAACACGGTCAGCATCACCATCGTCATTATCGCCATCAGTGTCATCTTCTTCAATGGTAAAACTATCACCATCGCCATCTTCATCACAGTTGATAATGATGATCATTATTATCTGTGCCATGCTCCTCATCATCACTTACATCAGTGGTACACAAGGAGGGTCTGTCTGCCAACTTCTGCCTTTTATTCATTATTTGTTATAAATGGTCATAAATCTCATAAATTGTCCGATAATTTTCTTTAGCTGACATTTTTAAATAGATTGTTTACTGTGCTGTTTCCTTTAGGAATTTACTAGTGCTTGCATATACACCTAATTAGAAAATTAAGCCAGAATAATTGGTCAAAGCAAAAAATAGCATATGCAGTAGCCCTCCAGCCTGAAGCTATGTACACCGATCTACATCACGATCACCATCATCATTTTAATCATCGTCACCATTATTCCACCTCACTTCGCACACAGGATGTTCTGCATTACCCAAGCCAGACAACTGAGTGTGCTGTATCCAGTGAGTATTTTCAAATGTGCTGAAGTATGATGCTTGATGCAGTGATGGGCATTCTGATGAAAACAAGCTGGTCTATTCTCTCGCTCAAGGTTTTTTTCATGCTAGGTGTTTGCTTTTGCATTACTGCTGTAATTGAACGTGGACACAATGACGAGTGTGAAGGAAAGTCTTTATTATGAGGATCAGGCTCGTGTGAATTGAATTGCTGAAGAAGGAATTCGGGGGGAATGATAGCAATATTGAACCCTGTCCTCTGGGAGTGTTTGTACCTCATGCTCCTCTCATAGTGCTATAAAGGGCAGTCTGAGCAGGAAGTTGTAACTACGTTGGGTCCCGCATGCGGATAATGAGGCACTTGCTTTTTCGTACTGTAATAAAACAATACGGGGACAAGCTATGGTCACTCCTGGATCAAGAGGCAGCAGTGTTATCCACAGACAGGGAACCATTGAATTGACAGTCATGACCCATCTTGACTGCTGACTTTTAGAGGTCTGGTCTGTCGGTGTTTAGACGAGTCTTTTGTGGGGTTGCCAGGGGAAACCTCTGGGGCTGGCTGTCATTGTCATTGCTTGGGAATTCCAGAGCTCTGGAGAGGGAAACCTTGTCACATTTGTGGTACTCTGAAGCATTCTAAAGAATCGTAAATAGCTTTTTACAAAATCAACTTGGCTATATGGTTTTTATGCTGTAATTTAGAAAAGCATTATGAAGCCAATGTGTGGAGTAGGTATAACACAAGTGTAGCGGTTTCAGTGGAAATTATGCAAACCTATGTCACTGATTGCTTCAATAATGCTGAAAGGTTACTTTGACTTTCTATATGAATTGTGTAGCACCATCCAGCCCCTCCAGCACTTCACACGAAAGCCAGACTCCTCTTTCTAAGAGAGTTCTACACCCAGTGTTATCCTTAGTTATAAATGTCAACCACTTATCGTTATTAATTCCTACGGACCATTAATTGAATTCTTAATTGATGACCTTCTCAGTTAAGACTGGCGCATAGTAGCCTCTCAACCTGCACTTTTCACAGGGGTTCTCCAGAGGCAGTGAGAGATTAAAACTGAGCACTTTGCCAGTACAGTTTAATCTTAGTTTGAATGCAGTATTTTCCCTGTGCCTTCCTCTGCCTGCGGCCATCCAGTCACCAGCATTTCCGCTGACTGTTTCTTGAAGCTTCAGTGCTGCCGTGTTCCGCCCCAGGCTGAGCGGACACTTGTCTGTTTCGCTTGGATTCATTACTTGCAAATCCACGCAGGTCAACTTTACAGACACCCAAAGCTGCCTCCTCATTAACAAAGCACGCCTCCGCAAAGCCCGGCTCCTGTTATTGCCGCTTTGGCATTTAGCAGTTTGGCATTTAGGTAGCTATATTCTTTTCCAGGGGGGGAAACGCAAAACTCCAATAAGAATTGATTTTGGTTGATGCAGCGGTGACAAGTTTACAGTCTATCCAATGGCAGTAAAATGTCAACAGTCCTACTTGGATTGTGCTCGGAGGCCCTGCGGTCATATTCTGTCTTGTAGGCTAGTTTGTATGTAACAGACATGCAAATAAGCCTGTACAGTTTTGCTGCTTTATGATTGTGCTAATACTCAAATCCATCTTCTCCAGCGTTGATGTGGTGGGCAGGTGGGGGAGGGGGTATGGGGATGGAGTTGGGGCGGTTGGCAATGGTCACCAGACTACAGAGGGCCCCAGATTCAATCGAGGTTTGAATCGGTTGATGCCACCAGCAGTGAAACGTGGCACAGATATAGCGCGTTGATTTATGTCGCGCCTCTCAAGGTGTCAGGAGAGCCGTTCGGCATTCAGTCTCGTTTAGGTTTGACAGATGCTGGGAGCGTCTTTGAGTCGGGCTCATTTGGTGGATTGACTCAATAGAGTCACTGGTACTGATGCAGCTGCTATTCGCTCTTTCCTTGCCCGGAGGGCTATGTCGTGAAGCTGTTATATTGATGTGAGCTTTCCATCCACCTGAAGGTCCCCTTAGGCCACCAGAATAATTTATAGTGGACACTGATTACTTTGGTTCTGCCATCCCAAAAATCATATTTATAGTTCAAATATATTGTAAAACAACATGGGGGGGGGGGGTCATTTTGGACTGAATAATCATTTGTGAACATTAGGATTTTTCAGGGTTTCTGATTCAGGGTTAAATGAAACTTTATCATAGGAGCACGTTTTTTAGCTTCAATCATTAGTTTTGTATGACAGCACTTTATCGTAAAGGTCACATTAACATGAACAATTCCCTCATTCTCTGATTAATCGGCTGCTTGTTTAATTCTACGCTTCGTTATCCAGGGGAGCAGGGTGCCTCATAAATTGACATGACATCACTTCCTGGCTAGCGCAGAGAGAGGGGTGGCTTGCTTAAAAGATGAAAACGGAGTGCATTTTGACCCCGACGCACACGCTGCTATTTACTCTCTCCAAACCGTTGTTTACCCCGGACTCCGCAAATGTCACAGCCGTCACTCAGCCAGCCGTGCAGGCCACTGAGCGCCAGGCTTATCTTTACAGGCAGGTGGGCTGCAGTCTCAGGTGTGTCTCCCGCACTGCTCCGCGCCTGGCCACCCCAGCTCCGCGTTACCCCCTGCTACACTTGACCGATTCTTCCCGCGGCCCGGTTCTTTTACTGGCAGTTTCACCGGAAGGCCCGGTCTGGCGTGACCTTGGGAATCCCCCGCTAACGAAGCCACTCGCAGCACGATTCGCCCCTGTGAGCCGAGCGTTTCGCCAGCCGTACCGCGGAGAGCGGGCAGCGCTTCTCCCCGCCTTTTCTGCCCCGAGCAAAACGTGCGTGCTGGCACTGACGGGAGGACGACACCTCTGTCCATCCATCGGCGCGCGCACTGCTCTGATCTGCTTCGCCTGAGGAGCTCCCCTCCTCTCCTCTGTCACTATCGACTCTCGCATCAGAAATAAACCGCAATCGTCACTTGCACCCCTACCTTTCAGAGCAACGATTTTACAGCTCGTCGGTCAAAATAACACAGTATTGAATATTTTATCAGCTCTAATATATTTATCTGTGTGAAATCATAATGAAATCTTTCATGTGATTTTTTTCCCTCACAGGCTTGCCGGCATGTGCCATGGTATATCATTCATACATATTATCTTTTGTTATGCATGAGCCCTTTACTGGCAATGTTAGATTATGTGTATCAAACGCATGCATTCAAAAATGCATTGGCAGCATTTAAGAAGCTTTTGTTGGTTATGGGGGAAATGTTGCAAAGTTATGCTTTAAACCTTCTGGACATATTTTTCTGAGGCTACTCTTGCTGTAACACATTAGCTGCCAGACTTTACTCCCAAAGGAATAGCACAGAGCTACAGAGAACTGTGAAAATGCTAATTGTAAGATGTGCCATGACTTGAGATGAGATTTTATTTTTTTATTTTTTAGATGAAAATGCTGCAGGTCCATTATATAAAACAAATGTATCCTGGTGTGTGTGAGTAGTGTGTGCGAGACCGTGTGCTTCTGGCATGAGCACATGCAGTATGAGATAAGCATGTGTTGTGTATGCGTGTGCTTTTTTTGTAAGAGAGAGAGTGAGTGTGTGTGTGTGTGTGTATTCGTGCATGCATGCGTCTTCCTTAGCGCAACAGGCAGTTTAATGTCATCCCTGGGGCCCTGTGAAATTTTGTGGTAATTCTGATGCCCTCAGTAGAGCTGTTCGAGCAGGCTCTTTTTTTAGATGCGCTGCTGCAGATCCACACATGTTCACCCCCTCCCTGGACCCTATGTATCTATCATTCAGCCACGTGTCCATCCCAACAGCTGTCTCTGAGAAATGCACAGACCATCATTGTTGCCGTGTCTACGATAACATGCCACCTGAAGGTTACATTCCCTCTTTCTGTCCCTCCCCTCAGCTGAAGTCTGCGTTTCCTCTCAAACACAGCTTTCAGGTTTAATTTATTCCCTGTCGCCCGCTGCATGAACTCAGGTGACACAAATTCTGCATACGATAAATCTGATACACTAGGGACCTCATTTGTATGAATTTGTGTCGATTTCATACTAAATTTGAGCATATGACCAGTTCGTAAATTGTGCATATGCGTGATTCATAAAATGTGCATACGGATGAATAAAGTTGTGTAAATCACACACACTCATGTTTAATTTATAAATCACGAAACCCTAAAATTGGGCACATGTGAACGAGCTTTATGAATCTACCCAGTGAACACTGCACTTTATTTATGTATGTTAACACAACAGACATTAATGGCATGCAAGAATTAATGCCATTTTTTTGTTAGAATTTTGTCTACATTTTAGATTTAGATTTGTTAACCAGAGCAACTTAACAAGGACTGCATTGAGAAATGGCAAGAATAATCACAACTAGAGCAAGAGATCAGTATAGCAACAATACAACAGACGTCATCGTAGACAACAGCACACTGCGCCTATAAAACAGGGAGAGAAAAGTTATTACTTAAAAAAAAAATGTTTTATTATGTCTAAATGATTCATGTATTATGTAAACAACCAAACCGTTGCATTTACACTGTCCCGTTCATACACAGTTTATGCTTTTCAAATATCGCACCTCTTGAGAAGGAAGGTACAGTTGCGCAGCCACAAGGAATAGTTTGTATGTATGGTCTGGAGCTTGTGTAGAGGTGCACACACTTTACCATCTAGGTTGTGGAATACAAATCTTGACTTGGATTTCGGTGTACGCACAATTTCTGTGTGTACAAACATTTTATAAATGAGGCCCCTGGTCAGGATTATACAATTTGGCTGTGCTTGAGTTTGGCGTCTTAACTAGTATGCACATTTTATTCTGCCTCTCTGTTGCCTGGCATTCTGCACCTTAAAGCACATTCTACCCGAATAGGAACCAGGGTCAATGAAGCATTGCACTCTATCAGTCACGATAAACAAAGATAAGTAGAACCATAAATTCCTTCACAGTAAATGCTTTTTATAATCCGCCATGCTTAAGAGTCATCATTTCCATTCATCACTACAACTCAGTGGTACCAACACATAACCTCAACACATAAACCATGCCAAGCACTTTTTTACTCATATTATGTTTATGGTACATCCAGGAATGCATTGCTGTATCATGGGAGCTATATTAACTTAGAGCTATGTCAGTGATGTGCATTCAGGTGTATATGCAGGTTAATAAAAATATGTATATATTATGTATTACATATATATAAATAAATATAAAGAGTCTTGGTTGTTGGAATACCATGAGCTGCCAGAACAGCTTCAGTTCACCTTAGCATAGATAGATAGCATAGCATATTACTGCACTGATGTCTTGCGTGAACTATGATTGTTCCTACCATGTATTTATGCACATCTTGTAAGTTGCTCTGGATAAGAGCGTCTGCTAAATGCTTAAAATGTAAAAATGTAAATGATTTACATTGTTTTCATGCACATCAAACCATTCAGTTACCACTCGTGCCCTGAGGATGGGGCATTGCCATTTTGGAAGAGGCCACTCCCATCAGGATAGGAATCCATAGGATGAAAGTGATCACTCTTTGTATTTGTATTTAGTGATGTTTACTTTGCCCTGTTCAGTGGACCTAAACCATGCCAAGAAAATGGACCCCACAACATAACAGAGGCACCAGAACATTTAATTTACTCGTATTTCCTGTATTTTGATAATTACTGCATATACTGTGTATATATATATATACACCCCTTTGTGAGAGGGGGGTACAGCAGAGAAAGTGTAGGGGCTCAGAGAAAGTGTATGTGGGTTGGGGGGGAAGGCAAAGGCAAAACAGTGAGCAGTGAGCTTGCTGAGACTATTTCCTGTCCTGCTGGAGTGTGGGGATGTGGCTGAGACGAGGACTGATTGAGTGACAAACAACCCTGAGCACACTGCTCTGTAAACTTCCCCCCCCTCACACCAACTCCATCTCAACCCCCTACACACACACACACACACACACACACACACATACACACACACCTGGAAGCACTTAGCATGATGACCATTCCAGTGTGTACAACTTGCCAGTGTGTACAGCAGGTCCACAGTGATGAACATCACTTGGGAAATGAGGGGGGATTTAGATTGCAGTTGTATCGATTGAGCAAATATTGTGTGAAATATTTGCGATGGCATCTGTTACAGACAATGGGAAGTACAGATGTATGCATGAATGTGCATTCTTGAGTGGAATTTTCCTGCAGTTCCTTGTTTTTACAAGAGACTTTAGCAGACAGTGCAGACAGAAGACTGCAATAACAGAAATCTCTTTCCGCTGATCAGCACGTCTGTTTGGAGTGCAGGGAGTGCTACCATGGCAACATGAGAAGACGTGGGGCCTTTGTTCGCCCAGAGAGTAGGGTGTTCAAACTGTTGGCAGTGGCTACCATGTGCTCAATTGGCCTGTGATCAGTCTATCAATGTGTTGTGTATGTGTACATGTGTGTGCGTATGTGTATGTTTATATGCATGTGTGTTAGTTTGAGCGAGAGAGAGCATTTGTACAATACAGTGTGAAATGAAAAATTAATGAAAAAATCTGAAATCCAAATGTATGATAATAACTTTGTGTAACACATACATTCAATACACACACAATACATTCTCTTATTGTCTCACCTATAACCTTTACTCATTATCTACTCATTTTCATATATATATATATATATATATATATATATATATATATATACACTGCTCAAAGAAATGAAGGGAACACTTAAATCACACATCGCGGATCTTGATGAATGAAATATTCAAGTTGAAAATCTTTATTGATTACATTGTGTACTTCGTCGAGAACAAAATGACGTAAGAACGGTCAATGGAAACCAAAATTAACCGATTGAGGGCTGGATTCAAAATCACACCCAAAATCAAAGTGAAAAATGTAGATCACAGGCTGATCCAACATGTGTGAATTTCATCACAACAACTCATAGTGTTGCTCAGTAATGTGTATAGCCTCCACGTGCCTGTATGCACTCCCGACAACGTCTGGGCATGCTCCTGATGAGACGGCGGATGGTGTCCTGGGGGATCTCCTCCCAGACCTGGATCAGGGCATCAGTGAGCTCCTGGACAGTCTGTGGCGCTACTTTGCAGTGGCAGATGCACCGATGCATAACGTCCCAGACATGCTCAATTGGATTCAGGTCTGGGGAACATGAGGGCCAGTCAATGGCATCAATGCCTTTGTCATCCAGGAACTGCCTACACACTCTGGCCACATGAGGCCGGGCATTGTCCTGCACCAGGAGGAACCCAGGGCCCACTGCACCAGCGTAAGGTCTGACAATGGGTCTGAGGATTTCATCCTGGTACCTAACAGCAGTCAGGGTACCATTGGCTAGCACGTGGAGGTTTGTGCGGCCCTCCAAGGATATGCCTCCCCAGACCATCACTGACCCACCGCCAAACCGGTCATGCTGGATGATGTTGCAGGCAGCATAACTTTCGCCACGGCGTCTCCAGACTCTTCTGTCACATGTGCTCAGTGTGAACCTTCTCTTTTCTGTGAAGTGAACGGGGCGCCAATGGCGAACCTGCCAATTCTGGTGTCCTCTGGCAAATGCCAATCGAGCTGCACGGTGCTGGGCTGTGAGCACAGGTCCCACTACAGGACGTCGGGCCCTCATGCCGCCCTCATGGAGTCTGTTTCTGACAGTTTGGTCAGAAACATGCACATGAGTAGCCCGCTGGAGGTCATTTTGTAGGGCTCTGGCAGTGCTCCTCCTGTTCCTCCTCGCACAAAGGAGCAGATACCGGTCCTGTCCAGCTCTCCTCGTGTAATGGCCCGTCTCCCGGTATATCCTCCACGCTCTTGAGACTGTGCTGGGAGACACAGCAAACCTTCTTGTGACGACACGTATGGATGTGCCATCCTGGAGGACCTGGACTACCTGTGCAACCTGAATGGGCTGCAGGTACCGCCTCATGCTAACAGTAGTGACAAGGGCACTAACAAAATGCTAAACTAGAAAAAAATCCGTCAGGAAGGATAAGGAGAGAGAAATGGTCTGTGGCCACCACCTGCAAAACCATTTACTTTTTGGGGGTTGTCTTGCTGTTGCCTCTCCTGTCCACCTGTTGTCACTTTCATTTGCACCAAAGCAGGTGAAATTGATTCACAATGGTTTACGCTTCCTAACTGGACAGATCGATATTCCAGAAGTTTAATTGACTTGGTGTTATACTGCGATGATTAAGTGTTCCCTTCATTTCTTTGAGCAGTGTATATCAGTAGCGATTCATTGGCTTGAAATAAATTGGATGAAGCCAATACCTTTAAAACAATGATTACTTGGTTATCAGTCAAGCAATTAATTAGATGAATAATCAATGCCAGTAGGTATAGCTTTCCAATTCTATTTTATGATAGCATTTGTCTTTACTTAGGCTATGTTTACAGTTCCCAGTTCCGATTTTTTGCCTGTATCCAATTTTTTTGACAGCCTGTTTACAGCTACGTTTAAAAGTGACCCATATCCAATACCTGTGTTTTTACGATTTACACTTGAAACAACCCACATGCGTACACGAGGGTTTGGTTATAAATACAGAAGTAAACAACAACCACACCGGCACAGCCATATTGCCATCTGCAATGGACGCAAACAAGACAGAAATAATTATTTAATCATATTTTATTTATTTATGTATTGTCTCTGGTGGTCAAAAACTTTTTTGTTGCGATACATCCCCCTGTATTTTGGCCTGTACTGACTCTTCACCCCACAGGCTTAAAAGGCACATAACCTCTGTATTTATCCACTGGCCTGAGCCTTCGTCCTCCATGTTTTCACTTCTGGTTGTGCACGTGAAACGTGCAAATCTATGATTGTTCCTACCATGTATTAATGCACATCTTGTAAGTCGCTCTGGATAAGAGCGTCTGCTAAATGCTTAAAATGTAAAAATGTCAAATGTAAATCGCAATGACAGGGAAATTCCGATTTGTGCGTTTAAATGACACATTGGCATTAAATGTCGCATTGGTAGATATCAGATTCCTATCGGATTTATTTCCACATATGAATGTGGCCCAAAACGGATCTGGAATTATCCGATTCCATGTGCTTTTTTCCTATTTATACATTCATAATACATATCTGATATGTGCCACGTGAGGAATTGGGTCACTTTTATCAGACGGTGTAAACATAGGTGCACCAGTCCGGCTCTGGCCGAGAGGCGATTGGCTGACCGCCCAAGAGGGAGGGTGACCCAGCATGGGCTCGCTGAGGAGCACGAAGGGAAACCCTGTACGGGAAAAACTGGCTTGTCTCCAAGGAAGAGCGATATAAGTCAAATATGCTGAAGAAGTTATTAGAAAATATATTCATTATGGCCACTTATACATGACATTTTATGGATTTGTTTACTAGAACTATGCAATATTGGCAGATATTCTATATGATATGCATACATTTCCATATAAAAGCAGCAAAATTGGATATATTTTGTATGATATGTTTTATATTTTGAGATGTGCTACACATATTTCTTGTACTAGGTGTTGTCCTTCTCAGATACATGGGAATGCTGTCTTTCATAGACATCTGGTTTGGTACATTTACATTTACATTTTAGGCATTTAGCAGACGCTCTTATCCAGAGCAACTTACACAGTTTACATTTCTTAACATACAATCCATTTATACAGCTGGATATTTTTACTGAAGCAATGCAGGTTAAGTACCTTGCTCAAGGGTACAATGGCAGATGTGTCCCATCTGGGAATTGAACCAGCAACCTCTGAGTTACAAGTCCAGCTCCCTAACCATTATACTACATGCCGCCCACTGGTAGATTGTATATCAGTATCCCAGAGGATGAGCGCACGCATGCATTAATTATGTACAGACCTACCCTTCAATATAATTGGACCTACTAAAATAGCATTTGTGTCAATTTAATTTTCAATAACATTCTTGAAAGGTAATCCATAAAGGTAGTACTGGTACTGTGTGTGTGTGTGTGTGTGTGTGTGTGTGTGTGTATGATACTCTTGAACTGTAATCAATAAAATGCCAAGAGTACTGTATATTGTTACTGTGTGGGAGAGTGGTTACAGTGTGTGTGGGTAGATGTACAGAGTGTGTGTGGGTAGATGTGCAGAGTGTGTGTGTGCATCTGTTTGTGTGAGGGGGATGTTTTTTGTGTTTGCGTAAGAACCTCTGAGCCAATGCGTGCATCAGAATTTTAATTGAGAAAGGCCCTTGCATCAGATTATTATGTATTATGTACCCAACTTGTTATTTATCAGTACGCCTGGATTGTCACATTAAATAATATTAGTTTGCCCCATTGCTCCTGGCATTCTACTCAGCATTAAAAAGATTAGAAGTATAGTGAAGTAGAAAGAAAAGCAAGAGGTAAAAAAAATCCATCTTTCACATTAATATGCACAATTACTGGACTTTGCTCTTGGCATTTTGGGCTGTAAACAGCATAATTACTGGATTTTTTATGAGCAGAATGTTAATACAGACCTTTTGGGATCAGAAAAGAGCCTCCTATGGTTTTGAAGGCTGAAATTCAAGCGTGACTGCAATCTAATTTTCTGAATTTTGCATGCAGGGTGTCGAGAAAACTGTATTGAGCCAAGTTGTTGTTATGCTGGAAGATGAATGGAAATTGGCAGTTTTTATGAACATATACAGTAGGACCTCACAGATAATAACTTCAGAGATATGGACTGACCAGTCAACCGAATGCATTATGAAACCGGAAGTAGCATTTACAATTACACTGTATCAACATCAATCTCTTTATTATCACTGATGCAAAAAGCAGAGCATTCTATGGATACAAATCACACTTTCCATTCCACAAAGGGCAATGTAAGAATCAACAGTGTTTGATATAATGATGGTCCAGAATTAAATGAAATAGTTCACACCGGTGTGTCCATTGCATTCTTACCTTTGGCGAGAATGGACACACGGATGTGTTTGGAATATCTCTAACCATAGTGTTAGCTCGCTAGGTTCCCACACATCATGGAAAAACCTTGAAATGTCATGGAAATATAATGGAAATTGATGAAAAAGCTCTATGTCATGGAAATGTGTAATTCCATGGAACAGTATGTATTCTTTTCTTCTTCTCCGATAACGTTACCGCAAAATGTCTGTTCCCCTGCCACTGTTGTTGCCACCTGCCACGGCTGTTCTCACACACACACACACACACACGCACATACAGTGAGATGTGTATTTGCACTGGCAACAAAAAGTGTTAAGTTATGAAAGTAAAGTCAATTTTTGTGAAAAACCAAGTCATTGAAAACCTTTTTGTCATGGAAATGTCATGGGAAATATACATTTGAAATTTCAGTGGGAATCCTGACATAAATCATGAACAACAGTGAAATAATGGTTCACAATTCAAGATTTTGGTATGAAAGCTATATCACTGCCAGATAGGCTAATCATATCACTTTTACTTTGTTGTTTTATAAGTAAGGGCATGCGTTTTTCACCACCTCTGTGAGGAACCTGTAGTTCGATCCTCCAACACCAAGAGGTCGATGGAGGATTTTCTGAAGCTACTTGTTAAGCAATCAATGCATTACGATCTCAAGTAATCATTAAATTACCATAAATTAGATGCTTATTGCAGTGTAGTAGACTAGTCAGCAGTTGGCGCTGCACACACTGACACAGATAATCATACTGATTGATCTGTGAGTTGTGAAAATATGTCTGTTGCCATTTCTGTAGGACATGTCATGCCTGTCCTGGAGCAAAGAAACTGATATGTTGAAATGAGTGGGCAGATATTTTTAAACCGCACAAACTTATAAAAACAATTGAAAGCAAAATGACCTTTTTTGACAGCCGAAAGGCAACATAAAAATATAAAGAACAAAACTGTTATTGATGGGATGCCTTGATTTTTTAAATTCAGTTACGGGATCACAGTACTTGATATTTTGGTGTTGAATTTAGTCATTGTCAGATAATTTATTGTTTCCTCTTTCATGACTTGTCGTAGAGGTGTAAAAACGTATCCATAAGAGGAAACCCCCTCTCTGAAACAACGTCAATTTGTAGACTTGTGCTCTTGCACCAACACTCAGACGGGCACTTAATTGTATAATTGGTCATGTTCATTTCAGTAATTGCCACTAATTACTGAAAATAGAGTGCCTACAGCGATGCCTTGAGGATCAGAAAGGAACTGCAGCTTCTTGAGGGAGGCGGTGAAAAATGCATGCCAGCAAACAAGTTATTACTATTTCTTAGTATGTGTCATGTCAAAGTGGGTGATTGGTAGGGCTGAATTTAGCAGCAACACATCACATTGTTGTGCCAGTTTTCCTTTCATCTCATCTCATCTTCAGTATTCCTGGTCACAGTGATTGTTAGGGCCTGAATTTAGAATTCAGCAACACATCACATTGGCAATTTAGACTCTCCAATTAGCCTAACGTGCAACCAGTGGAGGAAACAGAGCAGAGAAAACAGACCTTCTTGTGGACTGAACACAGTCCTTTCCTATGTATGCAAATTAATATTTCTGACAGCAAAACATAAATAAGTAGGCTATTGTGCTTTGAGAATCAAATAGACATGGCTAACAGCATTTGTTATTTTTGTTGAACTAAAAATATGAAAGTTGGGAAAACCTGTGAATCTAAACAATGTGATAGAATAAATATCAAATCAAATATGATTTAAAAAAGCAACACTTGAATTGATTTGAAAGCCAAAGATAAGGACAAATGTTGTGTCAACCCAAGCCGTTTTTGAGCTCAGACACACTTTATGCCCCTGAATGGATCTTATTGGCAAGGTCCCCCTCACCCTCTGCTGCGGTCAGACCGCAGAAACAGTGTACCCTGTGGTGGGTATGTCAGCGTTCTGCCCCATGCATCTTACTTTCCTGTTCTTTGTCTCACTAGAGACAGTTGTTTGATCCCTCCACTGACTAACAGGGAGGGTAGGTTCCTCTTGCATACAGAGAGCTCGCCTCGCCTTAGTGCACATTTGCATTTTAAAGGCCAAGTAATTAGTGTAGATTTGTATTTCATTTGCACTCCATACAACTTTGATTGTTGATGTTAGTCATTTCTGTTTGATGTTATTTTAAAATAGGTCATAAGGTAATGAGTGGATGCACATTAACAATGAACACAAAACAGTGTTGTCTTGTCTCTGGGAATAAGGCCCATATACAGTACAGTGCAAAAATGGCAAAACCTTTTATGAGTTTGAGACATGCTTAAAGAAAAAAAATCAGAAATGTAATCTAACTTAATCTGTGTTCCCTCTGTAATTACTAATCCCTTGTAATGTCTCCATTAATTGCTACATTTTTTCACTCGGTTCAATCATTTGCCATGAAAATTAACATATCGAATGGAACATGATAATCTTGGGAAATGCAATGTAATTAAGAGCCGGCTGTCTTAGCGCCTTGTGTCAGATTAATTTACACTTGGATAGTTCCAGAGAAAGATCTGTGCGTATGGTTGACTTGTCAGCAGGCCAGTGGTTAGCCATAAAAAAGCACCAGTCAAACCTTTTCAGGTTTGATCAATTTGATTGTAATTCGATTGCTAACTGTTCAGCGTGATATAATGGTTGCTGACAAACTGGATGGCGCCCCTGCTGGTGTGGTTACTGCACACATATGGATGGAATCAAACAAATGTTCCCTGAATGTCCAATCACAGCAACAACAGGTCTGATGCTGCCAGTGACAAAGCTATCATGAGGACCCAACAACCACAGGACTGTTATCAAAAGCCTGTTTCTAATCAGGCTAAATGCAAGTGACAAATTATGTTCCAGTAATTTGGCTGATGTCTCTTATCCTTAGGCAAAACCTAATGAGCATTATAAAATACAAAATACAAGTGCAGTAAATAAATAGAAAATACTTTGCTGTATCACAGTACAGTCAAGGCAGAACAGAGCTGCAAGTTAAATATGTGATTTGAATGTTAACACACAACAAATGTGATGTGATGTGATGAAAACCCCCAATACAAGAATTTTCCCATGGCATATTTGGCAGCGCCTACTTTGGTGTTGATTAGCGTCAAGCTATTCAAATTGTCTTTTGTGAGTTCTGCAACTCACTTCTGCAGTACCAATTTCTCAAAGGTGCTGATATGAGTTGCAGAGCGGCTGTAAACTTTGAACTCACCCTCGATACTGTGTGCCGCTGATCGCATGGTGTGATGTTCAGAGGTTGATTTATGCCACTAAAACGGCACCCATTTTCCGTACAGGGAATGTAAACAGCAACCAGAGAACAGAAAGCCCGTTTAGAGCAGCCTGCCTTTGTTTGGGGAAAATATCTATATCAGCTTGCAGCTTTTGAGACCACCATAAATGGCACACACAGATGAAAGATTTTATGTAGTCTTGTATGTGACAAGCATCCCATGTCTCAAATTCCATATGTTTAGAATTACTGCAAGGGAGCTTTATGGCAGTTTCCACAAAACGGTAAGCGGAGAGATTTGTCACTGGGGGGTAGTGGAGTTCAGTACCATAGACTGCCACATTTTTATACAGAGCAGGCAAGTGCCTGACTTCCCTCACTCTCTATGTCTGAGCATAATTAATCTTAGGGTGGACTTTGGCTTAAAAGCAGCAGAAATCTGAAGACTTCAAATCAAAGGCCCAGTTTTCCCTGGGAGGAACCAGTGAAATAATTCACACAGCAGAATTCTTGACATTATACATCTACTAGTAATCGTATGTAAATTATTTTTTAACAAGGCAAAAATACAATTGATAGAGCAAAAACACAAGTCATTGTTTAGCTCGCAGCCTCTCTTAAATGATAGCAGGCAGACACATATTGTGCTGCCACCTCTGCTGCGGTAGCGCCGTCACCCACAAGTATTCTTATTTTATTTATATTTCTTATCTGGTTCTGGTAGGTCTTGAAACCAATAAATCTGGGTAGAAAATATGGGAAAGTATTTGTCCCCGATGAAGAGCTCCTTGGGTCTCTCTCTCTCTCTCTCTCTCTGTCTCTCTCTCTCTCTCTCTCTCTCTCTCTCTCTGGGTTCTCTCTCTTTCTCTCTCTCTCTCTCTCTCTCTCTCTCTCTCTCTCTCTCTCTCTCTTCTCTCTCTCTCTCTCTCTCTCTCTCTCTCTCTTTCTAGGGAGGACATCATTGGTTGGGATTTTAGGTTTTTGGTAGAAAATTGTTTTCATTTCCTTAGGGAGTGTCCCAGGTTATGTACAATCTTCCCTGTTTTAGAGGGTTGGGATGCAAGACTGGGTGTGGGATTTACACAATTTACACATTACTTGGTTTTATTTTTGGTCAAGCTAAACTGGCCATTTTTAAGATCCACAATTGCTGAGTCAGAGCAGCAATTGTCTCATGATTGATTTCAGCACTTAGAGTGCTGATCATTTCTCAAAGCTGGAGTTTGTTTGTATTGGGAGTTTTTTTACATAACAATTGGTAATCTGCTGAAGTTTTGCAGCACTTGGCCAATAACAGGGTGCTGTGTGAACTCTACTAACATTTTGAACAAAACTTGAGTGTATTTTCATTAGTTGTACCCCTTATTTTTTTTTTATTGGTATGGGTTTGTTTTTTTGTTTGGTTCATAATATAATATGTATAATAGTTTGTTTTTACATCATGCGCTTGGTTTGCTGCAATGTTAAGTAAAGGGTTTTTCAACTTTTCTTTCTCCTCCCGTCTTTCTCTTTCTCTCCCTTTCTCTCTCTCACTCTTCCCTCTCTGCAAATCTCATTTCAGGATGCATACTCGCTGTTCAGTACAGATTATGGGAAGTGTAATTGTGTGTCTATTTAAATAACTGCCACTTTAGCAACGTAAGGAAGATATGGTCATAAGTCATTGAAGACTAAGTTAGGTTTCAGCTTTTTACTGTGCCACTACCCACATCCTTGGTAATTGACTGCAAAGATTTTAGCATTGCATTATCATTATTTTAATTATATTCTTCATAAAATAACAAAATTTTTAAATATTGGATTAGTCCAAAAAGAAAGGATAGTTTTGAGTCTTGAAGCTATACTGGAGGACTATGTCAACTGGGGCAAAATAGAGGACTTCTTTATAAGAAATAAAAACATGTTTTCACATACCTTATAATTTATGTATTCATGACATATGCACTAATAATAATTTATGAAAATTGAATTCACCAATCTTTTATTATTAGTTGTCACATAACATGTAATAGTTGGCACCATTCTTTCTTAAAACTGGATAGTTGAATTTGGCCTCAAAATTGGACACATATATAATTAGACTGGAAGCTTTGAAGATTGATGCATATGTGTGAGTGAGTGTGTGTCTGTGTGCATATGTTATGTATGCACGCATATGTGTGTCTGTGTGTGTTGTGCTAGATACGGACATGTGAGAATGGTGCTAGAGTGTAGAGCTAGAATTAGCACATTCTCATTAGAACTAGCTTAGCTTGAACTCTTATGCTGAGAGCACTGTTGGTCATCCACTCCACTCCTGTAGCATCCCTCTGTTACGATGCTTCTGTAATCGTCTGTGTCCACTCACAGGGCGGATTCGCTCCCACAGCTACACCACAGTGCCATAAGCCAGCATGTTTCTGGGTTGATCCACAAACAGGCTTTAATGACAACCTACCCACCATACTTCTCCATCTCCTGAAATTATGATTGGGGTTTGGCTTTGGGAAGGTAATAGAACTACCCACCAGTAGTAGAGGTGTAGGGCAGTGCTCATAGGCAGCACTGTGGAGCAGTTTGGCTGTACTAGTGTTGCCAGTGCGGTCTATATTCCAGTTGAAGGGGGGCTTTCAGATGCTCTCTGAAGGGCTTGAGCATCCCTACTGTTTTAAGATCTGTTTGTGCATGTGTGTGTGTGTGTGTGTGTGTGTGTGTGTGTGTGTGTGTGTGTGTGTGTGTGTGTGTGTGTGTGTGTGTGTGTGTGTGTGTGTGTGTGTGTGTGTGTGTGTGTGTGTGTGTGTGTGTGTGTGTGTGTGTGTGTGTGTGTGTGTGTGTGTGAGTGTGAGTGACCGGCATCGCTCAGAGGGGATTCAAAGCGATAAAGCTAAGGTTAAATCCATGTGTTGTCGTGAATGCTGGATACGGAGCAGTCCATGGGTGAAAATGTTCTTCATGGTCAATGCCAGTTTTACCAGCAAATCAGAACCCAAAGCCAGCTTAGTGGCTGCTTGGAGCAAAGCGGCGTTTTACTATTTCTGTCACGTGCTTGCACGATTCTCTTTTTACCTTTGAATCCGAAAACCTCTCATGCACACTCAAAGGCTCGGAGTTCCTGCATTTTGCCTTTGTCTGTTTATCAAGTACTTGATGTTTTTTTCATTAGACTACACAGTTCATCCTCCAACAGCATTTCCATGTTTCTTTTTTCGGTTTTATATGGCCTGTTTTATTACATTCATTAAACAGCCACTCACTCAGAACCCTGAAACCTTTTGGGTTTACTATTCCTGTTACATAAGCCTACTCTGTCTCTTCCTCATGTGCCAGGAGGTTTAGAGCACTCTTTTCATTGTTGCTCAGTTCACACTTCAGAGAGAAGCAGCAAGCCCTCTGGGATTATTGTACAAATCAGTGTTTTTTTTGTTTTGTTTAGGTTTTTTTTTAAGCGCAATTACAGTAGCAGCTGAGTACTCTCCTTGGTATTAATCCCTGGTAATTAATATGCATATGTTCATTAAACACATTGGCTACTGTCTTAAACTGAGATTAATTTGTGGTTGCAAATTTCCTTTGTGGTCCTCCTTATCGTGTCTCAACACATTTAGCAGAGATTAAAGGACGATTTGCTTATGTGAATACATGTGACAAAACCTCAGACCCCAGAATGAGGAAAATGGGTTGAGATGCAGGTAATGGAAGATTAAAATGAAATCGTGAATATTTGTGTATTAAACAGGAATCAATAAAGTAGCAATAATGTGCCACTGATCCATAAACCCCTTCCAGATGCTTCCATGCTGAATTTAGCATTTTTAATGATGTGTCATTTTCATTCTGGAGCATTATATAATGTTGCCCTGATGGAAATCATAATCGTGATAAATTGGCTTTTTCCATCCCCAGCATTGGTCATTATGTTGTTATTTTTCAGATGGAGCGTATATGCCAAGCAGCCAGTTGAGTTACTTTGTGTCTCACTGTATTATTTTTTGATAGCACTTAAGAATATTTCACAGTTAGAAATGGCCAATAAAACATTAATAACTGCATTGCACTTCATCAGAATAACAATTTATTTTTATTTTTTACCTTTATTTATCCAGGTAGGTCAACTGAGAACTCAGTTCTCTTTTGCAGAGACAGCCAGAGGAATTGAAGTGGGTAGGGATTGTTTACCAGTCAGATGGAGGATGATTAGGTGGCCAGTTTGCTGGTAATTTGACCAGGAATCTGGGGTCAACACCTCTACTCTTTCAAAAAGAAAAAGTGTCATGGGAGCTTTAATGACCGCAGGGAGTCAAGACCTTCTGTATTTAAAGGACAAATCTTTCTACAACATATTGCACCCATCACTGTGCTGGGGCATTGGTTTTCTGTTTGTTCCCGAGGGAAGAGTGCCCCCTACTGGCCCTCTTCTAGCACCTCTTCTAGCAGCAAATTAGTTTTTCCAAGAGGTCTCCCATCCAAGTACCCATGTCCACTAAGTCTACTATTATCTTAGAATTAGCAGTTTGAGAAGGGTACAGGGTGGTAAGACTGCTGTTAATGATGATGTTTGGTCCAACATTGATAAATGTTAGTACATATATTATTAAGAAGGAGGAGACATGGGTGCCATAATGAGAACCACCATGAATGGTAGTAGCCTGTTGTTGCTCTGTTATACACCACCTCTTCAGACTCCACTACCACTGAATTCTGTACATCTAGCTAATTGTCATCACCACTGCCTACTTGCTCAACACTTTGTATCCCTGCTTACTCAATTAAAAACGTAAAAATAGTTTAGTTTTTTTATTACTAACCTTTTCCTTCCCAGTGTTACAGGTATGGTACGCAGCTGCCTGCAATGATGTCTATCGCTGTATTACTGCACTGATCTCTTGCGCAAACTATGATTGTTCCTACCATGTATTAATGCACATCTTGTAAGTCGCTCTGGATAAGAGCGTCTGCTAAATGCTTAAAATGTCAAACGTAAATGTACATACTGTGATCTCAACAGTGTATATAGTTACAGTGTGTGGATTTTTTCATTGGGCTCGTTCTTAATAATACGCTTGCACTGGACGCCTTCAAGTCAGAGTCCAGTGCTCTAACCACTTGCCACATGCTATATTGGGGCATTGCCAATCTTCTCTCCTGCCATGATATACTGTGTCTGTGTGCAGGTCTCTGTCCGGTCGCATCGTAGGGGGCGTCTGGTGGTTCTTCACCCTCATCATCATCTCCTCTTACACGGCCAACCTGGCGGCCTTCCTCACGGTGGAGAGGATGGTGTCACCCATCGAGAGTGCCGAAGACCTGGCCAAGCAGACTGAGATCGCATACGGGACCCTGGATGCTGGCTCCACCAAAGAGTTCTTCTGGGTGAGGGAATCTTTGATTTTTTTCTCCCTAAAGGACAATTTTTTGTTTGGTGAATTTTCTAAAGCTGAGCATTGACATTTGTATTTGTCTCTAAAATCACTGCACATTACAACAGCAAATATTACAATCACTCTAAGCCAATTATGTGCAGAGAGGCAATCTCTAGCTTACAAGCGGTGGGATAAACATTTAGGATTGAACTGAATATCCAAGCTAAAGGTATTTATGAGCCTTGAGCTCTGCAATACTTCTCACCCCTTCACCCTGGGCAATGATTTTCTCCCCAGAGATCAAAGATCTCCGTATTTGAGAAGATGTGGTCCTACATGAAGTCCGCCGACCCATCGGTGTTTGTGAAGACGACGGACGAAGGTGTGATGAGGGTCAGGAAGTCGAAAGGGAAGTATGCCTACCTGCTGGAGTCCACCATGAATGAATACATTGAGCAGCGGAAACCATGTGATACCATGAAGGTGGGGGGAAACCTGGACTCCAAGGGTTATGGTATCGCCACCCCGAAAGGGTCACCTTTAAGGTAAATATCACTGTCCTGAATGCACAAATGTTATAATTACTTCATTGAAAGCATGCATGCTTTTCTCTCACATGTGAGGACAGAAACATGAAATCGTTGTTGAACTCACTTCATTTCTCATTTGTGGGCCATTCAGTGGTGAAGGATGTTACACTGAAAATTGCAGCCAAAGTATAAATCTGTTGATAATAGCGAATGATAAAGGTATTATAATAATTATTACCGTTTTTGTTATTATTATTAATTGTTTAGTAGAAAGGGGAAAGTCAATCCATATCTCCTTCTGATAGAACGTGGTAAATGGAGTCACCATTTCACTGTAGTTTGTATGTAAGGTACCATCCCTCACTACTGAATTGTCCTGTATGTTTATGTTAGTGTATCTCCCCTAGTCCCTTGTGCAGTCTCCATGGGAATCAGCTTCTGGCTTCATTACAGCACTTGCATAAGCTGCCGGCTAAAATACAACTTATTGCCTCCTCTCATAAAGGATCCGATCTTGTTTTCAATCCTTTAATAATATTCCAGAGTTTAATTTTCAGAGCCATAGGCAGCAAGCATTGCATTTTTGCTGGTGTTTTTAAGTCTGTAAGAAAACTGGTGTGATGTACAGCTGTGTGCACATCATTTCATACTTAATTACTTCATTTAATACTTAAATCTGATCAATTGAGCTGCCTATTTTTTTTTATAAACCAGCAGCACTTGAAATCAAGCAAGGATCTTTGTGAGAAGGCTAGCATCTAATATTTCCATTTTTGCGCTTATAGAAGTCTGACTAATGTGAGTAAAATATAAATCTAGTTTAAGGATTACAGCTGACAGGAGAAGATTTGCATAGAAAATATGCTTTGGGAAATAATGATGAATGAGTGCAATGATCTGACAGAATGCACACCCGGTAGCCAGAATCCTCATCATACTCACACACAACACAATAGCTTCAATATCGCTGAGGTAACCTGCCTCAAATGCCAGTGTGCTCCTAACTCACATTCAGATACAGGAAAGGGGGTCGGAGGTTTAAAAATAGCCTGGCAAATCCTTAATTGACCTTCCCTTATAATACGATAACCTACTCTGGAGAAGACCTCAAAGCTTTTGTACAGTGATTCACCACGTGAACCAGTTAGCATAGTGACATGTGCTTTTGAATTTAAATGAGTGACTTCCACCATGTCACCCAGGGCAGGATTCAAATGAGATTGAACACTGCGCTGCTATCACTACATCAGCAATAAGGAAAAAAAGATGAAAAAAATGTCAAAATGAATGTGTAATTCTGCCTCACCTGGGGCTGGGGGATGAATGCACATACAGTTATCAGCCATATTTGAGACTTCATTTGTTGGTGGTGTGACAGTGCGAGGGGTGTTCAGTGATAACTGATACTGCCACGGAAGACAGAGGTCATTTACTGCTAATGTGTGCTTGGGATTTAACCATATTGACTAATCCTGCACTGCTGATTTTGCCCTTATTGTTCAAGGGGAAATTGGCAGGCAGGATATATCAATTTAGTTTTGCAGTGGGGGACATTATAAAGTGGGACATGTATAATGTACAAGATATTAGATGCGTGT
This sequence comes from Aldrovandia affinis, assembly GCA_029706075.1. Taxonomy (NCBI): domain Eukaryota; kingdom Metazoa; phylum Chordata; class Actinopteri; order Notacanthiformes; family Halosauridae; genus Aldrovandia; species Aldrovandia affinis. Next base: position 4,368,601 of record JAINUG010000045.1, on the reverse strand, counting down.
ATGTAAAATGTCATTTCTTTTCTGTGTCAGGCTCAGCACTTATTGAACGCCCCCTGTACATTTGCAATGCTCACAAATGCATAAAAGGAAAAACATTCATAGTTTTGTATGTGACATAGTAACAATGTGTAGACAGGCTACATTGAATTATTTTGGCAAGAATGGGTTCCCTTGCCTTTTCCTCTAGCCATTTTGTGACTTGTGTTTTGCGAAATCCCATTCATATCTCTTTTAGTTGACAAAATCATCTCACCAGAACACTGCCGCCTCCAAAGTCAAGCTCTCATCCGTTCTCCCAAACTTGATGTGGATTTCTGCTCATCACCCATAAACGCGCTAAGACTTCTTTCTGTCTGAATCCCTCGGGAAAAGAAAGAATTCGGTGGTTTTACTGAGGAAGACACTCTACAGGCGTAAAAAGCTGCTATGTCTGCATTGTTTGCCAGCTTTGTTTGCATTGCTTCTGGACCGTTACGGTGCTGAGCAATGCAGGGAAAGGCTTGACCATAGCTGCCCCACTGTAGCAGGTCATGAAGGCTAGAGGACGGAGCGACTGATATCTGAGCAATGCTCGTGGGGTGTGCGGCTGAGTTACAGTTGGTTTCTTCTATGATTGTGCACAAATTTATAGCCCCCTGGAAACTCAGGAGAGAGGAAGGGAAAGCCTCCAGATTACAAGTGAATTATCTTAGCTTCAATCCTTAACTAGAAATTTATCAAGAAGATCTGGCGGGTTGAATCCCATTTCCCTGGTGAACCGTCTCCACTGCTGGTGACCAGGGTTGCAGCTAGGTCGATATTTTACTGGCCCTGCTGGAATCCTTATGGATCCTAATCCTCTCTTTAATTTTTTTATGCTGGTCTGTATTTTCAAGCAAACAAATCTGTCCATTTTTTTCTTTTAAAAAGCATAGTTATAACATTACAGGCATTTAGCAGACCCTCTTATCCAGAGCGACTTACACAGTTTACATTTCTTTACATACAATAAATTTATACAGCTGGATATTTACTGAAGCAATGCAGGTTAAGCACCTTGCTTAAGGGTACAACAGCAGTGGGATTCACCTGGGATCAAACCTGCAACCTTTGCGTTACAAGCCCTTAACCATTATGCTAACACTGCCGCCCTATAAGTAGTCATATCTTTAATATGATTCGAATATGCATGCATCAAAAATTCATTATAACACTGGAGTGTAACAAGCTTGATATATTTTTTTCTCGTTAACTTCCATACACCAATTGCACGTCATTATGTCTTTTCTGCATGCATTGGTAGAATATGTTTTCAGCGTAATGATACATCTTCCCGCTGATGAGTGAAATGCTGGGTCAGTGAAAAGCGAAGCTCATATCACATGTAATCTGAGGCACTCTGTCTTCAATTCATTGATGTCATTATCCAGAATGAGAGGTCGCTGTGGTTAGAGCAGCACACGTTCAAAAAAATAATGTGAAATGTTAGAAAATAGTTCTAAAAATGGAATTGGATAGGGTTCAGATCACCGGTAATATACCATTAGCTTTGCAGCTACAGAGAAAAAGATGTTAATTTGAGTGCCGTGTCATCATCCACAGTAATACTAGTTATAAAAATGCAAAATATATACAGTTTTGCTCAGTTTCCATCTATAAATCCGATGTATGTACTTTATATTACATAGTGGGTAGGAGTTTGTGAATTTCAAAAACGATCATCCTTCTTGTGCCAATCTGAGAGCAACTGCAAACAGCATGCTGAATCCAAAATCCAATGCATACTTGATATCTGTCCTTCCTCCCTGAGAGCCTGTGTCATATGTCTTTCTTGGTAAAATCCGTCTCAAGTATGCCCACAGAGCATTATATTCCATTCAAAGGCAAAAAAAAAAATTGTTACTGACCCAAACTCGCAACACTCCTGCTTTCTAATCCACTGTGCATAGTCACAAAAGCAGTCTGCGTTGTGTTTAAAAAAAACATATATCAAAGATGATTCTTTTTTTAAAGTCTGTTTTCATATTACGCTGTATCTCGCCCTAACAAACCTCGTTCAATACTGACCGGTATTATTTTATCATTTCAAGAAACCCAGTAAACCTGGCAGTGTTAAAACTGAACGAGCAGGGCCTCTTGGACAAATTGAAAAACAAATGGTGGTACGACAAGGGAGAGTGCGGCAGCGGGGGAGGTGATTCCAAGGTCAGCCCCAGTATGAGCGATCCAGCTGGTAACCACGCCATTTGGGGGGGGTAGCCGGCAAGCACGTTGCGCAAACACTTTGGCCACGCCCTGCCACTTGCGCGCACCCTGGGGAGACGTCGCCTAGCGCGCACCGTCGAGCAGCGTTTCTCGACCGAAAACTAAAAAGCAAACCCTAATGGGTCCAATGTCAAGATTCGTATTGTTTTCTTGGGTAAAAAAAAGTGCGCGTACAGTCTCATGCTAACATAGACTGTCGCACGCTGCCCATAGACCCGTTTTACGTGACTTACGTTTTATAATTAACCTTTACTGTTGAGCTTGCTTTTAAGCTTTACGTTTGACGTGCTGATCACATAACCAAGTGTTTGCAGTTTGCCAGCTACCCAAAGTGATATAGTAATACACATCTTGCAGTAGGGAGAAAGGCAACAAAGCTAGATGGAGTATTAATGCATATCACTTTGTCACTGAAGTGTTAAATTATGACTGTGCTATCTTTCTATCTTTCTAATGATATGATAAAAAAATAAATATATACTTATTAATGGGTGTCTGTTTGCTATGTTGCTGAATAACATAAAATAACATGGATAATGTTATTTATGTTATTTCCCTGGTTGAAGAATCCCAGTTAACCTAGCGGTGTTGAAACTCAATGAGCAAGCCGTCTTAGACAAACTGAAAAACAAATGGTGGTACGATAAAGGGGAGTGTGGAAGCACGGACTCCGGAAGAAAGGTCAGTCCACAAGTTGGTCCTACTTAATACCCGAAATCAATTAGTCACCCTGTTAAGGCTCCCTGGCACTGGGCTCGCTCACTCGTTCTCTCCACCCTGACATTTGTGTGCCACTTCGCCCTCTGGTGGCAATTCTGGCATAGTAAGCCATTGCATTGTGGGTCAGCGTTGGATCATGGGGAGTGTTGTCTAAAGGCTTCATGTTACAATGGTGGGCCATAATATTCACCCTTGTGAATCTTGCCAGATCTATTATTTTTTGGGGGGGGAAATCTATATGTATATATATATATTTCCTTCATTCTTGGTTGTGTTCACATCTTATAGATTTCAAAACAATCAATGATGAAAAAACGTGATTCATATCCAAAAAAGAGCTGTAGAGCTGGCAGCTTTTTCAAGAATCACTAAGCAATGAATCCCATTTTTACCTTAGAGTTAATGAAGTACACGGATGACTGAAGAATAAAATAAGTCCTTGTTAGAGTAAGGAGCAATCTGTGATGCGCATTGTGCTGAATAACTATGTTTGGTTTGAGTGTGTGGTGCGGATTCAAGTAGATGCAAATACACTACCAAGTGCTATCTCATACGGTGCCAAGTGCATAGAATTTGTTCTCTCGGAAACATTTCAAAGCCTCATTGTGGAGGAAATAAATTCAGGTTTTTGTATTCTTTATGATATTGTATCAATAACAGTAAGGACATAAAAATGTAATTCCACTTAAATTGCATTGACATCACATCAATAGTGGAACCTCAGAAATAACTTTGGAAACAACACTGGTTATGTTTGAATGTTTAAATGATGATAATAAAAACAAACGGATCCATCTATCAATAATCCGAATGATAGTCATATCAAATGATAGATAGTTTAAAAAGAAAGGATCTGTACTCTTAAGGGATACATTGATCCCTTCGACTTACTAAACTGTCCATTGATCTTCCCGTGACCTACTGCATGAGCAGAAGATGAAATGTCAGTGTGGAGAGAACAATATTGATATGAGAGCTCTTTCTGAACAGCCCACCCCCTGACCCCCCTCATCACTGTACCGTACCCCCTCCTGTCAGAACATGGACTGTGCATGCCTTTGGATGCAACTCTTATGGATTCTGATGATCGTACATGAGGCTTTTAGACAACGGTCACCAACCCCAACTGCATGAATCTGATGATGACCCCTGCCCCTTCTATTGTGATGTCATGGCCTCAGTGGCTATGTTTATTACGAGTGCCAGAGGCGCCTCCCCTACTCTCTGTTGTTCGTGGATTTGATATTTAGCTTGAAACCCTGCCCCCTTAGCAACACTTAAAGTAAGACTATATGTCATTGCCTTCCTGCATGGTGCCAGCCACTGAGAACTCCCAGTGTTCTAAACCTACAACCCCAGTTATGATTGTGTATAATTATAATTATGTTTAAATAGTTAAAAAATAATGTTCATGTCTATCAATATCAGTAATTCAAATGGATTGGAGGTTTATGACTCAAAGAAAGATACATGCTAATTAGTCAGCTATATGTTAAATGAAGATGAAAAATGTGATGATTCTGAGCCTGTGGTTAGTGCATGACTGCATGTTTCTGTTGGTATTTGTCAGAAAAGAAGAATACGAGATAGAATGTTATTATTTTATATGATATATATTGAAGCAGGAGCCTGAAACATTTTATAATTGAATTTGAATGATCTTATAGTAACTTTTTAAGATAAAAATGACTTTATTTCAAATGTATCAAATACATCAGCAAAATTATAGCTGCAAAAGTTGAAAGAGGCCAGTTACATTTTTATTGTATTACACATTTGTGAAATTCCTAAATTACCCCCAAAACATGCAACTGGGGATACATATAGGTCTGGTAGTTAATGATTGTTTTTCTGATTTAAGATAACAAGAAATGATATAATTAAAAGTCTTCTTCAAAACCTTCTGATATCATTAGACTAATAGCTTACATTTGCAGACAGTGTAGTTCCACATTATTCAGTGGTAGCAGCAGTAGCAGTGTTAGAGTTGATGTGTTGCGTGTCCACATGTGTGTGCATTTGCATTTCTGACCGTGTGTCTCTGTGCTCGTAGGACAAGACCAGCGCTCTGAGCCTCAGTAATGTGGCCGGAGTCTTCTACATCCTGATTGGAGGACTGGGGCTAGCCATGCTCGTGGCCCTGGTTGAGTTCTGTTACAAGTCCAGAACTGAGTCCAGGCGAATGAAGGTGTCCGCGCACGCTGCTCAGGCCTTTCACTGCTCCGCGTTAGACAGCTCGGGCGCTAGCGCCCCCTATACAGAGCTGCAGAATTACAACCTTTACGGAGCGGAAAGTGTTAAGATTTAAGACCCAAGGGGTAGGAACGATGACTGTCTGGACCTGCCTCACTCTCGCCATCTAACGTGATTGCAGTAGAGACAACACTCACGGCTTCTGCTGTATCTCTGTTTCCTCTGCTAACTGCACTGTCTGTCCTTTCAGCGGACCCATTTAGATTAACATTGTTTTTCTCTGTCCTCAAACCACACGCCACTGACTCTCGCATCAGCTAATGCCACAGCTTCACTCACGTCACTGTTAATGTCAGCGATGCCGATCAGCTTATATTTGGCGGGCGGCTTTTTCACGCGGCTCACAGGATAGGTTAGTCGCCCTCTGAAGTGTGAAGGGATTCCTGTTGAGATAAAAGACAAGACGAGCAACAGACAAAATGCATTTCTTCAGCATTTTGAAGAACACACTTTTCCACAACTCATTTTTCGAAATATCTCCTTGCACGGTGTTCAATAGCAATTAAAGTGTTCTTCAGTTCCCAGCCGACAGATGATTCTGTCAGATGTTTTGGGCTCTGAGTACACTTTATTTCCACAGTCAAAACTGGAAGTAAAACACCTACTAAAATAAACGCATTATATTACAGAAAAAATAAACTGTATATATATATATATACACAGTAGCGGCTTAGTCAGTAAAGCTCTCAGTACCAGTGCAGGCTAGGTCCTATAGCTAAAATATATCAAGTTTGAAGCCTGGGCTATGCAGTTAGCTGACTTTGACTTGGAGTCAGTTCACTTTGTCCTGCCAGGGGTAGTGTAGAAGTTCACCAGGGTTCCTTGCAATAATATCTTTGGACATTAGCTCCTCCCAACAATGTGCCAGGTGGCATAGGTTACCGGTTGTCCTCAGTGAGGGATATGCCTCTCAGAAATAGGGCTAGCTCTCCTGTAGTACTGGTAAAATAGTCACTGGCTCATGGCCAAGTGTTTTGGAGGAGTGCACACCATTCAACTGCAGGTATTCTCATGCAGAGCGTGGCTGACATAGCAGTCACTCCAGCGGCACAATTGGCCATTCCAAATTGTGGAGGAAAGAAGGGGAAAAATTGAATTAAAGTAATGTAATGCATGTTTCTGTGGCCACAGCCTATGTTATCACTCTTTTTATGGGTTTGTTGTTCTTGAAAATATTGGATGAGCATTACAGCTTCAGACAAATATGCCATAGGGCTACAGAATTGTGTGTATGAGATATATGCCCAATTGCCAAGTGTGACAGGAGTTACATTAGTCTGCTGTCCACTGCTCACAGTATCAGAGCAGGAATCACTTCTGTAAATACACAAATCCATCTGTACCAGCTAAAGAGCATAAACCTTTGAAGTGAGCTGGAACTAAATCATTTAGAAATCGAAGGCACGCTACCCAGCACACAGAGCAGTAATTACAGTCTACTGACTTTGATGATAATAAAGTACTGTAGCAAGTAGGCTGTGCATAATAAAAAGTTTTAGAACTTCAGTTTAGATCCATCAACTCACACTGGGAAAGTGATGCATGGCTCTCTACATTGTTTCAAGGTAGCTGAGTGCATGTCAGACAGACAGATGCCAACATACAAACACTGATAAAAGCAATGAAGAACGAAATATGATGTACATTGTAGAACCCACTAACAATTCATCACATATGTCAAATGTTCTATGTGGAAATTCATTATTAAATGATAAATCATATGATGTAGGAATGTAGTGAATATCTATGTATGAATATTTGCAAATAGCAAGTAAAATGCTTTTGATATTTGGTACTGTATTTTATGTCACTTACAAAATATGTATCACATTCTTATAAATGATATTTTCATTGTTAAGCATTATATCACATTTGCATATCAAATATTGTATAACTGTGTAATAGGCCTTTGTAATAAATCTATGTATTTATTTAATCTTCATTTAGCCAGGTTTTAGATTGAGATTAAAATCTCAAAAGGGAGACCTGGCCCATAGAAGCAATGTCCCATATTAATTGTTCTTGAAAGTGCATATGGAAAAATGTGCTGAGATAGTTTTGTGGTCCAATTCTAATTTTGATGATTTCTTGTTCCCGGCACAGCAAAACATCAACGACGCCCTGCGGAGCTCCACCTTGACTAGAGTGAGTGGGAATGGCAGCGGAGGTGAGAACGGGCGAATAGTAACGCACGACTTCCCCAAAGCAGTGCAGACTCTTCCGTGCATGAGCCACGCGGCCGGTATGGGCCTCAGTGCCTCGGGCATGTGATGGAACCCCCGAGGGAGGGGATCTTTTTTATTTTGGGGGGGGGGGGTATTAAACACGGGACAGGATCTGCCCCACACCCTGCTGCGCCAATCCGCCCCACCCGCCTCAATCATACTGCCAAAAGGACTGATGGACTACTTCACAGTGATCTGCGGTGGGGAGGTGAAAAAACTTTTTCTAAAGAAAAGATCATTTGTTTAAAAAATATCATGCGTTGCAATAACTAAGCCATCTGGACTTTTAAAGAGTGTACGTTTATGTGATCAAAAACGGAAAATTAACGGTAAAAAAAAAAAAAAGTGACACTTGCGCTGTGCCAGAGCTATAGGCCTGTTTACTTTAGTATCTGTGTGCAATATTTTGGTTTTTATCAGTGTTCAACAATGTGTCTCCCTTACCTGTTCTTTAAAATGATAGAATCACAGATAAGTGTTTTTTTGCACAAAATGATTACAATAAGAAGAATTATAGTTATGTAATTGATAATAATGTGTTCTCTCCTGCCCTAAGTCCAACATGGAGAATGTGAGTGTTTCTCTTTGTGTAAGGAAATGTGATGTTGGGTGGGCACAGTGCTCTGTACTGGAAAACCTCTTCACAAACTCAACCACACTTTAAATACACAAAACACATTGGACTTCATTCTTTCCCTCTTGGCAAACAATCATTTTCTCTCAAACTGATATCTGGATCATTGTCCAGAGCTATTGACAGCCATTGGCCAGATTGAGGAGCTCAGTTCATACGTTTACTTTACTTGATGCTGGATACATTTTCCTAAAAATAGCCTATTTATACTTTGACTCTGCATTGCTGCTACATCTTCTACGATTGCTATACCTCATTGTTCTGTGATGAACATTTTTCAGTCTCACACCCCAAAATATCCTAGAACCATATGCATGTGTGTGTATGTGTCCAATCATTTATTTACTTTAATAGGCAGTGAACATCATTTCTAATTAATATATAGCAATCAAGGGCTTTTGACTAAATGGAACACATATCTGAAGGCACATTATGTATGAAAGTTCAGTATGAAACCAAAATAGATATTACCTAGACATTCTCTAGACATTCAGAGAATGTTCTACCCCTTGCAGAATCGAAATCGGTTTTGAAATATTGCATGAGACTCTAATTAGGGTTGCCGTGGCAAGGGGGCTTCTGTTTTCGTCTGGTTGTTTGTTTGTTTGGATGAGTATGACTTTTTGGTGAGAAATGCGAAAATGTAGCTCTGCCCATGGCATTAGATTGGGCGGAACATTTCTTGACTTTTGACTATTGAATTTCCCCCGAAACATGCCTGAAAGTGATATATTTTAAGATATATGCCATGTAAAATGGCAAGAAAAAACTGATTGATATTGATAATAACTCTTTCATATAGGGGATTTATGCATTATTTGGTAGAACCATTATTAACTGTATTCTACAATACTACAATCTACAATGCATCAAAGTACACTAATTGGACACCTTTGATTTATGTTACAATAATGTATGATACTTACTGTTCTTTGGATATACTTGCCATATTTATTGTTTGGGGGAACCTGGAACATCACAAAAAAAGATGTATTTTGTTATACAACACAAGAAATCTCCTTTGATGTGCTTATGACCAAAGCCATTTCAAGTGCTGGAAGAGAGAGGCAGAGACAGAGAGAGAGACAGACCTGTATGAGTCCTATTGTTCAGGAAGGGTAGAAGCTAGAAGTAAATTGGACAGTAATTTGACCATTTTTTGAGATATGTATTTTGGATTTAGAGGAGAGGCTGAATGAACAAGCTGGTCCCCATATTCTTGAGGATTTTTTTGTCAAAAAACAGACAGCAGCTTACAGTATGTGAGGGGAAAAGATTTAGCAAAATTAAAGGAATCATTTGTAACAGTTTGCTATATTTCGGATGCTGAAATGTGACCATTTTAGTCCCTGACAGTGCAATCTTATTTGATTAATATTACTATATATTTATATATACTTTTCTGCTACTGGCTATTATTATGGTTTCCCCATTTCGTATTAGGCCTCTGTTTTGATAGCCCCTGATGAATGCAGAATAGTAAAACAGTTACACTGTTAATAACAAATACACTGTTCGGAAAAAAAAATTATGATAAGCAATGGTCATAAGAATAACAATATTGAGTCTAATCTAATAATGTATTGGGCTCTGGTTTGGGGAGGACGTTAGCAAAATTGCACCTGGGCGATATTTTAATTACTAGTTCCGCTTTTCGCAAATGGAACATTTCTCACCTCCGCCCAGTTTGGTAGTTTCATGGTCGGCAGTGAAGGTGTTAATATGGGTTGGGCAGCACAATGAGGGGTTGTGTCAATAAAAATATTAGGCGCTGTGCAAGTTTCGTGTGTGATAATTAGTTTCCGTCTTCATCCACCCAGACCACCTCTTAACGCCCTGTCATTATTAATTGCCACATAAACAGATAAGGCAGATATACAATACATGCCCCATGAGAGGTTTTGTGGATGTTCTGTATTTCACCTCACTCTGAGGCAAGTTGTTCAATAAACAGTTATCGCGCTTTGCGCATTGCGCTTTGACAAACAAAACTAGAGCTCATTACAGATAATTAATCCAAACATATTTAATAGTTTTTCGATGAGATGGCAAAGTTTGTCTCGGTTTGAGTATATAGAATTAAGGAGTTTGGTTTTTTTTATTCCTTGCCTGCGCCTGCTATAATGGGAAGAGTGATGTCATACATAAAGACATTATTCTTTTATTTTTGGGCTTTTAAAGATCAGTAATGAACAAATCAGACCCTTGTCTTACGGACTGGCTCAGATTCAGACCCCATCCTGTGATTGACAGATTCTGAGTCACAGACATCCACAACCGCAGTTAATCAAAACCATGGCAACTGTTACTAAGCAACCGTTTTGGTTTTTCCTCTTTCATTTCTTGGCATGAGCATCAGTCCATGGGAGGAAAAAAAACCATGCGGCAACATTTGCCTTTACAAATCATATCAGTAGCAACAAAGTGACAAATGTTTTTTTACACAGATTGCTTTCTCGCACAGTGAGCGGTGGTTTTCTCTGTAATGACAGGATGCATTTAATTGTGTTTAATATAGGAATATTATATGTATTATGAAAAATGTGTGTTTGAATGTGTCTTCTTAGAAGATATGCACAAGGTATGTTTGTCCGTAGAGCATACCTACACTCACAGGTTATGTCCATGTGAGGAATTGAGGAGAGATTAGTCATCCGGTGACTGTAAACGCAAAAATCCCATCTTCCATGCCAAGCATCAGTGAAACAGGGGGACGTAGGGTTAAATCACAAAGGGTTACACTGACTACATTAGTGCATGTTCTTACTGCAAAGGCCCGTGGCAAGAGTGTAAATGCAATATTTGCTTTGGGCACATTTTTTTGCTAAGGTTTTCAAAAGCACAAGAATATTCTTTCAAAGAAACACAATTCCATATATTTTCTGCCCAAACTGGTTGTACTTCCTACAGTGCACTGTGCAAACCTTCACCATCCAACATTCCAATGTATAATTTATATTATATTTATCATTTATAAACAAAAATATGTTTTATGATTTTTTTGGTTTGTTTTTAATTTAATTGAGATTTTTCATCTGTTAATATGGCACAGCACAATGAAGAGGACAGCCACGACTAAATTGCCCATTTTGTACACCTTAATAGATTTGTAAAAAGACGTTCAACATTTTTATTGTGTAAGGAACAGGAGAGCCAATAGGCGTTGTGTTTCACACAAGGAAGAATTTCATGAGCCCATGTTGAATCAGTAAAGATGAATATTGTTTTAACTTGTTTAGTTAGGATTTTGGTTCGGTCTTGTTGATTTTGTGGAACACTTACTGAATATCATGCTTTTCAATCTTTTGATTCTAACACTTTTGCTTTTTGTCATTTTTTTATTACAAGAGGAAAAAAGTATGTTATCCAATGTGTTCACCTGACCTTCATGGTATCATCGTTTTTTTACAGACCATGACGGAAAGATGTAACTTGAATTATCACTGGTGGAAAAATAATAAATGAATAAAGATGTTCATAAATAAATGAAACCTTTTCTAACCAAAGTCCCCATCAATGAGTTCCTTCCTGTTGTGCTTGGGAAAGTCTGCAGCCTGCATTCAAACAGACCACACTAACATAAGGCAGGTTTATTGTTTTTGGTTCTCTCATTTCTGCACCTCCCAAATAAGAAATGTTGTGCAAGAAAGGCAAATATAACACATGTGAACCAATGTGCTTATGCAACTGTAAAGATATGATCTTTTGCACAAGCACTATGGACCTTTTTTGTTATTGTTTTTGTTTTCTGCAACCACCGAACTACTAAGATTGTTCAGTAAAAGAACAAAGAACAGTTGCAGTTAAATGTAATCTTGGCAAGTGTCTATTTAATATTGTCTTGTGTAGATTTTACACTTGGTTTGATTGGAGGGCATATTTTTAATCAAAATCCTTTTTAACACTTCTTTTCAGTAGGGTTTGACAGGCATGGAAGTTAGTTTAGAACCACATCTGCTCTGCAGAAACAAACCAAAGTCTGACTGTGCAGGATCATCTTTTTAAATTGCATATGAGTTACGGTGCAGTTTTTCCTCAGATTTCACTGGTGTGAAAGTTAGCACTCTATTCTTAGGAATGGGGCCAGGTGGTAATGCAATTTACTGTACACAAATAAGTAGTAGTAGCAATTGTAGTAGGCCAAAAGATTTTACTGTTTTGCAAATGTATTGATTCAGTTACAGGTCCATATCTTGAAATGAACTCACTGAACTGTTGATCATTGATGGCTGCCTATCTGTAAACCTCTGAATTGTACATGGTGCCTCATAGGAAACCAATCTAGAATTGCATTCACTCCACATAGTCGAAACTTGAATTCCTTATATTTGGCCACAGCATTGAATCAATCCTAAAAGGTGTAAACAGAATGACTCACTAAAGATTCTCCATGTATGTGCCTTCTAACAAAGGCTCTCGATGGTTGCTCGCATCCCTGGACTTGAGTGGTCCTAATGAGTGGTAGCCTAGTCATTGCACATGGTTTCATTTAGGCTCAAAAAAATATTGTAGCCTGGCGGATGGCGCAGCGGTCTAACGCACAACGCTTCGGAGTGGTGTGCGCTGCCCATCAGGGACGCGGATCGAAACCCGCGTCTACCAGACCGGCCCTGGTCGTCAGCCCGATCGGAGGCGGCATTTGGCTGTCCGCCTCCGGGGGAGGGGGGAGGAGAGCCGGCACGAGTCCGTCGAGGAGAAGGTTAAGGAGTCTGTGGAAGAATTCCCATCTCGAAAGAGGCGGGAACACTCGGCCAGGAATGTGTCTCGCTCCCGGAGGACGGGCGACGGACTCGTGAGGGTGGGGCATTTAAGTAAATAGAGGGTTTAATTGGCAACCAAATTGGGAGAAAAACTGGAAAAAATTGGAAATAAATTGATTTAAAAAAATAATAATGTTGTGGTGGTGTTACGTCTGTTTTGCACAAACAGATATCACTATGACCGAATTCTTCTGGTGCACTACAGTGGTTGGGTAATCCACCTTAGTAGAGTCTTTCATTGTGTTTGTGTGTGAAAGAGAGAGCAAGATGTTGTTTGTGTAAAACATTACATGAACTGGAGAGGGTAATTTTTTCAGGATTGCCCCCGGATAACTGAACAATTGGTAGAGGTATGATGGGGCCACACTATTTTGTGGATATCGGGTTAAACTAGGAGGATATTTAATCTCCCTGCCAGAGGCTCCAGTTTTAACTTTCAACAAAGTTTTCAGTTTTTCAGTTCTCTTTTTGCTCTCATAACACTGGTTTTGTTTAACCCCAAACTGAAGTGAATGAAAAGAAAAAGGACACTTTTATTTATTGAAATTGGTGTGTAACAGGGTCGAATCCGAGAGCCATTTGGTGCATAGCTTTCCCATGTTTGCTAAGCCTCCTTTAACCACCAGTACAACACCATTCCAATTTAAATATGCTGATATAGTACTGTAGAATCAACTCACACTCTGTGTTTGATGTTTCGTGGTTTTATTCTCCTATGCACCAGTTTTTAAATTCTCGTGTAAATTCTCAATGTTCTTTTACTGAATTGAAATACATTTCCCTCACCTGCATGGTTTAATACCTGTACAAATCAAAGGGCATCACGCAGGGAAGTGACAGAATTGTTTATCTGCAGGCTCAGCCTGGCCTCCTCACATTTCGGCATCGATTGTGATAAATGCCAAATTTGTTTCCTTTTTCGTTCCATCCCATCTCTGACCTTTATCGACAAACAGTCTGTCTCTTGAACCTTATGGGAGGCCACACTTTTATTCAATATCAACATGAAAAGGGACGTCGGTGTCATCAGTGAAGGACGGCCGTGGTGTGATGGGATCACCCTTGGAGCTTGAGAGTGCCTGGGGATACTCAAATTATCAAAGGGAAGATTGAATGAATACAGTTAGGTCCAGACTTATTGGTACCCTTGATGAAAATGAGCAAAAAGACTATTCCTGAGATATATTGTAAACGTGGAAATATTTTACTTTATTAATGATTCAATGGAATGAACAAATATATATATATATTTTCAAATTATACATTTATTTCACAAACCCCTGTTTTTACTACTTTGAAGCCTCCCGTGGCAAAGATAACAGCACTGAATCGATTCTATTTTGTTTAATAAGGTTGGAGAACATATTTGGAGGGATCGTGGACCATTCCTCTATTCAGAACCTTTCAAGATCCTTGATAACCTTAGGTATGTGTTAATGGACTGCCCTCTTAAATTCAGACCAAATGTTTTTGATAGGGTTTACGTCTAGAAGACTGAGATGGCCTTTGCAAAGCATTGATTTTGTTTTCACAGAACCATTTCTGTGTTGATTTTGAGGTATGTTTCGATTCATTGTCTTGGTGGAAGGTCAACCTAGTCTCAGCCAAGTCTCAGCTTCCTGGCAGAGGCAACCAGGTTTTTGGCTAAAATGTCCTGGTATTTGGTGGAATTCAGTATGCCATTGATGTTAACAAGAGCCCCTGGACAACTGGCAGCAAAACAGCCCCAAAGCATCAATGGTCCACATATTTGACAGTAGGTATGAAGTGCTTTTTCTAGCATTCAGTCTTGTTTTGACACCAAATATGCTGGTGTACATGGACAAAAGGTTTTTGGTCGCTCATCTGACCACAGCACCTGGTTCCAGTCATAGTTCCAATGACGTTCGCCAAACTCCAGACACTTAAATTTGTTGGTTGCTCTCAGTAAGTGTAACCCTTGCAAAGAGCCAGTTACAATGGAGGCATCTTAAGGTTGATTTTGAGACATTGTGACCCCAAGACACAACTAAAGTCTGCAGTTCTTGAACAGTGGTCCTTGGGTTCTTCTTTCCCTTCCTTGCAATCTTGCACATGCACAGTCTTGTTATTATTGCCCTAACAGTGGTTAGTGGTATGTTTAACCATTTATGTATTTTTTGCACCCATTAACTGTTCTGTGTAGATTAACAACCATTGGTTTGACAGTTCTTTGTCTTTCCCCATGATGATGGATGACAAAGGGATTTTACATGTGTGTTACCTCATTTGTATACCCTAGTGAAACAGGAAGTGATGGAAGGCCATTTTTACTTAAACTTAAATAATAAGAATTTTATTGCAGATTTCACTTCGTTTGGTTTTATTTAAAATAATCTTTAGGGATGTCAATAAAAAGAAAAATAAATTTTGAATGATTGTATTACAATAAAAGTATATCATTTCCCCACATGTTTGAAAATAAAATGTAGCTCATTATCTGTGTTGTTTATTTTATTGCCCTTTTTGCACATTTTAATCAAGGATGCCAATAATTTTGTTAACTTTGA
Organism: Aldrovandia affinis; assembly: GCA_029706075.1. Classification (NCBI taxonomy): domain Eukaryota; kingdom Metazoa; phylum Chordata; class Actinopteri; order Notacanthiformes; family Halosauridae; genus Aldrovandia; species Aldrovandia affinis. The sequence continues at coordinate 4,353,237 of JAINUG010000045.1, read as the reverse complement.
CTTCTGAATTTAGTCCAGCCTGCTTTGTTCATTGGAATGAATAATGTATTGTACATTGCAGTCAATATGTTTTGTTGAGCTTGCATATTGTAAGTCAGTTGAAGGAAATCTAAGACCAACATTTGCATTAAAAGCATTAGTTTCGTGGCCCTGTAGTACCAGGCTACGGTCGACGGCTTGGCGAGTGCCGTCTCGGAGGAAGCGTTACTTTGCATTTGTCACTATCGGTCGCAGGACTACGGCAGCGAATTCACATTACTAGGGGGATTGACATAAAATAGCAGGTCTAATTGGCTACCAAGTTGGGAGAAAATGGGATAAAAAAATCAGAAACAAAAAAATGTGCATTAGTTTCCAGTTGTGGTACATATTACACAGGAAAAAGTAATTTGTTTGTCTTGGCTTCTGATAGGGGTCCATATTGTAGACCCCTCTTGAAATAAGAACAGGGGAGACAAAGGAATAGATGTGGAGACAGTGATGTGACAGGATATGTATATGTGATATAAGTATCTAAGACAACAGATATTGCTTTCAGGTAATGATGTAACTACAAATTGTCTGGAATCTCCTCTCCCAAATCATATTTGGGAAAACTCCAATAGCTTGTTGTTAATTCTGTTTCTCATCAGAATACAGTGCAAATACTATATCTCTACCCATACTGTATACATACTTTACAGCAGAATGTGTTGTTTCAGTGGGTGCACAGGCACATTCTATTATATGGTGGCCACAGTGGGTGGGAAGGGATATGATGGATTCGGTACCTATTTTGCAGCTGAGATGGTTTTCATTACAGGGTTAGATGTGTTTTAAGCTAGTTTTCTTGGCAACAAAGTCACACACCAATACAGAGAGAAACAGATCACTGAGAATGGGGATTCTCTTAATAGAACAAGTTATCATCCAAGATGTATAGCCACACACACTTTTATTGAGCACACAAGCTGTTTAGTGCATTATGCATAATTCAGTTCATGGAATATTATTAATATCATTATTAGTTGTAGTCAAAGTAGTTGTACTAGAAGAGCTACTAGTAGTAGTTACAATTGTAGTAGTAGTAGCAGTGTTAATTATATGTGTTATTTAGCTACAAAGAATATGACCGTATTTGGGTAACTTTCTGTGTATAAGACATTGGTTATATTAGCCAGCACAATATTCAGGAATTAAATATGTATTTTCACATGGAATCAGAATTTATATAACATGTCCGTATTAATTACCTCAGATAAAGAGAACTACTGAAAATAAACTTGCGTGATTATTATGGTCAACCTGAAATAACATTGCATATTGCAATGAATGAAGATATATTAGAAATATTGGAATACAATATTCAATTTGAATAATATGCGAAAAGTTAAATATTTAATTCCAATGATTGCAAACATATTGCAAACAAACAGGAAATGCTGCTCAAGGAAATTGTACTTAGATGGAGAACATGGGTTATTCGAGAGATTCAAGAGTTCAGTCGATTGCAATCTTTAAAGTGAAATCATTTTTATTGACCCCTGATCCTTCCACAAGCTGTAAGAGATCTCATTCACTGACACTTTAATCTTTTCAGTGGTCTGTTCCAAAGACCCTTGTAGATGTTTCCGTCTCTAATGTCAGTGTAATTTAACACATTTGCATCGATCAATCTTTTTTTCTACTATTTTCAAAATTGAAGTAGGCGTAATGACGTCGCATGTTGCTTAGTAAGAAAACAATACCAAAACACAATGCAATTAAGCAAGGGGAATGTGTTTTTCCTTTGTAAAACATCAAGCCATCTGTGTGGAGATGCATGCAGCTTCACCCTGGGGGAGAGGAAAGTAGAGATGAAGCGCTGAAACAACAGCATTTATTCCATTTTATCCCCTGAAAACAAAGAGCACAGAAGCACCAAACAGCAAGTGAAAAATAATAAAGAATGTCAGGAGCCTATTTTCTCTATGTCTCACCCCCACACTATGTGTCTGTGTGTGTGTGCATTTGTGAGTGCATGCCATGCATGTGTGTAAGAGAGTGTGTGTGTGGGTTGTTGTGTGTGGCACTGGTTTATATATGTGTACTGTCTGTGTGTAGGTGTGCATTTGGGGAGTGTGTTTGTACACATTTATGCATTTGTGTGTGAGAGAGTGTATTTGGATTTTATTATATGTCTGTGTGTGCATTTGTGTGTGAATGAGTGTGTCAGTGTGTATGTATCTGTGTGCTATGTGTGTTCATATGCATGTGTGTGTGTGTGTGTGTGTTATTTATTAACAGGCTGTCTCACACACTATATAATCAGTGACATGAGGAAAGGATAAGTATTACAGCTCTCTCCTCAGTGTGCTCAAAATAAACACACAAAACCTTTATGATTTCTCCTCTGGTGCAAGACAGATTAAGCCACCGGTGTCAGTGAGCATGTTTACATGCACAGTAATAATTCAAAATTACTCTGACTACAGCTATGGTGAATAGGCATAGGTGGAGGGTGAACCAACTGCAGGGTGAAGTTATGAAGTCTAGGCGCATGCGCATTCTCTGCATTGATTCTCACTAAAAGTGAGTTGAACATCTACATAACGTCACGTTTTCCTTGCACTGCCAAACCCCACTGGTTGAAGTAAATTAAGTCGGTCAAGTTGTCAGAGTTGTGTGCCTTTGCTAATCTTCAGTAAATTGAAAGAATTAACTTTCTCTAACGTTACACCAGTATAGGCTACTTATTCAATTAGATGCCAGGTGTAATATAAGGCTTGCTTATTAATTCTCACACACATCATTTAGAACAATTATTATTGACATTAACAGAGAGTGTGTGTCCAGAATGGCTCCGTGAGTCCGTGATGAATCCTTCAGCTTTCAGGGTAACATGGCTAGGTTGTTGACTGCCGCTTCACTGACAGGACAAGACGTTGTTGAATGAGACTGGAGCACTGAACTAGCTAGCTAACTAACATTAGTAGCCTAATAACCATGCAGCAATTGGCTGCAGCTGGCGAGCTTAGTTACCTCCGCAGTAGGCAGTGGATTAAGTGAGCTAACTCCACCTCCACTCCTCTATTGCTAGCATTTGTATTTAATTGTTGATATATATTTGTATTTAATTGTATACATATATATAAATCACCATGTCCATAGCCCGGGGAAGGCTAAGTGAGTAAGGAATGAGTCATGTAAAAGCTAATGATAATCATAGTAAGCTCTTAATCAGAGTATAACCTGAGTTGATTTTTTTAGCTATCTTTCAAATTATTATCAGATTATTAGGACATGTAAACACCTTAGTCAGAGTTCTTGACATATTCAAAGTATTTCATGATGTATACATATACTCAGTGTCCACTTTATTAGGTACACCTTTCTAGTACTGGGTAGGACCCCCCTTTGCCCCCAGAATACCCTGAATTTGTGGCATGGATTCAACAAGGTGCTGGAAACTGCAAGGTGCCATCATGCAGTTACTGCAGATTTGTCAGATGCACATTCATGTTGTGAATCTCCCATTCCACTACATCCCAAAGGTGTTCTATTGGACTGAGATCTGGTGACTGTGGAGGCCATTGGAGTGCACTGAACTCATTTTCATGTTCGTGGAACCAGCTTGAGATGACGTGTGCTTTGTGACATGGCGCATTACCCTGCTGGAAGTAGCCATTATAAGATGCATAGACTGTGGCCATAAAGGGATGCACATGGTCAGTAACAAGACTCAGGCAGGCTGTGGCATTTAAACAATGCTCAATTGGTATTAAGGGGCCTAATGTGTGCCATAAGAAAACATTAGAAAACATTCCCCACACCATTACACCACCACCAGCCTGAACCGTTGACACAAGGCAGGATGGATGCATGGATTCATGTTGTTTACGCCAAATTCTGACCCTACCATCTGCATGTCACAGCAGAAATTGAGATTCGTCAGACCAGCTGCCATTTTTCCAATCCTCAACTGTCCAGTTTTGGTGAGCCTGTGCCCACTGTAGCCTCACTTTCCTTTTCTTAGCTGACAGGAGTGGAACCTGGTGTGGTCTTCTGCTGCTTTAGCCCATCCACTTCAAGGTTCAACATGTTGTGTGTTCAGACATGCTCTTCTGCATACCACTGTTGTAACGCATGGTTATTTGAGTTGCTGACTCCTTCCTGTCAGCTTGAACGAGTCTGGCCATTCTCCTCTGACCTCTCTCATTAAGAAAGCATTTTTGCCCACAGAACTACCGCTCACCGGATGTTTTTTGTTTTTCAACCACCATTCTCTGTGAACTCTAGAGACTGCTGTGTGTGAAAATCTCATGAGATCAGCAGTTTCTGAGATACTCACACCACCCCGTCTGGCACCAACAATCATTCCATGGTCAAAATCACTTAGATCACATTTCTTCCCCATTCTCATTTTTGGTCTGAACAACAACTGAACCTCTTGACCATGTCCGCATGCTTTTATGCATTGAGTTGCTGCCATATGATTGGCTGATTAGATAATTGCATTAATGAGCAGGTGTACAGGTGTACCTATTAAAGTGGCCACTGAGTGTATGTACACATATATACATGCACTGCACACGTGGTGCAGAGGGTGTGATCGTATGATGATCAGGTGTTGTTGTTAGCCTGATGGCTAGTTTGGGGGGGAAAAATTGGCAGTGCCAACAGAAGCCAACATTCCGGGAGCGAAGCAGAGAGTGCCCTCATGTCAGTAGTGATTTTATACCCTATTTAGTGGGGCTTTAGCCTCCCTGTCTTTCATCTCACCCCCCCTGAAAATGTTTAGTCATTCTTTTCTAAAAAACATTTTTACTTAATATCTTTTTTTTTTTACCACAGAGTGGTATTTCAATTTTGAGAGTGACCACCATTATGGTGGTTTTGTTTTTGGGAATGTAACAGTACATTAATTACAAATTTAGGTTTGTGCTATGCATGTGTACATCTCACATTCTCATTGGGGGCTGAGCCCCCCTAAAGATCAAATCCTAGAATTGCCCCTGCCTCAAGTTAAATTTCTTGAAAGACATGGATACAATGAGGTTTGTAAATGGGTGTAAACAAGCGTATTGGGCATAAACACAGCAACGGCGATATTCTTAAAAAGGTTTCCAAAAAGATGAAGAAAGGCAGCTTTTCTATAACTGAAAAAATCTGGGTTTGCTGGAAGGTATGAAATTGCAGCATTCTTCAAAGCAAAAAACGGAATAATCGGACTACATTCCACACTACATACCACTTACCACATTGCAAACAGGAATATTATAGAAACTCGTACTTCTGCAGAGCATGTAAACAGTTTATTCCTATTATTGTCTTAATCTGAATATTCACAATAATGGCAGTATTCTGTGCATTTAAACATGTTACATAAACTGTTACAATGGCGTCACCCCTCTCTTTGGCTTTCAGAATGAGGCTGAAACCAAGCGATGTCTCTGACAAGTTAGAGACAGTGCAGCCCAGGAAAGGCTTCCGAAATCCCACTGACGGCACCGGTGGTACACACTGGCTTTCAAGCCCCCAGTGTATGCGCGTCTATGCAGAATGAGTTGTAACACTGCAGCACAGCAACCTAAAAGGTCTGATCACAGAGCAACGTGACGGAGCAACACTGCGAAGCCTGGGAGCAGGACTGACTGCAAGGATTGTTTTTTAATTAAAGGCAGGTGCAGATCACACAGAACCTCTGGCTCTCATTAGCATGCCATTGACGAGCGCCACCCCCGCATGCCGAGACACCTGGGCACCCGGGCAACTGTCACCATCACTTGAACTCCTGTCAGCTACTTCAAGGCTCCTGGGATACCGGGAAAGAGTGAATAACATCTCGGTCTCCGTGGCCCAGTGAATAACATCTCATTCTCCGAGACCCAGAAAACTCTCCATCTCTCCTGGTATGTGGCTTCCTCTCTCATTATCTCTCTATCACCCTCTTCCTTTCCTCACTCTTTACTTCCATCACCGATTGAAGTTTTTCCAGTAGTCACCTGCTTGGCACAGAAGCACAATGAAAGTAAAAATATCAATGGCGCAGAGGGTGTCACAGCCCCAGTGCGTCTTTAGTCTGAGATAAGGGGCAGCAGACTTATAAAGAAGCTTCTCACTTGGCTCACAATGCACGCCTTCCTGTGATTGGCCTAGCCTCCCCCACGTGAAACATACAGGCCACAAGTTCGTAATGTAATCTCTTCGTGTGCACCACACTGGGCTAATGAAGGAGGAAGAAAAGCTACACTCAGGGCTTAAACAGTATACTATATGCCATTTAGCAGCCAAGCAGCAATCTCAAAAGACTGCCCTGACACTGTATGTGAGGCCAAAGCCTGAGGCTGGCTGAAATTGTTTTACATTGATTATCATGAACACGCCTTTAATGTGCCTGGAACTACGCTTTCGTTTGATACGTGTGTGTGACTGTTTCAGTGTGCTGTGAACGACAGTCCAGTTCTTTGCCTTAGCAATCATTGTGCAGTTGCTGGTTAGCCCTGTGATTTAATCCCTCTCTGACCCAGGAAAAGTTGGGTGCAAGGCACGTTACATTATTCCGCCTCCGGCATCGCTACTTCCGACGCCTGACATCCCCAGTCGGTGTCAGCTGTCACAACGCCCGCCACTGTCCCCGTCATCTGGAGTGACACGGACAAAATGATTCCCTCAATCCAGGAATCGCTGTCAAGCTCCGGGACCTGATCCCGTTGCTCTTACTTAGAACCGGGAGAGGACACAACCTGCTCCTTTATACCGCTGAGCTGTGCGAGAGTGTGGCCAGGGGAGCCATTTCAGGACGAGTGCGGTAAACAAATTCAGTCCACTGTGGGGAGGAAACCTCTGCCCTTAATGTCCTTTAAAGCCAGGCAATGATTTGGCATGTTGCCATATACATTTTCATGGAACTGTAAAACATTTTGGCTTCCTCCTTTGTATGTTTTTAGAAAGCCAGGTGATGTTTTTGTTTGTTACCTCCTAAGTTAAAGGCCCCCGGGTTGCTCTTACCTATTAAAATCCCCAACCCAAGGAAAGGTAGACGTAGAGTTTAGATGTAGGAGCGATTTAAATGTTACCCCTTTAAGGACTGTTGAGTTGGTGTGTGCTTGGAACAGCTAACTAAATACTTTCCAAGGGGCTCATTTTCAAATATGAATTTACTTTCAGCAGAGAACCTAGAACAGCTTCCAAGCCTCAGGCAAACTAGTGATATATTTTCAGAATAACAGACTAGATGCCTTAAATGTCATGATTTAAAAAGATAGGGGTCCCTCATGATATCAAGTGAAAGTCAAAACGGGAAAACGAGGATACATTTACATTTTACATTTTAAGCATTTATCAGGATGGCTGCCTCTGTCTTTTATGCGAGTGTGTCATTAGGGCTCACATGAACGCCGCCGTGCGGTCGAGGTATGAGCAAACCCGTCACGCAGTGGCGTCATTTCAGCAAAAGCCAAGGTATGGCAAGGGAAGGGGTGGGGGGTGACATTTTTTTGTCAAATCAGTTGTGCAATAGTCAATTTTGGTGAGTTGTTTCTGTACAATTTACTTATATATTTAGGTAACATTAATAAACAAAGGAGACAACTACAGTATGTAACTAGTAAACCTATTGTTTTATTCCAGTGGATCATAATGATATAGTGTTCAAATCTTTTTTTAGTGAAATGTAGTGATAAGCGCTACAGGACCTCATCAGCGTAAGGCACGTTAGCTAGCTAGCTTGTTAGCTTCACAATCGCGGGTGACGTTAAGTCCGGTTTTTCACTAAAATAACATATAGAACGTGTTCGTATTGACACAACATGACATGGACTTGTTCATGAATATGTTACATTTTAATCTGCATTATGGCGTTTATACAGTTTGTTTAACCCACCTGAATGAATGAGAATAACGGACAAGGTTTTTGAGTTACCTTTGTGGAGCGGATAAAATCACATAAAATTATGTCACATAAAAATGTGGCTAGAAGCCAAGGTATGGCGAGTGCCATACCTTGCCATACCAAAACGACGCCCCTGCCGTCACGCAAGACTGAGGTCTAATGACCTCAGCTCACCTGAGGAGACGGGCCTGAGGGGGCCTGTGCCTTGCATCAGACAAAAGCCAGTGAAGTGGGATAAGCTCCGAGTCTGATCCGGGGGAGCGACGTGCACCTTCGCACCGTGGTCTGGTTTTAGACCTGCTTCACTGAGCCTCGTGGTGGCTGGTTGCGACTGAGCGAGGGGATCTATGACACCTGCCATGGGGACTTTGTCTCAATGTGATTAACAAACAGAGGAATGCTGGATTTGGGAGGAAATTCAATTCGAGTCTGATTGGCAGATTAACTGTCAGGCCCCTTCAGCTGTCTGTCACTCGCTCACTCATCTCCCGCCATCCTCTCCCCCTCTCTCGTTCCCCTCTCAATCCTTCTTTCGCGGCCTCTCACTTTTTGCATCTCTCTTGCGCTCTCTCAATTCAGTTCAATTCAGTTCAATTTAATGATGACTTTATTGGCAGGTCAACCAGAGCAGTGTTGTTAAAGCATATACAAAATATATCCAATGTGAAATTATAAAATGTGCAACTATACTATATTTTACTATATATATATATATATACTATATTATTATATGTTTTACATAAAAATATGCACGGCTGAATATTAGTAACAGTGATTATTATACAATTAGTTATATAATAATATATCATATTTAAGAATCTCTCCTTCTCTCATCCTCCCTCTTTCTTTGTCTCCCACCCTCTGTCTCTCTATCTTTCTCTCTGCAGATTGATTGTATCGTATAGATAGCGCCGTCCTGTCATTACGGGGACTGTGTATTGCAGCAGAGAGACGAGCTCTCAGGTTTCCAGACAGCCCAACCTGCAGAATGGCTGGGCAGAGCAAACGTGCAGACACTGCCTGCAGAGCAGTGGTGGGGATAATATACATTGAAACATCTGCGGCGTTGTGAATCAATCTGGCCTACAGGCACCTAAAGCCGGCTGACATTAATCACACACAATTCCAAACCTCCAGCAGGGATAATATTTGATATGAATCTTGGCTGACACATCCATTCCTGCCAGATAACTCCAATGAAGGGCTCCAATAAGACACATTGGCAGTGGATATTTATAGAGGAACATACACACATCAAACATGGCACAATGTCTTGTATTCTTGGGACTGCACTAAGCCCCATTGTTTCACACATTGCAGCTCGTACACAGTGTCTGCTATTCACGTTTATTTGAGTTTTGGAGACAGGGGGGATGAATGGGAGTATTTATGTTTTATTAATAATACTGCTCAAACATAGAAACAGCTCCGCAATGTATGATTCAATCAGGCCTTCCCGTTTTCACTCACAAATGTAGTTTGACAAATATTGTGGTCACCGAACTGAATGAAAGAAAATAGTTTGCATTGAAAAAAGTACAATTTGCATTGTAGGGGATAAACTTAAGGGGCATTGTTGATTGAATTCAGGCAATTGTGTTCTGTATCTTTTTATGTCAATATACAGTAGTTTGTTCATATTTTACAGGTGTTGAAAAATGTGCAACTGCTCTTCTCACAGATCAACTAAACTAAGTAGGATGAATCAAAAGTTTGTGGAGACAATTTCTCAGTTTCCTTTTTGGTACACATCTCCAAGTGAAGACCATGCCTCATATTATCCCTTAAACCCATGTTCAACCTAATCCCAAGGTGCTTTGTTCTATTTTTCAATTATGCCAGTGTAACTTTATTTAGTTTATTTAGTTTACTTCCTCAAATTCAACTGCTCTAATCTGAAGTTCTACAACTTGGTCCCCCCCCCCTCTGGAAAAGCAACTCCTTCAGCCTGGTCATTGATGGGGTTGAGATTGCCTGTTCGTCAGTGACCAAAAACTTGGGAGTCCCTCTCTCATCCAAGCTCTCTTTCAAATTCAACACCAATAACATTACAAAGATCTGTTTTTACCATCTGTGGAACATCTCATGTATCCAGCCATGCTTCCCCCTTTCTGACACTGAAAAATTGCTGCTGTGTACATATTTTTGATGATGAGGATGAGGATGATGATGATGATGATGATTATGATTATTATTATTAATTATTATTATTATTATTATTATTATAATAATAGTATTATTATTATTATATATGCAACATTATGAGTTCCTCAGTCTTTCTGTGAGAGAATAACAGTGTAAGCACTGAACACAAAGTAGCACATGCTAAATCACACAATTAAAAGTTAAGTACTTTAAGGCTAAACCTAACAGAGGCCTAATTTTACTGTGGCCCTCAACCCACTCAACTATCAAGCGGGCAGCATTCTGCGTTGGGACCAGCGGATGATGAATGAGACACCAGCGATTTTGAGACGATGAGATTAGCCACAAGTTTAATTTGGGGACGGCCACATGTTCCGTTCAGCCGTCCTGCAGCTGGAGACGTTGGCTCACCGTGCGGATCGGAGCAGGGGAGCCCGTGGAGAAGATGGATGGTGGAGGTAAGCGGGCGGTGCGGAGAGTCCAGGAGATGTATGGCAGCGCACATCGGGAGAGACGGGAAGACGGATGAGCGGATTAGACTCTCGCCGCAATGCTGGCAGTCGCTGTGGGGATCTGACCGGGCGGGCCCCCGCAGGACGGTCATCGTGACCTCCACGGAGCCTCGAGACGGGCAGGGTCACAGGGAGGGGGTAGGAAATGCCTCCCATTTCAATGTCTTATTATGGCGGAGCCAGACAACTTTTCATGAATAGTCCCTTTCGGGAAAGGTGATTTTATCATTTTCTTTTGAAATTTCAAAGAGTCCTTTCTTCGCATCAGAAGGGAAACAATGTGCAAACTCTGACTGCAATGATTATCATACAAAACGGAGGCACTACTTTAATGGGGAGGTTGTCAGATGGAGAATTCTAATCAGCGGCATAATTTTAATCTATGCTTTTTCTTCCATAAAGCAATTCTGAACGGAGGGTGAGCAATGTTACCAGTGATTGCTGAATATTCTAAAGGATATTCTCATCTGCTATTCTTTAATGAGTTAGGGAGGTTGAAGCACTACAGCACATAGCAATTTCAAATGTCACTTCATGGATGTGCTACATCTTAATTTCTTGGGGTAAACAGTCCAAGTAACCTTGAATGATGGATTCAGCCAAACCGAGAATAATCGCAGAACCCTCAAACCGAGTCTATTGAAGTGTCATGACACTCAGAATGCCAAAAGGCTTGACAGCAGAGAGACATAATCCTCTCTCCCAGAAGAGTCAACGCAGATGTGTTCAAAATGCAACGAGATTACCCAAGCAGAATTTCAGCATTTAAACACAAACAAATTAAAGTTTCAGCTGAATAGGATTTCTTATCCCCTGTGTGTTTTGTGGCTATCCAAGCAAGGTTCTTTTTGATCCACGGAACGAAACCTCCACAAATACCAGACAATAACAAGGAGGGACTGACAGAATACCCACCATTCTAAAAGCATTTCACAGAGAGAACTCCACTGTCATCCTGGGCCTCTAAGCTTGAATGAAAGGGGACATAAACGCTGCTGTATAGCAATTAAAAAGTGCAGTCTCCAGCGGGGACACAATTGATCATTTGCCCAAGAGTGACATCTTTGATTACTAATGTTGATGGCCTGTGAGGTTTTTGTTAGTTTGTTTGTCATAGGCTGCAAACCTACTGTTCTTCTACTCTTTCAATCTTTACTTATCATTATTATTATTATTCCAGTTCTTTTGGACCTAATTCCTCCTAAAGTTTTAAGCTAAACATACCAAACATCTGGAAACAAATGGGAATATGATTCAACACAAAATTGTAGGGGGAAAAAGTAAAACAAGACTATTTTATAGAAAACATAACTCGGCTACTTTACCATCTGCTTGAACTTATCCTTTCCATGTCCCTGCATCTGTACTCCTCCCTACTTTAAATGGTTCCTCTCTCCTATCTCTTCTTACTGCTGCCCTGATGCTGCACTACTGCAACATAAGCCTCCTAAACCTGCAACATGTTTTGGAAACAAAAACCAAATATGAAAAATGGAATAACAATAAATAAATCAATCTGCTTCTCGCCTCACACAAGCTAGCTAGCTCTGTTTGATAATTGTTTGCTAAACTAGCTAGCTAGCTCATACTATGAGGAAGCAATGTTAAAGTTAATGACACACATTTCTTCCAATCAATTCATTGACACCTGGTGCTTGATATATCTCTCTTCAGAGCTGTATCCTTCTTTGTGTACTGCACAGAATAACGGAAGCTACATTATCGCAGCAAAACCTGTACTGGTAAATTGTCCCAAAATTGTTAAAAAAATAATTCTTTATTTAATTAAACAAGCTGTTTACTGTCACATAATACGCAATTGCACTATGCTTCCGGTTGTCATCAATGTACACTTGTTGACCTATCAAAAAGATAGGTAGAATCCCCTGACCAACCACCAATGCACACATGCATAACACTAACTTATAAATAGTGTGTAGCTAGGGTAAAGTTCAAAATTATCATCAGCACGTCCAAACAGTCATACCTTTTTAACTTTGTTAAAATAAGTCAAAGGCAGGCACCATCACCATTTGCTGCAGCACACCCGCTGCCAGCAGCAGAAGCAGCAGCAGAGCCAAGGGTAGCTAGCAAGCAGAGAGAGACCGAGCCTGACAGAAAGAAAGAGAGAGAGCCTGACAGAGAGAGTAGTGGTGGAAATTATTAATCATATTGCTGATTCTAATCGTTTTGTTCAGTTCAGTACAAAGGTTCAAACCACTGACTACGTGATTCATTCAGTTCCACTTCCGTTTAAAGTCTATCATTTTGCCGATTCGGTCAGCTCAGCAAGCGCTTAGCAGCATGTTCTGTATCATTCAACAGTGTTTGTCTACAAAAAAGCCTGCCACAATAATGAAACATCGACGACAATAACATAAACCAAACATAAGTGACGATATGCTAACAAATATTATTATAACATATTATTAGGCATTTTGCTGTTGTTGCATTTTGTATGGGCAAAATAAAACATGAATATATTTGGGTTTCATCAAAAACTTTCTTACAGGTGTGTAATAGTTCCATGACAATGGATTAAGATTAATTATCAAGACCTCCCGGGTGGTGTACCAGTAGAATGTCTGACGCTGCCCACTGCGACCAGGGTTTGATTCCACTGGCCGTGACAGTTTCAGCTCTGGCCGGGAGTGCCACTAGGGGGTGGCAATTTGCTGTCCGCCCCAGGGTGGTGGGAAGGAAGCCAATACAAGATCACTGTGTATAGGAGTGGCCCTGTGCGTATACCAGAGTTATGGTGATGGCTTGGTGGGTTTCAGCTCGGAAGAGGCAGTGCTCCGCCGCATGCCACTGCCGGTTTCAGGACCACAGCAGCGAGCTCTCAATATGAGGGAGGGGGATAATTTACATGATGTGGAGGCCTTTGGAGCAGTGGGACTTTCCGGGGGCAGGTTTGGCACTCTCAGGGTGTGAGTGTGAACTGTTGCCCAGAAGGTTGCACCAAAGGCCATAATGTGGTTCTCTGTGGCTCAGTTGGTAGAGCACAGCGTTGGCAACGTTTAGGTTGTGGGTTCAATCCCCACTAGGGCCACATATACTGAAAATGTATGCATTCACTACTGTAAGTCGCTTTGGATAAAAGCGTCTGCTAAATGGTGTATATTATTATTATATTATAATTGATTTAATTATTATTTAATTTATGTTAATTGGTAAATGATTATTCACTTACCTGTTTGTGTGTGAGAATGTGAGTGGGTGTGGTCTGTCAATTGTTTGGTGTTGAGTGATTGTGATTGGATGAGTGAATGATAGACGGGTGATTGCCTCACGAGTCCCACCTGAGCCAGGCAGAAAGTAAGCCTATATAAGAGCAGGTGGGGCAAGTGGGGAATCAGTTAGTCTTGTCATGTCATTCATGTGTGTGAATCAAGAGAGTTAGTCTTGTCATGTCATTATGTGTGCGTGTTGACAGTTAGTCTTTGTCTGGTCATTCGTGTGTGTGAGTGTGCGTGCACATATATTGTGTATTATTGTGGAGTGTTTGATGCTTGATGTGACTCTGTCGGGCATGGTGGCGCGTGTCTGTAATCCAAGCTTCTGGGAGGCGGAGTCTGTGTGGAGTTTATGTTGAGTTCTGTCTGCGTTTGTCGAAAGTGACTGAGTAGAGTGCTTCCTGTGTGTGTCTGGGAAAGGGAGAGAGAGGCCGCACTGAAGTAGTATCCGCCTCCCTCTCTCTGCGTTTGCATTAAGAGACCTCGCACTTGGGCAGTGGAGTGTTTCTGGACAATGCCCTGAGAACTCTCACTGAAAGAGTGGAGAGTGTCTCGGGGTTGGTTGCCAGAACTCTCACTGTGATGAGTGATGTGCTTCCCACTTGAAAGCACTTGAAAAGTCACTGGATATGTGTGTGCCTGGGAAGGTCCTAGGGGAACTCCGGTCTGAGGAGGCGCGGTGTCTTGTTGAGATGTGTGTCGGGACAGTGCGTAGAGTTCTACCCTGTCCCGTAAGTGTTGATGTGTGTTAAATGTAGATGTATGAATCTTTAAATTATTCGGCCCAATCACGGATTGCCTGAGTCGACCAAATATTGAAATCCTGTTGGGAACCTGTGTGTTTGATAATGTATAATGATACTGTTGATGTACAGGCAACTGCCAAAATAAAGGAAACACAATCATACATTTTCTTAATAGGGTGTTGGGCCACCACAAGCTGCCAGAACTTCTTCAATGCACCTTAGCGAAGAGACCATTCCCATCAAGATACAAATGCTTCACCGTAAGATGTAGGTGATCACACAGAATGGCTTTTTATTTATTGCCATTTACCTTTCCCTCTAAGGGGTTAAGTGTATCTAAACCATGCCAGGAAAATGCACCCCACACATAATAGAGCTGGCAGGTACAGTTACCTGTATAATGTACTTCTATTTTTTTTTTTTTCAAAAGTTTGATCAAACATTTCTGCTATCCCTTGAGTATACTATTACGTATATATTATATATTATTGGAAGTGGTTACATACCATTTTAAATACACCACATGAAATTTTGCCAACTCTATGGCAGTGTTTCAGTCATAAAGCCACTGCAAGACATTTGAAGCATTTGTACACTTTTGCAGACTGAAGGCTGCCCCAATTTTGACATAAAACAATGTGGCCATAAGATTAATTTTTTGGGCCAAATTCTAAGGCAGCATCCAATGTATCCTTCGCCTCACCAGGTAGGATAGCCCATAAGTCCAAAACTTCCACTAAAACAATGGCAGCCATTGTAACCACTGTGATCCAGTAGTGATAACTGACGTTTGAAGTTGAAGTGTAGTTCAACCATGTTGTGTTTAATTGTGTAATACACTTGAGTAATACATTGCTTTGGATTCTTTTCTATCTCTTTTATTGAGCTGATCACATCCCTGAAACCTATGTTAAAAATGGGACCCAAATTCCATTCCGTTTGAGGTGCCTTGTCAGTTTCTCACTGCGCCTTAAAAGGCAGCTGCCTCCAAAGGACACAGGCAGCAAGGAAGCTCCCTTAAGATTGAGACAAATCCAATATCCATAATTAGCTTTTTTCTAATACACTTCATTTTTTATTCAATTCAAAATTGATTTTTGTTTTATTTGGGGAAGAGGAGGGTCTTCAACCCCACATTGCACATTTTCCTTTATCAGGTTATATTCCTCATATCAAGTTATTCAGTGAAGCACTGTGTCAGGCTATGACATATATGGCATAGCAGATAGAGCAAGATCGAATGACATATTTTGGGAAACACTAATTTCCTGCTTTGACAGCTGCTATCCCTCCTCTTGAAATTGTGCATTCCAGTAACCCTCCCTTCTGAGAAGGGTCTATACTAATGAAGGAGGACATGCCGCTTTTCTGGTCATGAAGAACTCGCTCTCCTTTGATTGGTCTAGATGTATTGTGGGATACATTTCAGCCAATCACAGATGAGCAAGTGGAGATAAGCAACTCCCGTCAGTGTTCAGGGAGTAGGTGCCAGATAATTACCTTTTTAACTCACAGCTGTGTCTGCTGTGGAACTGGAGATGAAACTAACTGACAGCAATCTTGATAGGATTGGAAAATGCCAAACCTCCAGTTGTTTTTTAGCAAATCCTCCAAAAAGATACCAATTAAGGGCAGCGCAAAAGCTAAGCTTCACAGTAAAGTGCAGTAATCATTGCCTGGACACATCTTAACACGCACCGCAGTAGTACGTAATTGGTGTTGTCAGAATATTTAGATGTGTTTTATTGATCTAATTCAATTCGGTTTCACCATGAAGGGGGTGATTATCATCAATAATTAAGTAGCTAAAGAGGAAAGCTTTTTGAAACAAGCAGGGCTTAATAAATTCTGTTTGAACTGACAGACCGAAGAATTACTGAAGGGGCCTTCTTTTTCCTACAAAGTTAAGCTGTGGAGTCCTTCTGTTATTTCAATCTGTCTGCAGGATAAAATGTGTGAGAATGGGTAAAACTTGTTTTACAATAAAGAAAGGGTGAAAAAAATTGCATTTATACTAAATATTTAAAACCTCACATCTAGTAACAGGGCTCATGTTCCTAAATAACTTGTTTTCAATAGTGATGTACCCTACAATCTTGTATCGAATTCAGATTTTTCCAGTTGGCACATGATTGGCCATAGAGTTGGGGGATATTAGAAAATAATGGATAAAAATTGTCAAGGAAAAGAACACCCAATCTAAAATAGAGAAACCTGGAGGTCTTCCTCACACTCAACTGACAGACATTTCTGTTCATTATTGACTTCATAGATAACTATGTTAAAATGCATTAGTAATGTGGGCCAACACGCCTGGCTCCGATCTTAGAATCATAGGGGCAGAGCTTTCTGAGGCACTCCTCTTTGGATGCACCGTGTTTAAGCAAAGGCTTGTCCTAAGACAGTATCCTTGTGCACTAAATTGATATAAGAACAGGAATAAGGGAGAAGACCAGAGTTCAAATTGCATAAAAGCAGGGAAAAAAGCCCAAGCACATGATTTGAGCTTTAAAAACACTGGCACACATTATACCTATTGAGCTAGGCCTTCAAAGGTCAGTGAATACAGCTCAGTGCTGAAATCCTCAGCAATTTAGGAGCAGATAATTAAACCAGAGGCAGTGACTACTACAAATTTTAATTAGTCCCATCTAACAATGCTGCCGTTTGTTTTGGAATTAGGTTTTTCTTGCCACACAGACTTTTTTTTTTTCTCTCTGTCTAATTTTTAAAATGGCCGAACTTAGAAAGGAAAGAGAAAATTTCACTTCAAACGGATCCGCTCAGCCATTAAACCGGAATGTAAATTGATTGGCTGGCAAGGGGGAACTGTGAGCCATTGTGTGTCTTTTTTTAAAGACATGGCATTTTTGATGATTATTCTAATCCCACCAAGGACCTCTCAGTCTGAATTCAGCCTTATCTCTCATTCACAGTCATTCCCTCATTAAAAGGCAATCACAGGCCAGTGACTCTAATAAACCTGAGAGTGCCCCTACGACAGGGAAATAGGAGAGATTACAGCTGCATGCCTGGCCATTACTGACGTGACACGGGCAGGAGAAATGATTTTTGCTCATCAGTACAGAGTGCAACATGTATTATTTGTTTTAGAATTTTTTATTATATTTTTCTGAACTTTTTTTAATGTCCTCAGAAAAGGAGGCCCCAGAAATCACAGCCCTTGTTTTACACACTTTCCACAAATTTGGAACTTTGCAGAATTGGATTTCAACAAATTGTCTGAAGTTACCACGTCCTTTTAACAATTGAATGCATCTACCTCAAACAGAAAATGGTTACTTTTTTTTTTTTATTTTCGTTTGTTTGTTTTCTCTTTTTTTTGCATGTGTTGCATTCCCAGCAGCAACCAAAATATTCATTTTTTTCTAAATCTACACTCACACAGGAAAATATCTGGACCAACCTAGACATTGATAAAACTCCTAAAAGACAATATTCCCCATTAATGACTGTATTTAGTAATATTTCACAGAAGCCTACAGCATCTGAAAATATTTTAAAAGCTAACAAATCCCCACAACATTTGTTGTTGGTGAGCATCAAATACTCTGGTTAAGATATTAACTCTTTACAGGTATTTTCAGGTTTGGCTGATTCTGATGCATACCTGTCCTTCAGTTTGGCGCAGTGACTCTCAGTCTTGGCCTATTGTTATAATTGGCCCCTTATTATTCAGCAAATGGACAGACAGACATGTACACACATGGACATGTACACAGACACATGTTCACACGTACACACACACACACACAGTCTTGTTCTTAAAGACTGTGCTTTGTTTCTACCTTGTTCTTTACTATAATTCCTTCCTTTGTATCCAACTGAAATTATTCTCTTTGACACTTACCGTTTTTAAGTGATAAACTGAGGTAGGACACATGAACTGATTAACTGCTCCCTAATACAGTGTCGATAGCGTCAGTTGTGCTTAGTACTCAGCGTTGTTTACATCGTTCGTCGTTGTGTTCTCCTTTGATACATGTTCTTTTTGTGCTATTTCCATTAAATTTGCCCTCATTATGGCTCCCAAGAAAGTGAAAAGTGCTACTGATAGTGGTGTTAAGAAGCCTAAGCGTATTACAGTAGAAACGAAGAAGGAAATAATAGCTAAACGTGAGAGTGGTGTTCGTGTTTCCGATCTCGCCAAGCAGTACGACATGGCTAAATCGACGATCTGTACTATCCTAAAGAACAAAGATGCGCTAAAGGCGGCTGATGTGGCTAAAGGAGTGACTATGTTAACGAAGCAAAGGTCTCAAGTGTTAGAAGAAGTAGAAAAGTTATAATTAAGGTTATCTTTCATTCCTTTCTATATTTTTGCCACACATAAACCCATAAAAAAGTTTTAAAAAAGTGTTTCTGGGGCTGGAGAACGGATTCATTGGATTTAACGGAGTCAACGAACGAATTAAGTTTGTGGGCTGAGGTGCCACTGTACTTTGTTTTCCACAGTAGGCTCACTAACTAAAGGACCTTCCTTCATGAGATATGCTTTGTAAGATCTTAATATGTCAGCAAAAATGCTGAGATAAAAAAATGTCCAGCACTCATTTAAGACAAATTTAATGGGTAAATGCATTCATTCTGAACAACAGCCAATGAAAAACCTTTGGTTATGGTAAAACAAAACACTGATGAAGGTATAGCCAAAATGTCTGTGTTTTGTGTAATGTTGTTCAAGATACATTTCTGAATTGCTGAGAGTAGAGTACATTTTATTTCATATAAGAACGCATAATGGCGGGAATCAAGGCTCGTGTTTAATTAGACAGTAGCCATCCCTTTGTCAAGCCTGGACTTGAACACCTAAGGGTCTCTGCCTCTACAATATGTAACCACATGCAGGTAACTGCCAAAATAAAGGAAATACTTGAGTAAATGAAGGGTTCTGACAGCCCTGTTATGGTGTGGGGTGCATGGTTTTCCTGGCATGGTTTAGGTCCACCCAACCCCTTAGAGGGCAAGGTAAATGCTAATAAATACAAAGCCATTCTGAATGATCAACTTCATCCTATGGTGAAGAATTTCTATCCTGGTGGGAGTGGTCTCTTCCAGGATGACAATGCCCCCATCCACAGGGCACGAGTGGTCACTGAATGGTTTGATGAGCATGCAAATGATGTAAACAATGTGTGCCATGTCACCAGATTTCAACCCAATTGAACACTTATAGGAGATCCTAAGACAGAATGTCCACCACCATCAACACAATACCAAATGATGGAATCTCTATGGTAAAATATTGACAGTTATCACCTGTAAAACATTTTATTACAGTTGTAATGGGTGAACACATGACAATAAACTGTGGAATTGCTGGTTAGAATTACACTTTGGCACTCGCGTTGTGAAAATGGCATTAAAAAGTCTGTGCAAACTATCCTAAGCCACATCACATTTATCTTGCCCAAGGAGTTATTGCTTCATCATATTCACTCATGCTGACTACTTACCCATTCTGTTTTGTTAGTCTACTGTGCAGAGTACATTAAGTTGAGTTGCTCACACCTCATAAAATAACCAACAATGCAAAAAGAATCTAGCTAAATGCTCAAAGGGAATATTTCATGAAAGCGGCATTGATCCTTTGCACCATCTTCCTAGGCTGTAAGTGTAAAGCAAGTTGTAACAATCGTCTAGAAAGTGCTTTGAATAAACAAGATTGACCACTGAGCGGGGTGGTCTTTTCAATATGAGTTCAGATCTTTTCCAAATTGAGTTATTGAACTTCTTTTGATCCACACTGAAAATGGCACAGCGCTCGCATCGATGCCTTTATCGCGGCATAATGACAGAAGTGGAGAATGGCGAGAAACAGTAGGAGGCGGAATACGGTGTGCAGATAAACAGCGTGCAGCCAATGTCACACGCAGTACAATAACTCTACAAACCGTTCTGTCCACAGCCAGAACTGCTCCAGGATGCTCTCAGAACAATGCGCTGGAATCTATCGATTTCTATCCTCTGAACACACAGCCCTCTCACCCGTCGCTCAGTCTTGAGAGCATCCACTTTAAAGAAATAAAAAAATGTATTGATTTGTTTACTGCTCAACACAAGGCATAACAAGGTGATATCTGGTTCTCAATGACTAACTTAAAGGTCCCCGTGGAATACGCCATTGGCACTGGCTCACCTCTGTGGACCCGATCCCCTCAATTGCTTCTACTCAAAGATGAACTTTGAGGATATAAAAGTGAAATGAGGAGGAGCGTTTTCCCGGCGACTTCGCTGTGACCCTGAAACATGTTGAGAGCATGGGGCCTCGGGTTGTCCTGAGACAAAAGCTGAAACCACTGCCGATGCAAGTGCAGTAGGTCTTCCCTTCCAAGTGAGATAGGTCTCCACCTGGGTTTAACTTTGGGGTGGGCTGCTCATGTTTAGCCCATCACAGCCATATGCTCATTAGTGAGTCGAAACATTTTATATTAGTTCAATATCTCATTCACTGGTACCACCCTCCCAGGGTGAATATAATATATAACCACAGCTACGGGCTGAAAAATCCCAAAAAGATTTTGCATATACATGAAGTGTATATTATTATCAATTGGTAAAGAAATCTGTTTGTGTATATGTGTGTGTGCATTACATTACATACACACACACACACACACACACGAATGTTAACATTTATAATTATACATCAATTATAATTTATAAAGAATAAATCTATAATAATAAAAATGTCTTATAATATGTTCTAATTAATGTTCTTTAGAGAGAACTGCTTAGTTCATCCCAAAGCTTTCACTAGCAATCAACTTCACTAAATTTGAATGTATATGATAAAATCAAAGCTCTCAGAACTGTTTTTGTTATTTTACTCTCCATTATAGATTATGTAGATATACTGTATATATCTGCTGCCATTCAATCCAAAACTGTTAACGTTTTCTTATTTGTTAAATGAATCGGTACAGCAAATGGATGTTTTGTTTTTGTCAGCATTACTTCATCTAATGTTTGTTCCAAATGCTTAAATTCCAACGTAGCGGCATTTAATATGGAATCGCACAGATTTTGTTGCTCAGAACACAGAACATTTTTTATTGACGTTTGAATATGCAACCACTGTTTATTTTCAGTGGGCCTGCTAGCAATGGCAAGTGAATGCTTAGCTCAGAGATGAAGGCTCAAACTTGTTGCACTGCCCTTATACTATTTATTTTAGGGCTGCAACAATTAACATATTAATCTGTGTGATTAATCAACTAATGCATTTTGTGCCATTTTTAAAAGATTATTTTGCTTATTTTAAATCCTATTTCTGCTGTCCTGGGCGGTGGGCCATATGGCCTGACAAAAAATCTAACAGTCTTTTAATACCTCTCATCTGCTGAAGCCTTGCCTTGTTAAACATTATCTCTGAATTTCCCTCTTCTTTCCATAATTTACCCTCTTTGTGGCTTCCATTAATGCCTTTAATTTCCTTTGCTCCTGAATTGCTCTAATCTAAAGATTATTCCTTATCTGATCTTAGATAGAACTCAATGGCTTGCATGCTAATTGTGTTTCCATTTTAACAAGCAATTAACAACCTTTTCTTTACCTGAATGTGCACTGGAAGGTAGGGAGTACTCGTAGTGTATTGTAGGAAGAACACATTTTTTGGACAATGTGGTAAGGAGAATACAATAGTCAGATGAAATTAGCTGATGCCAGCTGAAGTCTCCACTTTTTCTTTCCTGCAACCTGTATCAGCTATTCTAGCAGCATGTCAACATCTAACTTTATCCTGTGTATTACATTTGTATTTGTTCACAGTTTGTGAACAGACATGGGTCATATGGAGAAAATCTCTTTGCTGTTTGATCTCAACCACAACATGCAATCAGAAGTGAAGTTCTAACATAATAAAATATGATGCACACTTAGAAATATGCAAAAGTTAACAGAATTTCTGTAGTACAAAGACTCCTCAAAGTGGATTCAAATCTATAGTTATGCAAACTCATTTTGTGTAGCTCTTAATATTATAAGATGATGTGGCATTGGTATTTTAAAATATCAGTGATTCAATATCCTATGGTATTCAATATTGTGAAGTGTATCGCAAACCTCTTTTATCTAGATGCTTCAAATCATATAAATCGATGGCAGGATATTTAATGGTTTCAAAAGCATGTCCTATTCACAACGTGAAACTAATTAAAAAGACTGGGGGGTGAGTTTCAATGAGTACCAGTGCAAATTGGATTTCTTTGATTTCATTCCAAAGCTTATCTGATAGCCCAATAAAAGTAAGTAACTGTTTATGTCCTAATGTTCTTATAAGGTGCCCATGCTGGAGTCTCTAAAAATGGGAAGGATGCCAAAATGATCTAATATGGACTGATATGTTCAGCAGACTCTGTTATGGATGTGGCAGGCAGCCAGCGCTGATATGGATGTGAGCGCACAGCCAGTGTTAACATTTATATGAGAACACAGCCAGAGCTGATATGGGTGTGAGAGCACAGCCAGAGCTAATATGGTTGTCAGGGCACAGCCAGAGCTAATATGGATATGAGAGCACAGCCAGTGCTGATGTGGTTGTGACAGCACTGTTGGATAGAGGGAAATTACTCACTTTTCTCTTTTTTCAGTACCGAGTGGCAGAATCAATGAAGTTGAGACTCTCATAGGGATCAAGGGTGAAATTAAAAAGGAACTCCCAAAGGAAGTGTTTCTCAGAGAACCATTAGTTATGCATCACCTCTTCTGACAAACAGCAGTGTGGAGTGGTCATTTGGGATATTCCTCAACAATTTTGAATTGTGCATTTCGCCACTCCATTCACTGCTATGCCCCCCGCAGCCACACAAGGAGAACTGCAGCTGAAGTTTGTGTAGTCTTCCGATGTGCTTGACCATAAGCCAGTGGCTATTTTACACACTACAGACCACTCTTTCTCTGATGACAATTGGTGTCCTGTGGGTGCCTGGCACAGTGTTGGGTGGAACTAATGTAGTCATACCTCGTCAATTAGAATGGCAGCAATTTTTAAGCCACCGTACCCCAGCTCCTACACTCTGGACTCCCAATTATAGTCAGCTAATAACATAGCATACCAGTCTTCATACTGCAGATGTCTAAGCTATAAGTCACAGCCTGCACTCGTGATGAGAACTTGTAATAACTGAGCCACTCAGGAACCAAATGGCTGTAGGTTCAAACCTTGGGCAGGACATTATTGCATCCTTAACCAGAGCATGTTTAGTTACATGATACTATAGGATTACAGTTACAGGATAATGTAGCTAATAACTGCACATATAATGTAAAGGTTTTTTAGCTACAGGTCTGAAAGTTGTTGTAGACAGAGGTGTCTGCCAAGCAAATAAATAATGCAAAATGTGTGTTGAGCCTAATCTAAAAATGAGTTTTCAGCCTAATGTCAGTCTCCATGCAACAGTGAATGTACACCTGTGGCACATCTCATAATGTATAGCACTGAAGAGGCAATCAGTATTCAGTGTGCTCACACTCCCACCGCTCAACCTCCCCCCACCCGTCTTTTCAGCAGAAACTTCCACAGAAATAACCTGAGCTGTGCAGTCAACAGACACTGCAGACCTAACTTTCCTCACTGACAAATTGAGAGTCAACACCACTGCATTGCAGCAACAAGCCTGTATGAGTGACCTTTTCTGATACTTTCGTATGCGTTAACAAGCTGGAGAAGGTGCTACTGGAAAGGGTGCCCCCGCACCAGACTCACTGGTGGTCAATGCAATATTGAGTGAACACCTCTGCAGGTATCTTTACTCCTATTAACCAGTTTCGACAAATGTCTGCAATGCTGAGGAAGTCTACTCCAGTCTAGCTGCAGAGCTATAAAGAATGTATCTCTCTTGCTCTTCCACACCACAGCAAGATTTTCAGAGAGTATAGAAATTCTATTTACACTGAGTAACTATAACCTGTATTCGTTATTTTTGATACACTGATGCTAGCACTTATTTACAGCATTTAATATCTGTGTAATAATATTGTATTGTTTTGAGCCATCATTTTGGCTCTATATTAAATTGATTGTCATCACAATTTACATGTCTCATATGCACAAAGATGCTGTCCATAAACTTGAAGTCACAAAGTCAGCCTTAGAATCTCCAATGTATTTTGATATCTAATTCATACTCGTGTAGACATATATTGTTTTAACTTCAGAATTCAAAGTGTTGTAACTTTAAGGTTCCTTTATTTTCAGATGCTTTCCGGCTTGGTTTCCGAGTGCATTCTTCGCACCTGTAGATCTGAATCTTCAGTCAGACTCTCTAATAGGTGCATCTTTGAAGATCCAGACACATTATTGCATTAGACTCTGGTCCCAGTCCCTCAAAGATTAACTCGGTTAATTTCCCAAACACGGCGACTCAGCCTGAGACGGAGCGAAATTATGTAAATTATATGCATTAAAAAAGGCGGAAGAACAGCCAAAGTCAGAGAAAACAGCTGCCATCCTCTCTGATTCCAAAAATCTCAGCAACTTTCCCTTTGTTCAGTAATTATTCATGCAATCTGTCAATGTTGTGCTATCGGCATGCTTTTTCTCTCCCGCGTACCAGCATATGACAGCTCTGCGCCTCGACATCAATCCCTGACAAAATCCGCCACGCGGGAGCCGTGTGCGCTGATGAGGTTCATCTGCAAGCCTTGGGACACACTTTGGGTTATGTAGCTGTTTGATTAAAGCCATTATCACACGTGCCTTTTTCCCAGTGTTTGCTGCTTAGATGTGCCTCTCGGTCTCCCCCAAGTGCACTAATCAGGCGCAAGGCTTCCTCTCCTATGTCCCAGCGCCAAACATCCCCTGGTGAGGTGCGATGCAAAATTCATCTGCCTCTGCAGGAAAATAAAAGGCAGCTGCCCTCAGATGTGGATATGTGCATTATTGATATCCTCCTTCCCAACGAGTCGTGAGGCCTCATCTCAGCTCATCTATTCTACTGCATCTCTCTTCCTCTCCGTAATCTGCGGTCAACCCACCTGTGTGAAAATGTCAGCAATATTTCATATACCCGTTGGACCACACTTCATGATATACACTTTTACACTTGATACATTTTCCCATGTACAGATATATACCTAAATCTATGTTAATGACACAAAAAGATTCTGTACTATTTATTATCCCTGATATATTCATGACTTTTCATGTTATGCCACAGGGTTTTTCACAAATTCACAAAGGAGCTGCTTGCTTTTTATATATCTTCATCTTGTTTGTGCAACATTGTACATGTGGCGAGACTTTTCTCTCCAACTTCACAATGAATACTGTAAATGTGTCTCTCTAACTCATTTAAGTCCATCCGATCTTGACACTGCAAACATAATCCTAATCAGTACAGACAGTGCTGACATGACAACTTTAATCTCAGTCAAACTTCAGTCAAATCAGACCATCGCCTCAGTGATCTCCCTTGTCTCCATGTTCACTGTAACTAGCGGACTTACGCTGAGGTTGCTGTGAGCACTTCTGAGTGTTGATTGTACCTGACGCGAGCCCTCAGTTATAATTAATTGTTGGGATTTCCCATCTATTTCAAGTTCCAGTAACAATGTCCTTCTCTGGTTCCTTCTCCCTTTCTCTTATTCCATATTGGCTTTAAGATTAAATACATTTATTAAATAGGTTACAAACAAGATGTTAAATGAGAAGCGCCTACTGGCAGGGCAGCTAGAGCACAGCTGTTCAGAATTAACTAATTATACCTGGGTGCTTAAAAGCAGTTCTGTTTTTCTAGTAGGTGGCTGGAACACAGAATGAATGCCAGTCAAGAGAGAACCGTGAGACAATGGTAGAGAAATGCGTCTGAAAAGTAGCAAACATCTTTGTGTAGTGCTGTGTATGTTTAGTGTTTTGCCCGAAAGGTTTGTTATTTTGATTTATTGTTTTCAGCCAGAACCCGTGAGGGGGACGGCCAAAGTTTATTTTGTTCATTTGTAGCTTTTCTCTCTCTCTCTCTTAAATTAAATCCGGTCCACAGGCTGATAACTCCATTCCCTGTGTCCTGCTGTTTTGTTCCAAACCGAGTTGTGTCACACAGCAGGTGGCACATACACTCACTTGTGTCACTGCTTATAATTGACAATAGATTAGCTTCAGTGCCACTGGAATAGAAGAAAGGAGGTAAATGCACTTAATTTATTAATGTGATACACAACCACTGCTTAAGTAGTACAGAGCAGGAAGTCCTGCCTGCTCCCAGTGAATGTATGATCTATTTTCACTTCCCTGAGTAATATACAGGGCTCGTATTTCATGAACCACTTGATTGAAATTTATGGGT
Organism: Aldrovandia affinis; assembly: GCA_029706075.1. Lineage (NCBI taxonomy): Eukaryota > Metazoa > Chordata > Actinopteri > Notacanthiformes > Halosauridae > Aldrovandia > Aldrovandia affinis. The sequence continues at coordinate 4,326,441 of JAINUG010000045.1, read as the reverse complement.
GTGAGATATCTCCCGGGTACAGTAAGAGTAGAAACAGAGCGATACAGCCATTATGCTCAATTTTCTTAGTGACATAAACCTTTTTGAAAGGTTAAATACAAGCCCTGTGCGTGAGAGATTTCCCTTGAGAATACATGCATTCCCGCTGTTGAGACTTCCTCTGCTTCCAACAGTATTTTTTTTTTTTTCAAGGACAATGTATACATTTCCTGATTCACAACCATTAACAGTGTTAGAAAAGATAGGCCATCAAGCTATACATTTAGTTTTTATTACATTGTATTGCAACAATTTTCAGGGAAGTCAGAATTACCCTGCTCTGACCTACTTAAGCAATGTTTGGAGAGAAATCACAGTTCTGCCTACTGGAGCAGCTATGAGACCACCGCACAAATCAAACCAAACCACTGCTTCACTTGGCTAAAACAGCCCTTGCTGCTCGATGCCATGACGTGCCAAATCGTATCCCAGATGTATGAAAAGGAGACCGCCCACTATGTTTCCTAGCTAGCTTTGACGGGTTTTAAACAACAATGCTGGCACTGGTGTGTGTTTTTTCTAACAGATTTCAGTTTTGGATTTCTCCCCATAGCTTTACCTATTTCATTTTAAGAGCACAAATTACACCTTGTATAATCCGTTTTCTGTCAAGGAGATCACCTATGGTTATATCCTGTTGCTCTGTTGATTTCCACAACTAAGGTGATTTGCTGATTTACAACAAACCAATCACTGAAGCAAACATCTTGAAAAGATGGTAGGGAGGGATGTCACTCTGAAAACACAAAAATAGAAACTGAAGGCTGACTTATCAAACTTAGATAGTTATTGGGAAGTAATATGGTTGCCATAACAGCAATTTAGTGGGCTGCTGGTCACTGTCATTTTACCATTAAAAATAATGGCTCTTAACAATGGATTTGTGTATTATAATGGCTTCCAGTTTCCAGCATTGTTGTACTGAAGTGTCTCTTGGTAACACACAGGCTAACTTTTCACCATTAAGTTTTAATAGAAACTATAGCACATGAAACTGCTTTTTCAGTGCATTGGTCTGTTTAAAATGTCTGACATACATGATTTGTATTAGTTTGAAAAATATTTGTCCCTACATTGGTGCTGGAATGGCCTAAGTGGTGACTGGTGATTTTCAGATTTTCAATGTAACTTTGTAACAGCGTGGACTTTGTAACAATGTAATATTGTATGGACCATGAACAAATAGCCCAATATCAAAACATACTCTCCCATATGCTGTAAGAGAGAGACAGCGAGAGACAGACATAGTGAAAGAGAGGTGGGCAGTGTCCGCATGTTTGCTCTGCCCAGCCATTCTGCAGAGCTCTGAGAGCTCCTCAACTCTGCTGGCACCCTACTGACAGGATGATGCTATCTATACGATACAATCAATATGCAAAGAGAAAGATAGGAAGACAGAGGGAGGGAGAGAAAGCGAGAGAGTTAAATACAGAGAGATATCTGTATTTAACACTGCGTTTATGAATAAAACCAGCTAAATCCTTTATTTAATTCATGACATTATACTGTATTATATCAACACATTTTAATCCCCCTGACTCTAAACTCTTCCAGACTACTTTCTGTCGCATGGCTCAATCAACACTGGGACAGCATCCCAGATAAACACTTTTGTGTAAGCAGCACATTTGTGAAAGCAGCACACTTTGAAGTTCCAAAAAGGCTTACTGTAAATTGGCAAGGTCATTAAAGAACAGTGCTCGAATAACCACTGAGATATTTTTTTATGTTAACTTCAAATATCCAACTCAAATGGGCCAATGTGGTCCACAGGACCATGTAGTAACAGCTTGCTTATCCTTCCAGATCTATCAACGCTGTAAATTCAAGATTTGTTTCTGGAATATTTTTTAAACCTTTTCTACTGTTCCAGACAACTGTAAAATGGTCCCTGGTGGCATTATGATCACTCTCTCTTCCTCTCTCTCATCTCTCTTTTACTCTCTTTCTCATTTTCTATGTTTTTTAAAAGGGATTAATCCAGCTGAGTTTATACTGTTTTTAAAAATCTAAGCATTTTAAGGGGAATGCAATGTGAATCCCAAGCTATAATGTCAATGCACATGTTCCACTAACCACTGAGGGCCAGTTTTACTAAAGTAGTGGCAACGCAACTAGCCTATAGATTTTCTGTAGGATACACCCATAAAAAGGGTCTGAAACAATATGACACGCTTACACATCCAGACCACAAAACACCAAGGAATGGATATGGAGCAACGAAGGAACAATGAGAAAAAGAAAACAGAGATGCAGATCAGGAAATAGAGGTAATGGTGCAACAATGCAGTCACAAAAAGGTATCACAAAAATACATACTTCATTAGGAATAAAAAAAACAGTAGATGATGATGTAAAGAAAATACGACATGATGTTAGGTGGCGTCCAAAACAAAAAACTTTCCTACAACATAATGCGGGAAAAAGACCCTGGATATTAGAATAAGAATAGCCTTGCCTTTCTGACTGAATAAATATGATTAAACTTGTGATGGGAGCAGGCTACAGAGCGTCTGAAAGTAAAACTGTATTCACAATTCACAATTCATTATACTCTCCTGACCACATACGCACAATAAGATAATTGTTCAAATTCAGAACTGCGTTGTCAGAACTAGCTCATGACAAATTGATCAATAGAAATCCTGCTTCCTTTCATATCATTTTTATATGATATATTTTTAATGATCTGACTGTAGACACTGTCAGTATTAGCTGTCTGTAGATACAGGTATTCCTGAAAATAAAGCTGTCGTGACATGAACCGGGGTACTTTCCAACAACATTTGTGATTATTTGTTTTGCATTGCTGGGACAGCAACTAACACCTCGTAAAGTGCAATACAAAACAGGAATTGTGAAATACCTAGGCGATATACCCCCTGATTTCAAGATTTCTTAAAATTCTCACGCAAAAGAGGAGAGTCACAATTAAGGCCTGCTTTAGTAAATCAGATGGAATACTTAATAGACCTAATTTACAAAATCTCCACCCTGTTTTAGCACATTCACCCCATGTATACATATGTATGAACAGATTTGAAGGAAAGTTGCAAAGTAACGTAACCCCCGCAAATTACATCCTAATAGTGATTTTACCCCTTGCGGTTTAGTAAACCTGACATAGATATTGCGAACTTGTATCGACTGCTTTTGCATTCAAAATCTGGCCCTGAGACTTTTGAATGAATTTATGTGGATGATAATCTACTGAACCATTTTTGCAGTGAAATAATCTTTTTTTGCAGTTCAAACATTTCCACAGTGAATCATTACAATGGTGACCTCATGTAGCCACTTAGGATCTAAATGTCTCCATACAGATATTCTAAAGCATAATTCTGTATGCCCTGGATGTATCAAAGTGTATTGCAACAGTCCAGGGGACTGAGGCACCACTATGTGGGGAGTAAGAACTAACAGCTGGAATTACAGCATAGAGTGTATAAGTAATTATAATGATAATAATAATAATGGTTCCTTACAGCAGCACGTATGCAATTTAAATCACTGGTGCTGGCATATCAGGCCGCAAGGGGAACCATTCCATCCTACCTCCAGACACTCATCACACCCTACACCCCAGCTAGACCGCTCTGACTGTCCCATCCTTTGGGCAGCCGTTCCTCAGGGTCTCGCCTCTTCTCTGTCCTGACCCCCTGGTGGTGGAATGATCTTCTGCACTCGGACAGGACCGCGAAATCACTGGCCATCCTCTGCAAGAGACTAAAAGCCACCTCCACTGATTCTCTACATTAATTACTGCCATCACCACTGTTTACATGTTTAGAAATGTGAAAGAAAGAAAAAAAATAAAGCTAAGCCCCTGTGTTATATATACGATGTGCAGCTGCCAACAATTATGTCTGTTGCAGTGTGAATACACTGATCTCTTGCACTAACTATGATTAACCTTATTATGTTTAAATGCACTTTTTGTAAGTTGCTCTGGATAAGAGCATCTGCTAAATGCCGTAAATGTAATAATACTAATAATAAACTTTATTTCTAAAGCACCATTCATACGTGGATTGCAGCTCATTGCTTTACAATATAACACTCAATAAAAATAAAAAATATATAAAGTAATGTAAAAAGGGGCAATAAATAATATATATAAAATGCAAGACATTTGAAAGGCAATTAAGGAAGTAAAAGCAGGAATAAAGATGACTAAAGGCAATACAAATGTAGAAGAAGAAAAAAAGGTATAAAATTGTGAGCAGGAAATCCGGACCAAACTTGTAATTAGGAGCAAGTTTGTTTTAAGTTGCTTTTCAAAAATGTCAATTGAGCCTGCCTCTCTAATATTCTTTGGAAGAGTGCTCCACAGTTTTTGTCCATAAAAAGAGAAGCCAGTTTCTACACTCTTTTTGTGTTTTACCTTTATACACCACATATAACGTCAGCATAGTAAGACATAAGTAGACACAACACAGCACGTCGGGATGATTTAAAGTAGGCCTACCATAAGTGCAGACATTTCAATGGCCATTTAGTATGTGAAATGTCTGCACTTATGCTAGGCATTCAGTACATTAGCAATGGAGGATCTAAGGGCTCGATGTGGGATATAAAAGGATAGACAATCAGAAGTGCAGTCGCGGTTAGAAAACCCGACTGTGCCAGACCGACCCTGACCGGGAGGCCCGATCAGGGGTGGAATTTGGCTGTCCGCCCCAGGGGGAGGGGGGAAGGTGAGCCGGCACAAACTTGCCAGAAGCGCGAAGGGTGTCTCCAGAAAAGGGGGGCGAGTTCCGTCTCAGAGGAGGTGGATCATTGCTGGCCTCGGGTAATTAGCTTGACCCGGAGGATGGGCGGTGAGTTTGTGGGGGAGAGCGACTGGTATAATTGGCCACTAAATTGGGAGAAAAACGGGAAAAGATCTGAAGCAAAATAAATGTAAAAAGTCGCTAAACTTTTGAGAGCAAAATAAAAATATAATCAATTCTAAAATCACAGCAAGCCAGTGTAATGCAGTGAAGTGCACCTCAGTTGCAAGGACTCTGTTTAGATTTGAGCCTGATGGTTTCTTTAGTGTGCCATTGTGGCTCAGGTGACCAAACAGCTCCGGTGGTGTGGTGTGACTTCACAGCCCCTGTGATGACCTCAAAGCAAAAAGCCCTTGATCTTTGTTACAAAATTTGATTTCTTGGATAGCTCTGTATTTAAAATAGCATGGATCATGGCATGAATTTCATTTAAAATAGAGTAAATGTATATTTATAAATAAATCATGTAAAATTACATCTTTCAAAGCTAGTTAGCTAGTGAACCAACATTAACAGTGGTATGAACATGCACGTCCATCTAAAAACATAAAATGTGGTTCATAACATATGCAAAGCAAAGTGAGTGGGTGAATGCAAATACTGGAAAGCACATCATAGCCCGAGAAGCAGCACCACAGTGTTGGCTCCAGCTGTTTACTGTGAATCTGCTGTTCAAGGATCGCTTTACTATTCTGGCTATTGCGCTCTCCATTTCACCCAGCACAAACGTTGCCATGTCAACCGTTTCATTCTGTTTGCCTGTCTACTGAATTCCCTTTAAAAATGAGTTAAATTCAATCACATTCTATGTTTTTTTCTCCTTATTCTTTCTCCTTTTTTGCTAAGGCCAGTAAGGCGCATTGAACTCTTTATTATCTGTAGTCAAGTGCTTTGATCTGCCTGACTGACTTTGTGAGACCTGGTCAGATCAACCCAGGGGAAGCAATCTAAGTCGATGGTACTCGCATTTGAGGCATGACAATGTTTTATACCTGTTCAGCACAAAGGCTAAGAGAAGGCCCCCCACATGGACACACATCACAGGCGCTCTCCTATGGCAAAGTACTTGCGTGCAATATCACATCTTATGGTACTATGAGTCTGACCACTCGGATGTGAGATCAGTCTTTATGCTTTGCTAATAAACTAATTAGTCAGTTACTCCTTCTGGCATGTGGGTGGGGATCAATTTGGATCAAGGCAACTCAACCATGACCTATCACATACCTCTGGATAAAAGTAGCTAGAACCAATCCGATTGCAGGAAACCAATCTCAACAAACTGTAACTTACCTTTCAAGACTCTCAAGAGGAACTCCTGGATGTGTGAATAGTGGTCATATGGCATCAACTCCCTCACAATAAGTCAGTCATTCTGTGTAGCACATTGGCTATGTTCCAGGAGGGTCCTGTCTGCATGGCATTAATCCCAGCCAACCCTGTCGGAACGTGACCTTCCCAGTGTGGATAACCCAGCAGTGAGCAGCTAGGGCCCAGTTTGCATACTGTGAATGCAATCTTCATAAAAAAAGGGGGTGTGTTTCAGAATTTTACACATTTTTGTCCCAATCGGGTGCGATCAAAGTGGCCCTGTTGACCATCTGTTATGGTCAGACTGCAAAACCCAGCCAAGGCAAGCCTGAAAAATGGGGCTCAGCTGTTACCCGCCACAGTGCAGTGTCACCAGGTCTGCTTCTGCATGCCTCTAATTATCACAACACTTCATAACTTGGAGCGTTAAGCCCTCTGATCTGTTTACCTCTCCGGTTTGAAGCGCCATTTGACAGTTTATCTGTGTATTTGCACAGAGGGATTAACGTGTTGTGGAACAAGCAGTGTTTATCAACTCCAGCACAGTCTCCTCGCAGAGACGCAGTAATCCCTCAAAGAAGAGGTAGAGCGAACTATGGAAAGGCTCTGATTTGGCAACTCTCACCTCCCCCATTCCTCCTCATTCTGCGTCCCACTTCTCTCTTTTCACAAATGCTAAATGAGTAAATTAGTGTTCATTTTGAATGCATCTGAGAAAATTCTGATCATTTTCCAAGTTAATAATCCTTCTGTTGACTATCTGTTCCCCCTCTTACCTGTCTTGCTTCGGTTTCGAAGACAACGGCCTCGGCAGAGGGGCATCGGTTCCATAGCCACTGGTATAATCCGCAGCAACGCTCAGAGTGACAGAGTGTTTGCCCTTAATTTCTCCTCCTTGATGGGCATTGTGGGAATCACGCTAATTCCCTCCCCGAATTAACTGTGGATATTTTAGAGCGCCATCAAAATTCTGGGCCAGGTCACATCACAAGGATTTCCTCGTCAGCCGCGGGTGACGAGCGTCCCCTCCACGCCTGTCATTCCCGCGCGGAGCGCAGAGCTGGCGAAGGATCAATTTATCTCAGGATGTCTTCATTTGCATTCCGTTTTTAATGCTTTTTGATGTGAATGCTGAGCTGCCTGAAAGTGTGGAAAGATTGCTTGCAAAATGCAAGTGTTGGTGTAAACACAGGTAGGGGATTTTATTCCTCCTGGGTGTCACTATTGCCCTCCTTCATAGAAAAGGGACCACAGGATGTTCAGAGCTTTAAGAAATTTCCTGCCATTTTCATGGCAAATCTGCCTCCATATTATCTGATGCTGGAGATGAAAAGATCGGTGGTCAAGCTTACAGTTGACAATTTTAAATGGTACAGCTATTGGTGTCTCTATTCCTTACCCATATAAATCTGCTTGGGCTGAATGACACAGACAACTCCATCTGTCTCAATGTCTGCATTAGTATTATTGGTTAGATGAAAGTATAGGTACAAAACGGATGTACCTGTATTACTTAGTTTAGTTAGTTAAGTCATTTTTAAGGGCTACATAATGATAATAAAAAACATTTCTAATTACTTGTGCATCAAGGGAGTACACTGTGATGAAACACTATTTTTTTATTTAAGTGCATACTAATACTGTAGTGAAATTAGTGGATTTGTAGATGTGGATGTTTTTCATTAATACTGTAAAGAAATATCCATTAACACTTAATATCCTCAAAATATGTTATATTTGCATGAATCCAGACACAAACAAATTTTTTGTGATCATAAACTTCGCTATACAAGACAGGGATCAGCTCTTTGCACCAGCTGAAGGTTGAACTGCACCAATAATGTATTGTCTACTTAGGAAAGGAGGGTTTAGCACTTTGACGGATGCAATACAAATATATACCCAATTGAAACTAAAATAAGCACTTTCTGCGATGTCCTCATGTTTAATATCAATAGCCTAACAAAAAAACAAATGAACAATATCCAATTCACATTAAAAAGGCTGGAAACAGTTTGTACTGAAAATTGTCACCGGTAGAAATGCACGGTTGCAGTACGGCTATCATCCCAAGATAATGACCAAAATTGAAAGCATATAGTACTAGGGCCATATCATCATCAGGCAAGAGGAACATCTTTCTCTTTAATTTTCTTCTCAAGCACCACCTATTGCTTTCTTTATAGACTCCATTTCATCTGCTCCGCATATTACCTGATTGCATCTGTGGTGCGGTCACTGTTACACATGCAGCTGTTACAATTAGGGCCCTGCGCTTCCCGCTGTTTTATTTTAAAACCTGCAATTCAGTCCTCTGAGGAGGGTGCATCAGGACCCGCACCAAGGTCTTGATACACCCTCCTCATAAAGCCAAAACTTGTACACAATCGTTCAATTAAGGTATCTTAACGATTAGTTTAACAAGTAAGTTAACAAATCAGTTTTGTAATTTCTCATTTAATTACTACTCGTTTTGTACCTGCGCACCCATTAAATACGCTGTATTGGTCTGTTGGGCTCATTTTATCCAGCAGTATTTAATATCATCTGTTGATAGTAATAGCCAACTATGCAATGTGTTTACTACCAAAAGAAAAGTACTTGTAAACTGGTGTGTCATGCTGGGTCTGGTGTGGTCACAATAGACAAGTGGGAAGTGTAAGAGAGGACACGGACACAAGGGTTTGAGTCAACCTTTCTTGGGCAAAAGCTTTAATTACAATTACAAAAAGGGCTCATTTGCAAAAAGACAAAAACAAAATGTTGCTGGTGGAAGGGGAAAAATCTTGTCTTTAAGGATCCTCCTGCAGGAGGCATAATTATAACTGAATAACATACATAAGTGCATATGATTCCAGAATGGAGAAACATTTATGACCATTCTGTACCACCACAATCGTATAATCACTGTTGTAAAACGATTCCCATTTAAGTTTTGGATTCTCCTTTGGTGTTAATAAATCATTCATTTGCAGGCTTCATTGATGCACAGCCCCAGGCTAGGGAATGCCCATGAACAAAGCGTTGCTAATATGAAAAGGGTTTCCGAGAGCCTGAAAAAAGAATGAATTACATGGATTGAAGTATTATATTTAAAATCAAAATTTGTATTGCAAAAAATGACCAAAATGTTATCAGAAATGATTTATCCAAAACGTGAACATTTATAATGGGCCCTAATGGGGTGAATCATCATACTGCTGCCACTAGATGCAGCCTGTTTCTGCTTGTGCAGAGCAAACAAAGTAAAACACTTCCAGTAGTTCAGTGCATCACAGGTTAATAAATAAGGAGGCAGGTCTAGTGAATAGCATATATGCCTCTACCGTATGTCATGTGTTAAATTCCCTGGGCATTTCAGCTTTTGACTTGCCATTTGAAATCAAAGGTTTTTGGAACACTTTCTCTTAACAGTGCACAGGGGGGAATGTATCTGCCACTTTACAGAGAAATATTTTTGTTGCCATTTGCAATGTTTCTTACTGCAGTTTTCGAGGTTTAAAGGTCTTGCTGAAGAGGGCAGAAGCTTGCTGTCCTCCCGTTGAGCAATCACTGAAGACATTGACAGAATAACAAAATAAATAACAAAAGGACACAAAACTTCATGTCAATATTTTGCATTACTAACCATATCACACTGCTCCCAATAATGATATATTTTCATTATCATGGTGTGACAGTACAACAGTCCCCACCATGAACACTTTAACAATGACCTTCCATGTCTGCATCATCTTGTTCACCAAAACAGTTTTCATTGACAGTGCTTTAGGAATTCTGTGGATTATAGTTAACAGGCCCTTGCTGAGATCCTCCCTGATGGCTGAGAGAGTCATGTACGGTCCCCTGGAGGGATGTAAGGAGCTCCAGCACCGGTGGAGGATCATTAACACCGTGAAGCAGGTCCTGTGGAAGATGAGGAACATCAAGGTCTACCAAAAGCAATATAGTGGACCTGGTCACTCTCCGGAGGACGATCCAAAACCTCCTCCAGGGTGGCGTTCTGGCAGACTCTTTAAAGGACAAGAGAGGGGCGAGAGAGAAATGGGGGGTGAGCCACTGGAAAGAACTGGTCATAGAGCTCACCCCCCAGAGGAGGCACGCTCTGGGTGACCAAGAGCCTGAGCACTGAACCCTTTCTTTTCTTCAAAGTTATTTGATTTTGTTCTTTTCCATTATGTTTGTTTTCACAATCTTAAATGATTTCTTGTCTACCTTTTTTGTCTGCCAGCTTAGTTTGGATTTATTTTTATTTTTCCCATTTGTACCATTGTTCATGACTATTTTGAATGTATTTGGTTTATACCCCTTGTAACACCTTGCTGGGTTTTAAGTTGAGTAATGCAAACCAAGAAACAGATCAATAGTGAAATGTATGAAAAATAGATTGAATTAAAGGGGAAATATGCTCAAAACACAAAAATGAGGAAGGCAAACTGAAACGGCTTTGACATTTAAATAAACAATCAAATACAAATCAAATTCTTTAAATTAAAGAAAACGTTTCTTCCACTCTAGGGGGATAATCCCTTACCCTGAGCTTCTCCAAAACCTGGCTGGTCAAAACTTCACAGTTTTCTTTTCCACACTTCCACAACTTTTCTCCTCTTCTTTCTCTCCCCCTTCATGAGGGGAAACCTGGCCCCTTCTATTCCCTGTCGATTGGTGATGATTGGTTAATTGGTCGGAGGTGTCAGTTGTTTTGGTCCTGTGATGTAGGAGGGTGGCCAGCAGATGGCACCATTTTAACCACTCCCCCTGGCTCTGCCTGCCAGGTTGCCACACCTTCTTGTCTTTGTGAAAATGTATGGTTGGCCCTTTTGTGCATACAAATGTCCTTGTTTTTGTATTTCTTCTTTGAAAAATGTTACAAATTTTAAAATAATGTAAAAAAAATTGAATGAAAGCCAAAAGAAACAAATAAAGACAAAATTACAGTAATTGGGAAGTAATTGGGAAGCAATTTACAGACCCAGACCTACACTTGCTAATGCGCCTGACACAAGAGAGTACAGAGAGCCAAATGAGTAAAAAATAGAAAACAAAACAAAAAGCGTTTATCATTACAGCATTACATTTCTGAAAATGCGCGATTTCACAGAATGAATTGGACAACACCAAACAATCTATGTCATTTCTCTAACATATAGCATATGCCATTTAGCAGATGCTTTTATCCAAAGCAACTTACAGTAGTAAATGCATACATTTTTCAATATACGTGGTCCCAATGGAAATCAAATCCACAACCTAAGCGTTGCCAGCACCATACTCTACCTACTGAGCCACACAGAACCACTCTCTGTAACTTCTGTTCATTAACACAATTAACAGGATATGATAAGTGGAATAATATTACTAGGGGGGGCAGATCCGAGCTCTCTAACACATACCTGTGCTCAGAAAGAGCAAGAGTGTTTGTCTCCTTTTGTATTCACGAAGGCTCTCAATGTGTGCTCTGATTACCACATGGACACACGCCCGTGCCGGAGTGAGACTCAACGTTGCCTCTAGTCACGCAGATGCAGGTAGCCCATCTCTACTGGGACACAGTATCAACTGTGCCCTGGCCCCCAACCACACCACTTTCTCAAAGGCAGATTGTTCAAGTGTTTTCACAATGAATATTTCGCCAAAGACTATATCTACCATTCTGGCTCTGAAAAACAACAAATTCTATAGTTATGTCCCATTTAAACCCTTATACTCTGTAATGGGATCAATTATAAAGCTTAGCCAATCAGTTCAGTGACAGGTTGACACATCATGTAGTTAACAGTTGACATTGTAGCACCTGGCCAATGTTGTAATGATGCAGGGTTGCAGAGTGGGAGAGCAGAGTTTGGTTCCCATGCCTGTGAAGTGGGCTCTTCACCCGCTTGAAGACTCCCACACAGCACATCAGTGTTAGCGGTGGGAAGTGCCCTTGTGGTGAGTCAGGAGCTTGGGGATGGGAGGGAAGTCAGGCACGTCAAAATGGCACGTCAGGGAGAGTGACCTTTTGTAGCGGGACATTCCGCTTTGACCAAGGGCCCAGCCCTTTTCCGATTTTTGTCACGTGGCTTGCAATGTGGAGTGGAACACAAGGTCCAGTTCCCATATCCTTGAAAAACGTTTTACTTAAGTTCGCTGAGTAACAGCATTGTGGCAAGTTTCATGGAGACACAAAGCTATGCTCAGTCTCACAGCCAAATGTTGCGTGCCAACAATATCAACAGAATCAGCAGAATCAGCTGTTCAGAAGCATGATTCAGTTATCTTTGAGTTGCAAAAATGTCCAGGGAAGATCAAAGAAGCACCTGTTTTTCAAGTGATTTGCAATGTGTTTGCTTTATTAGATTTTTTTCCTATTTATGAATGCTGGCTGCAATTAATGGTATAATTCTCAATATGCCATTACCTTCCCCTAGCCCTTCTGATTATTCATCTATTGATTTTGCTTTTGATCATGTGCCACCCAATTCTTTAGCTGGAAGAGGGGAGTGAGGGTGCTCAGGGAGCATGTTTGAGATTCATTCAGTTGACAGACCTACGTGAACAGAAGATGACTTTGGTTCTTATCTACAGAAGCTATATTTTAGGTGCCTATCCGTTGTTTTGTTGATTAACAAGGTTTCATTTTTAACAATTAAAAGATTAGCTAAGGGTTGGAGCACCCCTTAAGGACAGCATGGCTAGCCCCTTATCACAAGGGAGCGGTTGCTGTCTTACATTTATAAACGATTGTTTACCTCCATAAAATCGAACATTTATTTTCTTTATTTGTTAACGGATTTTTTATTCTCTCTCTTTTTGTGTTTTGAGCAGTCGATGGTACCTGCTTCCCATTCATTTGTGCATATTGCCATCTAGTGGATATTCTAACCATTGCAATTGCTGAAACATAATAACCCACCTGCCACTAGGTAGTGCTGATGTACTCTGAGCTCCCTTGTGTTTGTCTCTCTTTGCAGAGACAAATGGATGGATTTTAATGAAATGTGGTGAAATCATTCATTATGGGACCAGAAATAAATAATTAGATTTTTAATACCTAGAACTGTGGCAAAGGCTAGTAACTTATGAATGTATTCAATTTAAGAATACCAGTTAATAGGTCACATTTATTGATATGCAGAACTGTCAAAATACTACTAACAATACTACTGTCACTGTTTGGTAGAGTGGAGAGCACATCATTGTTCTTTTTAATCTTGTGTCTGTTTGCCTGTCTGAGAACAATATTACTGAAAATGTCATGGATTGGACTGGGTGGCAAGAAAGATATGTGCCAGCATTTGAACAGTGCTACATATTGTACATGAGCTATTTAAACAACCAGAAAGAGGGGGTTGCATATGGTATCATACATATAATGCATCAAATACCATACAAATATTCGGCATGTTTTCTTTGTGTATTTCTTTTCCTATTTTTCCCCCCACAATTTGGAACTGTCAATGAACCACATCATCCTTTGCCACCTGCACCCATACAAGGAGCACTGCAGCTGGCAGCGTGCATTCCTTCAAAGTAGGTGACTATTTTACACCTTACAAGATGCACAGTACTAAACCAGAGTTAGGGTGATTTGAGAGGCATCTAAGAGCCACTGGAAGATTGTGGGAGCGAGCAACCCAATGCACTGTTCACTTGACGAATGCTGGCTAACTTATTACATCCTGTTCCTTCGGACAGATTTCCTTGTAATAAAAACAAATAATAATATATTTTTTTAATTAATAAAAAAATCTATTAACTATTTTCTCATGTTTTTATCATCTTAAACATTCTTAACAGTGACTGTTGAAGTATCGTCCTAAAGTATCTGTAAATAGCTTGCTATGTTTTAAGCATATTCAAACAAACTACAAGCACACAATAAAAAAGTTATTTCGTAAAATTCTATTGTCTATGGTTTCATTCATAACACTGCATAAAGAAACATCAGCCTTGGTTATTGGGAACACATTTATTGGGTATCATTACAGACATTGGGCTTTGTTCAATCAATTCGTTAGAATGAGCGACATGCCTTTGAGATGTTCGGAAATTTACCCCAACATTAATTCAACATATTGTCAAAAGAGTAGTCATTTTGATATTTGAAACCATTTTCTCAGATGCTCGTGACTGAAATATGACTTCTTCCACAGTAGTGTAACGATCATGTGGCTGGACAAAGTTTGCCCTGAATACAGCCTGGCTTACTCGTTAATTTCTAACTGCCAGTAGTATGGCATCTTTTGCTGTCATTAAAAGTTTGAAAACAATCAAAACAGATTATCCGATGTGATTATCCAAAACCAGGTTTGCCTACACCATCATATAAGCAATTTAGCAGCTAAAAAACACATTTGTACTGTGTCTTGTTTTATTTTCCGTTTGAAGCAATAATCCTTACAAATGCTATTAGTACACATATTATTCAAATCAAATCAAATCATGACCACGTGTGTCAGACAAACATATGAACAAAAAAATAATTAACAGAAAGCTCGTTCCTGAACAAAACAAGAAATGCTAATAAATGATAGCTTATTTCATTAAGGGGGAAAACACCAGCCTTCTTAAAACCCAAGTCTCACACCAGAACACCACATTGAGAGAACCTACAATTCAGCAGTCTTTCTTAAAAAAAAAAAACTTTTCAAAGGTTACAAACGAACCTGTTTTCAGAAAATCCCAGAAACACTTGTATCTGTGATCTCTGGTGGTAAACATTCAGAATTGTGATATGCTGCGCAAATAATTATTTCCCAAAGAGTTGTTGAAATGTATTTCAAGGATGGATTAGTGAACACATTTATATCCCACATATCACATAACAAAGATTATGTGTTTCTCTAAAATAAAACTCACAGTGATATGTCTGGCTAGCTATTACATTACATTACATTACAGGCATTTGGCAGACGCTCTTATCCAGAGCGACGTACAACAAAGTGTTAACCGTAGTACACCGTAGTTAACCGGTACACATGTGTAGCCAATGAGTTAGCCTTATGGGAATAATTTGTTCTGTTTGAACTGGATTTGTTTATGGCCAGCCCTTGTATGATGTGTTTCATGTACAATTATAGAAAATACACCATTTCTTTTTTCAAATCTAAAGTCTTTTTTTTTTTTTTTTCAAGTAAATATTGATGGCCAAAATTTGTAACATGATCTGTTTGGTGAGACTTGGATTATAAATAAGAGGGATGGGGGAGGAGTCACAAATTACCTTGTTTAATGAGTGGAGAACCATTATCAGTAACATTAGTGATTGCAGTAACCCGCTTCTTCCTGAGGTGTGATATGCTCTCCTCTAATTAGTAGGATAAATTGTTACCGGTCAATGAAACGGTACCCAAACAAGAGCTTAAATATGTTTTTTTTGTCTTGCCAATAATTTACCTTAGTTGGCTCAAAAGTTGCATTTCTTGACAAGTGTCCCTTATGCAAGAAATACAAAGTAGCCTACAGCAGTTCCATTTGTACTAATCGTTGCACAAGAGGACCAATGCGTGGAGCATAAAAAACATACACAAACTCAGCTTTACGAGTAACCAAGTTTTAAAGGCTCAGTGACCTCATTATCGCGACATTGTCTTTGAGAGATGTAAAAATCATGTCCATTTAAAGCTGTGATACAAATCAGACTTAAAGGCCCTGGCCCTAACAACTGTGTGTCTATCTATCACTTGTCATCTATCACCTATCTCTGCACATTTTCCTCATAAGTATCCGAACATTTATTCCACATAAACATAAAATCTAAATGATCTACTCAACACAGCTGAAGCACACACTCGATCTAACCGCAATGCAATTTGGCTGTTTTTTAGTTATTGCACAGACAGTATTTCCTTGACCACCACAGACTTGAGGGTGTTTTATACCATCAATTTTCAAGACAAGGGACAAAGTGTACTGTGATCTGACTGAGTAAAGACCTGAGGCTCAGAATCACTGAGTCCACCTTTCCCTGAATGTATATTTAAAATCGTACATTGACACCTGGAGCCAGTGTAATATTTGAAATTCAGCATAAAATGACTGACTATTAGAAAAAACTCGAACAATATTTCGTTTGCAGGTGGTTGTGATTTCATTAGCATTCATTAGACTATGACTCCATACACAGGTACCCAGTCTAGCACAATCAAGTACTTTCTCTTCACCGATTTCAACACCCAGGCCCACGTCTGTTTGCCCATTTCATGTCTGTAATCAATTGTAATTGCATTTAATCTAAAAATCAAGGGACCTATCTTTCTGTATCTCTCTCTCTTTATGTGATTCAATCCATCAAATGTCCAGAAATATCAGAGAAAAGGAAAAGCGAAACACCTGTCAATCATAAATTCTTAAACATTAAGAACTGTCCAAAATGGGGGAGCCTTCGCATGTATTTACGAATAAGTGATGGGTATAAAACCAATAATCATAGCTCTAATAATGATATATATGAAAAGTAATCAGACACCAGTCTCAGTCTGCTCTCAACTGGAACACGTGCACCGACAACATTGTGTTACTTGTATATAAGCCCACAGACACATAATCGGAAGTAAAAGCAAAGCATCCACCACTCCAAGTATATTGAAGTGGAATACTCCTTTTAGTGTCAGTATCAATCTGAGGTTAGCTTTGTGCATGTTTATGGGTTTGTGTGTGTGTGTGTGTGTGTGTGTGTGTGTGTGTGTGTGTGTGTGATTTTGTGTGTTTGAGGCCACTGGTTCTGTCAGGACAGCCTTGACCTAGAGCTTAAGGTGAGCTCTAGCTCTGGGAGAAGTACTCCAGAACAATCCGCAGGTGACCTAGCCGGTCCTTCAGGGATGTCAGGGACAGGACGGTGGTCTGGTAGGCCGGATCCAGCTGCAGCACTGACAGCAGCCACCAGCACCATGCAGGCCCATTAGAGGATGCCTGTATCAAAGCCAAGGATAGACAAGAAATTAACAATTGCACACAAGAAATTACATTTTATTGTGTTTTCAGGTGCTATTTTTAACATTTTCTTCTTAATGTTTTTAATGTACCATGTTTTATTGCGCAATCCTTTCAATTGCCCCGAAGGCAATGTTCCATCAAAATGTTATGGATAATATATTTTTTTATTTGAATTTGAATTTGAAGAGAGATATTTAAGGCAGAAAAATCTGTAGAGAGAGGGACACAAAAAGAAATAGAGAAAGAGACAGAATGGATGTGTTTTGAGTATCAAATTCATTTCCATTGATGTTCTGTGTGGACTTGTTCCAGAAGGTTTGTTAGAAACATTAATGTAGTCAGTTTTCGGGTCTCACCTGGATGTTGTCCTCCTTGTCGGGCATGGTGCCGTACTGTCTGCTGATCTGGTCCTGGATGCGGGGATTTAGACGGAAGTACCACTCCCGCGCCTGCTGGTACACGCTGTCATGGAGAAGCTTGAGCAACTCAAGCTCTGCCTCCTCCACCTTTGCAGGTGCAAACGCATAAAACACACAGGCACACAGGGCATAAACAAACTAAACAGCACCGTACTGTCAATCGACACCGAATTTGAGATCTTTAACACACATCAACGCTTCCTTTCTCTGTAACACATGTCCCTACATATGCACACACACATGCACACGCAGAGTCACAGCCAAATCACTGGCTGGTGAAGTGGGCTCTTTACAGGGGCAAGAAAGTGCAACGGTCACACACACCATTTTTTAAAGGATACGCCACTGAAAGGCAAAATAGCATATGCTTTCCCAGACTTTTAAACGAGTTGATGTTATTATCCCTTATCACTCTTTGAGTCCCAGATGTAACACAGTAGTCCTCAATTAAAAAACATCCACAGTGTGATGTGAGAGATCACAAGAGTAAGAACTTAAGTGCTTCTACACAGGTGTGGTTAGTTAAGCAATTAGCATTCAATTGTGCTTAGGGACATGTATAAAAATGCTGGGCAGACCCAGTTGCCCATTATTTTGACTACCATGGCTAGAAGAAGAGATCTTAGTGACTCTAAAAGAGGGTGGATTGTTGGGGCACGTTTGGCAGGAGCTTCAGAGATGAAGACTTGCTGATGTTTCACAAGGAACAGTGGCATGGAAGTGTGAAGGAAAGACATCACATATGAGCACATGCGCTTCAACCGGGGTATCCGTGCATTGTGTTGAGTTGAAAGGCAAAACAGACTAGCAACTCAGTTGGCTGCAAGTATCAATCTGGGGTGTGAGCAGGCTGTTTATCAAGAATAGTCCATCAAGAACTTCACAGAGAAGGATACTATGGTTCGGTTGCAGTGCATAGGCCCCTTATCACACATAAAAATGCACATTTGCAAGTAAACTGGTGCAAAGAACACAGGCAGTCGTCTACTGAGCAGTGGAAAGAAGTCATGGTCAGATGAGTCATCTGTTCTTCACCCAGTTCTCAACAAGTGGAGGGGTGCATGCGTAGCGCACGGCAAAAGAAACCTACAGGCCCGAGTGCTTGTTTCCCATGGTAAAGGGTTCTGGTGGCTCTGTTGTAGGTGCGTCTCAATCGCCAGATCTCAACCCAATTGAACACTTATGGGAGATTCTGGAGTGGCACCCGAGACAGCATTTTCCACCACCATCAACAATACCATATGATGAAATGTATTGTGGAATGGTGTTCCATCGCTCCATTAGTGTTTCAGACACTTGTAGAATCTATGCCAAGGCACATTGAAGCTGTTCTGGCAGCACATGGTGGCCCAATGCCCTATTAAGACACTTTATGTTGGTGCAGTTTTGGCAGTTACCTGTATTTATGTACAATTATGCAACAAGATATTGTACTGCAACAGATTGCAAATAAGCACCTGAATGTGGAGATGCTGGCAGTCAATTCAGTGAAAATTCTCCCTAAAGTTCCTGTACTCATTGCAATTTCTCCTTCTTTCATACACTAATTAAGATCAATTAAAAACAATTTCCATCATGCCACTGATATTTATAATCAGAAGGTGGATTAATATCCTTACCCAGTAATCAAAAATGTAATGTGCAGTTTATGTGTTTATCATATCAGAGTGCCCCAATCAGAAGGGAGAATTAATAATCGCTAGCATTTGGGACTTCTGTCTGCAAAAATCAACATTTGGGCAACAATCTGGCTTCTTCTTGCTCTGAAGAGTTTGCAGCACTTGCCAGAACCTTTGGTATTGGAAAGAATTAGCCAAGAAATATTGTCTCTTACATTCATTCCAGTGATCTTAAAAGTGCAGGGATTACACAAAAATGTGTACAAATTCTAAGAACACAATATGGACAATTTCAATAGACGGATGACAAAGATGAATGCAAATGTACATGAGGAGGATGTTAATTATAAGGCTGCAGTCTGCCAAGACAGTAAATTAAATAAATACAAGAAACACAAGTCATGAATACATTACAGCCTGCAAAGTTAATGAATTCTAAAGAGCAATGCTGAATGCTCTTAAGATTCATCCCTTAGTGCCATTGTGTTTATTTCATTATGCTTCTCCCTCGCAAACTTGCTCCCCTCACAAATGTGCTGAATTTAGATGGACAAGGGGGAGGTGTTTTACATCATTTGACTTAAGACAGCTGTTTTGGTACCAGACTGTCAGGGGTGACTGCCTGTCATATGACCTACGTTATCAAATAGAATTCCACTAAGAGCTCATTTACATACGACATGCAAAAATAAATATATATATATATATTTTTAGCATTTATCAAGTAGGTTTCCTGATCTCAGGTCAGAACACGATCCAACTTCTCAAATGGCATTTGGCATTTGCCTCCCTTCCACAGATCTATGGGCATACAAAATGTGCCATATCATGTCAGGGCCCTTTTTGAGATCGGATTGGTCAGACCATGTCCTTTTTGAGATCGGGAGAGACCATGACGCTCCCGAGGGGCAACCCGGCCCTAAACCCCGAAATTGTATGGAAAAATGCAAATCATAAAACATTAAATAACAAACAAAAGGACATAACATGGATGTCTGCTCATGACTGTCTCCCCACCAGGCCATTCATGTTTAGATGGCACTTAGCCCTGACCAAGAACTGCCCCCACAGATGCACTGACTCGGAACATGTACACCATCTGTTCTGGGAGTGCTCTGGGGCCTTGTTGTGTCCTCTGTCTCCCAGAACAGGCTCCTGCCGAGATCCTCCCTGACAATTGAGAGGGTCCTGTATGGCCCCCATGAGGGATGTAGGACCCCGGAGCTGCAGCGCCAGTGGAGGATCATTAACATCGTTAAGCAGGTCCTGTGGGAGGCAAGGAACATCAAGGTCTACCAAGAACAAACAGTGGACCTGTTCACTCTCCGGAGGAGATTTCAAAACCTCCTCCAGGACAGCGTTTTGGTGGACTTTTTGAAGGACAAGGAGAGAGGGGCAGCCACTGGAAAGAAATCACCAGAGGAGGTGCGCTCTGGGCCAACCCCAAA
This sequence comes from Aldrovandia affinis, assembly GCA_029706075.1. Lineage (NCBI taxonomy): Eukaryota > Metazoa > Chordata > Actinopteri > Notacanthiformes > Halosauridae > Aldrovandia > Aldrovandia affinis. The sequence continues at coordinate 4,305,916 of JAINUG010000045.1, read as the reverse complement.
GCACAAACTCCTTTTGGTTTTTTTGTTTTGAGAACTCATCCAGTCCTGTCTTTTGATAGCTGTATAGTCTACCAGAGGAGGTGCGCTCTGGGCAAAAGAAACACTGGGAGCCCCAAGCACAAACTCCTTTTGTTTTTTTGTTTTGATTTAAGATTATATGACTGAAAGAGCCGCAACATCCAGTCCTGTCTTTTGATAGTTGTATAGCTTAGTCTGTTATGTTGTTCCCCTGTTTCTGTGAAATGTATGAACCTATTGTTACCCAAATATAGTTTTTTCTCCTTTTAGTTGGAATGTCAACTTTTAATGTAAAGAATTTTAAATACAAAAATACTTTTTTTTTAAACAATAAAATAACATTCATTAAATTATGCAATAGCAGAGAAAAACATTTAAAGTAAGTGTGTATTTATACCAATACAGGTTTTATGTCATCTGAGATCATGAAATATTGTGGAGTTAGTGGAGATCACAGAGATTAACACAACTTGTATGTTGAGTAGATTCCCTGACAGCCCAAACTATTTTACATTTACTAAGGTAAGCAAAAAGACTAAAAAATACCAATAGGAAGCTAGAAAAACTAGTTATGTGTGAAGAGAGTCATAGAATCATATCACCTGTGCCATAAAGCTACAGTAACTAATGCATTTGTAATAACAGGGATGTTTTATTTGGCATGTTACTGTATGAATGCTTCTGACTACTTAAGACTGGTGATTTTCCATATTTATAAAACACTTAGGTCAGAAAAACAATCCAGCTTATCAAATGGCTTTTGGCTAAGCTAATTTACCTATGACACGCCCCCTTTCATGCATAATGTTTCCCCACTCTGATCAAGAATGATGTTTGTTAAATGGGAACTTCAATGGAGCGATCAGGTAGGTTAAATGGAATTTTTGCTCTTTTAGTATTTCTCAAGAAGGTTTCCTGATAAATAGGAAGCCCCCTAACATGGTCAAAAATAAGAAAAGAACACTAGTTAAATTACTATGGCAGACAAAAACTAAACTAAGTGTATTTATTTTCCACATACTTTGTTACCTGTGCACAAAGTTCTTTTTTGCTTTAAAAAAAATTATATTCTTTGCCCAAAACCCAAATGTGTTATTGTTATGTGATTGTAATTAATGTCTCATGTATTGTTTTTGCCGCTGTCCTTGTATAATATGTTGTTGGTCCTACTTAAGACCAGTGATTTGCCATCTTTATGAAACGCTTACAGTAGGTCAGAAACACGATCCAGCATATCAAATGGCATTTGGCTAAGCTAATTTACCTATGACACGCCCCCTTTCATGCATAATGTTTCCCCACTCTGACCAAAAAAAAAAAAAAAAAAAAAAATGGTGTGTGTTAAATGGGAACTTCATGCAAGCTGTTATGTATCTCAAATGGAATTTTTGCTTTTTAGTATTTCTCAAGAAGGTTTTCTGATAAACAGGAAGCCCCCTACTATGGTCAAAAATAAGTAAATAATATTCATTAAATTATACAATATCTGAGAAAAACATTTAAAGTATTTACACCAATACAGGTTTTATGTCATCTGAATTCATTAAATATTGTCATTGGCGAAGATGACAGAGATTAACATGACTTGTATGTTGACTAGATTTGCTGACATCCCAATCTATTTTACATTTACTAAAGTAAGCAAAAAGACTACAAAAAACCAGCAAAACTAGTTATGTGTGAAGAGAGTCATAGAATCATATCACCTGTGCCATAAAGCTACAGTAGCTAATGCATTTGTAATAACAGGGATTTTTTATTTGGCATGTTACTGTATGAATGCTTCTGACTACTTAAGACTGGTGATTTGCCATCTTTATGAAACGCTTAGGTCAGAAAAACAATCCAGCTTATCAAATGGCATTTGGCTAAGCTAATTTACCTATGACACGCCCCCTTTCATGCATAATGTTTCCCCACTCTGATCAAGAATGATGTGTGTGAAATGGGAACTTCATGCACGCTATTATACAGCTCAAATGGAATTTTTGCTTTTTAGTATTTCTCAAGAAGGTTTTCTGATAAACAGGAAGCCCCCTACCATGGTCCAAAAAACAGAAAACAATATTTGCTCAATTATGATAACAGAAAAAACTAAACTAAGTGTATTTATCTTCCACAGGCTTTATTTCCTTAGAGTTTTGTGTCATGTTTGTTCAACTTATGGATGAAAGCAACACTTGTCGTCAATGTTCTTTTGTGGTAATTTAGATTGTAAGACTTTGTGCTCAACAGGATTAACAAATGGGGTTTTTTCTCCCAAGCCATAACATAATAACACAGTTCGTTTTAATAGACCAATGAACATTTGTCTATGTTTTGAATTTTGTCTCATCCTAAAGGTGGGCACTCACACTCTGCTACAAGTCTAAGGTAGCTGTATGTATGTATGTATTTGTAATTCCATAATAGTGGATCATGATACATTTTCCAAGAAAGATGATGTCCTGGATAAGAAAGCTACTGTTTTCCCACCTATATGAGTGTAACCCCTGTATAATTGTTATATATTTAAACATATGTAGTTTGAGCTGGTAAGAAAGCTGAAAGTTAATCAACCGTGTGAAAAATCATGGGAAATAACCTTAACTTGCTCTTAGAATTACAATACATTTTGAAAACATAGATGGGATATATTTCCACAGAATGTGATGTAGCAGAATAAGAAAGTTATGAGTTTGTATACATTATTTCCACTTGTATTCCACCACTGTTTTATAAGTGTATATAGGCTATTTTGTGCTGATAAGAAAATAGAGGGTTGTTAAGCCTTTTAACAAATAGCGATACCTTTAACTAAGTATTACAATATAAGCCAGTGTTTTTCCCCCTATATTGATTCAAATTACTTAACTTTTCAAAGGGAGTGAATATGTGTACAGGGATGTTTATTTAACATGTTATGAATGCTTCTGGCTACTGAGAACAGGTAATTTGATTTGCCATCTTTATGAAAGGCTTAGGTCAGGAACATGATCCAGCTTATCAAATGGCATTTGGCTAAGCTAATTTACCTATGACACGCCCCCTTTCATGCATCATGTCTCCCCACTCTGATCAAGAATGATGTGTGAAATGGGAACTTCAATGGAGTGATCAGGTAGGTCAAATGGAATTTTTGCTCTTTTAGTATTTCTCAAGAAGGTTTCCTGATAAATAGGAAGCCCCCTAACATGGTCAAAAATAAGAAAAGAACACTAGTTAAATTACTATGGCAGAAAAAAACTGAACTAAGTGTATTTATTTTCCACATACTTTGTTGTCTGTGCACAAAGTTCTTTTTTGCTTTAAAAAAAATGATATCCTTTGCCCAAAACCCAAATGTGTTATTGTTATGTGATTGTAATTGATGTCTCATGTATTGTTTTTGCCCCTGTCCTTGTATAATATGTTGTTGGTCCTACTTAAGACCAGTGATTTGTCATCTTTATGAAACGCTTACAGTAGGTCAGAAACACGATCCAGCTTATCAAATGGCATTTGGCTAAGCTAATTTACCTATGACACGCCCCCTTTCATGCATAATGTTTTCCCACTCCGACCAAAAATGGTGTGTGTTAAATGGGAACTTCATGCAAGCTGTTATGTATCTCAAATGGAATTTTTGCTCTTTAGTATTTCTCAAGAAGGTTTTCTGATAAACAGGAAGCCCCCTGCCATGGTCAAAAATAAGAAAATAATATTCATTAAATTATACAATATCTGAGAAAAACATTTAAAGTGTGTATTTATACCAATACAGGTTTTATGTCATCTGAGTTCATTAAATATTGTCATTGGTGAAGATGACAGAGACTAACATGACTTGTATGTTGATTAGATTTGCTGACATCCCAATCTATTTTACATTTACTAAAGTAAGCAAAAAGACTACAAAATACCAATAGGAAACCAGCAAAACTAGTTATGTGTGAAGAGAGTCATAGAATCATATCACCTGTGCCATAAAGCTACAGTAGCTAATGCATTTGTAATAACAGGGATTTTTATTTGGCATGTTACTGTATGAATGCTTCTGACTACTTAAGACCAGTGATTTGCCATCTTTATGAAATGCTTAGGTCAGAAAAACAATCCAGCTAATCAAATGGCATTTGGCTAAGCTAATTTACCTATGACACGCCCCCTTTCATGCATAATGTCTCCCCACTCTGATCAAGAATGATGTGTGTGAAATGGGAACTTCAATGGAGCGATCAGGTAGGTTAAATGGAATTTTTGCTCTTTTAGTATTTCTCAAGAAGGTTTCCTGATAAATAGGAAGCCCCCTAACATGGTCAAAAATAAGAAAAGAACACTAGTTAAATTACTATGGCAGACAAAAACTAAACTAAGTGTATTTATTTTCCACATACTTTGTTACCTGTGCACAAAGTTCTTTTTTGCTTTAAAAAAAATTATATTGTTTACCCAAAACCCAAATGTGTTATTGTTATGTGATTGTAATTAATGTCTCATGTATTGTTTTTGCCCCTGTCCTTGTATAATATGTTGTTGGCCCTACTTAAGACCAGTGATTTGCCATCTTTATGAAACGCTTACAGTAGGTCAGAAACACGATCCAGCTTATCAAATGGCATTTGGCTAAGCTAATTTACCTATGACACGCCCCCTTTCATGCATAATGTTTCCCCACTCCGACCAAAAATGGTGTGTGTTAAATGGGAACGTCATGCAAGCTGTTATGTATCTCAAATGGAATTTTTGCTTTTTAGTATTTCTCAAGAAGGTTTTCTGATAAACAGGAAGCCCCCTGCCATGGTCAAAAATAAGAAAATAATATTCATTAAATTATACAATATCTGAGAAAAACATTTAAAGTGTGTATTTACACCAATACAGGTTTTATGTCATCTGAGTTCATTAAATATTGTCATTGGTGAAGATGACAGAGACTAACATGACTTGTATGTTGATTAGATTTGCTGACATCCCAATCTATTTTACATTTACTAAGGTAAGCAAAAAGACTACAACATACCCAAAGGAAACCAGCAAAACTAGTTATGTGTGAAGAGAGTCATAGAATCATATCACCTGTGCCATAAAGCTACAGTAGCTAATGCATTTGTAATAACAGGGATTTTTTATTTGGCATGTTACTGTATGAATGCTTCTGACTACTTAAGACCAGTGATTTGCCATCTTTATGAAATGCTTAGGTCAGAAAAACAATCCACCTTATCAAATGGCATTTGGCTAAGCTAATTTACCTATGACACGCCCCCTTTCATGCATAATGTTTCCCCACTCTGATCAAGAATGATGTGTGTTAAATGGGAACTTCAATGGAGCGATCAGGTAGGTTAAATGGAATTTTTGCTCTTTTAGTATTTCTCAAGAAGGTTTCCTGATAAATAGGAAGCCCCCTAACATGGTCAAAAATAAGAAAATAACACTGGTTAAATTACTATGGCAGAAAAAATATTATATTCTTTGCCCAAAACCCAAATGTGTAATTGTTATGTGATTGTAATTAATGTCCTATGTATTGTTATTGCCCCTGTCCTTATATAATATATTGTTGGCCCTTCTGTATACCTGAATGTCCTTTTTGTTTCCTTTGGTTGGAAAATGTCAACTTTCAAAAGAATACAATTTAAAATACATTTAAAAATAAAATAAAGACAATTTCCTGATAAACAGGAAGCCCCCTACATTGGTCAAAAAATAAGGAAAAACACATTGCTTAAATTATATCGTAAATGATACAAATGCTATATAACTAAATGTGTACTTATGTTCCCCAGGATTTATCATCTTAAAAGATGACCATTTGTTAAAATGACAGATATCAACACTGCTTGAACATTTACATCGTGTAAGTCACTCTGGAGAAGAGCGTCTGCTAAATGCTTAAGATGTAAATGTAAAAATGACTACATTTAATGGTTTATGGTGCTTCCATCAACGTCACAGGGAAATCTTACTTGTAAGATGATAATAATAATAATAATAATAATAGCTTGGACCCCTAATAAAGAAAAAACCTGAATATATATCCAAACTTCAATCATTCAAGGTTAAACATCTTAACATAATATATTATATATATTATTTATTATCTGGGCAATTTCTATTACCAAAAATGTAAGGCTTCTGCTGTACTCTCTGAAAACCACAAGGACAGGGCTTACCTTCTGATCTTCCAGATATTCAATGTCTGCGGTGTGGTAACCATCCCTCTGGCTTCTCTTGAGCACCCTGAATCGACTGCCCCCGACCGCATCCACAAAGGAACGTCCATCTGGCAGGAGGTCTAGCCCCAAGATCTCCAGCATGCAGCCGTAATCTGCGAACCTGCGACGTAAAGTGCACGAATAAGCCATGTTTTACACCTCAGACACAAATCCCTTTATGTTTATACATGACCGTCAATGGAATTAAATTGCTATAGACAGAGGCTCCTCACGCTTTGCCTGGCTCATAGGTGCACATGCCAAACTTCTTGGTGCCCGTCTCCATGCAGCGGCGCATCATCAGGCGGTAGCGTGGCTCAAAAATGTGCAGCGGGCACGAGATGCCAGGGTATGCCACGGTGCACACAAAGATGGGTATGTCCTTAGTCAGACTGCGGGATAGAGAGACCAAAAGGTAACCAGGTGGAGAGCATACACAGGGAACACTTCATACATTATTACCATTCATCATCTTGTCATTGGGGGTGTTACTATCCCACTCTTGAGGGCAGTTGCTTGGATAAACCATTGGGCTGAACCAGCCCTTTGGGGAGTGGTAATAATTATGCAAAGAAATGAGAAACATCACCATGGCCAGAGTCTCCGAATGTTCCGTTTCAGTGGGGTCTTGAGAATGCCCCCAAATACTTTAATTTAGCCCAAAATGATCATTTTTACACTTTTTTGTGGATTCTGGGATTAGAATTTATGTGAACAACTACTATGCATGCTATGCCTATCAGTTTTCAACTAAAAAACTTGCCTTCCATAAAAGTTGCTTTTTAAAGGAATTAGAATTGACTATTTAACTGTAATCAAGTTTCACAATTAACACATGCATCACACACACACACACACACAAACAAATACACACAGACTTCTTTATGTAAGTGATTTCCATGACAACCCATTACAACTACAGTATTATTCTCACCGTATTTAGTTGCTCTTATGTCACTAAGCTACTCTTACAAGTACACTCATGAGAGACAAGTTGATGCAATATTTTCATAAGAATACTCCCAGAATCATTTTTAACAAGTCGTAAGGTCTATGAGTGGATCCCAGCTGCTGGTGACCATGCCAATGGACACTTACGGTCTACGAGAGGAGCCTGGCGGTTGGTTACTATGTCAATGGACACGTACTTGGAGAGCTCGGTGATCTCAGCCTCATGCAGCTGTTTCCTCTCCTTCAGCTGCTGGGGGAACAGGTGGGTCATGGCCTCTTGCAACAGCACCGTCAGGTTGTACTTCCTGTTCTTGAGGTACTGGTGAGATGGAAGAGATGGAGCCATGAGGACAGGGGTTAGCTGAGAAAGATGAAGGAGAAAAAGGCTGCCAAAACTCACCTCGTGTAGCGGCTGTTTGCAGAGCGGACAGCGGAGGTTGTGGTCAAGACTCCTCTCGATACAGTTTTTACAGAAGGTGTGGCCACACGGTGTGGTGACTGGCTCAAAAAACAGCCTGACATGAAAATGGACATAAATGTACAATATTTATCATGGTTGCTATAGCAATGTCCATTCTGGTATGCATTCACATATGGCATACACCACCATTGGAATTCTATCTGCACAACTTTTGAACAAGTGCAGTTCAGACCACAGTGACTGAATACAGTACAGTTGTAATCAGGAATGTCAAGACAGAAAGCTTAACTAACAACAAAAACAGAGCACCCGCACAGAACTTTTAATGAGGCAGTGAAAACACACAGTGGCACTACCGTAGTTCTGTGACCACAGTGCCTCATACAGATTTTTACCAACCTTATACACAGCGGGCACTCAAAATCTGAAACCGTGAGCAGGTTGAGGGATATCTCTCTGCCTTGACCACCTCTTCCTGAGGGACCAAAAATAAAGACAGAAGACAGACCCTGTTAGCGTCCTAAAAATTAACTTCCTAAAAATAATCATGAATGTAAAACAGGATACTGTATACGTAAGTGTATGAAACCAGGTGTGTGTCAGACTCTGCTAAATCCCTGTGACACTGAAAACCCCAAATAGTAAATAGATTTTATTGCTGTAATAGATTTTATTGCTGTCAACTAAATTTCTCTGAAAATGATTCCAACAAGAGCTATTGTTATTTATGGTCCTTCGTGCATATTTAATCTTGGTTTGACCAGCTCCATTCACTTGACCGTGAGCCGTTCACATATCCTTTGCAGTCATCATTGCAGTTACTGCTATGTTTGTCATTCTCCGTGAAAACTGGGTTTTAGAGGGTGAGTGTGTATGAATGAGTGTGAGCTTCCTGCACATTTCCGCACCCCTTGGCTGCCGTTCCTCCTTCCTCATCATTAGCTCCTCGTCTTCCTCGCCATTGGGGAGGAAGGATACGGCCTGGCACAGACTGAGGCAGCACTCTGCACTGGTGGCGTGCTTCATCTCGCATGAGCTCTAATGTGGAGAGGAAGGGGGGCAGTCAGAGAGGGGGCCCACAGCTCGCACAATCGAACATGGAACAAAAATGATGTTACTATATCTATTTGGCTAGACACACAACTAAATATTTACTGAGGGTTATGAGATGCTCAAGCATACGACTTTAAATCTCTGGCTATCAGATCTGCAACCTTTGGGTTAAATGCTCAGTTCCTAAATCACTACCCCACATTGCCTCCTGAATAGGGGAGGGGATCTCAAGACAAGGAACGCAGGTCACCTCCACCATGTCCCCATGACCGTCTCCGTCCCTTTCGTCATCCGGGGACAACCTTGGGCTGTCCCCATAGGAACTCCCCACCGAGCTTGTGATGGGACAGGGGTCGCGCAGGTACTCCGAAACCACGCGCAGCAGTCTGGGCATCTCCTCTGGCACCGTCATCCCCTCTGCCTCTAAAATCTGGGTGCCACAAAAAAACAGTACTGTCATGAAGTCTTTAATCAGCAATAAAAGGTGCCTTTCAATGTCTTCCAGTAAACATGACATTGTGTAACCGCATAAGCTGTTAAGCACATTGCAGAAAACCGATGAGGCCCAATGGCGGATTAGACAGATGTTCTTCCTGGAAAATGTCTACTGTCTAATGTCTATAATGCAAGCAGACAGGCTGGCTCTTACATGTCACCAGTTATTGTATTCAATTGTTTTATTGTTATTAATGCCTCGCTGTGATGGTTTTGATCATTTATTTTCATTTGTAGCCATTCCTTGTTGGCCTGTTTTCTCCAAGGTTTTGCCCTGTTAAGCCCACCTTCTTGATCTGAGTCCTGGCCGGGACAAAGTCAGCCTGCAGCTTGAGGCAACGATGATACTGAAAGAGGGCATCGGTCTGTCTCCCCATTTCCAGCAATACATTCCCTTTTCGAAAGAAACCCTATACATGATGGGTACAAAGAAGGACAACTGAATCAGATCATTGGTAGCAACTACAGTATGTTCTAGATTTTCAGCTGCAAAAGCAATGATGATGTAAAACTTTGTTCACCAATACTGGCCCTGCTCCCACCCCAGCCATGTCTGCTTACTTTCCATGTACAACTGTAATCCCTCACAATCCCCTGTTCCACCATTCCATATCCATGACCACTAGCGGCACCCCCCTCACCTCAGTCCATTTGGGCCGCTCATGGCACAGGTCATCCAGGTCCCGCAGGGCATCAGAGAAGCGCCGCAAACCTACACAGGCTTCTGCTCGCCACACCTTCAGACTCACATCCTCTGGGGCTGGTGTTCATGTGTGTGTGTGTGTGTGTGAGTGCATGTGTGTTTGTGTGTGGGTGTATGTTGTGTGAGTGTGGGTGCATGTGTTATTAGCGTGAGTGCATGTGTGTGTGTGTGTGTGTGTGTGTGTGTGTGTGTGTGTGTGTGTGTGTGTGTGTGTGTGTGTGTGTGTGTGTGTGTGTGTGTGTGTGTGTGTGTGAAGAAGAGGAAAAAGGGAAGATAGATAGAGTTTAGTGCAACTGACATAAGCTGGGCAACAAACTTTCATTATCCATGTTACCTCTGACCACCTATGAGACACGAATGCGTTACAGTCAATTATTTGAAAACCGTAAATTCATCTGAACATTACATACTTTTTTAACGCTCTTCATAAATTTTGTTACGACCAAGTATGTCAGGACCAATTTCCCATATTTTCATGTGAGGAAAATGCTACACTTTTCATTTTTAACTTTAAATAACATTTTTTTAAATCACAATTGTGTTATTTTTACAATTGTATCTTATGATGTACACCAAGCTTATACTACCACATTAGATGCACTGAAGTTAAAAAGGGAATACACTGTAGATGGGTGATCACTATTTACAATTGACAACCATTAAAACAGGCTAAGGGACACTATGGCATGTTTTAGCATGCCTTATTCAAAGTCTTTATGCAACCAAAGATAATTTACAATACAGATATCTTAGTTTGTTGTGGTAATCAAATATATCAAATACAAACATCCAAAATACCAATGCAAATTAGCACAATACACTGACCGTGTGTCCCGTATTATATAATATACAGTGATATAACCTCCTGTCTCACAGCGACCCCAACTGGCAACTTCCCTGCTAGTCACTCGTGACAAGCAGCCTTCCTCAGAGTTACAGCAATCCTCTTCTGTGCCAGGAGTGATTGCTGACCACTGTGCAACTTGCAAGCAGCACAGCCAAGACTAATGATTAATATCAGAGTTGCTTAGGTTGATTGGTTACACAAACAATAGACACACCCAAAGACCCCAATGACTCATATCAGGTTTGTTCAGGATAACTGGGAGTTTAGAAAAACTAAACAACAAACTTTCTGGGGACTGTCTAGAGGCCCAAATGCAGAACCTGCTGCTTTTTATGGACTCTACTTTACACACAAGGGTCGAACATTCCACCCTGGATATGATCGCTCCAGTGTTAAGTGAATTCTTATATAATGTGTAATGCCTCTATTTTGGTAGTATGATTCAAATCAACAATGCCTTTCTGGGTCACTAAAAGTCAACTCTGGATGTCAAGGAATAGTATCAGACAAACAAATACATCTCTGTAATGAAGAGGCCTTGCACTGAACTGTTCCTTTTATGATCTTATCCAGAGGAAAGATTATCCATCATACAAAAAATAACATACACCCTAATATGTGCACACTAGTATGATTTAGGTATGTTGCTCTCAGCTATAATTGTTAGGCACCACCTGTAGCTAGTATTTTAGCACTGTTATTCAACTTGCTGCTTGGTTAGCATGTATTTGATGTATGCGAGTAACTCTGGACAAATACATTTGGGAAAGAAAGAAAAAAGAAAGAAAAAGAATTAACAAACCTATTCTCACAGCCACAATGAATCAGAGTGCAGCAGAACAGCAGGTCAGCAGAGCATAATGAATACTAATATAAAAGTAACAAACTGGCATTCAGTCCAGGCACCTGCACAAAATGATTCTGCCTGCAGAGGTAAATATTTAGCTACATAGGAAAATAAAGGTACACCAAAATGTCACCCTGTGTGCAGAGCTCTGGCCGTGGGTCATTTAGTTTCATTCTGGGTGAAATCATTATTCCTGGTATTCAATTTGCTCTAGCCTAGCCTAGTTCACAAAGTACACAACAATAATATAAACAACAAGTACTATTTTTTAAATTATTATTATTATCAGTTTGTTTACCCATTGTCTGTCTGGTTATTACAGGACAATACAGGTTTAGCTGACAGGTGAATATTTTTTTCATTCTTTCCCAATAGAATAAGGATTTTTTGAACACATTGCTTGCATTTTTGTATTCATTCAAAGGCACGACTCTGTCTTGGCCCCTTAGAGGTTGAAATGTGGGCAAAGCCTGCCCATTATTGGCAGGTAGATTTGCAGTGTCAGCTCGTGTTAATGGATTCTCTGCTTGCTGAGTATTTCACTGCTAATTATAATTCGATATGGACAGCTGGCTTACCTTGACATAGTGTTTTTAAGGGGCCTCAAAGAACTCATTTCCCCCTGTGTTTCCCAAGCTTGTAGTTTTGCTCGGGTCATGTTATAATTTGATTCAAGTGTGTATGTGTGCTTTATGTCTGGCTTCTATTTAGAGAGGGTTAATGCAATGAGCCTCTGGACTAGCTGACTTAAGGGAATGTCTCTCTCCATTATTCTCATTAACTCGGTCTCCCTCTTTCTCAATTTAAATCAGCCTGCTTTATTGCCCTGACCCAAACATTTGTGTTGCCAAAGCAGTATCATCATTTCAACAAACACAACAAAACTACAAACACTACAAATAATAATATTAACAAAAATGACAAATAGAAAACCTGCAGGTTAAAAAAAACATTAATGAAACCAAATGAAGAATAGGAAATCAGTACCATTACATAAGTGAGCAATAAAACTATGAAAATGATTAATCTAATAAAACCATAATCTCTCTCACAATCTCAGTAGAGAAGCATTGCTAAATGCAGTACACATATTAGTATAGAAACCAAGATAAGATAAGCCCAAGACATATTTCACGTCATTCTTAATCAATTAAGGTTGAACAAAGGAATACTGGATTGTATGAGGGTTGTCTCAGGGGCAAGAGGACCCACAAAATTGCTGTGTATGAGGATGAATGTGAGAGTCTGAGTTTGTTAGTGACTGAAAGTGAAAGTGCTACAGACAGACATGACTCCTCCAGACAACAACCGATGAAAAATTATCTTTCAATAAATCACCATGCCGGGAACTAGTTTTCCTTTAAAATCAGAACAAGAAGCAGGGCAGCAAAGGTTGTGGAGGAAGTAAGCAGGCTGGGAAGGAGTGGCTTGGCATAAATGGTGGTTTATGTCACAGAGTTATGTTATGTACGGGAAAGTCTCTAGGGCAAGCTAAAAAGAAAATAGCAAGCGAGGTCATTCTGACAAACTATAATCACAGCCGCATCCTGAGGTTGTGACGCAATCGTATACATAATCCTCCAATTTCAACCACGGTGTGGTATGTCAGTAGGCTATGTAACTCGTCTGATTCTGCAGTGATCAGTGGGTTCTGCAACAGGTACACCGTGGCTACAGTCGCGGTCTCTAGAACTGGGAATGCTCAGAGCAAATAGGTCAAATGAGTTTCAGGGAATGTTGCCTGAATGAAACACACTGGCAAAAACAACATACAGGGTGGACCCTCTCTTAAACATAACAAACTCCACTTTGAGGCAAATTGGGGGGTAAAGTTAATTGGTTTGTCTAGTTTACACAAAAATATACTTTAAGGATACATATTCCCTCTAAGGGAAAATTAATTGGACAATTGGACTGTGTCCTGATGCATTACATTTCTATCGTACAGCGCTTCCTGTTACATCACATTACAATGGCTGTGCATGACGCGAGGCGTCTGAAAACTGATGGAGGTACAGATACCGAGACACATTGGCTGCAAGACATTTAACGACATTAACGCAGGTTAAGAGGGAGTAAGAGATTTGTATCGTTTTTTAGCCACTGATACAAGCGGTTGTTTTTTTTAACGAAGGGCTTTCTATAAACCCATGTGCATGTCAGACAAATGGTCATGTTGCGTAATTGGGTGTGCAGGGCTAAGTGCTCCAGGTTATACAATTGATATTTTTCCCTTTACAACTGGGGGTTGTGTAAAACCTTGTTGCAGAGATGTCTTCACAAACACTTACCTCTATCAATTCCTTCATCTGCGATCCGCAAAGCATGAGTAAACTCGGAGGCTTTAAGTCGCTCCTGTAAGTGGCTCTTCAGTTTGACTTCCTCTGGGCAGCACTTTTCAATAACGCTGAATAGCAGAACGTTATTTTTTATGCTTTTCACGTCTCTCAGTTTTAACCTCTCCTTGCAAACTGGGCATCTCGAGGGAAGGTTGGTTCCAACACACCTCCGGCAAAACGAATGCCCACAGGATACTGTCACCGGTTCACACATCAGGAACTCACAAATCGGACACTCCAGCAAGTCCATGTTCGCTTATCATCGGGTCTGGTTTTCACAGTCGAGGAGAGTCTGCTTTCAGGTGAAAGTAAGACCAGAGGAGATCTATTTCTTAGAAATAAATTATGAGTGAAGAGTACTGTCAGACAAAAGCCACATGATTTACATTCATTTCAATAATTCATGTCAAGAAGTTTGCAAACGTGTAACGCTCCTAGCCTACTGCGAGCAGGGCTGCAGACATTTGGCTCAGACAAAAATAAGCTTCTTCGTTATGCAAAATAAACAAAGACATTTCCCCAAATGTGCCACTATGCCCACTTTGCCTACCCAAAAACGAAATGGTGAAGGAACCTACCTTGGTCTTGTTATGTAGAATTTCAGTCCTCGGTCATTCATAAATGTTATGCGTTGTCAATAGTCTTTGATTTGAAACGTGTAACCTTAGCATCTTCCTTCGTTCATGCTGAAAAGATACTCTCCGCAAATGACTCAGTATAGAAAAAATACAATCAGGTCTGAATACAGAACTCTATATTTTGTTTTATTTTTAATTTCAGTGCACAGTGGAACATTACTTCTCTATGGCACATAGTATAAGCACAGCTAGGTTACTGTATAAGACCATTGCGTTACATAAATAAAGACCACGTGTTGTGAAAGTGGCTATTCCGATTGGCCCGTGGCTCGGCGTTCCATCCTGTTGTGAAACAGTCTGTTTTGCGTTTCATAACGTAGCGGCGCGGCAAGGGAAAAACAGTTCTTAGTTCTCAAACACGAAAACGAAGTCATATTCTATCCCTACTTCTCCAAAAATATGATTGTGGATAATAAAAGACGCCTGGATGTTCCACTTACCTACATACAAGAGCCACGGTTTTTAATCAAGAAAAAGCTTGCCATTCTTGAAACTAAGATATTGGTTTTAATATATTTGAACATGTACGTTATTGTATAATCGTAAACATAAATAGTGAACTGAAAGTTAATCCTGGTGGTGACCTTTTAGATACAATCCATCAGTGGTATTGCACGTTGCACAGCAAAAACACATTTCGCGATGTATAGGCTACTCGGTTGTCTTTCGTAATATGCCACACGTTAACGATGTAATTTTATATCTGTAGCTCTAGGCTAGGCTCCACATTATATCCTTGTACCTGAAGTAGTCTGTTTTTTCTGCATTTTTACTGCAGTTCTAATAACTGCCATGTCTAGATTCAAATAAATAGTTTCCCTTTCGAAGCACGTTTTTCCTATTCAGGAAATCCACTTCAGGTTGGAGACAAATATGCTGTCTCATCAAAAAAATAAAAGGAAAAAAGATACTTACTCAAGATGTACATGATATTAATTGTATCTATGTAAATGTAGCCAATATCACATTTTATATTGTTCATGTAGTTATTAATTACTATTCTTCGAGATTACTCTTTTAAAGCAAAATATTCACCTTGATGTAACCAAGATAATCTCACAAACATGCTTGTAGTATCACTTAGACATTAATTCAATTGTCTATTCAACTTTGAAGGCCAGCAACATGAAGGCCCTGATTCACACCAAGGTGGACAATAAGGCCTCTCTGTCTTTACAAAGCCCATAGCTGCATTGCTAGTAAGGCTTCAGAACTAAAGGTCCCAATGTCTTGTGTGCTGTATTGTATGTGTCCCAGCAATAGCCTTTGATTTGCCTTTTATATAACAAACACATGATGAAGTGACTTAATGAGAACAACAGATTAGGGCTATTTTCTTTCTGTATTAGGCTCCTCTAAGTGTACTATATTCATATCATCTGCCATTTGAATCTTATTTTACAGAATGTGTGTTGTTAGACGTTTTTGCATCACACTTGCACATGTGTAACTTAATACTGCGCTTAATAGCTTCATGATTTGTATCATCAGTAATAGTACTCAGGGAAAGGCATCATTGGAGAATTATAAAATACTGTAACATTCACAATGTCCCCTTTTGGGGAATCTGTCCAGTTGTTGTAATATGCACATTCACTGGAAACTGGTATTTCTTTTATTTTACTCACTGCATTAAAGAAATAGCAATGTCTATCAGGCAGATTTCTACAGTTAAGGCTCAGTCTTTGTTGAGTTAAGTTGAAAACACATGGTTATGAGATACTCTGAGGTGTTTATTCCCAAGTGGCTTTCATTTCATGGTTATAGCACAATCAGGGCCATTGCACATGTGTTTTTTCTCCATAGCAAGGTTCATCCTGTGCCTAGTGAATTCTCTAGATTTACAGAACCCTTTCTGGGTCAAGGGCTTGTGGGGAGCAGGGCCAAAACAGGGTCATCGTCATAAGTCATCATCACTTCAGTGATAGCCATGTTTGACAGCTTTCTGTGAAAAGGTTTGTTTAAGCCATTTGTATAAGCCATGTTTTGTAATGATTACAAAGGGTTAAGTACAGATAGCAATATTGACTTGGATAACCATAGTTTATAGTCCTGTACTACTCTTTGTAATGATTATCTGTACTACAGGTTATCTGCACTATAGAGAAATTACTGTAGTACATTCCTGTAGTTTACACATTATATTTTTTGCAGTAAAGTAGCCTACTGTGCAGTAGATTGCATTTCGGGACAATTATCAATGAGCAGGAAAACTGCAGTTCCTTCAAAAGTAGTTTTTAAATACACTGTTACTGTTACTATAGCTGTTATACTTCTTTCTGTGAAGACTTCTTGAATGTTACTTTGAAAGCAGTTCAGGTAATTAAGTTATTAACTTCCAGTAATTTGCTGTCATTTTTGCTGAGATTTTTGAAAAGTTTGGGGGGGTTACAACTTGGTTTGTATTTCGATTTACACGTTTATATGTTTTATATATATATATATATATACTGCGATGGATTGGCGACCTGTCCAGGGTGTATTCCTGCCTCTTGCCCGGAACGCATGCTGGGATAGGCTCCAGCCCCGCGACCCTGACCAGGAATAAGCGGCTTAGATAATGGATGGATGGATATATATATATATATATATATTTAAATCTCACAAGTTCACTGCAATGCATTTGGTAGTCTACAGTCAAGAAATTAGAATTTGGTTCATATATAGACAAACACTAGTTATATAAATATATTTACCTAGTTGAATTAAACACTGTGTTCTTCAAGAAACACTGAAAATATGTAGGACTGTTAAAATGTGCTAATCTGATCATAGCCAAGGACTTGTAATGAAAGGTGTATTGACTTTACCATATTTATACTTATTTGTGTTTGCAATTCTAAAATAGCTTCTTGTCAGGGGACCAGGTGTTGTAAATTTGTAGATGGTAGTGGGGTATCTTTCCCATGTAATCAATGGCTTCCATTTGTATTTAGAAAGAACGTATAATATTCATATAAATAAGAAGTGTAGTTGCAACAAGTGAATTCGGGGGGAACGTTTTTTCTTCCTTAATTTCATAAAGGATTGAACGTGGTTAACCTATCTTTGTCTAACAGTCAAAAATAGCAATGGCTTTTGGTGAATACGTTTCAAGTGAATATTATGCCTGCATGTGTTTGTGTGCGCGTGTGAAAATCACAATTCACCTGGAAAAGGTGTTAGTATCGCAAGGCTAAAGAACACTTACGCAAGATCGCACACGCCCAGCCCAAGTTGCATAAGATTTTCAATAACTGAAAGCCATCTTTCTGACTGCTTGAGACTTCAATGGTAACGCAATGTAGATTTTTGGATAATGTTATATCGTTACATAATGAATTTCAGAGTTGGTAGTTTTAATATATAATTATTGTGAATATTATAAGGGATGGGAGATTAATCGGCCACTTAAAGGCGGTGTTTTGCCAAGTTCTTCCTATGAGGTGAGCGATAGATAGGCCTATATGGCAGCTGCTGCGGATAAAATGAAATTTACTCCCGTGTGTAGACTAGTTTCTCTGATCTTTAAATAAATGTAAATATTACAACTTAACAGCGTGCCTAATTGAATTGTCACGTATTAGTTCTTACAGAAATTATATAACTTCTATAACGATAATCTTGTATTTAGAACATTTCGCTTTTGTCCTACTTGCACGATTTTTGAAATACAAAATCCTATTATTTTTATTTTAATGTAGTTTCATTAATTCGATTTGGTAACTTGTCCCTGTCAGAAAATTGCACATTATGTTACATAAATTGTTGACTGACACCGACAGTGCTTATCAACCATACTTATCAACTGACAGTGATAAGAATGGACCTTATATGCACTCTACTTGGGTGATCACGGTTATAAGAGGAAAATATAGGCTACCCATTGGGAAGTGTGTGGACGAATGTAAAAACATTTACAACTCAGCTGTTCATGGAAATATCTCCTATAATAGGCTATATTGTGTAGCCTACTGTAAGCCAAGTGTCTTGGCTATCACTAAATCGACCGGTTTCATTTTTTTCATTTCAGCACAGGATTAACGTTAGCTGAAACTAACGAACTAAATGACAAAAGTCTATTTTGAGAGAATCGCAACGTTTAGCAAACGTTCATCTTTTTCTGCTTCACTACAATCGACTTTCACGCGTGAAAAAGCAGAAAAAAATTCGGCGAAAGTCTATAATTATTTAACAACGGCCATGACGTTGTAAAACATGAAATAATCGCAGTTTGGACAGCTGTAGGAATTCGGAACACAAGTCTTACTTACAATCATGATAGATCTCTAGTCATAGGCCTATATCCAGGAGCGCATTATGAATACTTTGTGTATGAACTTTATTAATAATATCATAATATATTATTTCACTTGGCACTGATTTAGTGAATTTACGTGTAATTGAGAAAGTATAGCATAGCCAAGGATTTATGTTGGCTCCCAAAAAATCACACCGCCTCCTTTCTAGATTGCAGTGTGTGACACACCAACACCAGTGTGTTAACATATCTCGACCTCTGCTATATTAAATCCCCCAAACTACGTTTTAAGTGACAAGTTAAAGGTTTTGATCAAAAGGCGAAATAGACAGGAAATTCAAATGAACATCAAAACCATTCATTTCACATATGCACTAACAAGGTTTTCCTGCACACAGCTTTGACACATGCTACAGTAGGCTACTGTAGAGAGTAGTAGCTTCTCGTCTGTCTGTCACCTTCACCATAGTGGGTGCCTAGCGACAACTAATTTTGACGGCGTTCTGGCTCAGTTTTTTTTATTTAGAACGTCGGATGTGGGTGGCAAAGTTTGCTAGCATTTTTAAAAAATGCTGACTTTTGCGACCTTGCCATTCAAAGTCAATGGGCGCGTGCATTTGGTCAATTATCCAAAGTAAAACACCTATACAGTTGAGTCACCCAAAGGTTGATGTAGATGTCCGTACAACCATTTGTATGCAGCACATTTTTGTCAGTGGTGGTGATATTTAGGTAGTCTTGACAAAAATATTATCAGAAAAATGTTGCTCATTTTACCAGTTTGGTTAAAAAAAACGGCTGAACGGATCGATGTGATAGTCGAGTAATATATTGTACAGGGCTATCGAGTAGATTATCCGTACGAGTATCTGAGACTAATTTCAGCCAAATAGGCGATGAAACGGCTAAGATAATGATAGCAGCATTTTGTGGTTTTGAATGGGAGCCATTCTCAAAACCTTTAATAGGGTTTCCACTACTGGCAAAACCCTAATATATTCCCTGAAAAGCATTTGATGATATTGGCAACAGTGACTGAATTAGCAGGGTTAGTGAAATGTCGGAAATATGTGTCACCACATAGGCTTTGGTTGGTATCAAACCCTGCAATCTAAAAAAAAGAAGGGGGAGTGATTTTTTGGCATCAAAAATAAGGCCTTGCTGAAAATTCACACCCCAGCTAATTGACATCCAGTTGCCAATGTCATCAAATGCTTTTCAGGGAATATATATAGTAGAGGTGCAGATATGTTAACACACTAGTGTTAGTGTGTATAAAACACTGCAATCTAAAGAAAGGAGGGAGAGTGATTTTTTTAAATAATATAGGCCTTGGCCGGAAACGACCGGAACTCCAAGACAGAACGTGTGTAGAGTGCGCGCGCGTGCACATGAATGGGAGTGAGATTCTGGCAAGGAGTGGAATATCGGTACAACACCGGCTGCCCCGTTGAGTTGCTAGGTAACGACGATTTTGCGAGGGGGAGTGACGTGTCCTGTTCAGATTGGTGGTTAGCCCAGTGATAAGCCCATAAACGATTTGTGAAATAAATGTTTTAAGATGTAACATTATGTTCTAAGGCACGTCGCGCAGAATTTTCGGTTATTAATCTAGTTGTCTCCACGTATCCATGTGTTTGTGAGCGGTTACAATATAATGAAAGTATGTAGCAAGCTAACGCAATAAAGCTGCCTCTATGGCATGCTGATGGGAACTAGGCTGACCCAATTACTTAACAATAATAAGACTAATTCGCATATGTAGTCTGCGACTATATTTTAATATACTGATGTATCTCACTCACTGAACAGCTGTGATGGCCGAGTGGTTAAGGCGTTGGACTTGAAATCCAATGGGGTCTCCCCGCGCAGGTTCGAACCCTGCTCGCAGCGATATAGGTTTTTCTTGTACACATTAGGATATGATTAAAACTATCCATTATTATCAATACGTACTCGACAGCAAGCTAGCAATGTCATTTCTTGAATGGCATGGGGTGAGTCACAATACTTTCTGCTTCTCGATCCAGGTTTATACCCGAAAACTGGATACCCGTTTATACCAGTGTGAACGCAGTAATACCATGGGTTCCCGCAGTTTATACAAACAAGACTATCCCAAACCTGTGTTCGCAGAATTCTTCATCCGTGAATGTGGTTTGCGTCGATAATCGTGTCGCTTTTGCTTATTGTGAGACATAAGATGTCATGCTCAAACAAATTGTCAGTGGTGCATGTCGAACCAACTATGCTGACTGCATCTTCTCGTGAGCTAACTTGGACTGCTGCAGAAACGGCATGTTCATATCCAAAAGTAACTGTAAAAAACGCACAAAAATATGGTTGCGTTTCCTTCATATTCCATAGTCTCAAATTGCTTGATCGCAGTCATCGCAATATGGATTCGCTTCAAATACTACCTTCGAAACATTGAAGGACGTGTAGTGAAATGTGCAAATGTATGTTCTTAGGTCGATCGTAATTTATTTTCGCAAATTGTGCTCTCAAGAAGCACCCTTAAATTTGCGCGATAAAGACAGGCTATTTTTGTTGTTTGAGTGCTCTTAATTGTGGGAAATTGACATATTTTTTGAACATTGTAAATAAGGAAATCTTGTTTAGATCCTAATGTTTTTTTAAAAGACAATCTGGTTTGTACAACTGTTTGCTGTAATAGCTGCTGCTTCAAGTTAATGTACAGGATTCCAGACCAATCATACTTGTGATAATGAGAAGACCCACGACACAGAACTGAAAAGGTTCTGTCTTCATTTAGGCAGAGACAGCATCTTGTTTACTGACATGTAAGGCTCTCATCTGGCATTTGAACTGTTACACTTTCTTCATAAGAAAAGGTTTGTTTAAACAAACCTGGGATATACTATACAAGATTCTGATAAAAGATGTTTGGGCCTTGCTTTACAGCCCTTTATTCATATTTAAGCTTTATGTACACATTTCATAACAAATGGATGACACAGGACTGGAGCCAAAGTAACATGACAACAAGGAAGCAATCCATATCACACAGGTTTAACAAAACAAGAACAAAAATAAAACTCAACTTAGGTCATTTCATCGATGATACTGCACATGGCTGCATCTTTGTCCCAAAGTTTTTCCCTCTTTGGTGCAGCTGTGCCTCTGTCCTGTTGTCCCCCCATGCAGCTGCCCCCTGCCTCCTCCACATCCATGGGCTCTGCGCTCATTCTGGGCGGTCCCCGGCCCCCCCCAGCCACTGCCCTCACCCCGCCAGACCCCTCAGGCTGGGGCAGGTCATCGGGCAGTGAAGCTAGGCAGCCCTGGATCATCTCCACCACCCGTTCCAGATGCTTCTGGAAACGCTCAGCAGTCTCCAGCCGCTGCCTCTTCTGCACCTCCATCATAACACGCAGGGTCTCCCGTGCCTGGTGTGGTCGGTACTCGTTGATCAGGTGGTGCATATGCACAAACAGGAGCTTGAGGTCTTCCAGCTTCTCCTCGCGCCTGATGCTGCCAGGACTCTTGATCAGGATGTCCAGCAGGTCCAGGAAGTTGACCAGAATGGACATATTGAGCTTTTTCAGCTCCCTCTTGTGGTCAAACTGCATGGGGTGAAGGCGCTCAATGCCCTGGCTCTCCAAAGGTCTGATGATGAGGTCATCGCATTGGAACTGGTTGCCAAACATCATGTAATTGTCCCGGATGGGGGGTGGGGGTTTAGGGGCAAGGCCTTTGCGCACATTGTCATCTGTGTACTCCTTGATGTACTGCATGGGTGGAGGTGGGAGCGCACTCACCTGTTGGGGTTCACCCATGGTGGAGGCCTAAAGAGACATTACAGTATTACACACCAGTCAATGCTCGATTAGTGCATTAACATTAACAAATCCTTAATCTTTAATATTTGAAAGCAACGTTACGAACGTTACATACACTATGAACTACAACGGGATTTTGTTCCCATTTTCAGAATTTTAACATAGAATACTTGTTACTTGGACTTGTTAATTGCCTACGTCCACGGTAATGTGTCACCCTGCTGTCCTTATTAGTTAAGGATGTTTGCTGTTAAACAAACCAATATCGAGCTAGATAGTTACGTCTCGTGTCGGTAGCATTTAATAGCCTTCTCAATTAAACTGTTACGATATAGCTGACCGGTGAGTTAAATAACTAACGTTTTAACTCTACCAGCATGAACAATTTGCACCCACAGTGCAAGACGAAAAACAGATACGGGTTAAAATACCAGGCATCTAGCTAACGTTACCTAGCCAGATAACTTGCTGTGTGTGCCTAACGGTTGTTAATTCGACTGTCTATGCCAGATTTTCAAAGTTGATGTTTCTTTTAATGCAAGTAACTAGCTAGCTGGCGACTCTAGTATCACATTTAGCTAGCTAGCTAGCTGGAGGTTCAACCATGCTCCGAAACATCACATTAGGAGAAAGAGTTGCGTGTTTAAGGCTACCAACAGTGATATACCTTGGCATGGAATTTCAGTGTACGAACATAGGGAACATACCTTTTCGTTCGCCTTCTAATACTAAATATTTGAGCAGATCTTGTGAATTTATGTTGTTATTTAGAAAGGTTCAATGTTCTTCCAACTCACAAAACAATACAGAACCAAATGCACTTTTCTCACGTAAGCCCTATGGCAAATCTAATTGGTTGAAAACCCCCATCTTTAAAATTGTCCATTGGCTGTTTACTGCTTCCCCAGTGATATTATCCGTGATGATTGGATAAAGCATTCTCAACAAAGCCAAGTCTGATTGGTTTAATGGAAATTGAGGCGGATTCAAAATAGTGGTTGCGGTAATCGCTATTTACAAACTGGGTTACGTACCGGGGACCCGTTTCGCATGGATTATTTTCCGTAGTGCGACTGAACCACTTTACACAAAACTAATTTTTATCCCATCGGAACATAGGGGTGTGTAACTGAAAAATATATTAATTATTTACTTAAATACTATAGGGTATGCTTTCATCATAACGTTTTTAATTGCATGCTTTATATTAAGTAAATACAAGTCAGACATATAGGTATCAGATAATATCAACATAATATCATTTTTTTGTAAAGTCGGTATAATACTATTGTTATTACATTAGATTTTTTTAAATACAGCAATCTAGTAGCGCTTAGCCTACACGTTACTGAAGGAAGTGGTTTACCTACCGAATTTTGCCGGAAACTCCATACCACGCTCAATTCTCAAATTGTTGTGAAGAGAGTGTAGCTAAATTCTGCCGTTCAACACCAAAGGCTTTCTCCATGATAAGACTGATGAATTTAAGATGAACCCGCGGGTCATTTTAGAAGATATGCTCTTCAAGAAATCCCAGCAGAAGCGAAGGACCTCGCCTTGTAATTACAAGCAGAGATATTTTGTTTTAAGCCCAGAAGATCTGACCTACTTTGAGTATCGCCCCGGGGTATGTGAATTAATTACGATCTATCATTTATCAAGAAAAATACTGAAAAAGTTAGAATTGGGAAAGGGGGAACTTGTTAAGCCTACATATCATAGTCATTTATGAACATTGTTTTATGTGTGATACTGCAATAACAAGGAACTGTTTATAATAATTCTTAATCTTGATTATTATGATTATCCGTTTCGAATAGTGGAACTGTTTGGTGTAAGATGTCCTTTGAGACTATTGTCTTTTTTCATATAATCAAATGTTGCTTTCCATATCTTAATCTTTTTTTAATGATTACATTTTCCAGCAGACATGGAATCGTATTGTTATGAAAACAATCAGTGGCATTATGCAAAATGTTTCTCCATGGTTTTAATTACCGTGATGAATAGGGTCAAGAAAATGCAATCATAGTGTTAGAAAATGTGTTTTTAAGGAGCATGCAAGTGAATGCACCTTCACTTATATTTCCCAAAGGCTTGTGTGTATTCTTTATGTTCTTTAAATACTTTTTCCTTGTACTTATTTTCCTATACTTTTGCATTTCTTGCATCCCAACAAACCACTGCCAACAACCTGTTATGTAGGCTATAAACGTTATGTATCAATGAAGTACATACTTGCCAACTGCACAATTCTTTTCTAACTGTATTGGTATGCTGAAGTCACATAAGATTGCACTTGTGAATTTCAGAAAGAATGTTTGTTTAAGGTATTTTTATACTTTTTATTTTAGAAAAAACCAGTCATGAAAGGTTGCATCGAACTGTCCAAGATAAAGTGTGTGGAGATAGTGTGCAGTGATGTATGCATACCGTGCAATTATAAGTACCCTTTCCAGGTAAGAACCCCACTTTACATGGATTTGGTATGACGAACCTAGTTCACTTTTCAATATTCTATGCTTGGTTTTTTTGAGAGACATGGGAAGAAAATGTAGAAGATTATTTAAACAGAAAAGGCTTTGTCCATTTTAGCATGTCTTTGTGATTTTGATGACACTTCTCAGTCACAAAGACTCTCCTGTTCAGACATTCACCCTTTGCTGTGTCTTCTTTATTCTTGTGTGTTTTATTAACTTTATTAATGAATAATCAACTTGTTGAACTCATGACAACTACTACCTGTACGTGTTTGCTCCAGACAAGGAATGTCGCCAGAGATGGGTCAGAGCTCTTAAGGAAGGTACACAGCAGTCACCACCACCCCTCTCCTGACAGGGATATGCTGTCTTTAAAAGCTATGATTATTTATTTGTTTGCTTATTTGTTTGGGAAAAAACAATAGCACATTGACAGTTTGTTAAAAAAAAAACCTGATGCAATGCATGTACAGTAGTGTCACAAATTAATTTCCAATACTTGTCCTCAAATATTTAAGGCAGCTTGAGTCATCCTAAGAGAAAGTAAAAACCCAAAGGGAAAATCACCTATTAGGGTTTTTTTTTTTAAAAAGTCTGTGTCACTTTTCTTCGAATTTCATCAGCTCTCCAGCATTTCTATGACATACTCCTTTTTTTTTTACTTCTCATTTTGGCTTTGGAAAGAGTAAGATGTGTTTTTTGAGATTAGTGGACAGGGTTTATCCACTAATCAATTATCCAGCCTTATTGATTTAGTGTGTACTTAATACATCTAATATGTAAATACTATCCCAGAGGTTCCTATCAGCTTGTTTGAATTAGTTGAATTAGAATTTCTTTAATTATATTCTTTAATTAATATATACTGAAGGATGATTGTGAGATAAAGTAGTGATAATTTATCTGAGACTAGCTCTATGTGACTTTTAAAGTGATCCCATATTTAAAGATGGAGAACGGCATCAGTAAATTCATTGCAAAAATTGTGATGAGTAAATGTAAAATGTGTAAATTATATATAATATATAAATTAATTATAAATATGTAAAATTCAGTCTGATATGCTTCCGTCCATATTGATAATATTTTCCTACACATATCTTGACAACTCCTTTGTCATTGCTCTACCTTTTGTCCTGACGTGATGCTGTTTATGATTCTTAATTTGTTCTATTTGCCCTTCACCAGAAACAAAGAATAACAATTTAGTTCCTAAGTATCATCCAAACTTCTGGGTGGAAGGGAAATGGAAATGTTGCCAGCAGAATGAGAAAATGGCTCCAGGGTGCTCTGAGTATGATCCTAGCAGAAACGGTATGAATATTTGGTTTATTTGGTTGCATGCTGACTTTCTACCATGTAAAATAATACACCCATACACTCCTTTTATGGAAGCTTCTATGAAATAAAAAACTTTAAAGACTGATATCATTTATGTAATGGAAGACAAATAAATATTGCAAAATATGTTTTTTTTCTTCCAAATTCATGAGTGTGCCACTGTATTGTTGAGTTGAGCATAATTCCAAATCATATACTGTATGTGATGGTCTCTGTGTCACAAATGTTTTGTGAACAAATTCCCTCTCATTCAATTAGACATTAAATATCCTTTTGAATTGCCACAAAATAATTGAATTCATTTTCTGTTCTACAGCTTCCAAAAAGCCTCTTCCACCAACTCCAGACCCTCAGGTAGACCTTCACGTGTTAAAGACCACAGTTGGCAACAAGTAGAGATGTAGTGTTGGATGTCCGGGATTGGGCCTGCATTCTGAACGTTAATGAGTTGCACTGTGGGTCTGTATTGAACACTAACGTGATACCGCTGGGGTTGACTTCCATAGCGACGGTTCTCAGATCCGGGGGAAATGGTGGTGATAGCACTGCATGATTTCATCCCACAAGGGGACCTCGACCTCCGGCTGCACAAAGACGAGGAGTACATCGTCACCGACACCCGTGACTCCAACTGGTGGACTGTCCAGGACAAGAATGGGCAAGTATTGCTGTGCCCGTGACCACAATCATGCAACATACCCCAGGCTTCTAGTATTACCCCAGGCTTCTAGTATTTGCCCAGTTCAATCTCATACTAAATGGTGCAGGTCAGTTTAGTCAACAGATATGAAACAATTGCTGACCACTGGGGTCTGTCAGGTGGTGTATCCAACTAAACCACTGGCCCTTGTTGCCATGATTCACCCCACCATCTGGAATTGAATCCTGTTCAATCCTGTCCTGCCAACAGCCCTATGGCTTGGGGTATATTTGACCTGATTGTCACTCAGGGAGAGACAGTTTCAGTTGGTGAGAGGTATTCCCCACCTCATGATGTAATAGTACTTCAGGTTGACCGGGTGTCTGCTTTCTGCCTGCATCAGATGTGTAAATGCTAAGGTCCTTCAGCGCTA
The DNA here is from genome assembly GCA_029706075.1 of Aldrovandia affinis. Classification (NCBI taxonomy): domain Eukaryota; kingdom Metazoa; phylum Chordata; class Actinopteri; order Notacanthiformes; family Halosauridae; genus Aldrovandia; species Aldrovandia affinis. The sequence continues at coordinate 4,278,491 of JAINUG010000045.1, read as the reverse complement.
TTAAAGAACAGAATCATGGCTGGCGATTAGCGTATCGGTCTAACGCACCACACTTTGGCTGGTCCGGTGTGGTGTGCGCTGCCTATCAGGGACTCGGTTCGAATCCCGCGTCTCTACCAGACCGTCCCCGGTCGTCAGCCTGATCGGAGGAGGCGTTTGGCTGTCCGCCTCCGGGGGAGGGGGGAGGGTGAGCCGGCACGAGTCCGTCGAGGAGCAGGAAAAAGGCGTCTGTGGTAGAATTGCGTCTCGGAAGAGGCGGATAAATCGGCCCAGAAATAGTGTCTCGACCCGGAGGACGGGCGGCGGACTCGTGGGGGAGGGTAAATTGAGATAAATAGAGGGTATAATTGGCAACCAAATTGGGAGAAAAACGGGGAAAAATTTGAAATAAATAAAAACATTTTTTTTAAAAGAACAGAATCACAGCTGGCCTCTGAAACTGAGATGTTGCAGCATTGGGGTTGACTTACATTCTGAGCAGTATCAAGATGTAGATGTCAATCACTGCCTTTACATTTAATTTACAGTAAGTTTGTCCTCAACAGGAGCAAAGGCTTTGTCCCATGCAGCTACATAGCCGAGAAGTCTCCAAACAACTTGGAGAGATTTGAGTGAGTCATTTATAAGCTTGCACAATGTATTTAATGAACTATTTTAATAATGTTTGTTTATGTTGTTGACAAATACTAGCAGACAATGATTACACACAAATACACTCTTACTGTGTTTTTCTGGTCAGATGTAGTCAATGGTGATTACTCTCCTTGTGACAATTTTGCAGATGGTACAACAAAGACATAACCAGGGCCCAAGCTGAGCAACGGCTGTTTAAAGAGGTACACACAATCACGCAAATCAATCTCCTTTATTCTGCTAAGAGAGTGTCAGTACTCTTCATTCTAACCGTAAAGCAAGTTCTCCTCATCTTTGAGTAGCACGTTTCAGTGACAGTTCAAGTTTTTACCTTTTTTCTTCCCTCAAACCACATTTCCAGTTAATATTATGGACTACCAAATTCATACTGTCTTTGAAACAAATAAGCGGTACTGGCCAAAATTCCATGTTTGATGCAAAGGATGAAGGACACTGTGGTTAGATCGATTCAGGGCCATTATTTCCCTACCGTCAGAAGACCTGATCATCGCGTCTTTCAGTATACGTCACCTAAAGTGTGAAATGCTGAAAATGTATGAGTAGGTTGGTGGTGGTGGGAAAGGAACTAGGCTAGTAACCAGATGGTTTCAGGTTTGATTGCAGGTTTGAAACGTATTGCTGTTGTACGCTAGAGCCAGGGGCTTAAGATGAATTGATTTGTTATGTATCCAAGTGTATTAATAATATGTAAATGTAAGCTAGACAAGTATCCTTTGATGAGGGTGTTTGGTATGAAAGTAGACACTGCAATGTAGTGAAGCAGAGCTCTCTGGTGTAGGTCTGACTAGATCCGGGACAAGAACGTTTTGCAGTGCTGCACCGCCACATTTGCAGGATGTGCAGTTGCAAGCAATGCGGAGAGAAGCTTTAGATTAAGGCTCTATAACCACAGCTCAGCTTCAGGATTTCCTGTCTTGAACGTGTCCGTCGTGTTTGGTTTGAAAATGTTACCTTCTCACAGTTCATACAGTCAGGCTGTCAACACCTCGTATCCTTTTCCTAAACTATGTCCTCATCTTCTGCAATAAAAATGACTAAAAAACAACTGAACACATTATTTCAAATCAAAAAGAGAGGCTGTCCCTTTGTTAATGTCTCCTGACAGTTTAGACTTAAGTGAGACAGATTTATTGATAGATAAGACGATAGATTAATACATTTATTTCATTCATTTATTTCCTACAGTAGGTGATTTTGTGTGTCTACATTTCAAAGTAAAGATAACGATGTGTAACAGACATACAAATGAACAGGTATTGTTTAATGTGTGTGTCTAATTGGATCGTTGATGCATCAAACCAAATCATTTCCTTGGGTTTTACTTTAGCACAGAACTGCCTTGCATAGCTTTTAATAAGTGTTTTTTTTTAGAAGATTTAACTGTTTATGTCTGCTGTGTAAACATTCAACCACTTCTTTATTTGTGAAAACTGTGGTGGTGTTGCTGCCTTTATTGTTAGTAATTGAGCAATTAACCTCTGGCACGTGATGATGCTGCTAGCTCTAATGTTGCTAATAAGGCCAGTAACCTGTGAATTTTGTGTGCAGGACAAGGAGGGAGCATTCACAGTACGGAACTCCAGGCAGGCTGGGGTGTATACTGTCTCAGTGTTCACTAAAGCTTTAGGGTAACTCCAGCCTTCTCATCTATGTCACGTTCTCACCAGATTTACTGAGATGTCTGTCCTATCCATCTTGTGTGTTTCTGTACAGCTTGCCTGCTTTATCACAGTGGCCATCTTATCTGCATTTCTACCTCACCTGTGTTTCTGTGCTGCTTGCATTACTGGCTGCATGAACTGTCGCCCGGAGTGATGATAAATTCAGGTTTGTGTCAGTCTGTTGCGGGTGGGTGTTTAATAACTACATTATGCTTGGATAAGACCAGTATAAGCTGTGGGATATCCACATAGACTGACCAGTGATTCAGTCGCTCAGTCAGGAGATGAAGAATTCTGTAGTTCTCTTTCACAATGCAGCCACATGCGTCTGCCCTGACAATGTGATCCATACCCAAAGAGCTCTCAATTCTATTTCTATACCTGGCTCTTTACTGTTCTGTACTTTGTTAATTAGGGTATCTGTGTGGTTTACTCCTCCTCTATTGCAGGTCGAATGGACAGAATAACCCCAGGGTAAAACATTACCAGATCAGGGAGACGGAGGAGTCAAAGTACTACCTGGCTGAAAAGTACCTTTTCAACACCATCCCTGAGCTCATCCATTACCACCAACACAATGCTGCAGGTGATCAACTCTTTAACTACTTTCAATGTACTGCACTGGTAACCAACTCTAACACCATCAACCTCATTCAGGTATAATGTGTTGTACCATAGAGCTCTTTCAGTTCATCCACCAACTGCACAAAGTCTTACACCATAGATAGCACTAAAGTGAGTTACTCATCTGCATCAATCTCATCTTGCATTACTAGTACTTTATTATTAGTAAGATTAATCACCTTTTTAAATCACCCAACATGGAACTAATACCTATTTCTTCTCTGATAGAAACTGTAGATTGGAAAAGGGTTTGTTTGAACATGTGTAAAAAAATATATCTATGTAATAAATATTTTTCCATTTGTTTTATCAATTACTGTGTCAGTCTATTAGAAAACATACGTATTATAAAGTCAATGTGTCCACCACCTCTAAAACTGAAACAGCTAGAGGCTGGCTAGATGGAGGCTTTATACATCTCCATAAACCTTAGAAGTCCATGGGAAATGAATCACTTGTAGAAGAAAAAATACCATACTCTATGCAAGCTATGTTCACATTGTCAAAATACTTTTTTGGAAGTAAAGAAACATAATTTTGTGTGCTTTGTGCAAAATTCTCCAGAGAATTTAAAGTACATTTCCATCTCAAAGTACATGTGCTTGTTACATGATACAGTAATACTCAGGGGTAACGTGTTGTTCATGGAATAAGCACAGGTTCCATTAAAGAATCCCAGTCTGAATTATTTTTGTTTACAGTACTGGTTGCCTGCATCTCTTATCTCTGGAGGCCATTGTTCTGCCTCCATCTGCTCAGTAGCAGTAGCTGTGCACTACTGTTACTAACATCACCACCCTCCTCATGTTTCTTTTCTCTGCAGGTCTCATTACCAGACTCAGGCACCCTGTGTCCACAGACAGAGATAGGGCTCCCAGGACTGCTGGATTCTCCTCAGGTCAGAGGTCAAAATCAAAGTTATCCAATTCCCTCTCAAAGTTCTCAAAGTGTGGGTCAGGGCCTATTTCTGGGTTAAGAGTCAGGTTAAGGTGGGTCGTGGGATACATGTGAAGAACACACATGTTGCAATGCACATGCAGTTATGTTGACACATATCATACACTCAATTTCATATTTGAGTAAATGCTATGCTACATATTAATAAGGTATAGGTCACATAAAGTATATTCGCCCTCAGAGCCCTCAGTCCTCTGTCCGGGTTTGACAGATGCCAGGATTCTTAATGAACACTCCATGAATAACCTCTGACCATTAATTTTTTCAACCCACTCATTTCTTACACCAGTTCTATGACTAACCCGAATAATGCACATGGCCTTGGTGTATGTCCGGGCCTGTGCTCTCTCTCTTTCGCTCAGATAAATGGGAGGTCGATCCAGGGGAACTGACCCTAGGCGAGGAGCTAGGCAGCGGGCAATTTGGGGTGGTGTTGCTCGGGCAGTGGCGGGACATGAAGGTGGCAGTGAAGATGGTGCGTGAGGGGGCCATGTCGGAGGAGGAGTTCAAGGAGGAGGCACGAGTCATGATGTGAGTGACCAACCCCCAGAAACCCACCTTTCTGATTGGCTGTCACACCGATCCGGGAGTACAGCAGCAAATGCACACACTTCTTCAACTTAAGGGTTGATAGAAAGGAGTTTACCTTACACTTATTAGTTCCCTTTAAAGTCTACACCCCGTCTCAAGAATGTCACCTTTTGTTGCCTTAGACTGCAGGGGTGTCAAACTCATTCCATCGAGGGCCGAGTGTGTGCAGGTTTCTGTTTTTTTTTCTGTATTTTGCTTCATTTCACCTTCTATCCTGACAAGTGCCCCAGTCCCTGCTAACGAGAAACACCCCCGTAGCAGAATGCTGCCACCACCATGCTTTACAGTAGGGATGGTGTTCGTTTGGTGATATGCTATATTGGGTTTTCATCAAACGAACATTTCTTATCTTGCTTTCATCTGACCACAACACTTTGCCTCATGGCTACAGAATCTTCAGAGTGTTTTTTGCATGCTTCAAACGGGCCTGCATGTTAACTTTTTTGAGTAGTGGCTTCCTTCTTGCCACCCTACCATATAGACCAGAATTGTGGAGAGCTTTCTGTATTGTCGACACATGCACACATTGACCACTCTTTGCCATAAAGTCCTGTAGCTCCTTCATAGTTGCCATTGGCCTCTTGGTGGCCTGTCTGATCAGTCTCCTTGCTCAATCATCCAGCTTGGACAGATGGCCTGATCTAGGTAGTGCCATGCACCTTCCACTTCTTAATTATGGCCTTGACCATGCTCCAAGGGATACATAAGGACTTTGAAATCTTTCTATACCCATTTCCTGATATGTGCCTTTGCACAAATGTATCCCAGAGTTCTTTTGAAGGCTCCTGGTTGCTCAAGGTGGATTCTTTACTCTGAAATGCACTACCCAGCAGTGGAATCATCTAGGAACAGCTGATTTTATTCTGAAGTAATCAAAATCATTACAATTGAACACAGGTGGAGGCCAATTAGCTTGGTGTGATCTAGAAGGTGATTGGTTACCCCTGAGCTAGTCAATTGGTATGATAAGCAGGGTGTAGACTTATCAATCCAAGTTATTTTATTTGTAATTAATGTTCAGAAATTCTGATTTGATATGTTTTAATTTCAGGCTGTAAGGCAATAACAGGTGACAGTTCTGAGATGGGGTGTAGACTTTAAAGGGGCACTGTATATGTAATTGCTGCAGGACACACATTTTCATAGAAAATGAACCTAGGAAACCTGTTTTTCTGCCTTTTTAACCTGCAAACCCATAGCCTATAAAAGTCATTTATGTAAATGTTTGGTAGGCCCAACCCAATCCCTACCCTAGGTTTTATTGTCTGATAAAGAAAATGCAGGTACTTTTTTAACAAAATAAAATCCTACAGATCATATTCAGTTTTCAGTTCAGTTTTCTACAAGGGAATCAACAGTTTTTCAAGTACGTTGTATTGTCAATTATTATATTATTGTTCGTTTTTTAAACGGAAAGTTGCATTTCAAAAATACTGTATCCAAAAGTCAGTTCAGCACAGCTACATGACAAACTAGTTGTGACCTATGGTTACATAGTGCCGTATCGAAGGAGGCAGTTCGCCGTCCCTGCCGCCGCCGGTCCCAGGGTATTGGCTGATCTTGTAGCTGCAGGTGGCAACCAAATTTGGCCACCAAATTGAGAGAAAAATAGGAAGCAACATTTAAAAAAAGAAATTCTGTTTATCTCTATATGTGCGTCAAAATACATTCATCATGGGAGGTGGGAGGAGCCGTGAAGCACGTAAGGAGTCTCCAGAACATGGGTGGGCGAAATCCATCTTGAAGGAAGCGGAGTTTGCTGCCCATGGAGAATTAGCTTGCCTCGTAGAGACGAGCGGAAGACCCGTGTGGGGAGGGTAAAATTGAAATAAATAGTGTGTAATTGGCTACTAAATTGGGAGAAAAACTGGAAAATATCTGAAACAAATAAAAATATATATACAGTACCAGTCAAAAGTTTGAGCACACCTGCTGGAAACTAGGTTTATCTCATAATTGACAATGTTTTACACCGTATACGTTTCTGTAAATACATGAAAAAGCCAAAAAATACATGTAACAATAAGAAAAAGGAACATCAAAACAAAGTTCAAGAAATTTTAATTAAAAATGTAATCTTGGATTCCTCAAAATAGCCACCCTTTGCTGTGATGACAGCCTCACAAACACAGGCCATTTGGTTATTATGTTTCAGCAGGAAATCACCCAACATGTTTTGTTCCTAAACTCTGGGAAGACATTGTTCAATGCAAACATTCATCAATTTCTGATCTTAAAGAAAGACCTGTTCTCCCCTTCCTCAGAGAGTGGCAAATGCAACCCCCCCACCACCAACCCAACAAAAACTGAGAACCATCAGCCAGCTGTAGAGTGAAGGGTGTACACAATACTTTCTGAAAAGGCAACCTTCAATCCAGTCAAAAAAGTCCAACAAAGAATAATTGTACCTACTTGAAGATAATATTTTTATTTTCACAAGAACGTAAGAACGTTTCAGCACTACTTTGTAACAGTCATCAAAATAAAACATATTCATTCTGATTGATAGCGAAGCACTTGGAAAGAAGACAATATAACAATAACACCAACAGTAATATGGTTTAAAGTCATCCTAATCATTGTCAGTTTTCACTGGCCTATAGCCTAATCAATAATGCCTTTTAGCCTAAAACATTCTATTCGGCTGGCTAGATATTTGGTCAGCTGTAAAAAAGAAAAGAAAAGAAAAGAGATCATGTAAAATAAAAGGCTGTCATAAAATAACATCAGGATAATTTTTTGCTTTGAGATTTGGCTAGAGCTTAACAAATTTGCTTCATGAAATTAGCATTTTCTCTCAGGATGATAAGCCATTCAGCATTTGTTGGTGAATTGGTTGCAGGTATGCGAGTGAATGTTCCCAGCGATGCCTAAAAGTTTATCATTTGGCGCAAAGCACGTTTAGACATTGAAGCTTTAGTAATGGCGATGGCGTGTAGTCTACTGCTTAGCATCCTTGCCACCACAAGATAATTCAGATTCACAAATTTAGCTAATTGATTTACTGGAATCTTTCATTCTGAAATATTGCCATATCGTCACCTTCTTAAAATAATGGCCTAAGTCATTTTTGGAGGAAAAATATTTTTTTGCCTAAGTCATCTCTTCATGATGCTGGCCACCTCTGGTAAAATTGCCTACATCCTTAATTGAAAAGATCATGCTGTTCCTACCCCGGTAGTATAATGGCCTACGTCAAGAGTTTTATTTTTTGCCTAAGTCACAAGACAATGTGACTTAGGCAATTTAAAGCTTTCAAGATGGCGGCTGCTTGCCTAAGTCACTTACTCCAGAAGTAATTTGGCCTAAGTCAGGTTTAAAATTGCCTGAGTCACAACGGCATGTTCGTAAATTAGCCTAAGTAATCTAATCCTCTTATGTTACATAATTGACAGACAGCGTTATTTCTATGTCAATAGTCATTTAACCCCTTATTGCCTGAATTAAAAAAAAAAATTACATTAATTTTTTGCTGTATTAAGGTAAGGGGTTTGAGGCTGATTTGCAGCAATCGTCAACAAGGGGATATTGTCATAACCTTTTTGTGTGAAATGATTAATAAATATCATATATTCTATATTTGGTTCAGTTTATTCTGTTTCTTGAAAAACTTGAAAATATGACTTATGCCATTATTTTAAGAAGGTGACGATATGGGACTTTTGGCTTCAACTTCCATTTTCCAAGGCCTCAGTATACTTCAAACAAAATTGAATTTGGCGTGTTCGCACAAGCTGTCGAATACGGCGTTGTGACCAAATGTCAGTATACTTGCTGCGACTTGAGGTCTGTTCGTTTATTGATGCTCCACGCCAGATGGGGGAGCTCCCCAGTCGCTAGACTACGGAACCAGAAATATAAATACCAAACAAAACAAATACCAACATCGGCAATGGCCAAATGTGCAACACAGTCATGTTTTGCTTGATGTACAAAATAACCCTATGTTTAAACCATCATACCTTATGATAGTTTCCTATAACAGACATAAGAAAGTGTGCTCCAGAAACTGCAGAATGCCATTTCTCATTGTACGTTGTATATAGCATCAAGTGACTGTGAATTTGACTTTTTCATGTAGTAGACCATGGGTTAGCCTGGCCTGTATTACATTTAGACAACTGTATATCAGCAATTGTCATTACTAAGCAGGGTTACTTTTCTTTTGATGATAAGTGGTATGATCAAATGGTATGTATTCAGCCAAACCCAAATGCTGGTACAAAAAGGACAGATTTGGCTCAAAAACCAAAAACTGGATTTGGTGCATACCTAGTCATTAAACAGAGTTTGTTTCACCTCATTTCAACCTGAAGATTTCAATCTGAAAAATAATGACAAAATTAAAGACTACAGTAGGATGAAAAGTCTCTTCCAAACGTGTATTCATGAGAGGTCTCATGGACTGTCACTGAGAGTTCTAAGCCAAGACCTTCCTCCCTCTCCCACAGGAATCTTTCCCATGCCAAGCTGGTGCAGCTGTATGCTGTGTGTACACAGCGTGTGCCCATGTGCCTGGTTTTCGAGTTCATGGAGCACGGCTGCCTCTCTGACTACTTGCGGGGTCAAAGGGGCTCCCTGTCGCGTGGGACCCTGCTGGGGATGTGCCTGGATGTTTCCGAGGGCATGGCCTATCTGGAGAGCGCCAATTTCCTCCACAGAGACCTGGTAAAGCCCAGTCGTCAAACACTGCTCACCTGGGCCACACTGCTGCACTATGACGAGGTCACTAGGCTATGAAAACAAGGGCTGTGATGCCAAAATGGTTCTCATTCTTAACTGACCATTAAAGAATGTACTTACAGTAATAGTAAACCTTGATACACATGGTACTTATGTGATATTCTCCAAACCTCACATGTTTTGAAGTAGTTGACATTACATCAAAGATATCAGTCTTGGCATTTCTTTAGATTTCATAGATGACATTCCCGAGATGGCAGGATGGAAATACACAAGGCTAAGTTATAAGAGCAAATATAGGAAACATGGGATAGCATTGCTATGGAATAGTGCTTGCTCAGTTTCTGCGAAATGTGAAACTGTTTGTTTGTAATTTGGCATCATTTTGATATCAAGAATTTGGTTGGAAGACAGATTTTGGCAAGTGCGATTTTACAGAATAGACAGTATATACTTTGTTTATGTGAGTAATAAACATACACTACCAGTCAAAAGTTTTAGAACACCCCCATTTTCCAGTTTTTACAGAAATTTAAGCAGTTCAAGTCCAGTGAATAACCTGAAATGGTACAAAGGTAAGTGGTAAACTGCTAGAGGTTAAAAAAAAAAAAGGTTAGGTTACCAAAGAATGAAAAATAATGTAAATGTTTTGGCAGTGAGTAGTTTCCTACACCATCAAAAGGCACTTGGAAACTGGAGGAAACTCTGACAGGAACAGGTCTGGCAGACCCAAAGCCACAACAAAATCAGAAGACAAGTCAACAGCTTGCGTGAGAGTCACAGGACAGCACAGCTTAACACTGGTCGAAGTAAGGAACTCTCAGCTTCAACTGTGAAGAGAAGACTTCGAGCTGCAGGTTTGACAGGTCGATTGGCAGTAAGAAAGCCATTGCTAAGATGGCAAAATAAGAAAAAGAGGCTTGCCTGGGCCATGAAGCACCACCAGTGGACTCCTGAAGACTGGAAGAAGGTCTTATGGACCGATTAATCAAAATTTGAAATCTTGAAATTTTGAAAGGTTTTTATAGGCTGTCGAGTAGGCGCAAGGATGGTTCCTCAGTGTGTGACACCAGCTGTCAAACATGGAGGAGCAAGAGTCATGGTCTGGGGCTCTTTTGCTGGATCCAGAGTCGGCAACTTGCACAGAGTGAATGTTAACCCATGATAACCCATTACTTGTTCCCTGAAAAGGGCCTTTTTTATAACTCTCTTTTATCATTTTAAGTTTTTGGTAACCTAAACTTTTTTTGTAACGTCTGGCAGTTTACCGCTTACCTTTGTGCCATTTCAGGTTATTCACTGGACGTGAACTGCTTAAATTTCAGTAAAAATTGGAAAATGGGGGTGGTCTAAAAAAAAGTGTACTTATACAAAGTTATTCACATGCAGTGTATAGCTGACTATGACCAGATGTCCATAGTGGCAGGACACGATAGGTTTCATCCAATCAGGGATAAGGTGGATTTAAGACAGCCAGCGTTCCTCAGGTTACTGCTGTATTAGTTACTCCAAACAATGCCTACAGGCAACCAGCTGTTGTCATTGAGAGATGAGTTGTCATTGAGACACCACATCTCCTTCACGTCTCAGTGTGCACTGTCATAGTACTGTGCGGACTGTCGTGTGGCAATTCAAAAGTGGAGAAAATACAGGGGGAAGTGCTTTTAATGCAAAGGGCAAACCGATGATTTTCCACAAACACAGGCAAAGTGTTAGCTTGTGTTCATCCTCTTTTTTTAGTGTTGTCATACTCCCATAAACTCACTGAGCTTCATTCGTCCCCTACTCCACAAAATGTTTGTGGCAAATTGGAATTTGCTCTCCTTTTGTATTTGATTGATTTTCTCCATTGCCTTTTTGAGCACCTGGACATTTTACTGAATTAAAATATATATATATATTTTACATTTTTTTAATTTAATTTTTTTAATCGTAACAAAAAAGGACAGGGTGCAATTCACTACCCTAGGTTTCGGTTATAGATAGATAGATAGATAGATAGAATTTTATTTCAAATATGCAAAACAAAACCAATACAGTCCTGTAGCTTTAACAGCCATTATAACGAAACAAAAACAATGGAGAAAAAAACAAACAAAAAAAAACACAATGAACAAACAAATGGATATACATATAAAAATAACAGCACAACTTGCTGTCGAACCCTTCTTCTGATTCACCCATCAATAGCAATACCTGAGTGGAACCGTTTGGGTCACAAGCATGCTTAAACCATTACGCTCTCTTTCTTCACATACTTTTTCTTTTTAAACAATTCAACCACGGGTGAAATAAGCCTACACATTAATGCACAAAAAAATAAAAATAATAATAATTATATATATACACGTATTTCTGTCCCAGAGTAGCATTTCTGCAGCAGGCATGCCATGCCAATTAATTCCTGTAATGTGAACAGTCCCAGTTGGAGTATATTTCTGTGAGTAACCTGCAGAATATGTCAGAGTAAAAAATGATAAGTCAAATGCAAAAATGTAATGTGATAAGAAAGTAAAATCACCCCAGCGATAATGATAAGCATTCCAGTATGCCGACATTAGTGTGTTGCCAGGAAGGGTCTGGTTTTCACCCACGATGGAAGCCCCCATCGACACTGTGGTTATGAATGACGCTTGTGGGAATTTGAGTGTAACAATTCGATCTAACACATACCCCATTGCTTTGAATGGATTGATGCTTAAAAAGATGCTTTCTTTTTTAAAAGAAAATGTAACGTTAAACAACATTTTCTGTTGTCCTGCAGGCTGCGAGGAACTGTTTGGTTTCGGAAAACCAGGTGGTGAAAGTCTCTGATTTTGGTATGACCAGGTAAAGTGCCTGCTTTGGCTGACATACTTCTTCTCACTTTTTGCCTCTTGAAATGATGGGGATGTAAAACTGTACTCATCCTTCTGCATACATGCAGGTTTGTCCTGGATGACCAATACACCAGCTCTCTGGGATCCAAGTTCCCAGTGAAGTGGTCAGCACCAGAGGTCATCCAGTACTCCAAATTCAGCAGCAAGTCTGACGTATGGTCCTTTGGTGAGGATTTCTGGTTGATTTTTGCTTAGATTTTGTTTATTTTATTACACATAACATAACACAACACATAAACTACTTGCTGTTATTAGAACATTATTATAAGCCACCTATAGCTTTTCTCTGATAAATATCAGTAACTAAAATGTGCTTCTATTTGAAATAATAATTAATTTAACATTTACAGAATATCCACAGTATCAATATCAGTTCACATAAAATAAAATAAAACCCCATCTCATTAGACAAACTAAAAACAATTCAATGGCCCTCACAAAGCAAATATATAAACACTTTCCCTGGGTTTTACTTTCTCACAGAGCCATCATAAGTGCCTTTCCTGAACAAGGAGATTAAAAACCAGAGTATAGACCCTTGTTGCACACCCTTAGTGCACGTGTAGCGGATGGGCTCACGTGAGGCCGCTGCAGAGTGACGTGGATAAGAATACGATTAGTTCCCGGAGTTAGGGACTTGAGTCTTTGGCTCGGCGAGCTTAATCGCTCTCTTGTCGCGTCAGAGATCCCTCGGTTCGAAACTCGCTGCGGGCAGAACCAACACCGTCACAGTGGTGCTGTGACTCGGATAATACAACTGATGGCAATCGGTTGGGCCGTGGTTGCTGCTGCATGAGTTTCGAGGGGGAGAGTGTAGCGGATGGGCTCACGTGAGGCCCGCTGCAGAGTGACGTGGATAAGAGTGCGATTAGTTCCCGGAGTTAGGGACTTGAGTCTTTAGCTCGGCGAGCTTAATCGCCCTCTTGTCGCGTCAGAGATCCCTCGGTTCGAAACTCGCTGCGGGCAGAACCAACACCGTCACACACGGGTGAAACTAGGTATGGAGAGGCTTCTTGCACTGAGCTCTCTGTCGTCTGCTGCAGGTGTACTGATGTGGGAAGTGTACAACGAAGGACGCATGCCATACGAGAACCGGTCCAACGGAGAGGTGGTGGAGGCCTTGTCAGCAGGCCTGAGGCTCCTAAAACCCAAACTGGCCCCAGAGGCAGTGTATCAGTTGATGGAGTGGAGCTGGAAAGAGGTGGGTGTAATTACTGACTGAGTGATGGCCACTAGATCACAGTCCACATCACTGTAATGCAGCCAATATATGTGGCCAAGTGATTTAACTAGTTGAATTCAAAAGTCGCAATGCAGTGGCATCCGTGGTCAATTAAATCACATTTCCATTTCAAATTAAAAATATATATAATGTATAAATATGTATAATGACTTAATGTGCATTCAACTGTTCTCAGAGGAACTGTTCTCACCTGGGCCTTACTCAAGTTCCAGTGTTGATCCTAGTGATAATCAGACCTGGTTTCGAATGAAACAGAATAACGTTTTAGAAATTAATGGGTGTCTGTATTTGTGGTCCGAGTACAGTATTTATCTCCAGACTGACATAACCTAGTGTCGATGCACTGAAGGCACAAGTCCATGTTTTCCCCTCATGTCTCTTGTGCAGAAACCAGAGGATCGCCCTTCCTTCGGCCTGCTTTTCCACCACCTGCTCTCCCTGTCAGAACTTTGAAGGAGAACTGGAAACACTGTACAGATACATAGAGATTTATACTTTATTTATTGCTCTGCATATCTCCCTAAGCAATGCATTTGGTTGTAAATGCTTGTCAAATGTCAGTTATGGTATTTTGTCTCCGATTATGTTGTTCCTCTTGATGGTATTGGCTTATTCTGTAAGCATCCATTCAAATATACTTCATCTCAAATGTATAAACTATCATAATGGTAACCCCGTCCTGGATGTGGTTTATTGTGCGTGTTTGTGCCTCATTCTGTCAGCTTAGGTAGCATCATGAATAGAAACTCTCCATCACACAAACTGTCTTTCTCATATATCTCCTATAGGGGGTGCACATAACCCTGTTTTTTGCTGTCATCTCTCCCTTGTGCAGTGTCACATTTTAATAGAATGGGTACTGATGCAAGATACTCTAACTGAAATGGAATTAATGATCAATTCAATTGATTATGGCAGATTGTGGGTTTTAAGGTGTATATTTAATGTAAGGTGTTTATGCCCACACCTTAGTCTGTGGTCTGCATCTACTCACCTGACCTTGCTGTTTTGGCACTTTTTTAAAAACCAAACATGCCTCCCTCAATCCCTCTATATCCTAACAAGCGAGCAGGCTGACTGGACTCCCAACACAAATTTGCTCAAACCCCATTATGTGCACATTTAAAGATGCAATGTTGAAGGTACTGTTACACCCTGTCTGGATCTTACACCATCAAGGATCAGCACTCTCTATTGGGAATATACACAGTGTGAAAATGGGATGTCCTGATGTACCCAAAGGTTTATCTTCACTCATCTCATTGATGAATACAGGTTTTATGAGAGTGGCTGATGGTCCCTGGTCTGTCATTAGAAAATGCACAATTTTTATGAATAGCTGAAACCACAGAGGAAGCCATGCCCGATAAACAAATCAGGGCAATATTACACTGTTAAAAGCACTTACCAAATATAGGTATGTGTAAATGTTTTTAGATAATGAATTGTGACTATGCATCTAATGTTTATTTTCATGGCTTTTCTTACAATGTTTTTGATAAAAGCAAAACGGGTAATTGGACAAATCATACGAGAAAATAAGATGCAGGCTATGGCCTGTCAGAATAAATATCATAAACAGACCTATAACGAGGTACTTCACTAAAATCTTCACAATAATCTGGGCTGTGCAGCTGCTGTTGTAAATCAATATTGTTATTACGACAATTATAAACCATACAAATTGTAATAATTATCTTGTGCGTTCCCTTTGCATAATATATAGCACCAGTAGGCTATTAACTAAATCGCTACACGTCTTTTGGTTACAAGCAAACAAGTTTTGGGTTTATTTACACAATATTTTTTCACAGATGAAATTTTATATGGACATTAGACCATATAAAATGTGTTATCCTCACTTTTTTTGCACTTCTCGGAAATGCACTTACCTGTTAATTATTTGCACAGTTGTTTTGCTCAAAGTCCGCTGACACTACAAGTTAGCCCCACGCAGTATAAATGTCATTATCTCGAACAGTTCCAGAAACTGGGTCATCCATGCACGAGGAAATTTACTAGCAAGATATACTCTAGTAATTGTATGGATCTACGTATTTAAAACGGCAACATAGTGGAATATGAAATTGGATGTGTGGAATATGTCATTTGGATAAATAATTTCAACACATTCCAATGTATTGAGCTTCAGAAACTGGTACTACATTTACAATGTAGATGCGTTTAGATTAGCGGTCCGCATTTAGAGGAGGCAAATCGAAGCGGGTCTACTTAGGTTGTTCAGCACTAATGGGAGAACGAGCTTTACCTCTGCTGTGCTGTTTTCGTGGGTCGTTGTCGCTTTAAGGAAATGCACTTGCAGCCATTTTCTGCTCTTTGTGTTTAGTGGATTAGCGGACAGGCATTATACGCGAGGAGAGCATCACTTTGAGGCGAGAGCCAGAAACCATTTAAAACACTAGTTTTTAACCGTGCGGTACGACCCTGTCCGTCGGTAGCACCCCAAACGGACATGCAAGTTGCAGGT
This sequence comes from Aldrovandia affinis, assembly GCA_029706075.1. Taxonomy (NCBI): domain Eukaryota; kingdom Metazoa; phylum Chordata; class Actinopteri; order Notacanthiformes; family Halosauridae; genus Aldrovandia; species Aldrovandia affinis. The sequence continues at coordinate 4,262,711 of JAINUG010000045.1, read as the reverse complement.
ACGTGAAATTGTTTTAATGTCTATTGCCACCATTTGTGTAGCTACTCGGGAAATAGATGCGCGGTGGTGATGCCACGGACCTGCCAATGGTGTAGCCTATTTCTGAGCATGGTGCAGCCCTGTATGATCATATAACGGGGAAAATAATTACATGTATAAAGAGGCATCTACAAACACGTGGAATTAAATATATTGTATTGTTTTGTCGAGACTGCAAAATTTTGTTATTTGAACTAGCCCGAATGGCGAGCTATATCATCGATGGCTGGCTAGTTAGCATCCGTGTAACCTGAATTGGGTGGGGTGAATGGTGGTTAACTCGTGTGCCTGTGGATGAGGATAAAATATTGTTTCTCGAATAACTATTTGCTAACGGATGTAATTTCTAATCGTATCGAGACACATATAAAACGCGTTAAAGATGGATACAAATTTAGATATCAAGATATGTTTCATTTGATGGGATGCCTGGTGCTGAATGAAACGTTGCCGAGCCATAGCCACAGTGTAGATCGTGAATTATTTTGAAATTCATAGCTCGTTTGCGTTTTAACATATCGATAGAAATGATAGAATTATCGAATTAGAACCTCCAGTTCTATGACACTGAATCCCATATATGTGTTGGTTTATTATGAATGTACTTGAATAACAGATGGGATCAGAGTGGCTTGCTCTAGCATCTTTCCTGCACGGAAGGTTTGTGTTCATCGAGTGGTGTAGTCCCGTACGAGTCCTGTCAAAATGCCGCACATTTACAGCATATGCATGTATGCACAGTTCTGGCCTGGTCTTCATGATAACGCATATTACAAGACCCCCCGCGGATTAGTCACTGTTTGGTAGTCACCGTAAGCGATGTTTCGGCGTGTTCAGTGAGGGATACCCTGGAAAGTGATTGTAGAACAATATTTGTACGCAACAAAATATAATTGCTAATTTCCCTCCGATCCTAAAGAAGACACGCAAGAAAATTAGTTAAATTCAGAAAAAATATGTTCCTGATGTCACCACCAAATGGCTAACGGATTTAGTTAGGTGCGGTGATCAAATAAAGCATCCATTTACTTCACTGACAGTGTCATTTCTATCCCTGATTAACTACACGTGTATGTTCCCTCCTGATCGTGTAGAACCGTCAGGTCCTGACCAGCCAGTAGTAATAATGAACAATCGGGCGTTCTCACAGTTGAAACAAACTGCATGAAGCGTGCTGGAATATGAATAGACCAGCTCTTTCAACAAACATCCTGTCTATGTCCACATTCCGGTTTCACACTTCAACACCATTCAGACATGAAAAAGTGTCTAGATATGCCCCTCCTCTCATTTTATTATGGGATCCCATACAAATATGTCATATCTCCAAAAATCCTTGTTTGTAGTTTATAATAAATGTCTGCAGATATAAAGGCACTCTGTCTCAGTATAAAATGTATTCACTCACAACTGGACCAGACTATTCAGGACTTAAACGTGATGGAGGTAGTGATGCTTTCTACTGTGTAAGGTTTTTGTGTAAAAGGAAGGTGTATGATGTAAGGGATACACTATTGTTGCTTTGTCTGACAAAATTACCAAAGCAGTAGATTTCCTCATGTTCATTCTCTTGTCTGTCATTTTGAGCACCAGTCAATGTGATGTCAATCAGTCCTCTATGTGCATTTCCCTTCAATGGGATTGGTCCGCCATCTGCCCAATGAGATATCTCCTTTCTGAGTGGATGGCAGCACATTACCAGGATGCCCCGCGGCCCATCCGCTGAGACGTGTCACCCAGATTTGACACACTTTTAGCAGAAGAGTGGCTCCATTTCACTTTCCCAACCGGGAGAGAGGAGCCTCGTCTCAATGGTTCCCAGTGCTTCCATCTGTACGCGGGGTGACTATTGGGCTGGCAGTGCAGTATAATGGTTAGAGAGCTGGGCTTGTAACTCAAAGGTTGCTGGTTTGATTCCCACGTAGGGCACTGCTGTTGGACCCTTGAGCAATGTACTTAACCTGAATTGCTTCAGTAAAATATCCAGCTGTATAAATTGATTGTATGTAAAGAAATGTAAACTGTGTAAGTCGCTCTGGATAAGAGCGTCTGCTAAATGCCTAAAATGTAAATGTAAATGTATTCTTCTTCTTCTGGTTCTTCTGTTTACTGTTGGGCATGGCCTGCAAAGATAGAGTTATGGCTAGATTGGCTACTACCTCCTCATGCTATCAATTGGTGGAGAAGGTGGATATACTTACAGCACTGAGCAGCAAACCACTGTCCCTGACACAACTCGTGGTATTTCATAACACTGCCACCAGATTTACCACACCAACTCACCTGAACCTGATGTGTTTTTTATATTGGAAAAAAAAGAGAAAAAAATAAGAAAACAGTGATCACCTTTGCAATCTAATTTTCTTTTTAAAGGACACGTTTGTGTGATCATCGTCTTTTTCCTTGCGTGAAGAGCAACGGTCTCTGTCTCCTTCTTTTTTTGTCTTCCACCCCATCTCGTGGCTCCTCTGTCACCTGGTTGGATGGTTAGCCACGCAGAACGTGCTCAGTCACACAGTAAACCACGTGCCTGTCACATCTTTGGTAACGATTGCTTTCAGTTTGTGATGTCACTGCAAGTGAAATACATGATAGTTCATGAGCTGACTTTTGGATATTGCTTCAAAGTGCTAACACGCTGCTGTTGTGACTCCCAGTCCTCATCATCCCTGGTTCTTATCAGAAGAGTAGGGTTATCCCTAGGGTCCTGGTCAAAAGACCAAACTGACTCTCTACATCTGGCTACCTAATGATCCCTACTGCAGTTGATTAGCTATGATATCATTTGCAGTCCCTATCCTTTGTGGATTCCCCAGGTCTCCGCTGCAAATGACAATCCAGTTCTCAGTTGATGATTCTGGTTAAATAAAGGTTACATGAATCAAAAGATCCCATTTTTTGCAATCTGTTCCCAGCCTGTCCTACTATTATTGTAATGTTTGTATTTATGTATTTTTGTGGGAGCTTTGGCCATGGGAATATCAGAACATTAGAGGAGGGGGCTATTTGAAATGACAGTTCTTGATTTTCTTGTTCTGTGAAAAGTTGTCTACAGGAGAATTGTGGCAAGGAAGGAAATCCGCATTGATGGCGAATAGAGGCACGCCTGAGAACTGAACTGTATTGGTGTTTTGAGTAGTGTCAGCACAGCATAGGACTGTTTATTCATTCATGTCATGGAGCTCCAATGTCCCAAATCTACTGGCTACTGGAACTCCAAGTCTACTGTGTTATGGGAAGACTAACACTGAATACAGATCCCAGTAGTTATAAAAACAATAAAAATAAAACTGCACATACTGTCGAATGTGTGAAATCCCCAAGAGCCCTGGTACAAGAACAGGGCTCCATGGGTCACAAACATCATGGTACAGTGTTGGAGAGTGTGCCTGTAAGTGGGGGCTTCAATATGGATTTGGCTGGGTGTATAGGGTCCATTACAAAACAAATGAGAAGGACAGCACTCCACATGCATTATTTCAAAGAAATCTATAAGGTTTATTCCTATTTCAGAGTGCTGTCCTTTTCCAATTTTTGTAATTCATTTGCTAGGATTCGGCACCCCCACATTGGTCTTAAATATTTTTAGTTGAGCACGTTTGCTATATTTTTGCGTAGGGTCCGTTCGCATATAATGTGGGGCCTTAAGAGGCTGAAGAGATAAGGGGGGTGTGACAGATGACACAAGTTCCTGTGGGAATGTGACAGATGACACAACGACTGTGATCTTTGCTGTGGTCTTTCCAGGGTCTGTCATGGTTATGATCTGAGTCTTTCACCAATTCACAGGAAGTCTGATCATGTTCTGTTTAATTGTGCAATGCAACACAAGCAAACAAATTTTGTATGGACTCAGTCTGGGTCAGCGTTGATTGTGCCATACTGCAGTTTCTCTATTCCTGTCGGTTTGAAAGCAAAAATATATATATATTGTTATATGGCACTCAAGGCTGTTCTATGAAAAAGGGTTCGGTAGTTCACAATAGCCTGTAATTCATCTCAGTTTGGAGCCTAAATTAAAGGTGATTTTTTTTATGGAGAAGATGAAACCACACCCACGTAAACCCAAACCACATAGCAAGTAAAAGTCTTACAAGGCATATTGTATGTTATATTTACCAGTGCTTGGTAGTTTGTGCGTCCGACAAAACATGGATTTCATTTCTCATGGAAGAACAGTAGCTGGCAAGTGGCAAGATCAAAATTACATTTAATGACCCACATTCCTAACAAGACAGCCATGCTTTGGCCTGGATTCATTTAACATTTATTTCTAACTTTGACTCTTTAAAATGAAAATGTGAGTTTGTTTTCCAAAACATGGTTTGACAAGCTCAGCGATTGTGTTTGCGTTGAAAAAAGAAACACCTTCACTTATTTGAAAATTTACGATGAATGTTGATTGAATCCAAGCTTTACCTTGTTCTTTCATAATATTTCATTATTGAAAGATGGTGAAGATATGTTTTGGCCTGAAAACCCCTCAGAATACACAACAGGACAGTATAGCCACACATTTAATAGTGTCTCTACATTGGTGCTAATTGGCAATTCTTCTTGGATGCACCACAAAGCAATTTGAGAGCACTTTTCTATATAATGGTTTCAATTATAGAAAAGTATTGCGTTGTTGGGAAATGCCTTGCCGCCATTCAGCCAAAAGGAGAAATGTCAGTAATGAGAAAAGTAAAAAATTATTAATGAGAAAAAAACCCCCAAAAAACAACAATTATTTGTTTTTCTTGCACTCTTTCAGAGGTTCTCCATAGTAAAATACAGTTTAGACAGTTTCCACCTCTTGGTGAGGTCATCTCAGGCGAAAGGCCATTGTTCCTGGTTTTAAGAGAGCCGGAATCGAAAGTTGTCTGTGGTTTTTTAAATGACTGCACCATTGGGAACCCGAAACAGTCGACACTGACAGTATGGATCATCATCATGCACTAATAATGTACAGGAATGCATCAGAGAGTGACTTTTGGGTCTCTGTGTTTGCAGTAGCCAGTGTGGGAAAGTTTACACTGGCCCCCACATGCCTCTCTCCCCTCAGATAAACGTGTGACTGCTGCAGAGGCTCTACCCAAGTCCTCCATCTCCTTATGCTTAGAAATACAGAGGGGGATCAGGAGCTGGTTGCTGTTGAGTCAATTGGCCCCTACACCCCCCACACACACTTTCTGTATCTCTGGTTTGTCGGGGCAATGTCCTCTGAGCCTTAGAGAGGATCAGATGCTTCTGGAAATTTCCCAGGCTTGAAACATTATACATGGTCCTTACCCATCTCTGCATGGTGATGCGTTTCCTGCATTTGTCCGAGTGAAGGCATCCTGAATCCTGCAATGGGTGGAGCTACTGTGTGCTGTCAGTCACTGCTCTCCATGGTCTGGCTATGATTGGTTTCATTGACACCACATCACAGCGAGACACTTTATATAAGTGACTTCTAGATATTTTTAAACCCATTGTGTAATATGCTTACCAGACTCACAGTAAAATCTAAAGGTTTTTGCTAGGGGCGCACGATATGTTGGTTACCTATCGGTATCAATCGGCTTATCGGCCGATAAGATTTAATTTATCAATGGCAGTGGCCAATAATTATCCGTCGATTTGTGTTGCGTCAATCTGGTCTAAATGTTCAAATTTGAATGGAATGGCAGCATCTTTTATTCTATAAATAAATAATGATCAGCATCCGCATCTATCAGGCTAAACTGAAACCATACCTAATTTACTTCTCTGACGATGCTGCGATTAACTAGCTATTACGAGCACGCAGTCTTGCACAAGATGCACCCTAGAGCTGGGCGATATGACTGAAAATAATGATCATGATATGTTGACCAAATACTTCCATAACGATATTGAAATTCTCATTTGTATGCGTAAAAAAGCTGAGTATATACAGATATTCAAACACAACTTTATTTAAACATTCAATGCTTGTAGTATGTGCGCTAAGTTTTCAAGCATAATTTCAAGTGTAAAGTTTGCAATTTGCATAAACAAATACAACAATGTGTATGTATGGCTACCTTTTTGCGTCTGCATGATGTTTTGCTTGCCTCTGCCTATCTTTTTCACCATACATTCTTTCTGTTCCTTTTCGTGATAACTTCTCAAATGATGGAATAGACCCTCTGAGACACTTTGTTACAGTACTTGCAGAACACTCCTCCTTTCTGCTCTTTGTCAGCACGTTTGTAACCAAAGTAACCCGATGCAACTGACGTGCAGCCTTTCTTAGGGACTGAAGACAAACTCGGTTTGTCTTCGATCTCGTTGTCACTTTTTGTCTGGGCCTACCCTAGTTTGTGGGTTTACTGACTGAACAAATTCACTCCATGCTTCGCTAGTTCCGAGTTTGGCACTTTGATGATGCTTCCCTCTGGCTTTCACAGTGAAGTTGCGCTTCATATCAAGGCTGGCTGCGATTGGCTGTGTGGTGTGTTGGTTGTGCTGCGGATGGAAAAAGACCAAAATGAATGCAGGAACTATTCTCCTTCATGCAACAATGTTATAGCCTAACTGCTGATAATTCAAATTATGATACCGGTTTTAAAAGTGTCTATTGCCCAACTCTAATGCACGGCTAATTGTCTAAATTGCCCGTAGGTTGAATTTCCCTGCGAGACATGCTGTTTTTGTTGACACTGTCAATAAATAAAGTGTCTAAAATATCGGTATCTGTGTCAATAAATAACAAAATATCGGTATCTGTATCGGTATCGGCCGATTGTGTTATTTGACCAATCGGTATCGGTATCAGTCCAGAATTTTCATATCGGTGCATCCGTAGTTTTTGCTCAAAGGCACATTATCACATAGTACACTATCTATAGCAGGGGTCTTCAAGTAAAATTCAAAGAGGTCCAGTTAGATAAAATGGCCTCAAGCCAAGGTCCGGTGGTGCGAGGCACGTAACGGCGCCCCATTTTCTGTCGACGGGGGGGTGCTACGCGAAAAAAAGCTGCACAGGGGGTGCGCGAGGAAATAATGCGCCCCTCGGAACCGGTCCGTGGTGCAAAAAATGTTTTTTTTTTTACATTTTCTTAAATTTTGCGCCCCTCGGAATTTTGCACCTGGTGCAATGATAAACCAGTGCCGTAAATGTTAGAAAAGCTGCGCCGGTTAAAATTGAAATGCTCCGTCAAAATGTAGTAATTCTCAATAATTCATCGGTTTTTGGACGCGGTCCGGATAGGACGGCTTCTGGGTCCGGACCCGGACCGCGGTCCGCCTGTTAGTGACCCCTGATCTATAGGATTGTAAAATTAAATGTCGGTGCTGTAGGTTAATTGGGTAGATGTTGATTGCTTCGACTGTTTACATTTTTAAACAGGGATGGTGCCTGAGGTAGCATACAGAGGTTTAGGGAACTGTGCTCCACTATGTCATGACATGAAGTGTTGAGGCGTGCATTTCGACATTATACTCAGAATGTGAAGAGTGACATCAGGATTGGGTGTGACTTCTGTGACAGGAAACTTCACCCACTGCCCCCTCTCAATTCTCAGTGATAACATTATTCTTTTGGAAACAGCTTGCACCTGCACAGCAAACTGCTGTGACCAGAACTTGAAAGTACCATCACCGGAACCAAAGTATGTCGTTCAGACTCATTCATAGCACTTTGAGGTCACAGCTATGATTATAAGTAATGTCTGTCTCTGTGTCTATCTTGTTGTCTCTGTTTGTGTAGAGAAGGCTCCAGCTATATATCATCCTCACAGTATAATACTGTACCATTGTGAGAATATCATTTGTTAAGCTGGGTACATTTTGTATTTTTGCCCATGTTTTTTTTGTGTGATACCTTGTCTTCTTGGAAGTGGGGGGGGTTGCACATTCTGCTTCATTTTGTATTAATAGCATCTATTTACTGCTTTCAGCAGCACAAGTTCTCTTGTCATGCAAATAAAGCACATTTGGATGTAAGAGAGGGAGCATGGTTAAAATAACAGGTCATTCAACATGATTCAGCAGCTCATCTTGTCTGAAAAGATCACATAGTATGTGACGGTTGGGGTGTGAACGCAGCGTTGCAGAACCTTGGTGGAAACTTTCTTCATCGCTGATTAGCCCCTCACAGTCACACTGAAGTCTTGACGCTTGGCGATGCGGGTGCTGGTTATGTTCCACTCTAGTAAAAGGTGACATCCCGCTTCACTGTGGAGGCAGTCTCCGTTTTTAATGATAAAGGAAAAGTCAAATGTTGTTTTCCCGAACACAGCCTGGGATCTAGTGTCACCTGATGTCCTGAAACCTCATGTGGCCCCTGGAAGAGCAGCTTGTCAGGGGGCTCAGGAGATGTCTAAAGGCCCCATGGTGTCCGAGTGGGGCCTGGATGTCTGGAGCCCGTCCCTCCTGCTGCCCTCGCCCACTGCTCTTAAGCTGTTTAAATTAAGCCGATTTTCAGCCATGTCACCTCCACTCTGTCAGGACTGGGTTCGGACGTGGGGAGTTGGGAGAGGTGCACATAATATTTGGGCGTGAGCGGACAGGGGCCTCATTGGGGTGCAGTGCTGGCTTTGGACTCGTGATGGGGCAGAGTGGGGGGTATGGGTTAATGGGGGTTGCTGGTTCTTTACACTTGACAGTTGGCTTGTCACAATTCTCTGGGAGAGTCTGCTCTATTTTTTCAGCAGCTGAGTGCAGCAGTGCTTCTGGCTTGCAACTGTTAAGGTTGGGTCATCGGGATGTGTGCTTATGCATTTAGTGTGTGTGTGTGTGTGTGTGTGTGTGTGTGTGTGTGTGTGTGAGAAAGAAAGGGAGAGAGAGTTCCTGTATGCTCGTGTCTGAGTTTCTGTTTGTGAGTGTGTGTGTGTGTGTGTGTGTGTGTGTGTGTGTCACTACAAGCATGCGTCTGTGTTTTGTATGTGCATGTGAGTGTGTGGAAGTTCCTGCCTGTGTGAAATTGTGTGTGTGGGTGTTTGTGTGTGTGCCTGCTTGCATGTGCGTGTAGGCAGTATTGTTTGAGCCCAAATTTTTAGCCAGTCACCTCGAATAAGGAGCTGCCAAAATAAGTGTAATGCTTGAGTCACAGGCACTCCTCACACAGTGAATTATTATCTTTACTGCTTAGGCTGACCGTGGTTCTGTGTGGCTCAGTCGGTAGAGCACAGCGTTGGCAACGCTTAGGTTGTGGGTTCGTTTCCCATTGGGGCCACATATACTGGAAAAAGTATGCATTCACTACTGTAAGTCGCTTTGGATAAAAGCGTCTGCTAAATGGCATTTATATTATATTATTATTGCCTGGGAAACCAATGTTTTGTTTCTGCATTGGTGGTAACAAGGAGTTTCTTCTACCTAAAAAGGTTAGGAACTGCTATCAGTTCCCTGTTTCGACCCCCAGCCTAACTCCAACCATGAAGGTATTGCGTTTACTGACATTTCCAAAAGAAGGGGGAAGCATTCGTTTGCCGGACTTACATAAGAACATAAGAACATTTGCAGTGTCGCAAGCTGGCCTAAAAACAGAATGAATGAGAGATTAAAAAATATGATTTCCCAAGAGGCGCAGTGGGCAGGTACAGAGATCGGAAACAGCAGTGACAGAAGAGGAAGTGAGCTCGACGGCCAACACGCTGACATATGGCGCAGTGTCGCCCCCTGTGGAGGTAATTCCCCTCACAGGTGCGTGTCCTTGCCTGTGTCTCTTCACCTGTAATCGATGGTTAATTGCTGTGTCGAATAGTCCAGCAAGAGGGGCTGGTGTGTGTGTGTGCGTGCGTTTGTTTGTGGATATAGGGTATGGACGTTGGTGTGGATATGGGGTCCAGTTGACACAGGCGCTAACCACCACGCCATTGCTCTGGTCTTGGCCCAACTCCTTCGAACCCTGCTTTGAAGGATTCAAAGGACTTCATTGCTGAGTGGTGGATGCTGTAGCCAGAAAAGGTGGTGGAGGAAGTTTGTCTGTTAGAGAAGGCCACAAACCAAGGAGACTATGAGAGTGTTGTTGATTTGGTTGACACTTGTGGGAATCGGTAGTATTTATCTGTGGTTCATAGCAAGCATGAGACTTGAGGGAAACCTGACAAATGAAACACAAAAAAAGTGGTACACTGCAGAGCTATTTAAAAGACTGCTTTGCATCTGTGTTCCTTTTCTTCAGCTTTTTAGCCTTTATTAAGGCACCTATTGCTTTGGGTTTTGTTTTCAGTGGGCACTATAAAATGCTTGTGTGCGTGTGTTCATATGTATGTGGGTGCTCCTGTAAATCATCTGGCAGCTCTCTCCCTCTGTCCCTCTGTTGCAGACTGAGCTGTGCTGTGAGTGAACCTGTATCGCCATGACAACCCACGTGACCCTCGAGGATGCGCTGTCCAACGTGGACCTGCTGGAGGAGCTGCCGCTCCCGGATCAGCAACCATGCATCGAACCCCCGCCCTCCTCCATTATGTACCAGGTACTGACCCAAACCAAACCCAACACACACCCCTCCTCCCTTATGCACCAGGTACTGACCCAAACCCAACACACACCCCTCCTCCATTATGTACCAGGTACTGACCCAAACCCAACACACACCCCTCCTCCATTATGTACCAGGTACTGACCCAAACCCAACCCAACACACACCCCTCCTCCATTATGTACCAGGTACTGACCCAAACCCAACACACACCCCTCCTCCATTATATACCAGGTACTGACCCTAACCCAACACACACCCCTCCTCCATTATATACCAGGTACTGACCCAAACCCAACACACACCCCTCCTCCATTATATACCAGGTTGATCTCTTTTTTTAGCTGTTGCACAGGTTTTCCATGTTCAGTGCATCCCTGCTTTGAAGCCACTGTAGCTCCTTTGTTTGAAAACTGCCGTTCTGAATCAAGATGTCCTCGCCTGCCTGCCGACGGGGTATGGCCTCAGTTATCAGACTAGTTGCGACCCTGACAATTGATGCTAACCTAAATCCCATACACACTTCTCATCCATTTTGTACCAGGCAGTGACAGAGGCCAACACGTGCAGCGTAGAGCAGCTCCATCATATTCTGGGAACTAACACGTTTGGTCAAATGCACTCCAGGTATTCACTATACTTTTACTGAAGGGTATTGTATTAATAAACCTTTTCCATTTTTTTCCTACAGGCCAACTTTGACACCAACTTCGAGGACAGGAATGCCTTTGTCACAGGGATTGCCCGCTACATCGAGCAGGCCACCGTCCACTCCAGCATGGTGAGGGTCACTGCCCAGGGGAGGAGTGGGGGAAAGAGAGAGGGGAGTGAAAGAGTGACGGGGAGAGACTGAAGAGGCAGCCAGAGGAGGCTCTGCTCTGAGTTTTGTCAGGACAGTCAAAGAAAGCCCAGTTCTCTGCTCCTTCTCAGCCACAGTCACATAAAGGATGTTTTCCTGTTTTCTTTGGACGCAGGGCCCTTCGCTGCCACCGCGGGCCCCGGTTCTGTCCGAAGGGCCATTTCCCCCCCCCTGTCAATTCTCTCATCCCCGGTTCTGCTGGGTGAATAGTTGGGGTGACACAGGGACACAAACCCAGAAAGACATCACAACAAAGAAGGCCTTGTCTTCCCTCTGGGTTTCAGTGTTTGTTTTTTATTCAGGGGGTTGGCTGTGGATTGGGGGTACACAGAATAGTAAATCTGGCGGTTCCCGTACTCCTTCGTGAATGGTGAGCGAGTGTGCTCGGACTCTGAAAGGCCGTGGTGATGGAGTTTTCTCATCCCAGGTAGAGCCGCTGAGCTCGCTTCGTGTTCATTTCAGTGGGGGCAGTGCATGCCTCCGCTCGCATCCGCACGTCTCTTGCGCGCAGTGTTTTAGACGGACCTGTGAACGTTTATAAGCTGACGGACGGTCAGCCAATGAGTGTACAGATGACCTGGAGAATGTATCGCTCCAGAAGGAATGGTAGTTGTGAGTGGAAATTACACAAAAGTACAATATTTAAATGCTTCCCAGAAATGACTGGCTGCCCCTCCTCTCTCTCTCTCTCTCTTTTGTCTCCCTTTTGTTCCAGAATGAGATGCTGGAGGAGGGGCATGAGTATGCCGTCATGCTGTACACCTGGAGGAGCTGCTCTCGAGCCATCCCTCAGGTACTCACGAACACGCATACACCAGTTTGTTTTTAATCGCGCACCCCCCGTGCAGCTATTTTTCGCGCAGCACCCCCCCGTCCGCGAAATAAATGATCTGGTCTCAGCTTTTTTTTCCGCGTAGCACCCCTTTTTTTTACGTGCGTCGCACCGGGTGCTGGCAACCCACGCTACGCCACTGGTCGCCCCCAATGTTCAAACGAAACCTACGCCGCTGGTTGTACTCAAAAAAAATTCCCAAGGTTGGCAGGTCTGCATACACGTGTACGCACATACACACGCACACACACACGCACACACACACACACACACACACACACTCGTGCTCGCAGGCACACTTGCTCACACCCACTCACGTACAGGTATTCTCATGCACACAAACTCAAACAAACTCATGCACAGGTGTTCTCACACTCTCATACACTGACACACAGGCACTCAGACATGCAGGAACTCACACACACGCACGCTCTCAGTCAAAACAAATGCACACCCACATACAGTCTCGCAGGTACACTGGCATTCCCACACACTGACACTGTATTCATATGCAACATTAACATGAGAAAGAGCGTGTGGTACTATGTCTATCAGAGTGTTGGCTTGCGTGTGTGCAAGCTCAAGATAGAAATAGAGGGTGTTGTCGATAAAATATTATCACCCGCACAATTGGTGGCCACAAGTTCCTCTTTCTTCAATATTTACAGTGCCACAGCTCTAGTTTCTTTGTATGGTTGAACAATGATGTTTATCAGCTCCAACCAAATGTCAAACCCTGTTCTTAACCATAAATTAAGTAAATGAAGAACAAATATTTTGACTGAACTTTTTTAACCAGCACTGTGCTGTTTTTAAGAACATACAGCATCAACAGACTGGTGAAGAGGGCCAGCTACTCTATTGGTGTGGCGCTGGCTCCTCTGGAGGTCAGAGTACAGGGTAGGCTGGAGGAAAAAACTAAAGGCATTACGCAGAACTGTTTGCATCAACTCCACCCTGTCTCAACACAGCAGATGAGCACCTTCAGTGGTCGTCTCATCGCCCCCAGGTGTTCCACTGAGAGGTTTAAATAGTAATTTCTGCCTTCAGCCATACGCTGGTTTAATCAGACTAGATGAGGGGACATGATAGAACAGTCCTGTGATTTTAGCTTTTTTATATAACACCCGGATTACTTTTATTGCACTTTTTAATTGACTGGACTTTGAGCTTTTATGCTGTCCTTGTTTTATATGTGTTATATGTTTGTGTAAGTTTTGTGTTTTTAGTGTCTGTATGCTGCTACTGACAAACCAATTTCCCTGCGGGGATTAAGGAAGTATAATCTACTTTACTAGTTTTCTTTGATACACATTAGTAAGAGATGCTATAATATAAGCTCTCAAACACAACTTCCATTTTTAATCATTTATTTACATTTTTGGGATTACTTTAGCTAGTAGTTTGGGGATATTTTCAAGGGAGCCCAGGCGGAGAGCTCAAACGAGTCTTTACAAGAGACCTGATGAATTTCTGTTTGAAACATTGAACTGAAAAATGTTAATTTTCTTGTAAAGGGCTTTGTATTTTGATCGATTTTTGTGCTAATTTTGGAGATTAAAATAATGGACTTGTTGCTCAGGCCTCTCTGAGGCACAGGTATAACCAGATAGACCTGGGCAAAAAATAGTTGCATTCAAAATTGTATTTGTGAACACCAACTCTTCCGAAATAGCAAATATTTGTTTTAATATTGATCATTGTAACGGGGGCACGGTGGGGCAGTGGATAGCACTGTCACCGCACAGCAAGAAGGTCCTAGGTTCAATCCCGGCCAGGGCCTTTCTGTGTGGAGTTTGCATGTTCTCCCCGTGTCTGCCTGGGTTTTCTCCGGGTACTCCGGTTTCCTCCCACAGTCCAAACACATGCATTTTAGGCTAATTGGAGAGTCTAAATTGCCCGTAGGGTGTGAGTGAATAGTGTATGTGCCCTGTAATGGATTGGCGACCTGTCCAGGGTGTGTTCCTGCCTCTCGCCCCAATGCATGCTGGGATAGGCTCCAGCCACCACCCCTCCTGCGACCTTGACCCTGACCCTGGCCATAGATAATGAATGAATGACATTGTAACAAATATATTCAGTGGTTACCAAACCGCAAACCTCTACATGATGGTTAAAGACGATTCTAAATGGGGAGCAAAGGTTTAAATCTCCTTAAATAATTAAGCAGTTGTATGCCATTCTGTTGTATAGTTTTTGCATCCAAATAGCTTGAAAAATACTTACTTCCTGCAATGTGTACTCAAATAGTTGAAAAATAGTTATTCTCTGGGATCAGTATTCAAATATTTTCAGTTACATCACTTACAAATGGTATTTAATTACATTTTGAATAATAGTTACTTTCTGCCATTTATTATGTATTATGTATTAAAAATTTACTTTTGACAAAGAATATTTAAAATGATATTTATGCCAGGTCTGGTCCCAGATAAGTGGTTAATTAAGATAGGTGATTAAACAGCCAATGTGTCGGCGCCCCCTTGTGTTTCTCAGGTGAAGTGCAATGAGCAGCCCAACCGGGTGGAGATCTATGAGAAAACGGTGGAGGTGCTGGAACCAGAGGTCACGAAGCTGATGAAGTTCATGTACTTCCAGGTAAGAGGAGGGACGGCTCTCTTCGATCCCAGACTGTAACCCAGCTGGAGGTTGGACAGGGAAGCGGGAGGTGAGATTTGAAGGTAACGTCACCGTTCCTGCCCCTCTCCAGCGGAAGGCCATCGAGCGCTTCTGCAGCGAGGTCAAGCGGCTGTGTCACGCCGAGCGCCGGAAGGACTTTGTGTCGGAGGCGTACCTGCTGACGCTCGGCAAGTTCATCAACATGTTCGCCGTGCTGGACGAGCTGAAGAACATGAAGTGCAGCGTCAAGAATGACCACTCTGCGTACAAGAGGTACGATCTGGTGCACACACGCGCACGCGTCTGAATGGGTTTCCTCTGTGGACATTGTATCGTGGTGTTATCATGTATGTTATAGTGTTATCAGTGTGCACTGTCCCTGTCAAATAAATAAATAAATAAATAAATGTAAAACGTCATCTTAGGCCATTCTCCTCACAATGTTACCTGCAGGGCGGCGCAGTTCCTGAGAAAGATGGCTGACCCTCAGTCCATCCAAGAGTCCCAAAACCTCTCTATGTTCCTGGCCAATCACAACAGGATCACTCAGGTGCGCCCCCCCCGTTGTCATGCCCATTGTTTCCTGTTTGGTTTTCTGTGCTTGTGTGTGTTTCTGCTGTACCTTTGAAGTGCCTGCTTATATTTTCATTGTGTAGACTGATCTCTGTCATATCTGTCTATGTACAATTGTTGTGTGTCTGTCTCCTCCTGCAGTGTTTGCACCAACAGCTGGAGGTGATTCCAGGGTATGAGGAGCTGCTGGCCGATATCGTTAACATCAGCGTAGACTACTACGAGAACAAGATGTACCTGACGCCCAGTGAGAAGCACATGCTGCTCAAGGTTCGTTCTCGCTCGACCTCCGTCTCACCTGCTCTCTCCCTCTCTCCGACCCTTTCCGTCTCACCTGCTCTTTCTCTGCAATATTTGACAAGGAGTTGTTTAAACAGGCCTGTGTGTGTTTGTGTGTATGTGTGTGTGTGCGTGTGCAATTGTGCGCGTGTCCTCTCTTAGGTAATGGGCTTCGGTCTATACCTGATGGATGGCAACGTCAGCAACATCTACAAGCTGGACGCCAAGAAGAGGATAAACCTGGGCAAGATCGACAAGTTCTTCAAGGTTCGTTTGTCTTTGTTGTGGGGAAGCGGTTCCTTAACGACAGGTTCAGATGAAGGACACGAGAAAGAGGAAGGCCCCGGCAGCCAGACAGGCAGGGACAGATCACACTTTTCATTTCGCCGTGGTCGTGGAAGCACTTCTCGTTTCTGTTCGGTCAGCCTGCTCTTTACTCGCCCTGCAGCTGCAGGTGGTGCCTCTGTTTGGAGACATGCAGATCGAGCTGTCCCGGTACATCGAGACCAGCGCCCACTATGAGGAAAACAAGTCCAAGTAAGTGCATAGTAACCTGGTAATATTCTGGTTTTATCATTGAGGTTGTATGTACCTGTATATATATCATTGTGGTTCTGTGTGGCTCAGTTGGTAGAGCACGGCGTTAGCAACGCTTAGGTTGTGGGTTCACTCCCCACTGGGGCCACATATACTGAAAAATGTATGCATTCACTACTGTAAGTCGCTTTGGATAAAAGTGTCTGCTAAGTGGCATATATTATTGTATAAATAATATTAAAAAGATACGAAAATAGAAAACTAAAAGATAAAATGAGAAAATAACGACCAACGAGAAATTACATATATCACATAATTCTCAGATTTAAAACTTCCAAAATGAATGAAGGTATTGCAAAAAAAAAACATGAATATTATATTGCCCCTCCCCCACTGTGCCCTGCCCTCTTTCCCTGGCCCCGCCTTCTCCCCGGCCCCGCCCCCCAGGTGGACCTGCACTCAGAGCAGCATCAGCCCCCAGTATAACCTGTGCGAGCAGATGGTGCAGATAAGGGACGACCACATCCGCTTCATCTCGGAGCTGGCCCGCTACAGCAACAGCGAGGTGGTGACCGGGTCGGGCCTGGACAGCCAGAAGTCCGACGAGGAGTACCGGGAGCTGTTTGACCTGGCGCTGCGGGGCCTGCAGCTGCTGTCCAAGTGGAGCACGCACGTTATGGAGGTGGTGAGTGTCTGCATCGGTCTGCAACATGCAGCAGACTGCCTGTGTTCTACTAACCACATTGTCCTACTAGTACGTACTGGTGATTGCTATTGAAACAAAATAATGGACCTCCTTTTGGCTTCATCTTTGTTTCTCTCTTTGCCTCTTTCTCTCTCTCTCTCTCTCTCTCTTTCTCTCTCTCTCTCCTTTCTGTCCCTCTCTTTGTCTGCCCTCACCTCCCTTTCCACTCTCTCGTCTTCTCCTTCGGCGGCTCTTCTCTCCCTGTCTCTTCCGCTCTTCCTCTCCCTGTCTCTTCCTCTCTCGTTCTCTCCCTCCTCTTCGCTGGGTGCAGTACTCGTGGAAGCTGGTGCACCCCACCGACAAGTTCTGCAACAAGGACTGCCCCGGGACGGCCGAGGAGTACGAGAGGGCCACGCGCTACAACTACACCAGCGAGGAGAAGTTCGCCCTGGTGGAGGTGATCGCCATGATCAAGGGCCTGCAGGTGCTGATGGGTCGCATGGAGAGCGTGTTCAACCAGGCCATCCGGAACACCATCTACGCCGCGCTGCAGGACTTCGCCCAGATGACACTGCGAGAGCCGCTGCGGCAGGCCGTCCGCAAGAAGAAGAACGTCCTAATCAGGTAATGGGGACAGGGGTGTGACCGTTGTCTTATTGGTTTCTTACGAGAGGAAAAACAAGGCAAGGCAAGTGGAAGTAGAAAATGACATAAGACACAGATTTGGTGTTGTTTATGTCAGTCGATCCGAGTGCTGAGATATTGAACGCGTCTCTGCGGTTTCCCCCCAGCGTCCTTCAGGCAATTCGGAAGACGATCTGCGACTGGGAGGGGGCGAGGGAGCCCCCCAACGACCCCTGCCTGCGAGGGGAGAAGGACCCCAAGGGCGGATTCGACATCAAAGTTCCTCGCCGCGCCGTGGGGCCCTCCAGCACACAGGTCAGCTGACAGGATCCAGGCAATGTGACAGGGAGGGGGTGGCACTGTGTATTATGATGTTCAGGGGACTGGGCTTGTAACTCAGTTTGAGGTAGCAGATTCAAATCCCAGGTGGGGTACTGCCATTGTGCCCTTGGGCAAGGTGCTTAACCTGAATTGCTTCTGTAAATACCCAGCTGTATTAATGGATAGAACGTAACTGACCTGTGTCCCTCCCCGCCACAGCTTTACATGGTACGCACCATGCTGGAGTCCCTGATCGCCGACAAGAGTGGCTCCAAAAAGACGCTGCGCAGCAGTTTGGATGGCCCCATTGTGCTGGCGATCGAAGACTTCCACAAGCAGTCCTTCTTTTTCACCCACCTGCTCAACTTCAGCGGTGAGAGACCCTTCGAAACATGGAACCTGCAATTAAATGTTACAAAATATATAAATACATTTATGAAGTCAGAATAAAGGGAGTCCCAATTGTGTCAATGGAGTCATTGTGTATTGCTGGATTCTTTCGCTGAAGACCTAGACACGAATCCCAGCTGCACCAATGTCATGAACCAGTAATTACAGAGTAAGATTACGCATGCACTGAATTGCATGCACCAGTCAAAAGACGTTGCTCTCCATTGCAAAATTAAGATTGGTTGAAATCAGTGAGTCACTGATAACACAGTGTGGCTCCTCCCATTTTGGAGTTAATGAAGGCTCAATCTCCAATTACTGTTGTAGTGTGGCTCTTATCCATAACTGTCTATGTCTGTCCATGTGTGCGTGTGTCTGGCTGTGCAGAGGCCCTGCAGCAGTGCTGTGATCTGTCCCAGCTCTGGTTCCGAGAGTTCTTCCTGGAGCTGACCATGGGCCGCCGGATCCAGTTCCCCATCGAGATGTCCATGCCCTGGATCCTCACTGACCACATCCTGGAGACCAAAGAGCCTTCCATGATGGAGTAAGAGATACCAACTACACACCGCAATTCAGACATTTTGTCTGCTCTCAACTCTGACATCAGCAGAATATCTATGCTGGCTGACTGAGTGCCTTAATGTGGGTCTGTTCCTATTCTTTGTCCAGGTATGTGTTGTATCCACTGGACCTGTACAATGACAGCGGTTACTACGCCCTGACCAAGTTCAAGAAGCAGTTTCTGTATGATGAGATCGAAGCCGAGGTAAAGTGTCATGGACGGATCAAGTTCCTTTGACTAAGCTCCTGCTAGATCTTCTTGCTTGTGGATTCAAGTTGACCACAAATGTAATTTTAGCACCTCTATAAACCGTAAAGGTGAAACATAGCACTTGTTCCTGACCTGTAAAACGACACTAAATCCTAAGCTCAATAGTTGGTACTACGATCTTTAATCATTTAAGAAAATGAATCAGTTGTTGTTGTTTTTTCTTCATTTCAGGTGAATCTCTGTTTTGACCAGTTCGTCTACAAGTTGGCAGATCAGATATTTGCTTACTACAAAGCAATGGCAGGGAGGTAAGAGAGCGATCTTCATTCTCAGAATAGATGTGATTTTACTACAATAGAAATGTCATGATCAAGGCAGGGACCTCGCACAAATAAATGGTTTCAGGAGAATGGGATAAGGGTGGGCAAAATTCACAGGAGCCTGAACTTACCCGCGGCCTGCGTCTCCTTTCCCAGCGTCCTCCTGGACAAGCGCTTCCGAGCCGAGTGTAAAAACTACGGCGTCATCATCCCGTATCCTCCCTCTAACCGCTACGAGACTCTCCTGAAGCAGAGACACGTGCAGGTGAGCGGCGATTCCTTACTACATTAATATTTCTTCAAAAAGGTAACCCTGCAAGATACTACATGTACCACATTAACTTTCACAACTGAGAAGCGAACAGCCTGCTGTGAGACATAAGACAGAGGTAGGCGCCAAATCACCCGGCTCTCTTGTGGCTCCTATCAGTAACTGCTGTAATAGGTGACCTCTAGTTGGCTTGGCGGGAATTGTCACTCACACAGTGTACGTCCTTAGCCCGTTGTGTAGGTGTTTGATTATGTCCGTAAACCTTCTTCACATCCATTGCGTTTGTGGGTAACAGAAATAATGCTGACCTTGCAGACCTCTGTTGCAGTCCTTTTCTTTTTCACTTATTTGAGCATTGATTTTCCCATATACTGGATTTTTACGATGCATGCATGTGGTTTTAGTCCCGTGAGTTTAAATAAGTGTGAAAGTGAGGTAGTAGGGGCCTCTCAAATGGATTCACGTGATTTCGTCTCATGCCAGAACAAATGAGAAAGCAGCTGCGGACTGTCAGATACAGAACGGGCTACCAGATACAGTTTTGGGAAAAGGGAAAGGTCTAAAAAGGTCAGTAGTATTAATGAGGTAAAGGAATTCTGTGCTGGACCTTTCTCATGAAAAACGAATAGCTAGTATTTTCCTTGATTAGCCAACAAGCTGGGACTCCGGCTCTGGAACCATTAAGATCAGACCAGACCCTGGTCCGTTGGTCTGTTCGGTCCTGTCTTTCAACTTATAGTGAGGCATACTGTGTTACTGCCACCTTTGGCAGGCCCATCCTTTAAAGGTCGTAGTATTTGGTCTTGCTTCTTCTCCACTCTGGCCCTATGGTGATGGACCTAGCTGCCTGCACCAATCAGGAATGCGTCTTTCTTCAGCTATAGGCTCAAACCCACCTATACAGATCATTCCTAATCCCTTAGCTCTCGCACCACTCCCATTCCTAGGTGCCTTGGAACTCAAGTTTTCAATTACGGCTACAATTATAGCACTTTCTTTACTTAAGCTCCACCTGTCTTACTGTAATGTTAATAAGTATTAAGAACATTGTGTCATGTTTTCATGCGCTTAATGTTGAATGTCATTTTCTTAGGTACTGGCTGAGTTCCATCAGCTTTGCACTTAATATCCAGTCTGTTCTGTTCTGATGTTTATAGCTGCCCTTGTCATTTGCATTTGTGTTGTTTGCCATGGTGTCCTTGGAAGACACTTTGGACAAAAGTGTCTGCCAAAGTAGTAATAATGTAATGTAGTGTGTGCGTAGGTTTTCATTAACTGTTTTATTGCATCTTAGGCAGTAGCCAAATTGAATTAAACTGTTTATGAAACTATTTATGATTAAGTGTTTTCTTATTTGTCACCAGTTTCAAGGTTACCAAATGGCCCTATAATGAATAAGAGATGGTCTACTGATATGTAACGTCCTGTACTTGGAAAAGAACAGCGAAATATACAGTGACTTTTATTTGTCTGTTGCACGTGTGTGGCATATAGCATTGAGCGGCCATTTTCTTTGCTTTGATCGAATGAAATCTTGTTGGCAAGGTGATTGGCTAATGTTTTCAACGCGTAGAGGCTGAGAGGAAATAGTTTATTTCTCGATAGGCTTTCGCAGAGTGCAAAGGAAATGGGAGCCTATGTAAAGCTCATCGCCAACCCAGATTAGAGCACTCTGCTCGCACTCCGAGCACGTAGAATTGGGAATTTGGTACTCAACGTTAGCTAGAGCGGGTTTTATATCTCCCGGTCACGCCTCCCTCGTGTGCAACGTCACCCTACGTTGCGCGGGGAAATCGGGCCGAAACGGTTCTGATCTCGTCCCCCGCCGTGTGTCCGCAGCTCCTGGGCCGCTCCATCGACCTGAACCGACTCATCACGCAGAGGATCTCCGCGGCCATGTACAAGTCTCTGGACCAGGCCATCAGCCGGTTCGAGAGCGAGGACCTGACCTCCATTGTGGTGAGGGAGCCATTTTCACATGACCTTAAAGCCGCACCCCAGGACTGCTCTCCGGAAAAGGATCAGTACTGCACTTTGTATTTATCGATATGTATCGGATTAAAGCGCCACCCTAGGGCTGTTCTCAGTAAGGATTAGTACTGTGGCCTGCATTCATCTTGAAGCATCACCACAGGGCTACTCCCTGAACAAAGACCAGTATTGTAAATAAGGCCGCCATTGTAAATAAGAACTTGTTCTTAATGGCTTGCCTGGTTAAATAAAGGTTAAATAAATAAAAATAAAGTATATACTGTGCCTTGCATTTATGAATGTATATCACCTGCTTATATATGGAGCTTCAAAATCCTTTAAATTTTTCTGGAAAACTAAAACAAGTGTTCGAAACATACCTCATGGAAAGTGTTTAATTGGACAGGCCACCGAAGTACACAATTCAGCAGCCCTTTGATAGTAGATTTTAAATAGTAAGTCCAACCTGTACTTACCCTGGGGTTCTTGTTAAACCTGTGCTTGGGGCCTTTTAGCGTACCCTTTTAGTGTGACTTCAGAAGTGAGCTCTTTGTGTGCGTTTCAGCAGTGGGATGAACGATCTTGTGAATATTTGAATTGCAACCGTACAGTTCTCTCTTTTTCAATCTTGTCTGCGCCCGGCTCCCTCCGGTGCTCTCTCTCCGCATCTCCTCCCCCTCTTTCCTCTCCTCTCCTCTGCAGGAGCTGGAGTGGCTGATGGAGATAAATCGCCTGACGCATCGCCTGCTGTCGAAGCACATGACTCTGGACAGCTTTGATGCCATGTTCCGTGAGGCCAACCACAATGTCTCCGCCCCTTACGGGCGCATCACTCTGCATGTCTTTTGGGAGCTCAACTTTGATTTCCTGCCAAACTACTGCTACAACGGTTCGACTAACCGGTCAGTATGTGCTTGTAGGCGGCTCTGTGTGTTTGGTTGATGGGTCTGAGTGTGTGTGTTTGTGTGTGTGTGTGTGTGTGTGTGTGTGTGTGTGTTGTCTGTCTGTTCATAAATGATGCGCCAAAATTATTTGAATCGGGACGATGCTGATCCCACTGCTGAATACACTGATGATGTCACTGCCGATCTCACTGCTGATTGCACTGATGATGTCACTGCTGACCCCACTGCTGATTACACTGATGATGTCACTGTTAATGCTTCAGATTTGTTAGGACAGCCATCCCCTTCACCCAGGAGCCACAGCGGGACAAACCAGCCAACGTCCAGCCTTACTACCTGTACGGGTCCAAGGTGTGAAACGCCCACCCCCCGCCCCGCTAACCTTACAGTCACACCTCTGGTCCTTCACTGTAAAGTAGAGCCATTCTGAGCGCCACTCTTCTCCATCACTGTGCACAGATTAACATTCATACATGCACACAGCGGTTCAATCACATCACTGAACTGTTGAGCAGGCATGCATGAAGCTCAATTAAAAAAAGACAGTTCTGCTGTTGTTCTTAGGTGCTTTCACGAAGCTCGTTGCTTTGTTGGATACACTTCCCGACGATTGACTTCGGTTTCATTTTATCGCTATCATTTTCACTTCGCAGCCTCTGAACATCGCCTACTCCCACATCTACAGTTCCTACAGGAATTTTGTGGGCCCCCCACACTTCAAGACCATCTGCCGTCTCCTGGGATACCAGGGCATTGCCGTGGTGATGGAGGAACTGCTCAAGATTGTCAAGAGCCTGGTACGGTCCACCTGTCTGAATCTGCACCCTCTGGCGCTCCATTCTGTTGCTGACCGTTGGACACAGGCTGTTATTTCCCTTGTCACTCTTACTGTCTCACTTACCTTACTGTCTCTCAGCTGCAAGGCACCATCCTGCAATATGTGAAGACCCTCATAGAGGTGATGCCCAAGATCTGCCGACTGCCACGGCACGAGTACGGATCCCCAGGTGAGATTACCTGTCGGCGAGTGAGATTACTGCAGTTTTTACTATGCTTCGTCAAGTGAGGTTACCTGCCCCTCGCTCTTTAAATGTGGATGTCTTTATTGAGGCTCTGTCAGGTGAAATTAGACCTGTATGTGCCTGAGTTCTGTAAACGGAGATGAGTGGTGTAGATACCTGAGTTCTGTAAACTGAGATTAGTGCAGTATGTATCTGAGATTTGTAAACTGAGATTAGTGCTGTATAAATCTAATGGGCCGGCTGTGTAGTGTAATGGTTAGGGAACTGGACTTGTAACTCAGAGGTCGCAGGTTCAATTCCCAGGTGGGGGCACTGCTGTTGTACCCTTGAGCAAGGTACTTAACCTGAATATAAAAATGGATTGTATGTAAAGAAATGTAAACTGTGTAAATCGCTCTGGATAAGAGCGTCTGTTAAATGCCTAAAAATGTCAATGTAAAATATCTGAGATTTGTAAACTGAGATTAGAGCTGTATATATCTGAGATTTGTAAACTGGTATTAGTGCTCAGCTGTCACTGATTCAGTCAGGACTGTAACCAGATTGCACTGAAACCAGCACCAATAAATTTGACAGTAGTGTGAATATCTTCATATTGTGCTTTGTAATATTCCTTCTGACAGAGACAGAAAGAGAGTAGGGGAGGAGGATGGAGAGTGAGTGAGAGAGTGGGTAGGAGAGAGAGGGGGGAGAGGGACAGACAGGGGGATGAGAGATAAAAGCAAAGGGATTTGTTGCACCCGTGCAGGCATCCTGGAGTTCTTTCACCACCAGCTGAAGGACATCATAGAATACGCTGAGCTGAAGACAGATGTCTTCCAGAGCCTGAGGGAGGTGGGCAACGCCATCCTCTTCTGCCTGCTGATCGAGCAAGCCTTGGTGAGCCTCCCTGCACCCCCACGCCCTCTGCCTCCCCCCATTTCCCTATGGGGCTAGGCCACACACAGACAGATTCTAGCCCAACACCCAGGCTCCGACAAGGCCCACTTCTGAATCTCTCTCATGTTAGGATGCCCACTCTTTAGCGAACGGGGAATAGAAGGCCAAGTGTGTTGCCAGCTAGATTATTTTGATCTAGCAACAGCAACATATTCTGAGAGAAGCACATTTGTTGGCCAAGTTACTGGCAGCGACTACATCTGGGTTTGTCAGAGTGAACCCATAGGTGTTAAACTTGTCACATTAATTTCATTTGTGAAAGACTCAACATGTACTGTGCACACCGCCTGTTGCAGGTTAGCTGACAGCTACTATGAGGAATTAGTAATATACACAGATTGAACACTGAAAATCTGGATATTGGACAATGTAGAGCTCCTACATTGGAAGGAAACCATGCATTTAACATTAGTTTAGCAGTGTTAAGACAAAGATCAGAATGGGAGTTTGTTCTCTAGCTAGTATGTGTGTAGTTATGCTTTGATTGTCCAGGTTGTTGGTAACACTCCCTTTTATAGGGATCTGAATAGGTTTCTGTTTCTTATTGGGACAAATTTGAGAAAACATGTCGATATGACCATTTGAATAAATATGGACGAATATCCATAATACAATTTTTTTATAACAATGCCATATTTCATTGCTTGACCACATATTTTGGGGTCAATTTCAAAATAATTGTCAATGCCTGCCATACCAAGTTAAGGCCTTGATCAGTTAGTGTATCATTTGTGGTCATTTTCAAAAATTGGACCACTGAGCAAGCAAACCTGTTCAGATCCTTTTAAGTTATGTTATTACAAAAATGTAGGTAACCAGATCTTATCTCTTATCTATTAATAGTATAAACAGTACTGTTTCCAAGCTTGTACTGTTTATACTTAGACTCTATGGTTTGTTTTATCTGAAAAGCTGCTCATTATGACAGATTGTGTGGTAGACTATAAACAGCCTTCACTTTAACCTGAAAGACTGACCTTGCATTCTCACTCTGTGTTATCTTGAGTTCTCAACTGCAAGATTTTAACTAACCTAAGGAAGGGAAACAAGTGCGTGTGTGTTACTGCGAGCGAATGTGAAATTTGTGCGTGTGTGTTTGTGTGCATGTACCTACAGTAAATATGTGTGTATTGAGGTTTGATATGAGATTGATCCTTCCTGAACAAACCTCTATTTCTCATTACACGCTGGCAACTACTACAGGTGGTAAGAAATTAGGTCATTTCCATGGTAACACAAACCAAAAAAAAAGACATGACACTTTGGTTTCTACTACTTTTTTTATCACTTACTCAGTTGTATTAGACACTATAATGGCTGCCATGGAAACAAGGAATATTTGTCTGCTGATTATTTGTGACTTATATATTTTTCAGGGGTGCTTTTTAGTGCGCCAAACCTTTGTCACTCTTTGACAAGAAAAACTCAAACAAAACAGACAGCACTTTCATAAAGCTGATATAATTGATCTCCAATCATTTAATTGAAGAAAACTGATTTGATCTGGGTTCAGCTAAGTATACTGAAGTGATTGCTGTTCCTCTTACACTAGGCCCATCTCAATATCCCTGGGTTCCATGGCAACAAAAAACCATCTCTTTCTGGCTGGTTGCAAAGTCTTGCGCTGATGCACCTCCGCTTCCATGTTGCATTTCTAATGGTCTCATTATTCATTTGTGTCTGTCGTATATTTCTCACGTCGTCTTCATTTGTGTGCATTTTTGTGAAATTGGTCATTTGCATGCTGATGTCATTAACCCTCACTATTCTCAGTCTGCTCTATGTCTTTGGTGATGCTCTCAAACTGAAATCTGCCCTG
Source organism: Aldrovandia affinis (assembly GCA_029706075.1). Lineage (NCBI taxonomy): Eukaryota > Metazoa > Chordata > Actinopteri > Notacanthiformes > Halosauridae > Aldrovandia > Aldrovandia affinis. The sequence continues at coordinate 4,236,517 of JAINUG010000045.1, read as the reverse complement.
CGACAGTCTAGACTACCTGTTTCATGTGGTTCTGTGTTTCTGTGTTTCCCTGTGTGTCTTTGGCCGTGCTTGTTGAGAGAAGAACGTGAGACAATCGGAGTTTGATTAATGTGCCTGATGTGTGACCTTAACAACGTGCTTTTGGTTCAACAACCAGGAGCTCTTTGAAAGCTGGTTCTCAGCAGTGCTGTGATATTGTCGTAGCAGCGTGGTGTCTGTACTGATGGTGAATGGTTCTGTGGAGTTATTTCCTCCCTTTTCACTCCCTCAGAACTGCAGTGTTAAATGTCTTGGAAAATACACCCACGCAGTACAGTGTGCCATAACGGGGGTACAAATAGCTTAGACTAGGGCTCGCATGAATAATACCCAGGTTCCCAGAATAATGCGCAGAACCTTTAGTTTAAAGCCACTTATTTCTGAATATAGTTTGTTCATTTAATTTAGTAAGTTAATGTAGTCATAAAATAAGAACACAGATTTCAAGAATGTATTTATTATTAATAATAATAATAATAATAAATAATAATAATCATATGTTTATTTTGAAGCACCTTTCTAGGAACCAAAGGACGTTGTATTATTTATTTAAAAAAGACAAAAGCATAAAACATTAAACGTGATTTAAAGTAATGACTGAAGGACCCTTTGTTGGTTGTGACCTTTGCCCCCTGGATGTCTCCTATGCCCATCTGTGTTTGCTCCAGCTGTGCTGTGTGTGTGTGTGTGTGTGTGTGTGTGTGTGTGTGTTGTATGTACTAGTGCACAAGCACTGTGTCCTGTGTGACATTCTCTGCATAGCAGACAGTGACTGAGTGAAGTCTGCCCAGGGCTATTATAGGTCACATCGTTTGTAACCTGTGCACATATCGATTTTAGATTTTGCAAAGGAAAATATGAATTGAAAAAAATCACTGTATAAACAAACAGTATAAACGATGGCAAACAACATTTATAATGTGAGCGGTGCTCCAATATCAGATGGATTCAACTCCTCCTGCAGGAGCTTAAGAAGCACAATGCACTAAGCAACTGTGCACACACGCATGCGTGTGCATGCATTGTCATTGTCTCATGTAAAGAGATTCAAATATAAACCAAGGCCTAGGGTAGGACAGAGACAGCGGCCAGGGGTTTGTCACCATGGGGACCGGTCGGCGCAGGTGTGCCAGGTAGCCGCCGGCAGCCGCATTCAGCGGTTGTCCGTCGAGCCGGGTTCAGGGGAGGTTGACATCATCGCCCGCTCAAAAGCACCTGCCCCTTCATGCTGTCCTTTTCATTTCACGGCTGTGGCTCGGGCACAGATCATCCATGTGTTTGTAGAAGCGTGCGCGTGCGCGGCAGTGAGCAAGCGAGCATGTGCTTGTTTTAAAGCTGCGCACCTGATGCACCTCACGGGGAGATAGGAGTGGATGTTGCCCTGATCTTCTGGCTCGTGAAATTCAGTCGGTCCTCTTTTCTCCGTGTTCTTCGAACTCAGTCGCAGGAAGAAGTGTGTGATTTACTACACGCTGCCCCATTCCAAAACATCCTGCCACGGGTCTACATCAAAGGTAATAAAGCTTTTTATTAAATACATAAAAAGCCTCATTCGTTTGCCATGTTCCTTTAAAGTATGGTCGATGGACCAGTTCAATCTTTCAAGTGAATCTATGTAAGTATATATATATATACAGGAGTGGAAGAGGCCACATAAAATCGAAAAAAGTATGAATTAGACTGATATTTTTTATATATAGTTATATATCTTGGTCTTACTATAATAATAATGATGATGATGATGATGATGATGAATACTGGCAAATGATTCATAATTCCCTTCCCCTCTCTGCGGTACATTGACTGCTTGATTGCTTGATTGATTGGTTGGTTGATTAATGATTGACTGACTACTTTGTGGTTTCGTCTGTAGAGGGGGAGCGTCTGGAGGTGAGGATGAAGAGGCTAGAGGCAAAGTACGCCCCCCTTCATCTGGTCCCCCTGATTGAGAGGCTGGGGACCCCACAGGTGAGCCACGCCCATATTCCTCCCCTCTTGCCCGATCGCACAGAACCCCCCTGAGCTGAGAATAAGTACGTCATAACCGATACACATAAACACTCCTTACCCAGCTGCTCTGTCCCTGAGCTACAGGCCCCTGGGCTCCGCCCTCATGGTCTACCAGCCAGTTTCAGAAATGCATCATGGGATTGAACTCGCTCGTATTACCTACTGAATTACCAGCCCTTTATGTTTTGCTCTCATGACTCAGCGGTTCATAACGAGGTGAACTAATTAGTCGGCATCAGACAAACACAGCCGGCATTTGACACCTGAACACTCAAGCATCTTCGTTCAGCCTGTACCTTTGTGGAAAGCAGGAGACTGTCTTACTGTAACACCAGCACAAAGAAAGAGATTATTCATTGCCAATACAATAGAAGAGCATAAACTAATTATCTACCCCCCCACACACCACACACACACACACACACACAAAAAAAGCTTTTTAAACGTTTTGAATAAGTTTTGAATCTACCCAGGAACTGGTTAATGTAATTTGTGACATCATATACAGGTAACTGCCAAAATAAAGGAAACACTTGAGTAAATTAAGGGTTCTGGCAGCTCTGAAATGGTGTGGGGTGCATTTTCCTGGCATGGTTTCGATCCACTAAATGCCAATAAATACTAAGTAATTCTGAGTGATCACCAATCATCTTATGGTGAAGCATTTCTATCCTGATGGAAGTGGTCTCTTCATTTTTCATCTTCCAGGATGACATTGGCCCATCCACAGGGCACAAGTGGTCACTGAATGGTTTAATGAGCATTAAAACTATGTAAACCATATGCCATGGCCATCTCAAGTGGCCCCTGAGACAGCATTTTCCACCACCATCAACAAAACACCAAATGATGGAATTTCTCAAGGAAGAATGGTGTAGCTTCCCTCCAGACACATGTAGAATCTCTGCGAAGGCGAATCGAAGCTGTACTGGCGGCTCATAGTGACCCAACGCCCTATTGAGACACATCATGTTGGCGTTTCCTTTATTTCGGTTACCTATACTTGTATACCATTGTTTAGATATCGGTAGCGAAGGCAGGTGTTGCAAAAGGAGGATGTTCCTTTTTTTTGCCATTTCACCAACCCTTGCACGGCCCGTCGGGCTCCGCCCCCTGCAGCAAATCGCGATCGCCCGCGAGGGGGACCTGCTGACGAAGGAGCGGCTGTGCTGCGGGCTGTCCATGTTCGAGGTGATCCTGACGCGCATCCGCAGCTACCTGCAGGACGGCGTGTGGCGCGGGCCGCCCCCACCAACGGCGTGATGCACGTGGACGAGTGCATGGAGTTCCACCGCCTCTGGAGCGCCATGCAGTTCGTCTACTGCATCCCAGTGGGGACCCACGAGTTCACCGCAGAGTAGGTGTCGCGCGGCGGGAATCGGCACGGAAAACGCGCCTATCAATAATAGGGGTGTAACGGTGCGCAAAAATCGCGGTTCGGTACGCACCTCGGTTTTTAAGTCACTTTTTGGTAAGTTTTTGGTACAGTGGTAAATAAAATTGCTTTTCATTTATTATGAACTTTGTAAACAGTGGCTAACTGGCCATAATTTACTGAACAAAGTAAGGCATATATCTTTCTTTCTTAAATAAATAAATGTAAGTCAATATTGCTGCAACCTCACAAAAAAATGCATGTGGTTAAAGCAAATTGCATTCGTTTGGTTCACAGCGCATACCGAACCTAAAGTCCTGTACCGAACGGTTCAGTACGAATATGTGTACCGTTACACCCCTAATAAATAATATAGACATTCTTAGAAGGCAGGTCTGAGTCTACATGGCTTGTTGGGGCATACTTTTTCCAAATTCTTGGATGTGAAGCAGCTTCATCCAAAAGGACACTACCTGAGCAGAAGTGTACTAGATGTCTGCCACTGGTGATTAGCCCAATACATGCACTCACTGTTAATGCTACATGTGTGGACCTTAAAGTCGAGCGAACAGAAAGAGGTCATATTATTTGTGCTGTACCTCATTACAAACTTGAAAAGAACTGTTCAGAAGGCCATCTGAGGGTTACACCCTCAACACCGATTGAGATGTGACATTATATTGGGAGAGCACACCGGTGCGGTCTCGTTCGGTCCAGTAAGGGCCCGTTTGTGACGTTTCTTTTAACAGGCAGTGCTTCGGAGACGGGCTGAACTGGGCCGGCTGCTCCATCATTGTGCTGTTGGGTCAGCAGCGTCGCTTCGACCTCTTTGATTTCTGCTACCACCTGCTGAAGGTCCAAAGACAGGATGGCAAGGACGAGATCATCAAGAATGTGGTGGGTGTATCCTGTAAACTCACACTCAAAACACACACATACTCAAACGCATAGGCACGCATTTCACACACACTCACTCAGGTACGTACATGCACACACATACATACACATACATAACTACATGTGCACATACACACACACACACACACACATCTACCTTTTGTGAATATTAATTGCATACATTGTAATTAAAACAAGTGTGACAATAAATGAGGGCGATTGCATTGAATCAGAGATGCACATTACAAAACTCACACGCTGTAGTACCGAAGGCATAAGAGGTCAAACTAAAGCACTCTCGCTCTCTCGCGCAGCCCTTGAAGAAGATGGCCGACCGCATCAGGAAGTACCAGATCCTGAACAACGAGATCTTCGCCATCCTCAACAAGTACATGAAGGCCGTGGAGACGGATAGTTCCAACGTAGAACACGTCCGCTGTTTCCAGCCCCCTATACACCAATCTCTGGCAACCACCTGTTGAAAAAAGCCCCGCCCCCCTTCCCCCACACACACACACACGTCCCTAGGCACATTGCTATACCCTCCCGCAGCCTCTCCGGTCTTGATCTCCATTAGAACAGAACTCATTACCTTGGTTGGTTTTGAAGGTCAATGTAGTTTTAACCTTTTTCTTTCGTTCCCCCTTGTGTGGATGCATGCCCCTCGGTCCATATACACGCCAAGAGAACGAGGGTGGGGGTCCATCACGGCCACCATCCTACGTCATCGGGGTGGTCTCAGTGAACACGTATAGATGAACACTCAGCGCTTCCTCGAGTTTGAGGAGGGGGCGCGCATTTCCTCGCCTGTCAAAAAAGAGAAAAGGATCACGTCCGCTTTGAGTCGCAAAAACCGGTCGGAAAGGTCAAAGACTCAGCGATTACCCTCCGAGGCAAGAGACTGAATATCAGACGTTTGTCAAGCAGCATCTTCAAAACAACGCGAAACTAAGGAGAGACGATCAAATGGATGAATTAGGCGCAATGGGCAAAATGAAAACGGGGCTTTGCTCAGAATAGCTGCAAAGAGTTGCACTGAATAATGAGATTAATTCATCGGTTTTGGGGGGTTTTCTTACGGTTTTCAGCAGCCGCCAACGTCTTAACGTCCTTCGTTCAAGGGTGAGGACAAACTGCTTTGTTGTTAGATTGAATCAGGCCCCCAGAGAGGAAAAACAAAACACATTGTTGCATTGCTTACTTACTTTTTTCTTACGTTCCATTGTTTTCTTTTCTTCTCACCGTGTTGACAGTGGTCCTTCACAAACAAAACTGCTTTTTGTACATATTTTATTATTTTATTTCAATCTCACCAATTTAACTGCATGCCCCTTGTCAATTTTACTCCCATCACCCCCCACCCCAAGGTTTCCTTTTTTTTAACAGCATTGGCCTCACTGCTAAAGGGTAGAATTAATACAGTAAGTACTAATGCACTACAGTATCTAGTACGATATATGTGGCACTGGATTCTGAGCGTCTCTGCTCACCCCTGCATTTCTGGTTCTCACATTTTGATCCAGATACACCCTGCCAAAGGCAAAGATCCCTCCCCTAACTCTTAACATTACGTGTCTAAGAAGCCAATGGAGCAAACATCGCCTTTAATAACCAGTAAAATCTTGCGCCAGTCCCTCACAGTGGGACAAAATCCGATTAATTCATTAAAAAAAGGTCGCAACCACATGAGATTAAGTGATAGGGGAATTACCTGCCAGTGGGTACGAATCCTTTGGTTAATTGGCACATTTGTTAATCGAGCAAAAAGGATAAAGACCAGGTGAGAGCCTTCATAGGTTTGAAGGACAGATTTCTATTTTCAAAATTTGTTTTCTGATTTGTTTTCTACCCAATTTGGTAGCCAATTGCACCCGCTATTTTTAGGTCAATCCCTCCCTCGTAGTTTGCTGCCGTAGCCCTGTGAACGGTAGTGACAAAGGCGAAGCATCGTCTCCTCCGAGACGGCACTCGTCATGCTGTCGACCGTAACTCCGGCACCCCAGAGCCACTCCTGTGCGCAGCAAACGTCTTGTCGGCTTCCCTCCCCCCTCCCTGGGGCGGACAGCCAATTGCCCCCCGGTGGCACTCCCGGCCAGAGCCGACTCCGGCGCGGCCCGGGGGACTCGAACCCCGGTCGCCGTGGCCAGCGTCGGACGTCGAAACCACTAGACCACAAGGACAGATTTCTGCCTCCTCTGTTTCATGCTTACAAGCTCTCGAGGGAAGAATCGGTACGGAGAGATCTGAGTACAGTCATCTGCCGTAACACTCCCCGGCCGCCTCCCCCTCCCCATCCATCCCAAGGCCTGACCTATGATTAACAAAACTCATAACTCTGTAAAATAGAAGCCCTGACTGACCACTGAACATGCTTCCTTTCTTAAATAATAAGAAATACAGGATTTAAAGGATCAACAAGTGGAAAAGAATAGGTTCCTGTCATTGTGTGTGTGTCACATAATGTGATTTTTTAATTGCTGCACTGTACAGAGAATGCCCTCACACGGTGGTATGTTAATGTTGACACACATGACCCCTGACGCCACAGAACAGCCTCGACATCGTGGGGGGTGAACAGTGTAAATACCAGTCCCATCGAATCCATATATACATTACCACAGATGAGATATATGAAAGACGCCAGTTCACCAGTTTTGGTTTTTGCTTTTATTTATTGTAACTTTTCCTGGTGTTCTGGCTTTAGGATCGAATACAAGGATGCACCCCTTCTCTACTGTTGTAAATTCCACTGATGTTTGACAAAGTGAAGTATTGAGTGTTGTGTAACAGTTTTTTTAAAATTAATATTGATAATTTAATCTGTATCTTCATAATATGTTGGTTCTACTTCTGACTAGAAATGTCATCTATTTTTGCAAGTCAGATTCTTAATGCTGTTGGTCTGTAAAACAGTTTTATATACTTTAGATATGCAAAACGGTTATACCTTCCAGACCTGAAGAAGCCCCATCAGAGAAAGATATGCAGAATTTTATTCGGATGAAGTTGGTTGAAACCTCTCATGAGCCAAAAGGAAAAAGGCCTATCTAGAACCACAGCCCTAGTCTAACCCCAGCGGAATATAAATATACAAATGGGGACAAGTTGAACTGTAGTCATTGACAACTGGAGATTAATCAGATTTCCCTATTAATACTAGAGGACTGGGAATTTAAGTGAATCTTCCTTGTCACCTTTTTGCCCCTTACTCCGACAGGGAAAGCAGTCTGAAAACAAGTCAGTATTTACAGTTATTGGTTCTTTACTTTCAGTGTTACCAAATTATATATATAATATATATACCTATTTTCCATTTTATATTCAACTGAAACAAATAACATTTCGAGGACTCAAAAACAAAAATGCATGGCAGCTTCTGTGTGAAGTTTTTATTTTGGATGTGTATCCTCGGTCAATTTAGCTTTTCCCTTGTTCAATTTTTGTTGAGATTTTGATTAATTTTATGTTTTTTAAAGTAGTGGTTTCCACTCTTCCTCAAACTGGTATTTATTAATACAATTACACATTATTTTTCCTTCAGGGGGTGAACATGTTAATTGAAGAAAAAAACAAAAAAAACAATGAAGCGTCATTTTAAATTCTTAGCATGGCAGGTGTAATTTATTGTTGTCATGGCTCTATTTGTGACATGAGGTTTTGTTCATATTGTCGTACGAGTGATCATGTTCTGGAATATAAAAGAAGAAAATAAACTACACAACAAACGGTCCTTTGGAGGAACTGAAATAATGTTGTATTTCCATGAAATTAAACAAATCTAACTCTCTATGGCTACAAATTTTGTATCTAAAGTATTTTGTGTTGTGGGTGCATATTCATCATTTGCCTGTTTGAGGTTACTTGGTTACTGGATTGGAGAACCTGTTTATTGCATGTACTAGATCCTTTAAATAGCCTTCATTTTCGGTGTGACCCATAAACACTTGGCACGTGGTCACAACAGTATTGATCAGGTTACAGTTCAGATTAATTCAAGCCTTCCTGGTTAAACGTTGCCCTGTAACTGAGGCTCATGTTGGGTGTCAGCAAAATGATTACAGTCAGTCTACACACTGTTTGCACCTAAAAAATAGTTGAATTTGCACCACGGATTGCACCATTCACTCCTTTTTTAGGCTACACAAAAAATTGCTTTTTTGGAACCACATTGTGTGGGCTTCTATTAATTTGTTGATTAATTCTAAGTCTGAGTGAAACCCTCCTTTCCTGGGAATCTATACCACCAATGATGCGCCGTCCTACACATGGTTGGCTCTTGAGTGTGTGAGCCAGTAGTACAGGCACATAAGACCATGGAATGGCAGGTGTAAGCCCCAGGTATAGTGCCATTGGTGTTAGTACGGGCCTGTGGTACAAATGTTTAAAGCCATTGCAGAATATCTGACATATTTCCAGAGGCCTCAAGTGCAGAATCAGTTGGACCTCGTCACGTGACTAATTTCAACAAGAGTATTGAGAAGTGCAACTTAAAATAAGTGCTTTTTTCAGTTGCACCACACCTAGGAAAACTAGGTCGCTTACGAGATGTAAAAATGTTGTAACATTGTAGGAAACATGGGAAGCATCACTTATAGTGAATAGTGCTTTATTTCTGTGGAACATATGGGCAGTGCCAGAGATTTTTCACTGGGATGGGGTTAGGGGTGGGGTTGGGTGGAGTCAAAGGTTATTCAGTCATTAAGCCCTTGAAGGTGTTCCTTAAAATAGTGTCATGTATATGTTCTTATATTATTTTCTATTTATTGTGAGAAAATATAAATATAGTGTACAGGAAGTTAGAGAACTTCAATAAAATATGTTTTGTTTGTGTTTCTCCCTTTTTTCCATGCAAAACACAACAGTGTCTATCAATTTAAGCAAGCCTCAGGTGCATTTTGAGGACCAGGGAGCTTGAGTACGTGCAGTTATTGAAGTAAGACTATTTTTAGCTTAGCTTTAGCTACATCCATTCAAAGCAACTGAGGACTTTGAAATGTACACCCATGGAGGACTAACGAAATCTCTGTAATAGCACTTTCGCACTAACTGCAGTTTCCCCTTGGACCACTAGATGTCAGTGTCAGACTTTAAGGGGCGACAGAGGGCTTGGTGGTGAATATTTAGTAGCAGGTGGTACCAGGATACGTCAATAAAACGCTGTAACAAATAAAAGTACTAGAACTGGTTTTGGAAAGAAAGTTTAGGGCTTTTTACTGTTACTATACACCTTAGTTACTGCATATGTACTATAATAGATACTTCACATCCCCAACTGTTCATTACAGTGCAAGCTTTTAGCAGACACTCTTATCCAGAGCGACATATACAGTTTACATTTCTTTACTTACAATCCATTTATAAAGGTGTATATTTACTGAAGCATCTTCAGTTAGGTTAAGTACCTTCCTCAATGGAAGTTCCCCACCTGGGAATCAAACCTCCAGCCTTTTTGTTACAAGCCCAGTTCCCTAATAATTGGTTTTCAACCAACCCAAATTCACACATCATTCGACTACCCACCACACTTCTTATAGCAGCCCGAATCCAGTTCAAATCACTAGTGCTGGCATACCAGGCTGTGAGGGGTACTGCTCCCTCCTACCTCCAGACACTCGTCACACCTTAAACTAGGTAGGCCCCTCCTCTCTGCCTCCTCTGGCCAATTGGCTGTCCCATCCCTTCAGGCGCCCGGCAGTCGCTCCTCACGGTCTTGCCTCTATTCTGCCCTGATCCCCCGGTGGTGGAATGACCTTCCACAGGGCCGCAGAATCGCTGGCCATCTTCTGCAAGAGGCTGAAAATCCACTTCTTCAGACTCCACTGACAGTGAATATATGGTGTGTGTATGTATATATATATATATATATATATATATATATATATATATATATATATATATATATATACACACACACATGTAACAGGCCAATACTTAGCTGTATTTTCTACACCACCCTAAAAAGTGAGGTGAGGGACCTCTCAAATTGTTAATGCCTTGTACATGGGAAGTGGACCATCAGTGGCTAGACACACTCAGAACAGGACAACTTGGAGTACAAAAGTATCAATTTATTACCAGTTTGCACTGAAAACAATCAGCATTTCTGTATAAAATATTCTCCACCCATAGCCTACTAACAAAATAGGAGGAGCCCCCTCAAAAGTATATGGATAGTATTAGCCCAACAGTAAGGAGTTACTATCCACACAAAACATTAACTATGCATTAGGTGCACTTCCACCCATAGCCTACTAACAAAATAGGAGAAGAAGCCACCTCAAAAGTATATTGGCCATATTAGCACAGCAGCAAGGATGTACTATTCACACAAAACATGAAATACTCATTTGGTGCAATAAATATATATAGTATAAGGTAAAACAATTAGCCTACTACCAAGGGGAATACTATCTCATATAGGCTAAGAGAGTAGCTCATCACAATATCATAATAGATAGACTATAATAATAGGTTACGCTATGTGCAGATAGAGTGTGCTGGAAGCTTCAATACAAAATACAGATACACTGTAATACGATTACTTGCGTGTTTAAAAACGGAAACAATATCATTGCGTGCTGGTGTATTTCCTATAAGGGGTCCAGGGCATCGGAGAGAGTACGGCTATAATGAAAGCTTTAACAGTAATCGTTTTTTCGTTTGAACAGTAACACTTATTTCGTCAACACTTATCACTATAACATGGAGAAAATATATCAGCAATAAAGATCAGTCGTCCCTTTCCACAATCAGTACAATACCGCCAAAAGCGTGGTGCAAGCGTCCTGCTCCGACCTCCCGCACTCCTGAACAAAGCTCTCGCGCTCGCAGAACTTTCGCTTTTTAAAGATGCGTCTCTTTCGGACCGTGCCGTCATAGGTGCACACCCCCAACACACCTCCATCAAACCTCCAAATATGGTCAACTCGGAAACAGGAAGAATGAGCGCAATTAGCGGCATGTCCAAAATGAATTACAAAAAAAAGGTAAATTACACGGCAAATATGAATAACGAATCCCTGGTAAATCATTAAGGGACTATTGCCATGTACATCAGCTACATGTCAACGTAATACTAGGGAGCAATAACAAATCGTAATAATACAATGGAGGAAATAAGTCACCGCGATGTAATGGATGGGATTGTTAACCCTTACACTTCCCACTCGTTGCATTTATATATATATAAAATGTAATAACTTTGAATTCCCTGTTTTATAGACGAGGTGTGCAGCTGCCTACGATGGCATCAGTTGTATTGTTGGCAACAATAATCATAATTACGATGATAATGATCATGATATGATGCTTATTATTATTATTAGCGTTAGAGGCTTTTTTAAATTGTATTTTGGTATCACTCCTCTGCTACGCTACACATCGCTATGTTAAATTGCCACAATCTAGCCCAGGGTGTCTTCGCCTGGAGATCTACTAGCGCAGGCTTTTGTTTCAGCCCAGCACTCACACCTGATTCCATTAATCACTTCACTAACACACCTGTTCCCCTAATCAACTGCTGCAAGGCAATGAATGTTCAATCAGGTGTGTTAGCTGGGCTGGAACAAAAGCCTGCACGGCCAGTAGATCTCCAGGCCCGAACTTGAGCACCCCTGATCTAGCCTAACTCTGATCGCTTCAATTCTGTCTCTCACCTGGTACCGTTTGCTTCCCCCTAGAGTAGTGGAGCACTTCCGTTAAAAAAGTATCTGAAATGTGTTTAGCACTTCAGGGCTTAAAACACAAAAACACATTAAGAAAACCACAAAAACAAATCGGAAAACACAATAACATTAGGATGCTATTGTGTTTGTTTTCGTGGGTTTTTTTTTTGCTTTTCTTGATGTTTTTGCACTTCAGGGCCACCGTAGTTATTTTGTTTTCTGAAATGTTCATTTGTTTTGCACTTCCAGGCCACCCTTAGATTATTTTATTGATCAATCATTTGTCAATATCAAATCATTTTGACAAGCTAAATTGCATTGATGAGCCCGAATACTTTCGCAAGCCTGATGTAGACTGATGGCAGGACAGTGAATGACGTAATGACTATTCTAAACAGAATCTCCAGAGATGCATGACAAGACAACGCATTTTTTAAGAGGTTTATTAACTGTATCATAGACCATATCAAAAACTTGACAAACAGCAAGTCGTGTTTTCCCCATTGACCTACTGCACACTTATTGGTAGAGGGCAGATGTTTATGTATGTTTGTAGAACTCAATCTCACAGCTCCCTTGGTCTTTGCTCAGACACCCACTGCACCAAATCACACAACGTAACATAATTCGCCACCGTAAAATAAGAAAACGTATTACCTGTCTCTCCAAATGTTTTGTTTTTGGCATAAAATAAATTGTGTGGAGGTTAATTATTCTATTTCTTCTTTTCTTCAAACATCTTCAAACAAGTTAGCTTGTGTTATGGTGAAGGCACCGCAACGAAATAAGCGCGGTAACAGCGGTCTCATCATTCATTGGATGAACGGATACTCGTCGTTCATTTGATGAGTGAGCGGGGTTGGGGCGGAGTTCCCGTACTTCCTAGACTCGCGGCAACCAATGAGAAGATGTATTGATGTTTAAAACGAGCGGCCACAATCCAAAACTGAAATACTTTATACGAACTCTTCGGGTGGATACAAGCCGACAATTTACCAAGCAGCAAGAGGTTGTAAACGTCTGTATTAATAGTAACTTACGAGAACGAGAAAACAACTATATCGGTAACTAGCTACTTCGTTTGTTAAACAGCACGAGCCGCCACAGTCGCTGATTAGCAACGAATTTAACGTCATTTACCCAGCTAATAGATTGCTCTAACGTTGGCAAACATGTAATGTTAACAGTTGGCAAACATGATTCAGCTACCGTTAGCGGGCTAGTTGCTAGATACTTTTGTATAGTTTTCTCAAAGATGCATGTACGAGTTGTTGCTAAGTTTATTGTTTGTGATTTCGCTAACATTTAAGTCATTCAGGTTATTCCCAGGCTGCTTTCCGGAAAGATGGCCACCATGATCTATATTGACCAGGAGAATGGAGCTCTTCGCACACCTGCACCTTCCAAACAGCTAGGTCGAGGGAGGCTGTATTCTGCTCCGGGTAATGCCAGTGAATTATTCATGTTACCTTGCCAGTTCTACTTTCAGCCATTATTACGCCGATATTTGCCTGCCCTACTGCATTAGTGTACATTTGTTTGTTCTCTTAGGGAGTATACTCGCGGACAGTTGCTTGAAGACCCCCATGACTGAAAAGCCACGGCTCGGTGCTCTCCAGCAGTCTGCTCGTAGAGCTCTTGGGAACGTCAATAAGCTCCTTCCCGGTTCGTCTGTCTCCCTGACCGGCCAGAATAAGAGCAAAATTCCAACAATGTCAAAGGTAGGCTTCTACGTATGTTATGCTAATGCGTTTGTGTTATGTTACGTGTGTTTAACGATGCTCAACTCCGCTGTTCTTTTTTCAGCAAAAAGTGGATACGAAGACACCAAACCAAGAGGAAGTATACCCGGAGATTGAAAACTTGACGACCTACGATCCACGCGGTAAATCGTCTATGAAGATGTCCTCAACATCGACAAAACAATCAATTAATCGCCTTTTTTCTTCAAAGTTTCGCAGGTTTATTCTAGTGATTGCTAAACTTGCCAGACTGTGTTTGTGACAGAAAAAGTAACACATTTTTTAGTCCAAGCGAAGGAAAAATGTTGATTGAATCCAGCTTAAGGTTGCATTTATTAGGCAGTTGTTCCTAATGTGGTTGCAAAATCAAACCCCATTTTTAAAGCCCCACTTCTTTTAATTTGGCCACTGATTCTAAAACCTGTTAAAACACTTGGTGTGGTTCCAGAATTTGAGACTTATGAGGTACCAGAAGAGGTTCGACTGAGCCATTTGAGCCTGGCAGGGCTGGCCATTTTCTCCCTGCCCATAGTTCCAGAGGAGGAGTTTGAAATGCTTGACACTAGCCTGCAGCTGTCCCCTTTGAAGATGCCAAGAGGTATGGAGGAACATTTCTAATGCTTAATGGGTCATAATGGTAAAAGCAACTAGCCAAAGCTGTTTCTACCTGACCTCTAATATACATTTTCCCTACATCTTCACCTGAAAATGTATCAAGGTGTATTTGTTAACCATATCAACATTCATTGAGTGTTGAGTGCATTTCCATTGTGTTAATTCCTGTCTTTATCCCAGAGGATTTCTCTGCTGAGTTGGACTACTTCCTACAGACCATCGATGAGCTCACAGTTGACCTGCCGCCTGCTCCTGAATACTAAATGTTTCTCTTGTATGTTTTTAATGTTTATAAATAAAGTTTTTTACATTTGCTTTAAGGTATGTCTGTGCCCAGAGCATGATTTGTAGTGATTTACTGATTTAAAGTTGTGCTCAGCACCTAAACATATTCACAAATTACCAGAGAACTGAATCTATACCCCCCCTGACCCAGTATTAACAAAACCTGTTGTGAGTTTCAAAAGTAAAACATGCTTAATTGGGTTGGGATCCAGGGACTGAGGTCGCCATGACATGTGGTTTACATTGTTTTCATGCTCCTCAATCAATGCAGTGACCACTTGTGCCCTGTGGGTGGGAGCATTGTAATCCTGGAAGAGGCTACTACAGGAAACCAGTGCTTCACCATAAGGTGAAGGTCATTCAATGGCTTTGTAGTTGATTTCCTTGCCCTCCATGGAGGTTTATTGCATGTAAACCGTGCCAGGGAAATGCACCGTAACAGCCACCAGAACCACTCAAGCGTTTCCTTCATTTTAGGAGTTTCCTGTACATATGAGCATGTATGCTTTTTTCACTAATATTCCAATGTAGTAAAAATACAAAATGTCCAATGTTAAATTCAACTGATGTGCTTAGCTGCAGCACAGGAAAGGTTGTCATTTAAATTCACTCACATTTATAGTATAATATGCCTATTCTAAAGGAATATTCCCCATTGTTCTAAGGGTGTTTTTAATCCCTATTTTTTTAACCTTTAACCAGGTAAAAGTGATTGAGAACAATTTCTCATTTACAACACTTAAATCTAGATATGAACAAGTGAGTCTGCTGAAGGCCACCCCTGAGCAGACTCACTTGAAGGAATTTCCCCAAGTGAGGCTAGTGTGTGAAGTGAGCAAATTAACATTTTACTGTTTAATAGTCTTATACCAATTACTCATAACTGGGACACTGGCTTATTCTATTAACAAGGGGTTTAGATGACTGTCAAAGTTGGAATACTTGAATATTGGAGTTAACATTTTAATACTAGAGCGCATGTAAATTTAGTCACTGAACTTGTTTGAACTCAAGTGAGCCTGCAATCAGTGCCCTAATTATCTTCTGTTACCTTTGGCAGTGCCACACACTCCAACCTGTTACAACGTTGTCACCTTAATGCATCTGGAATGTAGACAGACACACAGCTCTGGAGAAAATGTTTGCATTTTCATTTGTCGTTTCTTCCACTTCTGGAAAGGCAAAGTTTTACTGGGTTTCAGGCCTGTTCAACCATATTGTATTTTAACAAAACAATTTGTCCCAAAAAACAACGGTTTCGTTTCTCACATTAATTCAAATGAAATTCTGGTCATAAGGCTTGGCCAATAGTGTTTGTGTGCTCATATTTTTCACCCAGAGCAGAGAAGCAGCCCTCCGAAACAGGTGTCAGCTGCTGCTTATTTTCACCCCGCAGCCCACCATTTAAGCTTGTACACAGTCAGAGGACAGTTCATGTGCAGCTTGTGCAGACAGACATTTGATTGACCAGAGGGGGTTTCTGCTGTGCTACGATTCCCGGGTGTCATGCAGAAAATCCCTCCCCCACCGATAATACACTGCTCTGTGAGGCTGCCAGCCTGTTGGCACTTGCACGGTCCAGATTTAATACCACACCGTAGTTGACACCTAGTTGACACACTAGAACAGTGCCTTAAAAAGATGAGCCACCCAGCAGCCCCACTGGCTTGCATCTTCAACTGGAGGATGGGTGTCCAGTTCTAGGTTTAAAGTGGTTTTGAATGCACATACTTGTACAAGTATTGTAGGAGGTGACACATCCCGTTTTCATTTTCGACCAGACTTCCAGTTTTGGGCCTGGCGGATGGCGCAGCAGTCTAGTGCACCACGCTTTGGAGTGGTGTGCGCTGCCCGTCAGAGACGCGGATCGAAACCCGCGTTTCTACCAGACCGGCCCTGGTCGTCAGCCTGATCGGAGGCGGCATTTGGCTGTCCGCCTCCGGGGGGAGAGCCGGCATGAGTCCGTCGAGGAGAAGGTTAATGGAGTCCGTGGAAGATCTCCGTCTCAAAAGAAGGCGGGGAAATAGGTCCAGGAATGCGTATCTCGTTCCCGGAGGACGGGCGGCGGACTCGTGGGGGTGGGGAATTGAAAATAAAATAGAGGGTACAATTGGCTACCAAATTGGGAGAAAAACGGGGGAATAAAAATAAAAAAAATAAATAAAACTAAAGACTTCACTAGCTCCTCCAAACATACTAATAATAATATAAAGTGTAATAATATAATAATAATAATAATAATATATGCTTTTAGCACTATACACACAGCTCCTCCAAACATACTCCCAGATTGCATAGATGAGTCTCACCGAGTCTCCCCATTGGGGCCACATATACTGAAAATGTATGCATTCACTACTGTAAGTCACTTTGGATAAAAGCGTCTGCTAAATGGCATATATTATTTATAATAGTCTTCAGATTACCACAGGTGTCCTCACTGTAAATTGAGGAAAACCAGTACCTGGCACATCTATAAATCCTGTCTTTTTTATACAAGTCTTTTCATGTAAGAAAAAATAAGGATGCTTAGACATTCCATAGGCTAAAATGTATGAAAAATCATTTTAATCTGGCAGAGTTTACTTTTGTATGTAACTGGTCTTCAGTTCTTCATCTTGCCAGATACTGTGGTTAGATATGAGCACTTATATTTTTTTCCCTCATTCTTTCAAAAAATAAATACAAATAAACATTTCTACATTTAACTGTACAAAACGTGAAATATGTACATATGAAAACAAATCTATCCCAAATTGATCCAAAGCATTATTTTGAATATAAATAAACCCAAGCAGTAAGAGGGGGAACTTCTCTTAAGTGCAACAAACGTGAAGCCAGTGGACACGGCCCTGGTGGGAGGTCACCGCTCTTGTGTCGCCATGGCAATGCCCACGTGAGCATGGCGGATGGTGCGTCCGTGTAGCTTGTACCCCTCCTGCTTGACCACTGCCACGGAGCCGGGCTCCACGCCCTCGGCCGCAACGTGGCACACGATCTTGTGCTGGTAGGGGTCGTACTTGTCCCCCACGGGCATCATCTTCTCCAGGCCGTGTTTGACGAAGACCCCCTCCAGCCTGTCCCGTACCCGCACCAGCCCCTGGCACAGCTTCCGCGCCGCTTCCTCCTCCTGCCCCTCGCCATCCAGCTCCTGTACCACTTTCTCCAGGAGATCGGTCACCTCCACCAGGTCCCGGCAGAAATTCTGGATCCCTATTGGGAAAGGGGGGAGAGAGGTGTGTGATTAGGATCAGAATATATTACTTTGTTGTCCTTGAATGAGGTGTAGGTGACTTAGAAGACCTTTCATGTCTATTCAACAACATAGAATATTCATCCATAAACTCTGAATGCATCTCTGCTGCTCTCACCAAAGATCTTGGCATGCTCAACAACCTTTTGAGTTCTTCTCCGAACCATGTCTGAGTCAGCCAATGCCTTATTGTATCTCTCCTGCAAAACAGCGGGATGCACACAATAACTCTCAGGCAATGATTCAAATACTTCCTTTCGAATTCAAAACAGTGATGAGAAACATCCCAACACTGTAAAAATAACATTTGTTGATTTAAAAGAGTAGAAACAGCGCCCCCTATCAGGCAGTGATCTTACAGTCAGGCTCTGGACTTGCTCCTCTAGCTTGGTGGCGCGCATCTCCAGCATCCTAATGTTGGTCACCGAGTGGCTCTGATCATCTGTGGTGTCGTCGCCATGACAATCGTCACCTGTGCTGCGATGCTGAGCCGCTGCACCGTAGAAGCTAATCAGAACCCTGGGAAAGACAGAGAGGTGATTGGGATTAGAGGAAGGTTTTAAAAAAAAGGAAAACTGAAAAACTGATGTCTAGCAAACACTTTTATAATACATGACTAATTCTCACAGGGCTTCCACAATATCAGGCACTTTTCATTGGCTTAATTAAAACCTACATTCTCCCTAGACATTACACGATAAGTTCGGCGTTTCAGTAGAATAATCCATTCTGATGCTGCGGGTTGTACACAAACCAGGGAAAGAGGGAGGGATGGACGAATGAGGGAGTGGGAGGGAAGAAGTTCTTGTTATGTAGACCTTGTTATGTAGACCAGAGGCTACACGAATAAAGACTCAACAATGATAAAAACTTCTGACCACTTTTACAGCATTTTACGTGTACTTTTTACTTGCACTTTTACTTTCGATACTTAAGTACATTTATATTACATACTTTTACTTTTGATACTTAAGCACAGTAAACCCCAGATACTTTAAGACGTTTACTCAAGTAAATATTCTAATAGGTGACTTTTACCAGAGTCATTTTCCAGTAAGGTATCTTTACTTTTACTCAAGTATGGCTTTTGGGTACTTTATACACCACTGCGTACATGTTAAATATTTGTAATGTACCGGGGTCGAAGACTTCCTTTATCGTACATTTCCGAGTTGTCTTGAACGCAGCATAATGCAGCAATGGTAACAGGTACCAGAGCGTGGTCAGCAATTATACTTTTCGGTCACGGCAATCAAAAGGTAACTGCACTATTTACATGATATGTACAAAGATGTTATTATCGCCGACAAAACATAACAACCGCAGTACCCACAGTATTTTATGATCTTTGACAATACTGTACAGGGTTTGTGTCGATATTTCCATGATAGGTTCCAAAACCATTGTGAACTTCAAATGCACCGCACCGGTCATTAAAAGAAAGAAAGAAACCTGTATCGGCCACCCCTAACGTTAGTTCCAGATGTCCTGAAATGACACCAAATTTGGTGCAGATCTATTCGATTCATTAAAACCATAAGTATTTGACTTCACAGATGATTAATAACCTAGTTTTAAAATATGGTTAATATTGTCATGTTAACTAGAAATGACCCAAAAATAACTTCCCGAGTGGGCCGTTAAAAAGGAAGTTCAAACAAAAAAAAATGACACTCACTGAAATTAGATTTTCGTAACATTACACTAGTTATATCCTGTTCCTCTTTACAAATACATCAGAACGGAACTTAAAATAATGCTACCATTTTCAACAGTGCGTTGCGCACTACGAGGTTCGCCAAATTAATACGTGAGCTGAAGCCAAAAGCGAATGGATCCCAAATGCAGCCTCAAGTAGCACGCTAGTCGTTTGATGAAAAACATAACCTAGATTCCTGTTAGCTAGGTAGCCTAACGTAAATAACAAAGGAGAAATCGGAAAGTTGGTTCCAACCCGTATGCCCTTACCTAGGCAAGGTAACGGTACACAGTCACTGAAAATGTTGGTTAAGACTTTTCCTTTCGGGAACGACTCTGTTCAAGCAATTGAGATATAAGATTCAAGTGAAAATACTTTATCAGTTTGAAACCATTTCAAAAGCACACTCGCTAACGTTATACCTTGCATTGTGGTGTAAGAATGGTGTCATGAGAGGCCACACTTGTTCATTCTTTATATAATAATAATGATGATGATGATGATGATGATGATGATGAATGAACTAATCATACGGTTTTACGCTTATGAAATTCGCGGCAATACCTACGCTTACGGTGACCACCGCCCTCCCTTGCTAGAGTCACAAGACTAGATGCAGTGTGCACACTAACTGAGCATTTTTGCACCAGTGACCATTGAAAACGGAGTGCCAGATCTGATGTTAATGTACACGACGGACCGCGTTCGAAACGCAAACGAAACAACCATTAACGTTAGCCCATAACAAAATAGCTAATGTTACCATATACAAAAAATGCCATAACTAAACATGGCACATTCAATTCTACGAACATCGGACGCATGTCAAGGATAACTTAGCTCTCGAGGAGAGAACAAAACGGAATTGGCTAACGTTATCTAGTCATAGCTGGCAAGCTATCTAACGTAACGTTAGCTACGGTTTACATGAAAAGATTACGGTCATATAGACAATTGAATGAACGTATAAAATCCCTGTGTTAGCTACCTGTTATTTCTGGAGATGAAGGACTGTAGTCTCCCAAAATCGTTCAAACGGTTCCGAGAACAGCGCAAGAAATGTATGGCCATAGCTGGCTAACGTTACTACTGACTGCTCAAGTTCCACCACAGCCAAAGCGGAAGATTTCCCATGATACGTTTCGGGACAAACTAACAGTAGCATCACTTTGTCCTACTACTCAAAATACTATATGGCTTTTTTTATAGTAAAGTACAGTCTATTTCCCCCGTTAGAATCTCCCTGTACTGTGATAGTGAATTTGTGATAGTGAGATTATCTTGAACACAAATGTGGTCCCTTTTTGTTTGTTTCGTGTATGCCTCCCTCTCACATCCATCTT
Source organism: Aldrovandia affinis (assembly GCA_029706075.1). Classification (NCBI taxonomy): domain Eukaryota; kingdom Metazoa; phylum Chordata; class Actinopteri; order Notacanthiformes; family Halosauridae; genus Aldrovandia; species Aldrovandia affinis. The sequence goes on along the minus strand of JAINUG010000045.1, from coordinate 4,215,595 downwards.
AACATGAAAATATTTTAGTTACAGTCTGTTCCATAATCTTCAACTGTTTGTAAATACTTATTAGTCTTTATTTCCTTCATTTTGACTATTTGTCTGTATTTCTAAAACAAACATAAATTAAAAAAGAAAAATAGATTTTCTTTGTAATATTTGTATTCAAATGTTGTGCTATTGCCCCGCAGGAAAATCGTAGTTTGTACAGAACTAAATCAATTCCACTTTTATCTTAAATCGCGAGAGATGTGTTTACCCTTGCGCTTCCAGGTCAAGACTAATTCTAGTGCTGCTCATTCAGCCTGAGGCAGATGCTCTGTCATCACCACAGTGATGAGGAATACTGCCGGGAGTGCATCAAGATTGTGGAACACCTATACAGCAGACTGCATCTGTAGAACTGTGTTCAACACACTTTGCCAGGTGCACCTCAAAGACATCTCTCAGGCAAGCATGCCTCCTTGATAAAGCAATGCTTTCATATTCGTCTTGAAGAACTTCACCTGTGAATTAATGCCCTGTACACCCTTGCCATAATACTGGCAGAACATGGGAGAATTACAGTGCAATCCAAGTCCAGCAGGAGAGAAGCCAACATGGGTACATTGAGTGTATTCAGCTCTGTAAAAGTAAGCAAAGAGTATATGTTTGTCCAGTCATACATAGGTACAGTATGTGCAAACTTACATAAAGAGGCTATCTATGTGTATAATATTAAACTGGTGATGCTGCGCTCCAGGCATTCTCCAGTGGACTAGGTCTCAGATTCCTGCAGTCTGTCTCACTCACCCGCCGTTTCCCATTTCATATTTATGGACTCAATAAATGGCAGATTTCTGTGAGTGCTGTGGCAAATGGAGCACGGACTGCAGCTGGTGTTGCATTAATGTGTTCCTGTTCTTCATTACTGTCATATTCAATCTGGGGCTTCTCAGAGCACCCACGGCTGACAGGAAGGGTCAAAAAACGAAATGAGGGTGCATTTAAAGCTGGTGAGTGTATGTGCAAACTTTGGCCTATTAATCTGTCCAGAAACTGGAAGTGAAAGCTGGCTTTGCCAGCCATTATTTCTGCAGTTCTTTAAAGAAACTATGGGATGTGACTGACGTTGAAAGAGACAGGGGAGACAGCGAGAGGTTAAGCATGAGTTAACACAAAATAAATCAAATTAGGCAGAGCTAAACTATCTATAGTCAGTTATATTTCTGTTTTTGCCCATTATTACAAAGGGTAAAGACAGCTGAACATCTCCTGGTGTTATTTCAGCAACCATCTATACCAAGAACATCTCCTGGATATGCTCAAAATGTCCCCCCAATATTTCATATAAAAATATTAATAAATTGCTCCAACCATCTATACTATTACATACATGCTTTTAACATAAGCATCCTTCTGACGCCAAACCCAATTTTTGTCTCATCTGATGCCAAAAATTGCAGCTGCTGAAAATTGCTGCAAAGTGTACACTGGACATGCGTACAGTCTGTGTGAGATCTTGTTAATTGGGTTGCCGGAAGTTGCTGCTTTATTTTTTGGTCTCTATACAAAACTGCAGTGCAGCATTATAAATAGGCTATAATTACAAAAAACTAGGTAATCAATCATCTATAACCGATTGAGAGTTGCATTCCTAGTGTAACATAGGAAGCAAGTGCATTAAAAACATTTTTTTAAAAAAATATATAGGCTATATATAATATAAAAAGGCATTATATGCATACATTTTTATGCTCAAAATGATGTTAGCGCTCATATTTTTTAAATGTTAATGTTGACTCCATGGTTAGTTGTCATTATATACATATATACATTTTTTAAAGATGTTGCGCTCACATGATAGGTTAATGTCACCAAGTTGTCAATCAGTCGTTTATAACCTCTCTCTCTACATCTGTGTATGCGTGTGTGTGCGTGCAAATTTTTCTGTTAAATATAGACCTTCTACTCCAGTGAAAAAATTATCACAATTTTAAAATTTAATTATTTACTTGATATAAACAATATAAACAAATGATAGTTTGTGGTATAGAACTTATAATCATCTTCTAAATCAAAACAAAACTGCAGTTTAAGCAACCTTCGCAACCCAATGAACAAACATATTGTATGGTGCTTGTATTGTATTACACACTATGCGATTGTTCATGCTGTTACCTGGCCAGGGCTCCCTTGAAAAATAGATTTTTTGATCTCAATGGGACTCACCCGGATAAATAAATAAATAAAATAATATATAGGTCAGAGATAGAGGGGCCACTCTTAACAGCTCCACTGTAGGGCATTGTGTAGTACCCGACCTAGTGCCTTGTTTCCATTAGTGTAGCTGGAGGTCAGGGTTCATGTGAACAGTGAGGTGCATTTCCAATGTCGACCTGTGTATGCTCCTGAAGTACTTGTCGCCTCTTGACCCGTAGCAGCTCAGAGCAGCAGAGAGCTGGTGGAGAACAGCGTCTCCTGGTGCTGAATCAATATCTATGCAGTCACAGTGGGTCATTGGTCACTGTCTTACTTACGGTGGATCCCTCATGCAGATGCATCATAGGACAACTCTGGTGCAAAATAATTGCCTAGATTTGATGTTGCATTTCCTGTGTTTATATTGCACAGACCACAATTGACATGTGTCATGAATTTGTTAAATTCTTAGCCAGATGTATTTTTCCTAAATTGACATTGTGTAATATTGCATGAATAGACATGCACACAGCTGAGAGATCTTGTCATCTCAAGCTGTGACTGTTTTCATTACAATACACACTATGTTTGCACTGTTTGCCAATCAAATGTTCTTTTGTATTTCAATTTTTTCAGTCAAGGCATTTGCCCTTTCGGTTGTGGAGTAAAAAGTAATTTACCAACACAGGGAATTGGTATAGAAAATGGTGATTTAATTTGTATTTATCCCTTAACCATCTCCAAGTAAAAAAAACAACAATCAGTCAGTAAAGTGCAAAGGTCAAATAAAGGTTAGTGAGAGGCTCAAAGATGGAACAATGATTTACAATATGAGGAAAAATGACATCATCGTCCTTGTTAGATATTTTGTAATCATAATATTTAGTACTGGTTATAAGGTCCAGATTCAGAAGCAATCTGTATTTTCTGATCTTTGGTAATCTCAGAGATTCCAGCCCCAGAAACATTTGCAGTGAGTTTAAACCTTAGAGGTTTAGTACAGTGAGTTGTTCATTAGCACCAGTTAGAGTCGAAGTGTTTAACTTTGTGATACCCTTGCCTTTGGGTGAAGAGACAACATTGCACAGTGTAAAAAGTAATAAAGTAAGTATACAAAAATACTTGTGTATCTCCTCCTCTTTCATCAGCAGTACATTAAAAAATAATTTGACTTAAATCTACTCCGGAACATGGATCCTCTTTGTTTTTGTCTCTCTTCAATTTCTCACAGTGAAACTTTCTTTCTTCCCACTTGGTGACTGTTCAGAACCAGCACACCAGAACATCCCCAGCTCATTCATTCTCCAAACCCATAAAACGTTTCTTTTTCCCATCAAATCACAGGGCAGTCTTTCCCCTCCTCTCCCCCTGCAAACAGCTCAATCCTCAAGTCTGAAAAGGTGCCCCTCTGTCATCATTTGCATGAATCACAAACACATGGCGTTATCAGCTTTGAGGTGAGAGACAAGTGCTTGTCATGTTGCTCTGTGATAAATCAGAGGCGCAGTATGTGAGCTGCAAGATGCGCCTTGGGGTTTGGCATATGTCCAAGAGCACAACTTGTCACATGGTGGTAACAACCATCAGGAGAGAGCTACCCAAACTGCTGTATAGTAAACAGTCCAACTCGAGTCCAGAGGGAGGAGAGAGGGAGCGGACCAGTTGAGTTGAAGTGGATCAGGCTCTCTTTCTCACTTGCTCTCAGTCACGTGACACAGAAACATCCTCCTCCGATTCAAGCCTTCTCGAAGGCCCACGCATCCTTTAGGTCCCTTTCTTTGACTCCCATTCCTGAAAACAGATATGCAATAATGTCACTTTCTGTTCCATCTTTGTCCCTATGGTAATGTATGTAACAACGTAATCAAAAACACAGAAGAGGGCAAAAAAAACCCCACAAATCTGGCAATGTTAAAATTAAAAATAATTGAAACATTTCAAAAAACCTTTTATAATATACACAAATGACAACACAGTTGAAAAAAATGAAGGAACCATCAATCTTAGGGAATAATTCATAAAGGGTGACTTGTTAATGGTGTTCATTTATGACACTGATATGGTTCATATATAAATATCCCTATTCTAAATGCTCCTTTCTGTTGGGTATGTGGAGAGCGTGTGTTTTTCCTGTGTATGTGGGCACCGTACCTTTGCCTTCTGCATGACGCTTCCTTTGGTGGATGCGTAGATGGAGGGGAGGCGCTTGCGGATTTCCGAGGCGCAGTTGTTTGGCAGGGGCGTCTCACCGTAGGCACCTTCGCTCTTACCGCCTGGGACCTGCACACATTATGGAGGACACACCTGTTCACGCACTCAGCAAAGCGCAGTGTGTGACCCTTAAGCATGACTGTGCTACAGCGTGCTGCAGAGTTTGGGTCAGTGCCTGGTTTGTCATTGCCATTTGGGGTCAGTACCTTGCCGATGGGTCTGCTCTCCTCTGGGGCCCCCAGGGCTCCTCCCGCCAGGGACTTCTTCAGGTTGTCCTTCACCACGGTCAATTTGAGCTCCAGGTCCACTCGCTCAGCCTCCTTCTCTCTGCAGCTCTCCTCCAGCTGGGCGACACGCTCCTCAAGGTCCACCTTCTGCTTTCCTACCAAATGAATCATACGCACACAAACTTAGACTCACAGTCCTGCACCGCCTACACACACTGCTCACAACCCAATATTAGCTCCGATTTTTGTGGCATGGTTTGTTCACCAGCAGGTGTATTAGAAACTCATTTCTAACCTAAGATCTATACTATGACCTAACAGTAGATGGCGGTAGTGTTCCACTGGAAATTAGTTTCCTGTTCTTTCTTCAGGCTGCAATGCTTTTCAACTATCCTCTTACTGCCAGGTCAAAATTCAACCTTGATCCTTTTCCTTTTAAGTATACTCTGCTTAGAAAAAGCCCTGTCCATCACAATTCTATCGCCCTGGTCAATAGTCTGTGTATGTTTGTGTGTACTTACTTATTATTATACATCTATTTATTATTATTATTATTGTTATTGTGTACTGTGTACTGTGTTGTGGAGAGAGCTCCATATGGGAGCACTCATCACTTTATACTGCCATCCAGTGATGTGTAATATTGTAAATTTGTTCTATCTATCTTACTTATTATATTATATATATATATAGCACTCATCACTTTATACTGCCATCACTTTATACTGCCATCCAGTGATGTGTAATATTGTAAATTAGTTCTATCTATCTTACTTATTATATTATATATATTATATTATTATATTATTATATTATATATTATATTATATAATATTATTTTTATTATATTATATTTTACTATTTTACAATTTATTACTGTTATTCTTATTGTGTACTGTTGTGTTGTGTTGTGAAGAGAGATCCATATGGGAACAACAAATCTCACTGCCATGTACGCATGTGTACGTGATCAATAAAAACTTGAAACTTGAAACTTGAAACTTGTGTATGTGTGTGTGTGTGTGTGTGTGTGTGTGTGTGTGTTTGTGCTTATGGGTGTGTCTCTGTATGCGTGTATTCCTTTCTCACCAGTTGCGCTCTTCAGCTCTTCCTTAGCCTCTCTCTTTTCCTTGCGTTGCAAGAGCAGGGCACTTCGAATCCCATCCCGCTCCTTCTCCAGTTCCTCCTTCTCGCTCAGGTACCGACGGGCATCCTCCTCCGCCCGCGTTTTCCCATACTTCCCATACAGATTAGCATCTGAGACAAGGAAACGAACAAGAGAGTTCATTCCTCAAAGACAACTGAAGGCGAAGGATCTCATCGTCTCTCCCTTGACCTGGTGCCTGTTATCACAGACGTTTCTATAGCCACCAATCACCTTGAAGAAGTCAGATTTTTCCCACAAAGTGGTCAGGGATGGGATTAGAATGGGGAAAGCTGATCCTGGATCAGTGGCTAGGGGTGGGATGAACTCCAAGCTACTGTAGACATCCACACAGCAAAGGGTCTAAGGTCATAACAAGTCTGACCCGAGGGGTTGTGGGAAGGTGACGCAGTTCTGCCCACCTCTCCGCAGCTCACATGGAGAGAGAGAGACGGAGAGATGGGTAGAAAAAGCAAGAAGCCTTGTAATATCATGTTACTTCACCCTGCTATTAAAGAGGGGGCCACCCTTTGAAGTGATTATGCGGCCCCCTCACTCGACCATGAAACAGAGCGAGTGACAGGGGCAGTAATTGGCGGTGAGACCCAGGGACAGAGCAAAATGCTATAAACCTGACAAAAACTAAAAGGACCACAATGACCTGGCACGGTCCTCACCTCACTCCTCGCTACACTGACCAGGGAGGGGAGGACATGAAGGATCGGTGAGCGTCACCGTCTTTTTATTAAGACGTGTCGAAATGGAAGCCCTTGACTGTAGACAAGAAGTTTTCAAAAGGACCACATTTTGAATGGCTGTGAGGAAAGGACTGTATGGACACAATGGACATAAGCTAGTAGCACAGTTCTTTCACAGGAAAGCCGAAATCAGATCATTAGGGCACCAATCATTCTTTGCGAATATCAAATATGTCACAATCTAGACCTTTCAACACTTGAATCATTCAGCTCATAATAAAAACCGCCTTAGGATAGAGTCAGCCACTTCAGTACCAAGAGTACAATATCCAGACAGCTGCAAGTGTATCACACACACCACACCACACACACACACACACACACAAACACACACATTCCTCAGGTTCTATGGCGTGAGAAAAGCAAGCAGTCCGCCGATGCCTGGGGGAGCTGGCATCGTAAGCCCAGGGAGTATAGTGCTGCTCAAAGGGTGTTGAGTTCACTGTAACACTCCCGCCCACACAAATCCACCGGCACCCCACAGAGATCCCCGGCCTTCTGACACTCACTGGAGCCGTGCCGCTTCACGGTGACCTGGGGCTTGACCTTCTCCGTGTCCCTGCTGGAGAAGGAGGAGCGGCGCTTCACTGGGGCGCCCGCCTCTGGTCCTTGTTCCTCCGTCTGGTTGACGGGTAGAGAAACAGGGGGAAGAGAGCGTGATGGTCATTGACAGTGCCATGGGAGGTGTGTGTATCAAATTCCTACCTTTCACAGTGCAATGGTTGCTGAAGGACGGCTTTTCCTATTGGGGGAGTGTGTCTATAAAAATGGCCGAAAAAGAATATCAAACAGAGGACGGCGATCAATCACACGACAGTGTGGAGGATAGGATAGGATAGCCATGAGTCATGGAGTTTGTTTTAGAGGCACTGGAAGTGAACTGACGTATGGTGAAACAGGAAATTGGCTGTTTTTACAAGTGAGGCTGTGTACTCTAAACAAGACTTCCATCAACTGATACCGGAAGCTGTTTTCAACTGACCAAAATACTTTTATTTTAAGTCACATTCAGAAGAGTGAGTAAAAAAACCCAGGAAAATGAAAAAATTTTTTTTACTATAAACCGCATACTCCATAGTAGTAAACTGTCTCTGTGATAAAGCCACCACCTCTTTTCAACGTTGCACAACTTCAGATGAAGTTTTTACAAAACCCCCTCAAGTCCCAGAGGGGTACAAATGAAACAGCAGTGGTATTTGCAATAAATGGCCACTGACTCTGACTAGCTAGGGACATTCCTTTTAAAAAGGCAAGGGGATTATAGGTAATAAAATGTATACTGCGCTGCACTAAACAAGCTGTAGAGAGTCAGACGACCTCTTCGTCCACAGGAAGAGACAGCAAGCAGGCTCTCTAGGCTTTCTGTGATCACTAAAGCAATCCGTCTCCTGGCTCTGGTTTCCAATGTCTCCTGAGAGTTTTCGGGAACGGGAGACAAACCGATACAAGTACCCAAGACATGGATCGCCCGGGGTCCGGTTACAAACTAAACCAGGAAGAATCCATAAATCAATGGCACAGTTTTGCAGAGAACACCTGTCAGGCACCAACAATGAATGGGTGGGAATTGGAGAAACTACCATGCACAACACATAGAAGAATAAGGAATGGGTTGCACTCTGTACGCCAACGCACACTATGACACTTAAAAAGAGAATGTCATCTTTTAACATTTTTTAACATTTGTTCCAGACACGGGTCCGCCGCTCGTCTCTATGAGGCAAGCTATTTCTCCGTGGGCGGCGAACTCTGCTTCCTTCGAGATGGAATTCGCCCACCCACATTCTGGAGACTCCTAACGTGCTTCACGGCGAACCCGAGCCAGCTCACCCTCCCCCTTCCCCCTGGGGCGGACAGCCAAATGCCGCCCCCGATCGGCGCTGACGACCGGGTCTGGTAGAGACCCAGGTTTTGAACCGTGTCCCTGACAGCCAGCGCACACCACATCAGACCAGCCAAAATGTGGTGTGTTAGACTGCTACACTATCTGCCGCCCCTAGAATGACATCTTTTAAATTAATTTATTACAATTTCTCTGAATTTCTGGATCTCTGGATGACTCCATTACTTGTCTCCTGCCATTAGAAAGCTAAGTCTGTTTAGCTGAAGCTTTAATATTGCAGCGGTATCCATGACAGCCTCAGTTTAGCCCTTGCACTCTGTGTGCTGGGGTGGCTGTCATAGAGACAGCAAGCTCTACTGTACAGTGCTCTCCTCTGTAATGCAGACTGAAGTCTAATGAGCTAAATGGCGGGGAAGAGTTTAACCACTCAGCTTTTATAGAAACTTTTATTCGGTGAAAAGCCTACCCGAGGGTGGATAGAAAACATGTGTATAAGAGAAGGAAACCAGTGAATGTCATATAGAGTAAACTACATTTAGAGAATGCTTATAGCACAACAAGCTCTGACTTGAGGTTTTTGACCAAAACATTATCACAAAAATGTGAAATTTATTTCTGCCATTGCTAAGAGTGCGCATGAGTTAAATTTATATGACAATAATTCCCCATTTTCTCCTGCTAACTGAAACCCTCTGTCCCTGGAAGACACTGTTTTATTTTAGTTGTATTGTCAGTTTTATTTATTCATTTGTCGGGGACATAACAAAATCATTGTTACAATGTTAAAAAAAGGCCAAAAGGTATAACCAAAAGCTAATTTCCAACATCTGTGTCCCTATGACCAATTATGTGCTGCCTTGTGGTGCTCACGGCCACAGCCAGCACTGGAACAGTCAGGATTTGATTCTGACTGCAGGGCGAATCGCTGCAAAAAGGAACATGCCTCAGTTGGATACTACTAAGTTGCTCATCAACTCAGACTATTAACACTCAAAATGTGTTTCCACATGTTTGCATACAAAATGTCAAATTCTTAATCACTTGCACAACTCGGTGTGGATACTGACCTCTCTTGAAGTATATATTTAAAATGTTAATCTAGTCTTACAAAAGTTTCATTTCCTAACATTTCCGGTTCACTTTTACAAGCTGAAAAAATTCAAACACACAGAAACTGAGTTGACGGCTACCGCGTCTCCACATAAAAGTGTCAGGAAAGAGCAGCAGTTTACAACAACATTAAGCAGCACTGCCTCAAGGCCTGTGGCAAGAATAATTCCATATTTCATGATGGAGGCGGCCCTCCAAATCAGTGGCGTCATTTCAACAAAAGCCAAGGTATGGCAAGGGACGGGGTGGGGTGGGGGTAGTGAAGGGGGTGGTGTCCCCAGCTTGGTGGAATTTTTTTGTCAAATCAGTTGTGCAATAGTCAATTTTGGTGAGTTGTTTCTATACAATTTACTTATATGATATTTAGGCAACATTAATAAACAAAGGAGACAACTACAGTATGTAACTAGTAAACCTATTTTTTAATTCCAGTGGATCATAATGATATAGTGTTATACAAATATTTTTCAGTGAAATGTAGTGATAAGCGCTACAGGACCTCATCAGGGTAAGGAACGTTAGCTAGCTAGCTTGTTAGCTTCACAATCGCGGGTGACGTTAAGTCCGGTTTTTCACTAAAATAACATATAGAATGTGTTCGTATTGACACAACATGACATGGACTTGTTCATGAATATGTTACATTTGAATCAACAGTATTATGGCGTTTAAACAGTTTGTTTAACCCACCTGAATGAATGAGAATAACGGACAAGGTTTTAATGCTAATGTTAGTCTGTGGCTTGTTTATTCTGAGGAACTGTAACGTCACTAGCCAGAGCAGCAACCTCTATCTCCGTTCAACTACATCGCCATCTATAGGCTGGGTGGTGGGGTGTACTAAAAGTGAGGAGGAGCCGGAGGATTTTGAGTTACCTTTGTGGAGCGGATAAAATCACATAAAATGACAAAACGTAGGCTATTTCAGATTGATTTAAAATAAAAAATTGTGGCTAGAAGCCAAGGTATGGCAAGTGCCATACCTTGCCATACCAAAACGACGCCCATGCTTCAAATACACAGCTGTCTGTCACCCCTCTCAAAACCTGCATTTCCTAAGCCCCCAGAAAGTGGGTGCTGTTGACTTTCATGTTGTATTGAGACCGGGTTAGCGCACCTGCACCCTCTCATACGGGACCTCGTCATACGTCCTTGAGTCTGTGGAGGCACTGCTGGAGGAGGTGGCCCAACTGAGACAGAGGGGAAGAAGGAGACAGGGATGGAGTGATGGACAATAGAGTGCGAGGCAAAACCACTATGACTTAAGATACAATTCGCTGACAGCCCCAACCCCCCCACCTATATGCCAAAGCTACACCCAAGAATGCCCCCCAACCCTGCCCACCCATACCCTGAAGCCCCACTCACTCAAACCCCAAACCCATGCTGACTCACAGGAAGGAATGGCGGGCTGCATCGCGAATGTTGGCGATGGTGTCCACGTCCACATAGTCATAGTGCAGGGACTCTGGGTCAGCAGCACAGCCCGTCTCTGCCAGCAGAACCCCCAGCCAGCGACCCATGTCCTCCGAGCAGCTGGCCTTGTGGACGGACAGGCAGACGCACAGGGAGAGACAGACAGACAGATACTTAGTACTGAGATTGAAATATGGATTCAAATGATTACACACGGCACATTTAATATTCCCCTCTCCTTCGGGCTAGGCAAAATGAAACAGTTTGATGAGGGCTGCTTGAATGAGCTGTTCACTCATTTGGGAGTAAAGAAAAGGCGAGTCTTCGCCTTCCTACCTCCAGTGCTGTCACCTCGTTCCCTCCCCGCATGATTCGGAAGGCAAAGGGGTGCTTGGGCCCCAGTCCCGGGACAACCTCGCAGCCCTGGAGGGCCAATGCGTTGACGTGGGTGCGCAAGTCAGTCCTGTCCCGGTGGAAGAAGAGGGTCCCGCCCCGCACACAGCACCACCGCTCCCTCCAGCACTGGTTCACCAGCACACTCAGATAACCTGGGAATGTGGAGGAACCGGAGTTACTCACCCCAAAGAGGAGGACAGTCTGAAGGACAGAGAGAGAAAGGCTGGGGAAAATAAGCCATACAGTATAGAACACTGCAGGATCACAGCAGCCTAAGAAATAAAGAAAGTCACTGTGAAGATGTCAAATTACCACAGCGAGGGTCCTCGTCGTCTGGGGAGGGGGTGCGGGGGTCTCCGGGGAGCGGGGTTTCTTTTTGGAGAAGCTAATAATTCGAGTGATCTTGCGCCCTGCCGCCCGGCTCACTGATCCCGTCAGCTCTGACAGTGCACCCCGCTTCACCTTCCCTGTAGACACACACACATACAGTACATGCATACACAGGAATCAGTACAGAGCTTACAGTAGGGCAACACGGTGAATAGTAACAAAAGGAGACATCAATATACAGGTAGAGAAATCATCAATTCCCATTCAAACCCAGATCCACGCTGGAGCCTGCCTATCACCTGTCTGTCACCTATAAGCGACAGACAAATAACATCTATCACTCACGCTAGAGCAAGGTGGGAATACTGGACAATTTTTAGTTTCTGCCGATGTGCCTCTATTAGTTGTAGTGTATGTACACAATTCTAAAGTGAATCAATACGGCGCTTGGCATTTCAACTGATTCACCTACCGCTCGAGTGGTGCTGACCCCAGAGCAGCTTTAGAATAGATTTTTTTTTGTACCACTCACACCATTTCTGTTGTGATAAAGAAGCACTCTTTTCCATTTGTTATTGCTAACTCAACAACACCCACTCACAGTTACTTCAGCTTTTTTGAGCAGATGCTGGAAGTCTATGATTCAGCATTAGAGGTGGTTTATTTAAGAAACCTTCAAAGGGGTGAGCCGTCCAGAAATTGCCAGTGTTGCTGTAAAGTATGTAGAAAGTTCAATGAGGTAAAGCTGCGGTCTCTTTTCAACCCTCTGCAGAATCATTCTTTTTTTTCCTTGTTTGTTTTAATATGGTGCTTAGGAAAATCTGTCAGTCCAGGTGTTGGCTGTGGTTGCAGGCACTGTAAGGGCAGGGAGAACGTGAGGATGTAGCGGGATGGGAGGGGGGGCGGTGCAGGAGAGGGGATGCGGTGGATCCTAAGGCATACAGCTGCATGAAAGACTCGGAAAGAGCGGCTCTGATCGGATACTTCCTGCCTGGCTACTTCCTGTCTTTGTCTCTGGGTGACATCATTGTGTTCTCAAGAGGAGCCCAGGGCTTAGGGGAGCACCTGGAACGGGGGCTGTGGGGGGGGGGGTAGAAAGACTGGACAACAGAAGGCTGTGGGGGCAGGTGTGTGTGTGTGAGCGTGAGACAGACAGACAGCATGTTCGGGTGTGGCGAGGCCTTACCCTCGCGGGTCTCCCGGGGTTGCTGGAGGAGACATTGTCACCTGCGGCCACGCTGTCCGAGTCAGAGGTCTGCTTATCAGCTGACAGGCTCTGTGGGAAAGAGCCAACGGTGTGATGAGGACAATGCTAACAAACAGTAAGCGCAATAAAGGACACACACAAACATTTGGGACCACAGGTACATCATATGCTATCAAGACAATAAATATTCACCGTAGCACATTCACAGGGTATTCTGTATTTTTACTGGATAACAAGAAGTACACATAAGTTCCCACAAACACAGACACACACATACACTTTTATATGTATGAATACAGGAACACAGTTTACATGCATGGGACACAAGCACACACACACACACACACACACACACATATAAGTGTTTATAAGTGCAAACACAGACACACACATAGGAAGAAAAGCACAGGGACAGTCAGGAAACACTCCCTGCAGTAACATCCCACATCACCGCAGGCCTCAGCCTCTCTCAACGTTACTCTCCCCTTTTCCAAAACACAAACCAGCAGACCACACCAGAGAGAAGCCAAGGTAGATGTCATTCTTCTCCTACCAACAGCTCTTTTCCCTGACCGGTTTTCCCAACTCCACAATTTACTGCTCTGAAACGTTTTAATCAACAGCGGCGCCAATTCAGCCACAAAGTTATCCTTGAGTAGCACTCTCTTGACTATGTTTAGATGGCCTGCTGATATAACATGATCCGAGCATCACTTTTCTGCTGTAGGTCAGATGTAATTGCACTGCACCCGTCAGGACACCATCTTTCATTATGAACAGTGTGTTTACTCTACAAGGTTATTTACTGGGCTGGTGCAACGTGGGCTGGTAGACTGGTGCAGGTCTTGTCAGTGTGTATGAAAACAGAGCTCTTCCCACTGATCTGCTCTATTCCACAAAGGCCGGCCCCAGACCACAGCACAACAGGAACTGCATGGCATGTCCAAAGAAGCAAAGCATCCCTTTCTCTGTCTCTGTCTGTCTCTGTCTTCTGTCTCTCCTTCCTCCTCTCTCTCTCTCTCTCTCTCTCTCTCTCTCTCTCTCTCTCTTTCCCCACTGGGGCCACATTTACTGAAAATGTATGCATTCACTACTGTAAGTCGCTTTGGATAAAAGCGTCTGCTAAATGGCGTATATATTATATTAATACTTCAGTGTTGCACAAAGCTCTTCACCTTGTCCGGATCTGTCTTCCGTTGGATCATGGGAGAGGTGGATCCATCCAATCCAACACTCCCAGGGATCTGGCCACTCGCCTCCCTGATAACCTGCATGTACAGACACAAGCATGAGTAAACATACTCTTTATGACTGATATACCCATATGTGGATATTAATGAACTGATATTCATCACAATAGTACAGATACAGCAACAGAGGGGCAAGTCAGTGACTGAGGTATATTCACTGGGGGGTATATTATTTATGTCTCTCCATTAAATACATATCTCAGAAGCAGGAAGACCAGTGATAGCATAGACTAAGAACAGCCTGAATTCCATTAAATGAACATCAAGCTGATCAATGGCTTTGGGAAAATCGTAAAATCAAAATACATAACAGTAAAAACAGCATTATGTATTTTGATTACATAAATACATAACACTGAGTGCCTATAACCCTCAAGAACAACATTTTACATCATATGGAAGTGAACATAGAGTCTAAAAATAATCTATAATAGCAATAATGATAAAAAAGAGAAACATCATCTTCAATTATAGAAAGGACAATGCGCTACCATATAGTATATAATATGTGTGAGCCAGTGTAACTATGTTATTAGCATAAGGTGAGTAAGTTACCCTGAGCCACCCTTCTCCTTGCTCTTTACTCTGCACGGCCAGCACCAGGGTCTCGCCCCCTGGCAGCGAGAATCGCAGTTCGTGCTTCTTGCGTCGTCCATCTTTGGGCAGGTAGCTTACATTACACAGTTTGAGCGACACATCCATGGACGGCCTGTGGTCTTTTGAGCTCTTGTAGCACTGGCGCGGAGGCACAAATGGACAGACAAACATTTAACTCCGGTTGTTTCATTACTGGGTGAGAAACGACGTCTAACAATAGTGTTTATATTTCATTAACATCGACAGGTTGGCTTTTAAATCTCAAGGGACATCCACGGCTGTAATTGTTGCTTTGTCCTGCACAGTCAGAGAGACCACGGTCATGCATCTGTCCCCTGACCCAGAATCTCGTAACCACGGCGACGGCGGGCCTCACCTGCAGCCGGTTCTCGCGTATGACGGTCAGCTGTTTTGCCCACTGGCCGAAGCGCTTCTTCCGCAGCAGGAAGGCGCAGATGCGGCAGTCCTTCACAGGGTCCATGGAGTTCTCCTCCGACGGCCACTGGTGTGTCAGCCGCTGGGCCTTCACTTCCTCCTCTTCCTCATCGTACGACTCATACGAGCTGCTAAGAGCGTCCGAGTCGTTGTCTGCGCAATTGCACGTACAAATGGGATATCATTAGAAAGGAGAACAGTTTTTATTCTCGTTTATTTATATCAGTTAGCAATGAAGAACTTGTGCCACTGTGTCTGATTGAGGGCTACAGAGGCTGTAGGCTTTAGTTCAATCTAGTTACTCGGTAACCTACCCGATGCAACTAATTATTTCCTTGAATCAATTTTAACTTTCCTTAAACAGTTCAGAAAAATTGGTAGTTGGTAAACTTTCTGGACTGCAGGCTTTAAAGGTTAAAACAGAGTTTCTGTATATAAGTGTTGTTCTTTGAGGGCCACCACAGACAGAATATATTACTGACACTGTGACACTGCTTTGGCGTGTAATGCTTACAAGAGTTCTTGCGCTGGCCGTTCATCCGAGTGATAGGGTAGTTGTTGTCAGCATCTTCGTAGTATCCGTCTTCGATGGAGTTGGGCGGGCTGGAGTTGCCTGGGTGGGCACAGCATGTGGAGGTTAAAGGTCAGAGGTCACATTCACTGCGGGTTGTGTAGTATCAGTGCCGGGTGTCAGTGTTTGATCAGCGGGCGGATGTACAGCACTCACTGCGGGTGGTGATGTACTGGGGCCTCTTGCCAGGGCCGAGGGGCACGGCTTCCTCGTAGTAATCCTCAGGAGGGGGCGTCGTCGGCAGGGGAGGTGGGGAGTCTGCTGGACTCTGTGGAACGCAAAGACAATCCCGGCAAGTCAGCAAACGCAAAGCCCCGGAGTGTCCAAACTGCAGACATGAGCCCTTTTTCTCTGCCTGCCCGAATCAACATACGTCTTGCTTTGACATTCATACACGGCCCAGAGGAAACCCGAATCCGACACAAATGACCTGGCTTGAGAGCCTTCAAAACATCAGGCATCAATTTAGACATCAGTTTTTCAACGCACCAAATGAGTCTAGTTTAACGCACTATGAGAAAAGTAAAAGAGCAACAAAAAAACCGGACACATTACGCAAATAAAACAGAGATCAGCTCTGATGTCTACGTGAGATCATCCAAGGCCAATAACCGTCTTATTCAGACACATGGCAATGGAAATATAATGTCTTGCTGAGCCTCATTAAGTGATAATGGCTCTGCTGAGGTTTGAGCGGAGGACCGTTGAGTTACTGATGCACATACGCTGACTGACACGGACGTGCACCCCACCCTCATTGCAGCCGCTGGGAGCACCCTTTTACCCTATTGCAATCAATCTTACCGCTGCGCTGTCACATCCTATCGCATTACGTGTCTCCGCAGCAGAGTACTCCATCACCTAGGGAGACTTATATTGCTTGAATTTTATTCGCTTTTTTTAAGCAGGTCAACTTTACTACCCCTGTGAAGTGAAATCCACGGTCACGGTGTTCACGTCGGGGGGCTGCTCACCGATTTAGGTGGGGGTGTCTCAGGTGTCTCCTCTTCCCCCTCGGCCTTCTGCTCCTCCACAGTGTCTTTGAAAGACCGCAGGTCACAGTCGGCTGGAAACAGAGCAGGCGAGCTCAGCGTGCGCCGACATCGAGCAGAGGAAATCTCAGGGCTTTGAGTACACACGTTGCAGCACACTCACCGAACTCTTCAAACAGGGACTCCACGAAGCTGGTGCCGTTTCTGTACACGGAGGTGTTCATGTACATGTAGTCCGTTCCGTTAACTGCGTCTCACACACACAAAAGAAAAAACGCATCGTTAGATTTCTCATTGATTTAGCAGACTCGGTCCCTGGTGATCATCTCACACCCTGGGCTGAACTCAACAGCCACAATGAAGAAGTGAAGACAGGGATGGAAGGGTGGGGGACTTTCCCTCCATCCCTCTGTTCGACACACTGACCCCAGCCCATCTTTCTGCCTTTGAGTCCTGCCTTTGCAGCAATCTTTTTTTCACTTTACATTTCTTTGTGAATATTCTTTCCCTTAAAAATTCTCATTCAAGATATGACTGGTAGATTGTCAGTGGACATGTTAAATGATTATATTGGAGCCTAGATGGGCCAAACAGCCTGTTCTCGTCATTATGTATTCTTATATTGGTGACTAAATTCAGTATATAATGTGGTTTATTTACACACACTCTATCCCCCCTGACTCCTCCTCCCTCTCCACCCATCTTTCTCTCTTTCCCTCTCTCTCACCTGAGGGCTGAAGCTGTTTCAGTAGGTTCCTGACGGCCGTCTTCTTCTCAGCCGTGGGAGAGCTCAGCGTTTCATGGTCCAGCAACTTTAGCAGGACATTCAGTTCTGTCACCAAGTGGTCCATTGCTGCAGGGCAACAGGGCAGGGGTCAGATGTCAGAGGTCACACCAAAGGTCCAAACAAGAGCTAATTGACACGGACAGAAACAAGTTGACTTCTCAGTGCATGACAGCGTGAAGTGATCCTGATTGTCAACAGTTCCAGCTGCAGGTACCACCTGTAGTGTTTTTAGCTCATCTTGAAACAACAACAAACACAGAGCTGAGACTATCAATTTAGCAGAGCATATTCCAGAGCATATTCCACCCAGCAAAACATGAAAAGATTATTCCCAATATCCAAAATAAAATAAATACATACTAATAAGAATATACCACACACAGATAACAACTGAAATACAGGAAAGATCAACATAAAGTTAGGCTAAGTTGCCAGAACAACTACAATACGCCTTGGCATAGATTCTACAAGTGTCTGGAACTCTATTGGAGGGATGCAACATTCTTCCACCAGAAATTCCATCATTTTGTGTTTTGTTGATGGTGGTGGAAAACGGGTGTCACTCCAGAATCTCCAGAAGTGTTCAAATGGGTTGAGATCTGGTAACCAAGGTGATCACTCTGAATGGCTTTGTATTTATTGGTGTTTACCTTGCCCTCTAAGGGGCTGAGTGGACCTAAACCATGCCAGGAAAATGCACCCTTCCCCGTGAGAAACAAGCACTTGGGCCTGTTGGTTTCTATTGGCCCCTAGTTGATGATGTCTTTCCCTGAGACTTCCATGCTAACATCACCTTAGCCACTGTTCCTCTTGAAGCATCATCAAGACCTTATTACATTTTAAGCATTTAGCAGACGCTCTTATCCAGAGTGACTTACAAGATGTGTTATTACTGAAGCTCCTGCCAAATGTGGCCCAAAAATCACCTCTCTTTCGAAGTAAAATGTATTCTCTTCTTCTAGTCATGGTATCCAAAATAATGGGTCATCTGCCCAGCATTTTTATACATGTCCCTAAGCATGATGGGATGTTTATTGTCTAATTAACTCAGGAACCACACCTGTGTGGAATCCCTTGCTTTCAGTATAGTGTGTATCCTCATTTACTCAAGTGCTTCCTGTATTTTGGAAGTTACCTGTACCCAGTGCTTAATTTGTCTTACAAATGTCTTACTCAGAATCAGAGCCCTGGGCTCATAAATATCTAAAGTGCGACAAGAACACGTATTTTAAACTGGTATTAAACACCGTTACGTCCTTGAACATTACAAATGTAAATAGAATGCAGAAATGCAGAAATGCAGGGACACAGGTGGACACAGAGTGGTTGGGAAGCGAGTTGAGCCCCGGCATCTCATATTTGACCAATTAAGCACTGCCTGTACCAGTCTTGGTGTAAGACAGGGTCTAGGATGTTCAGTCAGACTATGTACGAGAATCAGCCAAATTGATAAATAGTGGACTGAGGAGGCAGCTCTGGCTTCCCCCGACAACGCTTATCTGTGGTTCCGAGTTAAGAGGCCGTCACCGCAGGATTCCGACCCCAGCACCGTGGAATCAGACACCCCCCTGCGGGGAGACTGAGGGCTGCCTTCCTCGTCCTGGCACCGAGCCGAACACATCTTTCTTTATTTACCGTGCGCGCACAGGTCCCCCGTCCAGAACCTTAAACCCTCGCACTCCCGCCCGCTCTCCTCGCTAAGCCGGCTTTATCCCGGCAACACCTCTCTCCTTGCAGACCGCCCTGCCAGGTTTTAAAAGGCACTGGGCCTGTTCTTTCAGGGCCACTCACACTGACCTGACATTGCCTCACCCGTCACATAAACTGCACCCCACACTCCAGCTCTACGCATCAGAGTAATACTTCACACCTAAACAAATGTGTCTCAAACACCATGGTACCATCACATGAATTAAAGTCCACAATTTATCTGACAGTGTTTGAATTTGGCTGATCCAGATCAAAGCATCCTTGTTTTAGTCCCGCTACGCACCCCCGATCAGAGGTAATCCGGAGAAGGTTTCAGCAGTGGTGTGTGTGTGGGTGTGGGGGATCTCCCTCCAGCTGGAGCCATTAATGGTCTCTGAAACCATCAGACCCTCTGCACCACGTGCAGCGTGATCGCACACCAGCTCTGGTGCTTTCTGGTGGGCTTTCGCGAGACCAGAAAACCTCAGCTGTCTTATTTTCTGAATCCATCGGACATCTGGATATCTTGGCTCAGACGGCGGCAGGAGAGCTCCGCCAAAGCATCCAACCGAGCGCCCGAGGGCTTAATGCAATAAACAGGCGTGATGGGGCAAGTCGTGAATCGATTTCGTATGCCAGCTCCAATCGTCAGCTCTTCCACAATAACGCAAACAATGACCAATCTGTTAGCGCTCAAATCCTTGCAGAAGAGGAGGAAATAGCAGGGGAGTTTGCGTTAGCGAGCTCTGATCCGCAGGATGCGCAGCGCGTTCCGAGTGCTCTGGGATTCGGTCAGAATGCGGTTTCTGTGAGAACCCCTTCATTCAACATACCACAGAGCACACATCTAGGAATAACCCCAACCCCTAACCCAGCATTCCTCTAAATCCTATTAAGCCATTACGAAGCCATAATACATGTCATATGGGAAACTATGTGACCCAAAATATATATAATGCAAATATGATATATATTTATATATATATATACACACACTTTTATTACATATACATTATTTTTATATTCATAGTATACAATCAATTTTATACTATACAGTATATATTTCATTTTAAGATATATCCCACATAAGTATATGTAATCTTTCAATGGAATCCATTATGCATGCATTAAATTGACAACACAGTACTGAACAGTACTTTTGCCACGTACAGCATACTTCTATATATCTTGATATATTATTTTGTAAGAGTGAGTCCCTCTAAATCACTTGATTTAATGGTTGTGACAGAAATCCTTGAGCCTGCAGCTTGCTGGGCTGTTGTTTGCACAAGGCAGTGTCCCAATCCCTTCTGTTTGTCATCAGCCTTTCAGCCACATTCCTGTCCGTAAAAGAGATGGCCCGCCCCATCTGTCAACTAACTGGAATTATCTGGCTCTGTAATTAGTGGGAGTGCTTCATTTTCATTTATGAGTGATGTCTGACAGTTTACAGTGGTAGGCCGTATTAGGGCTGCTTTCTGGCACAAGCCGAGACCCATCTCCCTCACTCTCACCATCTTCCTGAAGCAGGGAGATCTCGCAAGCATAATGAGTACTCTGCAGCACAGACAGAAAACGCAAACTGATCCCACACAAACCCACACTCTTCATCCCTTGGCTTAAGGTTTTTGTAGGATGACATCAGTCTATTTGTCCACCCCCCAACACACACAAACACACACATGGGCAGACATGGTCACTCTTCCTCTTTCTCTGGACACACACACACCATCCAGCTGTCAGCAGGGGTGTAACAAAGGGACTGAATTGGATCCCCAATCATGGGGGCCTCAGCATGCAAACACAATCACAGTTTTTTTAAAGTTTTTATCATCCACTTGATAAACAAACACTTCCTCCCATAATGCACCAGTGCTGCCGGTCTGACTTTCTTTCCACTATAGCCAATGGTGTTTTCCACTGTGTGTATATGTGTGTATATATGTGTATACGTATGTGTGTGTGTATACGTATATGCATGAGAGTGCATGTGAGCATGCGTGTCCATACATACATGTGAATGTGTGTGTGTGTGCACGTTTGTGTGTGTCTACCAGCACCCTGCACCTTGAAGATCTTTCACACATCCTGCACACCAGTCTCAATGTATGAATATATTAAGAACATTAATGGGTTGTCCTCATACATGGCTACATTTCATCCAGTCATCACAACCCCAAACTTCGCCCAAATTACAGCCCAAACCGTCGACACGGAAGCGTTTGACTGAGACTCAAATATTGTCATGTGTAACATCTTAAATATGACTCCCTTACCCTGATGCCAAAGAAATGGGTTAAAAGCTGTAGAAGAACCACAGTGCGTTCATTGCTAAATGAGGTAACCTTGCACATGGTGCGAGTCGGGACTGTGGTTAAACGCATTAACCATGCGTTGCACTCTGTCTGCGCCGTGCCACCACGAGTGATCCCGTGACTGTGGGGGAATCTCGCTCATTTGATCCTCCTCAAATAGAGGCCGAAATATGGTGGGGGGGGTCAGTCCTACTCTCCCGTTCGCTGCTGCTAACAGTTAGCCGGCTGGTCACACTTTATAAAATCGTCGGGCCGGCGCACGGAAGTGGAGAGGGTGCTGGGAAATGGAAAGCTTGAGCGCCTTAGCGACGGGGAGCGACGTAAACAGGCTCGCCTTGATGCCGCTCATTCCAGAGACGTGCGCGGGCCAGTCGCAAAGTAATACAGCTCAATTACGGAAACGGGAAAGGGAGAACCCAACTCGGAGGAAGGAGAACGCAACTCCTTTACAGGCCAGCCAGCTACAGAATAACACTCAGGGTAATCTTGTTGATCCTGGTCTTCGAATCCTTGCTTAAGGTTTTATCTCACTTTTTAAACAACACCCTAATGCGTGCGAACGCACAGCTGAGCCCCGCGGCAATCGGCTCTTTTTAGCGATGGATGAAAGACGGCAGCGCCTCTGCTTTATCTGCGGCGGCACCTGTGGTCAGACGTTTACAAAGCCAAGCCAAACAGGGGCCAGCAAAGCGCGGGTCAAGGTCTAGCGGACCCCGGAGAAGCGCACACGTGATGCGCTCCGATAACATCGCACCCCCATGAGGTGGTAGGGGAGTAAATTGAAGGATGCTGTGCTGATCACCTCCAGCTAGTCCACAGATCCTGGTTTTGGGCGACCTGGTGTTCATTCAGATCTGCTGATCAGAGACCTGTATTCTTGGTAAGCATAATTAGAACGGTGTGTTCTTGGCCCTTTTCTGTCTCTGCTTCGCTGCCAAGCCCCCGAGCTAACTAAAACTCATTGCGCAGCCCGATTCACCACATCCCCCCCCACCCCCCGCGACCTCAATCTCCACAAACCAGAGCACACACACACACACACACACACACACACACACACACACACACACACACACACACACACACTCTTTCTTTTTTGGGTGTGACTTGGACAGATGTACTCTTTGATCATGTTGAAAAGAGAGAAAACCAGCCATGTCAGGTTTTCTGACTTTGTCTTGTAATCTAACCTGGTAAAACACTCTGGCTTGCTTCCTTATTGCTCTACCAAGTGTCAACACGAAACAGCCGGAGATGTACACACAGCAGTACATACAGGAAAGCACAGATCGAATCCGCGTTGTGTCCAAAGCATGGTCAATGGATAAAGCTCGAGCCCTGATTCTTAGACCCAGTTTTTCTTATCACATTTATGTGCATTACTTCATTTTACAAGACGTTGTCTTGGAGACTGAACACCTGACGCATTCAACCGCCGACAGCCAGACAAGGGTTTACAGACACCAAAGCCCAAAACACCATCAAACCAGCACGCAGGCAGTAAACTTTAAGAGCCATTATCAATCAGCATGTGAAAGGCAGAGTAAAACAAAGGATGTTACGGTCTTTTTTAATTGAACCTGCCCCAGTAGTTTACCACCTCTCATGTAGTTATGAAGTACTGCCCGAGTGTGAAAAACGTTCAGCACCTGGTCAACATAACAAATTGGCCGGAGTACAGCAGTGAAACTTGTAACATGCCCACCACAGGTTCGAAGGGCTGTGAAACAGCAAAGGCCAATGACACTCAACAGGAACACAGACATGGTCTGAGCTGTCAAAGATAACACCTAAAACATGAAACATTAACATATTAACAAAGGGGCACAGTTGACGTAAGACCTTGCCAGAAACAAACATGACCCAGTCACAGCAATTATTAATTTGGGCCGTACAAGTGAATGATCTCTTTTTCACAAAAAACCTCTTGTTCTTGTAAGTTATCTCATATTGCCTCCCCACCAAGGACAAAGTTAAGACTCCAGCAGGAAATCGAAGAATTCGGTTTGATTAGTTACAGCCAGCTAAATCCAAATTAAATGCTCCACTTTTCAAAACCCCTGGACAATCCTAGCCTGCCACGATCCGGTAAGAGGTATGAGGAAGTCGCCGAAACAACAGCCCATTTTGGTACCTACTTGTAACAGCTGTGGAGGAAGAAAGGCCCACCATTTTCGGGAAAAAGATAAGAAAAAAACTGTCATATGTGAGAAAGTATTGAATTCATCCACAAATTAGTCCAGAATTCTCTCTTACGCCAAGGAGGAAAATGGCCACACGTTGCAATGTATAGTTGCAACTCTGTGTAACTCTGCCACTCTCTCCCTCCCTACATTGACTTATCTCAGTGGTGTTGTTGTAATTGGAGAGCTGTACCTCGTGTGTTTACCCTTTCTAAGGCTCCCTCTCTCTTTTTCTTTCTCCCTTCTCTCTCTCTCTCCCTCTCTACCGCTTCACTGAGTATCTGATGTATTTTGTCTCAGGAGTAGGGTGTATTTGCAAGTGGGGGAGGGGCCCCCCCACTAGCCCTCTGTGTCATCAGCTCTCTGCTGTAATCCCAGAGATCTAGCAGCACCTGGATGAGGCCCTGTGCCAACACACCTCCCCCCCACAGCTTCACTCTGGAATCCTGCCCCACACCCTTCACGCCACCCACCCACCACCCCAGCGCTCCAAAATCCCCCACAGCTCTGTCTTCTGCTTCCATTAAAGCTGGCTTTGCAGATTCCTTTTCTGCCCCCCAGCCTACCTTCTGCACCCCCCACCCCACCTTAAAAACACACATACACACCTCTTCACAGTGTAGCACTGCCGAGTGCAAAGCTCACCGAATCTGCCTCGACTTGCAAAGCCTGCAAATGCAAAAATAGCCTACAGAAAATTGGACGGCTGAAGATGAATTGAACATGAAAGCCAATCAAAAACAAAAAGTTAAATGACTGAAGTGGGGAACACAGTTTACCCCACAGTACCCATGTAAGAGCGTGGAACTCATTCTGGAGCGTTTAAACAAATAGACACACGGGGCTGTGCTCCTGCAGAGATAAGACTTAAATGAAGAGGAGAGAAATGAGAGGATGAAAGGCTGCGATAAAACAGCCCTCAGTCGCTCCGAGTGAGGGTGAGTCACGCGGCTGCATGTTGAGAGATGGACTGCCCCGGGAACTTTTCTCTCCTAAGATCCTACACAGTCACACTGACCTCCCAGGAAACAGACTGCTTTGAGCACTGACGCCATAAAGGCCCCTGATAAAGCAAGTGTCATTATTATTCATACAATGAAGTCTTTGCTTACTAAAAGGCCGCCCCGCTGACATGCTTGAACGTTTCCTCACATTTCCTCACTGTTTCATGGAAAACCCGCAACTGTAGCGGCAACGCTCCGCAAGATTCAACATGTCAAATACCTGCGCGCTCATCCCGGCGCTGACGATATGCACTCCTCACCAAAGCTCTTTTTCCCTCAAGCTGCTTCAGGCCTGGCCCCTGATTAGATTCACTATCTGCATCTTATCTCTTATCTCTAAGGGAAAAAAACAACATTTCTGTCTTTTTCAGTTCATTCTTCCCAGGGGCGAGTTAGAATTTGCCTAGTTAATAGGACAGATGCGTACGACTGACTGCGCACAGCTACAACCGAGTCTGGCAACACCGCAAAAATTCACACAATGTTAATGAGCATGCTGTTAGGACGGGACTATTACAGGAGACGGATTATTTGGCCTGCGAGTTTACAGCAATCGGTTAGGGTCCATGTTGACATTTTTTAATATATCGGTTGAAATGTTGAGATGCCTAGGCCTTTGCCAAGGGCAGTGCTAAATCTTTAACAATGCAAAGCCCCGTTCTTCAATGAGTGGTGGATGAGGTCGCGCGGTTAGCTGGCGAGGCGTAATCACATTACCTCTCCACGCTTTCAACAACATTAGAATATTTTCCCACAATAAGTAATCTAGTCTTTTCCCATAGTCCTGTTTTCCTTTATCCTCGAACGATGGGAATTGAACAAAAGGAAAAGTAGCGACTCAGCGGATCCCTCTGCGGAGACCGTGAGGACGGGGAAAAGAGAAGAGGAAGCGGGGGAAACAGGAAGTAGAGGGGGGCAGCGTGCAGCAGGTGAATTTGTGCACCGCATAGCATGGGATACGCTATTGTTATCGTTGTAGCGGCCAGTGTACAATTAAAGTTATGTTGTATGGGTGGAGAGCTCGGGGGGACCAAGTGGTCCATTGTTCAGGTGACCCCTGCGGATTGAATCGGGCCCAACCCAGACCCTCGAGCGACCCCTCCCTGGTGCTGCCTCCCCGCTCCCCATTTCCTAACCGTTTTTTTCCTTTTTCTTTTCACATATCGCTCAAGCCAGTATAGACATCAGGGTGAAGCTGATTAGTTTGGGCCTTGAACTCTTCAGTAATAATTTATTTTAGGTTAAAAAAAATCCACCAGCTTCACTCCACTCAATAATAGTAGTAATAATAACTTTATTTATCCAGCGCTTTTCACACACGGCACTTTCCAGGTAAAACAAAGGAGCGAAACAAAATGATTTAAAAAAGCAGATTGAACACAAAGGCCAATATAAAATCTAATTAAAATTAAAATAAAAAGAGATTAAAAGTAAAAGGAGTAAAACAAATGAATTCAAAAGGCAGATTAACAGAAAGACAAATATCAAGGAAAATTTCCAGACAACACAGGGCATGGAGAACAACCATGGGCATAAGAAAGACACTAAAACTAAGACATGATTAAACATTATTAATTAAACACAGCCAAAAGCAAGTCAAAAAGGCGTGTTTTTAAAAGAGACTTAAAATTGGTGACAGAATTAACACTTCTGATATTTTCAGGCAAGGCAATCCAAAGTTTAGGAGCCTGCACTGAGAAGGTCAGATCACCCTTAGTTTTTAGCCAGGTGGCAGGAACAGTCTTGTTTTATGACCTAAGAGCACGATCAGGCAGGTAGGGTAGTCAACAGTTCCGCTAATAACCATGTAGTGCTTTAAAAGTGATCAATAAAATCTTAAAAACCACTTTTGTGCCCGCCCATCTTGTAATTCCCAAAAATGGGAAATTCAAAACCCGCTGTGTCAAATTAGGTTAAAATAGAGGGTACAGCTGTTTTCGGTGCCGTGACGGTTGAATGGAACTCTATGAGAGCGAGTGCAATTCCCTGAGGGAACTCTCACGCAGAACTTTGCCTCCCCTAATGTTAAAGGACACTGCTGAAGTGAAATCAGTCAGACACAGCTCAGAGCCAGAGCTCTCTCCCCTCTCCCCTCTCCCCCCCTCACCCACTTGAACACCGTGACCTCTGACCCTTCCAGCAGTGCTGTGAGTTCACACAGAGCCACTCGTGCTGGGGTGAGACGGTCTAACATAAACATACACAGACACACACACACTCAGTCACTCACACGCAGTGCTCTAGCCCTTTCTCACACGCATAGGCGTAGAGTACTAGTGATAACCTAATAGCAATGTTTCTGTTGACCTTTGCTCCAGTTTTAATTTCTTTGTATCACGGAATCATGACATCACTGCTCGTCAGCCCATCCGGAGCTCTTAGGAACAGTAACCATTCTGATAAAATCCATGCGCTCATCATGAGTCACCGATCAACCTGAGCGTACAACGAAGAAGCACCTCCATAGGCAGGGATATTTTGTCTCTCTAACGTGTATCTTTGCGTGAGTGACGCCACAGCTGAGGCAGAGGATAACGATCGGTGGGGCGGGGGCGTGGATGGGGGCAGTGGGAAGTTTGGTCGAGTTTCACCTTGGCAAAAAAATGGCCTCCAAATCGTGCGCTGACCACTTGCAGCCGTGTGGCCGTAAACAAAGACCACCTCTCTGGAGTGGTGAAAAACGAATGAGTGATGCTCCTGCCCTCCCCCCACCCGGAAGGCCGAGTAGATCAGGTGGATGCTGTTCTGCCTCACCAGACTGAATGTTATCAGGCACACTGAGTCATTGCCCCGACACTATCTGGGTGAATCACACAGCAATCAGCTGGAGGGGAAGGGATCTTATCTCATCATGTTTACGCTTCCTGGCAGTTATGGACTCATCCGAAATGGCGCCCACCAACTGGGTGATGCACAGGTGCCCGTCAGCCCCAAGGCTCATCTGGAGGAGGGCAGGGATTACATTCCTCATGCAAACCCTCCTCCGCAAAGAAGAAATTCCGACTCGGATTCCGAACATATCGCTGGCGTGAGTGCGGGGCTCCGGTGGCATAACGTCACCGTGTGCCGTGGCAGCTGAAATTTGCTGTAAAAAAAAATTAAAACTTAGGATTGGAGAAAGACATCTGTTGATTCTCTCGCACAAAATTTAACGTCAGACCGTCTCTTGAGAGACCTAATCGCAATAAAACAGCCCGCCTTCACCGTTTCTTGATTTGAAATCAACAGGGAAAAAATATTGTAGTAATGACAGTTACTGTTTTCACCAACCCAATGCTGGAAGGGTTATATATAATGCCCTTCAATGGGATATGGGGAATAGTTTTAACTTGAGAGACCAACACTCCACTCCACCATTCGCTCAAGCCCAACTTCAACAACGTCCTCTAGACCAGACAATGCACATAAACAGGTTCGTGTGAAGGCCATAATTAGAACATGCCCACCTGCACAAGTAGACAATGAGACAATGCAATGCTGCGACACAATAAAAGAAACACACACATTCAAAAACTCCCCAAAAATGCAGGAGCAGAGGCCAGCGATACAGAGCACTTGCATTGTGGGTAAAAGGATACGTCCTGCAGCTGTGGTTTCCTGTTCAGGCCGATGACAGCTTCTATCACCCTGGCCTTCTGCTTCCTGTTCCGCCCCACCATTTTCCCCAAAACGCCACCGTCCCTCCACCATGTGCTGGGTCGCTCCCTCATCCCTCTCCGTGATCCACTCTCTCAGCTTGCACCAATACAAACAACCACCACCGAGTATATGTCGATTTTTAGTATCGTAAATAGTCAACAATATTTCACACACACTGCTTTGCCTTATTTTTGTCTGTATTATTCTACGTTTGGTGATATAACATTGCCATTGCACAACAGTTGTGGACCGTTACACAGAATTACCCTCCACAACATCACAGGAAAGACTGGTGGAACTCCTGGAGTCTTAAGTGGTCCTATATATAATTCTAGGGCCTGTGGATTAGCTCTACAAACTGAGACCAGTTCCAGATGTGCGTGTCACACTGAGGTCACAATTTGTGACCAATAGGCACAGGTATTAGTTCAGAGAGCGAAGGAGGGGGAGTGGTTTCCTGATGACTTTATTTATAAGCTGAAAGATGACTTTATTTATAAGCTACATCTCATCCGTTCCAGCGGATCAACAGGACACAGGGAGGGGGTGGGGTGGGGGCCTTCCAATGCTATTAACACGGCAACACGTTTGAAAAATTGTCCCCTATACTGCTGTGAAACTGAACGTGTTTGGAGAAACTTCTATGCCACACAAACTAACAATGCGCCCATTCACATGTGTTGTTTTGCTTTTGTGAATTACAAAAAAAAAAAAACCTATTCACATTTGAGACATTCAGCCATTATTTTCAGA
Organism: Aldrovandia affinis; assembly: GCA_029706075.1. Taxonomy (NCBI): domain Eukaryota; kingdom Metazoa; phylum Chordata; class Actinopteri; order Notacanthiformes; family Halosauridae; genus Aldrovandia; species Aldrovandia affinis. The sequence continues at coordinate 4,186,566 of JAINUG010000045.1, read as the reverse complement.
TTACCGTGTTTGTTAGCAGCAGAATTGCGCTTATGCGTGCCAGCCATGCGCCAGGAAGTGGACAACAATAACTGCGACGCAGCGGACAAACACACTTATCTGAACAGAGCGATGACCTCAACTGGGCTTCATCCGTCTGCAGGAGGTAGCTGCACCACTGGGGCCAACGCTATGGCAGAAGAGAGACTGAAAGAGAGACCACCTCCCTCTTCTCTTTCCTTTCCTTTCCTTTCCTTTCTCTCTCTCTCTCAAACATGCAGCTAAAAGCTGTCCTTGGAGACGGGGAGCAATGTTACTGTGGGAAAGTGTGCTCTTCTGTCTGCGAAAGTGTTCCAGGCTCTTATGAAGAGGCACAGCGGTGAGACCACAGCCCTATTCATGCATTCATGCATTCATGCATTAAAATGTTTGCCCGCATATCAAATAGCAGAACAGAAAATTAAAGGTCGCCCCTGTTGCTTTGCGATAAATTACGACTCACACATGATTTAAAATTAAATTAAGAACATGGCACACACACATACACAGAGACACACACATGCACACACCCATAGTTGCATACATGCACACACACACACACACACACACACAGATATCAACAAACACAAAGTAAACCCAAATACTTTTACACTGGCTTGCTCCTGAGAAAATCTCTAACTATGTTATGTTATGGCTATGTTATACCTATTTCTGCAATTATAACGCACACTGCCTTTCACAGGCTTCTGCAAGCCGACACCCCTTTCCTGGGGAGCAGTGTTCTCGGACTCCCCTGCCTAATTAACCTGGCTCTCTAACAAGGCCAGCGAGGAGGGAGCTGGAGAGCTCGTTTTCCTCCTTTGCTTGGCCAAGCAGAGCCGGTCATTAGAAGGGGCCTCTCCCGGGTCACAGGGGCCTTCCGAGGGGAGAATTATGGATCCCACACTCCCACTCACCTGTTTACACATTAACCAGCTTTGAAGGCCAGCCATACGCTGTGGGGTGCGAGGCGCTTTGATGTGCCCCACTGCCCCCCCGGCATGCGCGTCCAGGCCCTGCGGTTCACAGCCATCAGGCCCTTGCCGCACTTCAATGAGCTCCACTTCAAAAGGGCGCAGGTCCCCGATTCTGCGCGCAGCATTACGAACAAATCAAACAAATGAATCATGGCACCGTCGTTAAACGGCAAACGGAGACAGGGACCCAGGGAGGGCTGGGGACACACCGTTTCAGCGAGGCCTCACTGGGGGGAGTATTCGCGCGCACCACCAGATTTATTATTTATTTACCATCCGGGAATGGACTGGCAAATTTCACAAGGAAACCAAGCCTGCTTCAATGACACGAAGGTCACATCTGTAGCTTTGCCCCTTGGCTGTTTGGTGCAGACAGACCGACAGACAGACAGGCAAACTGTGACAGGGTTAGCTGGTGGGAGCCAGGGCAGTGCAGCACAGCTATTTTACATCAGGGAGCAAAAGCAGCAGCGGTTGGGGTCAGAGCCTGTGGCAGAGTGCAAATGAGCAGGGGAAATTAGTTTCTCCAGCTCCACTGCGGCCGGGCAGTAGGTCAGCACTCCAGATCCCGCCTGGTCACTGTCGCCACTTTCACACCGCCTCCGAGCTGACCGAGCCCAACCCAGGACAAAGGCCTGCTTTACCCGCGCCTCCATTATTCACATCCACTATCTCCAACCCGATGAGTTCACTCCTCAGCTATGTATCAGAGAAGCGCTTGATTTATCCCCCCTCCGCCCCCCCTTCTCTCTGCTGAGAGAGGAATTCCAGCGCCTGACACACTGCGAGGCCTGTGCTGAGGCTTTCGGCCATTGTGGGCTGCGAATGAGTGGCCGCTTTGTCCACCTCGCCATATTTATAGACGTGTGCCTTTTTGCGCAGCAGCAGCAAGAAGCGAGCGGGGATTCCCAGCAATGGGGCTCAGCCCTGACCTCTGGCAACTTGAGATCTGTCAAGTCTCCGGAGAGACACGCATTAATCGCCGAACTTAAAACCGCCAGCGAGGCTCATCCACCCTCGTTCACTGCGCAGTTAGAAGCGCCGGAAGCCATCGGACCGGGATGTTGTCATGTGTTAATGCGAAACGAAAAAGAAAAGAAAAAAAGCCACTCAGCCGAAACGAAGCAATAGCTCATTAAAAGCGCGGTCTTACTAGTATGTCTGTGCGGCAGCAAACCTTAGCTGTGAAAAGCCCTCGGACAAAGGGGGACGGCACAAGCCGCTCTTTGTGGCTCTCCATAGCTGAGCTCTGTGGGTCTCCTGAAGCCTGCCTTTATGAATGCGCTGCCTCTCCCGGCCAGATCGTTAAGCTGAGTCTCCTTACCCCTCCCTGCACCTGTGAGCTGAACGTTCGCACACACACACGCGCGCCGCTGGTCGCAGGGGCCTAGGAGTGGCCGTGGGAGTGCATCGCGTCCGCGCCCCTCCGTTCCCCTGAGTGCTCATTCGCGCCAGAGGTACGTGTAGAGATGTCGCCCTGTTTAACCTCAAGCCTTTTGGCAGGACCAGGCACGGGCCAGGGAGATGAGGGCTACCCCCGTCCCCAGGCAACAGCAGCTCCAAAACACAACTGACCGGCCAGGCGAGGTATTTCCATCTCGCCTCCTGAGCGATGGCGATATCCCCAAGCTCTCATAGCATTTTTGATTCGATCCACTGTTCTATGACGAATGAATTGCGGTTTAACTTGCAATGATGCAATTTATGTAATTGCAGCTTGAAAGCTTGAAATAAGAGTCACTAATCATTAGAAAGCAAACCCCAGGAAAATATGTTTTCGTTACTGTACCCAGGTAGAGTCAAAACATTAACTAGCCCTATGGTCCAATGGATCAGACTGCTGGGTCATTAGTAAGTGTGCAAGTTTATTTATTTAGTTATTTTTGGGGCATACGGTACCCTGGCATTCCACAAGTAAATGTCACTGCGCTGATATGTAGTGCCTCCATACCTATACATGCAGGCACCACATTACAGTACATACAAAACATTACATTGTCTATACAGCAGCCAAGGCATAGCTCAAACATCTGAGGAGGGAGTGGGGGTCAGTGAAATTAGCCACGTTAGTTCTGGCAGGAAGCAGGACATCCGTCGCTGGAGCAGTCTCCCAGTGACGAATGCAGTCTGATATCAGAGGCGCACGTCACGAAACTGCATTGTTTAATTACATAAAGTGCAATTTAATCTAATTATGAATTGACTACTTAAGAAATGATTTGACTAATTTAGCACCGAATTAAACAATATCTTGTCAATTATATAAAAGAACAGAACCATATAATTAACTAACTTTAAAAGTTTTATCAAATCACCTTGCAATTCATTTATTCACCCTCATTTTTATCAATTTCATGCACTGCAGTTCCATTCGCCACCACATTTATGAAATCGAGAGCACTTTCTACACCTTTACCAGCAGGATTCCATACTGGATTTTGTAAACCCTCTTTATCAGAGGAAAGGGGTAGGTTAGAAAATATGTGTATATATACAGTATACACACACACACACACACACACACACACACACACACACACACACACACACATATATACAGTATATATATACTGTATAAGAATGTGTTAATGTGTTAATTTTTACTATATACATGTATACATATAGCTAGACATCTGAAAGAAACAACAAATGTTCAAAATCATATATTTTTTAACTCATAGAAGCAAAACAACACATCCAAATCTCCCCTGATTATATGTACCCCCCACCCCACACCCACTGAATCACTATCTCCGAGTGTGCAGGGAACACAAGTATTTGGGTACGAGGGCTGTTATCCGTCTGCTATCTTCATTGTGTCGTTTACTACGAGCCATTTGCAAGTGCAAAGACGGGAAGACACGCAACAAAAGCAATCGCTCATTGTCCCCTCCTCCGAACCTCAGTAATCAACTGAGTGACCGGAGGAAGGAAACTTAGTTAGCCTGTACTCCAGAGGACACAGGAACCCAATCAGATTATCCGGGGAATAGAGGCTAGCTTCTCTCAGTGATGTCATTTTTATCCAAAAACAGAACACCGCCAAGGCTACTGGGTGGCATTTCCAGACATATCCCGGAGGCATGGATTGAACCCTGACTATGCCCGTGACAAGTGCTGCCAAGCGTCTCATGGGGACAGACTATGACGAGGCCTAGCGCAGTAACATCTGGTGGATTGCCAAGAGCACAAAGAAGCAGGCCGCATGTCTCGGAGTGCGCCGCTCGCGCGCGTCCTCTCCAACTGATAGAGGACGTTACACTAATAGGGTGGATGCAACTGTGGCTGGGCCTTCCAAATTCCAGAAGAAAATAAAAATAATACAAATAATACACATCCTCCACTGGTCTATCTAACTGCACTGCCAAACAAACTATGCAGTAACAGGACACAACCATGCTTATTGTCATACATACACAAAAGAGAGGAGGCGTCAACACAGCATTATCCTGCTGGGAAAACAATGGAATCCATTTGCATGCAGGGAGATGGAAATGGCTTCATTGACTACATCTGACAGCAGTATAAGGGTTTGCATCCCAATGCTGCCAGAAACAGTACTGTGACCGGGGCGACTAAAAACCAGCAGCCTTTGTCTGTCACCTCACATTCTCGTGTGAACTCTGTGACCCCTCTGTGTTATCCAGGTCAGTTATTTTGACAGAGGTTCCGCCCAGTGGCTAAGCTACAATCGCAACTACCTACGCTAAACTGATCTTAACAGGAACTTAAGGAAACAACAGAGAGCAAAAATAACACAAACAAGAGCACACAGGCTCACACACGCGCACGCACACGCACACGCGCGCAGAGGCAGCTGTGGCTAAAAACGGCACGGGGTAACAGGCGCGATCAGTGGGGACGCGTGTGTCCGAGGGCTGTTTTTTCCTGCTGTTTGTGCAAACAGAGTGGAGAGGGGGGGAGTTCACCAGGACAACCGGTTTCCAGGGTGAGGAAGAGGAAGTTTTCACTCAGACCACAAAGAGGAGGAGCGCCTGGCCTTCACCTGCTCCCACCCACCAGAGCAGGGAGAGGAAGGAGGAAAAGGGACTGAAGAAAGATATGGGTCAAGTGGGTTGGAGAGAGAGGGAGACAGAGAGACAGAGATGTGGTGTGTGTGTTTGTGTGTGGGTAGGGGGGTGGACAAATTAAATGTCATCCTACACAGAGAGCACAACTAGGGCACCAGGCATTGTATATAAAGTTATTATATGACTGTTTTTTTATTATCATTACTATTGGCAACAAAATTGTAAATGAACTTTACATTTATAATAATAACAAATATATATATATTTTTTCAAATTACTATTATTGTTATTATCTTATTTCTCCCCATTATTAAGTGTCTTGGTTTCATTGCATACTATATGTGTGGTATCCAGTGGGACAGAGGAGTAACAATGTAGTGTAATGGCCAGGGGGGAGCTCTGACCTCAACCCCAGGGAAGTAAATACTTAACTGAATTGAATTTATTGTTATCCTGCCGTTAAATATATTCTTCATGTAGCCCACATGAAGACGTCATTACTATCGCAAAGAAAATGTCCACATAATAAACGTACATATTTTACCCAAACAGCAGATAAGAGCTGTGGGCTGGGAGTCATGGGATATTTGTGCACAAGATTCATCGCTCCTGGTATAGAATGTGCTGAAATGAACTTTGCCGCACATTTCGGTTCCATGAGTGTCTTAACGCTAATAGCTGAAAACAGTGAAGTAGTGGAATGATAAGTATCACCAAAGCTTTACATTGAATCATCTGGTTGTAAAACTCAGAGAAGCAAGGTGTGTGTGTGTGTGTGTGTGTGTGTGTGTGAGAGAGAGAGAGAGAGAGAGAGAGAGAGAGAGAGAGGAGAGACAGAGCTAGTGAGTGAGTAAGTGAGTGAGTGGGGTGTGTAATATTTAGACGCCAACGTGAGAATTTTTTTGAATATGTGTTAAACTCCAATTTGATGCGTGGGCAGTAGATATTTCCCATGCTTGCCCCTGTTAGTGGAAACTGCACTGTACTGTACAGCCCCTACCGCTACCAGGGATGGTTGGGAGAGGAGCTGCCTGCTTGGCTTTCATTTTTCATCCTCCAAGACAAATGCAGATCCATCATCGAGACAGACCAGTGATCGCATGGACATGGGTTTGGAGAAGACTGATAGTTTGTTTCAGACTTGCAGTCCTCCTCTTGTGACCTGAGTGCATTTGAGAGGTGGAGCAAGTTCTCCATCATCATCCATTTTAAACGTCAACCTCCCAGAGCGGTACCCTGGGCCACATTATGCCATGTCTCTGCATTGACGACTGCCGTCAAACACCCTTACGAGACAGTCCCTGTGTGACAGCTCGGACTAATCCGGGTTCTTGGAGAAAGTTTAAAAAAAGGCTCTCATCAAATCAGTCCATGGCAAGAGAGTTCAGTAAAACTGACAGGAAGAGGGAGATAAACTGAAAGCCTTTAGGCCAACCCGTTTGAAATGAAAACTCCAAAATGCCCTTTAATCATGAAATGAATCTGAAGAGCCACGGGTTCAACGATAAAACATCTTCTGTCTGTTCAGACTGCGGTTTGACGTTGAGATGTGACATCTGTAAAATTGTCCGCCGTGAGGACAAAACATCAAACAGCAAGAGGCCCCTGTGAAGCATCCTTTAATTTCCAGCTTAATCCCAGCTTTCATTGTCTCCCTCATATTTATTTTTACTCTCATTTTCTAACAGGTCAGAGAGATTTTGTTTCTGGAGCGAGAAGGACTCAAACACCCACTCACAGTGACCTGGCCATCCCATAAAAAGCATGTAGAACACTTGGGCTGTGGGAGCCTGGGGGAAACTAGCGGTGACAGCCCTGCTTGTTTTTAAAAACTGCAGGAATCATCTCATTGTCTCTCGGAGACTGGGCCAGGAAAGGAAAACACATGCACAGGCCCACCGGAGTGTCTACCCTGCCAAAGATTAAATACAACAGCCACTACACCATCATTCCTAAACATAGAAATGTGCCAAGACAGCAACTACCAAAACAGTGGGTCTTCCAAGAGATCTTATACCTACAAGCCTTTCGCCATGGGAGTCTGGTTAGAACTCAGCTCCTTATAAAGTCAGACTTTACTTATTATAAACAAGGCTGTGAGGGAGAGCTCTGGGAGCCCGTGAACAATTGGGGGGAAAAACTAGAGAGCCTCTACCCCACACACGCTATGATTATTTTGCAGGTGTATTTTTTTTCTTTCTGGTTGTACATAATAAACTCGAAAATCTGGATTATCTGGGGCAAATTGGCACGGTTCGATCTGCGCATTTGCGAGCCAGGAAAGACAACTAGGGAACGGGTAACAAACATTGCAATCTTGTAATGATCTGTTAAACAGAAACGGCTGCAACGTACAGCTACTTCACGGGGATTGACAGGTCAAGGCGAGGCAGTAAACGGAATCCGAGTTCTCACCAAGTGTGCGGGCAGAGCGTGGACACTATTCCGTCCGTGCGTAACTAGTGACCATGCGGTCAGAAGACCCATACTTCATTTCCAAACGAGATAAACGTCGCATTGTACTGCGCTTATAGAAGACTGATTCAATTTGAAAACTGAAAAGTGAACTGCCATTAAATGCGCTGCATACAAACCGACAACGCAGTGAACTTTTGTTGCCCGTTTGCACTCCCACGCACAAAGACCAAACTGACCACACATATCCAAACTGTAAACGTAGCAAACATGCAGCACAATTGAAGCAGCACCACTCATACTCGGTTGCACATATAAAGTCGTTTGTTCTCTCATTTATTGCAATAGCTGGTCGCTAAGTTGCATCATTAAATACAAAAATGAAGTGGAACGACTTTTCCCCATTCCATTAAATCGTTTACACACTACGGAAATCGGGTGAAACGCCACGCCACACACAAAACCATCGGTGATTAGCACAACAGCAAATAAAAACAAACAAATTAAAGTAATATAGTATTAAATACACCTCAATGGCGCGTGTACTGTCAGATTTGGTACACCTGAGAATTATTGAGCTCATATAACCAAGGCGAGTTGCATGTGCTTTATTTCGTTCTCATATTTACACTGTGTCATAAAATAAAGAGAGTTTTGGGAGCTTTGCAGCCACTACAGAGTGTTAATGTGTGCTATTGATATTTCTTGCTTGCCACCAAGCTACCTGCTGTGATAAATCTGAAGACATACTCCACCCTTTTTAAAACACATTTTGTGCAAAGCTAGCTCTGTATGTAAGCAAACAGGAAAAGGAATAATAACTGAACCTTAATTAAGTTAATAGCGAAAACGTCAACATGCACGAGGAGTGGTGATACATACAGTTACCGCTATTGGTCTCCATGAAGTCACAAAATGTCCTTAATTGTGTAGTTTTCCCAACTTTAGCCGGCAAGGCATGACACTCCGTAGTCCCATGTGTGGAGTAAGTGACAGATGCAGTTGATACAGTTACATTCTCAATGAAGCCCCGCGGAGGTGCTTTCCTCTTTAGCCATAGTCGCTGGGTCCTAGCGCACGTGTAAGAAAATGGGATTGTTGAAAAACATGCTCCACAATAGTAGAGTTAACTTTAGTTTAGATTTAGAGAAAACATAACGTTAAAACAATTTATAAAACGTAATACAAATTGAATAGAACATCGAAACACATTATCTTGAATAACTGAATGCGTACTTATATGCTGTATGTGTAACAATGAAAGATAATAGTTGCACAATGTGAAACATTTTAAGGCAATGTTTAAAATACAGTATCAGAACACACACACCAAACCGTACACATGAAAACAGCATTTTATTTAAATATAAGATATACATAATTTGTTGGTACAGTACTGACCGATAAATAAAGTATAGCTAGATTGTATACAGTTACAAAAGAAAAAAGTACAATTAAAAAATACTGCTATTTTTTCGTCCTCCCTTATTTAAAAGCTTTCAATAACTAAGTTATTTAGTAAAGAGATGTACAACTCTCGGTATTACGCCTGTAAGTACTGTAACAATCCATAACAATAGGTCATGTACTACACACAGTGACTGTAACTTTAAACCCTTTCCGCCCGAATATGGCAGGCTTATATTGAGGGTGGCCCGTAGTTCTTAACTGGATGTGGTAATGAATGATTGAATGAATGCAATACCTGTAAACGCGATTCCATTTGAACGGCCAGCAGTCTTGACAGACATTGACTGTATTAAAACTGTAATGTTCACCACAGACAGTCGTTTCAACAGTTCTGATTTATTGACCAGCTTTGTATAGTGGAACCCTACGCCATTCATTAAAACCATTTCATTCCATCAACTTTTCTCATCTGATTATTGGTACTGAAATATTTATCAGTTACTTTTATTGAGGCAACAAAAACAAAACAAAACAAAAAACATCATGGAGCATAGCTTCACCGCATCTATCCAATTTGAAAACGGTAAACCACGGTAAAGTAAAAAGGCCAACATAAAATAATGAGTCCGATTGGTTTTAATCCCACTAATGTGAACCACAGTTCTAGCGGACAAAGACACAACAGTATAAAACCCACAGAAATAGTATTATTGGATGTGCGGTATTGGGTAGTATGAAACCCAATCATTTCCATTGACCTTAAATGTAGAGAGAGCATTGCACAAACATAGGAGCCAATGCTCTACCTGCGGTCTCACAAAACCCCCAAACCCACTGCACCCATTCCCATAAAGTGAGCACACAAATATCTCCATAAACTTTAAACAATACACCCAATTGCTCTGTGCGGGTTTTCCTTTTCAATGTTCAATAAAAAGCAAAGCAAAAAAAGAGGTTATGATAAATATAATAGAAAAAATACACATGGTAACAGCTTCCACATTTCAGCAGTTAGCTCTATCATAACTACATTTCAATTGTTTCTAGATGTCTCTTAATTTGAAATACATTCTTCATAAACAATAGTTGTCTTTGCAAGGGAGATACAAGTCAGTGATGATCAAGGTGTGGGCAAGGACAAACAAGAGAAATTTAGGTTGTACACTAGTCAGATTAGGCATGGGCAGTTTTTTGATACATGCTTAAGAAATCCTTTTATTACTATCCATTTGGTGTGCATCCTCATTAAATTGATGCATATTCCAAACATCCTTTACACAGTCTCTTCGAATATATATCTGAATACGTCAATCCAGAAAGAACCCCATCTATATTCACTTTATTTAAGTGTAATATATATATATTTATATATTAATATATATAAATATATATATTTCCCAATAAAAATAAAAAAGCACTGTAAAAAAATCGTATATGATTACCATGAAATAAAAAGTATCGGTGAAAGTATACTTAAAAGATGTGCATTTTTTTCCACACAATTTTTGAAGAACTTACTGTCCAAAAGGTAAACAATGCTGCATTTTTCACTCAGCATTCTGATAAAGTGGCTAATATGTTATCAACATTCTTGTCATTCAGTTTGCTGGTGCACACCCACAACTTGAAAATAAGGCAAAGCCCAATCTCTCTCAAAAACCTGCTGAGCGTTCGATACAACTAACATAGCAGAGGAGCGTGGCTGGAAGCCGCAGCTGTCTTTTGGATAAATTCAAATATGAACTTAAAACACCATCAATTTAACATACGGAGCTTGGTGCGCTTGCAAAATCAGTGTTCATAAGTCTGTGTTCCGTCCCTCTCTGCGAAGCGTGCGCATAGTTCTTTCGCTGAGTTCTTTCCTCCTCTCAGTGCTAGGGATGTGTGGAGAAGCCGGCTTGGTTCCGGTTCTCTGGGACTGAATGGCCAGTTCTGTGGGCGTAAACAGGCGGCAGGGGCTGTTAAAACAGCCTCGCTTGCTTCTTCAGCTCGTTTCTCTTCCACAGCGCCAGTCGGTCAAACTCCGTCATCGTCATCCCAAACACATGGTAGAACTCCTCTGGCGACAAGTGACGCTGCCGGGCAGCCGCATTTTAAAAAAAGAGAGAAATAAACACTATTATTAGGCCTACTACGTCTATTTCACATCATAAAGACTTTATAGACTTTTCAATAACTGCATGGGTTTAAGAGATTTACTGGACTTAGCTGAATCATCTGAATTAGATGCTCATTCTCGACTGATGCAAGAGTCCTAATGACCCTGTTAAGGCAATAGCACTTGATATATGGCTTGCATCTGGATGCAAACTGCTGGCTTACATGCAAAACACTGTTATAAATCAGTGGTTCTCAACCTTGGTCCTGGGGACCCCCTGTGTATGGTGGTTTTCGTTACAGCCAGTCTCGTGATCAATTAATGTTGTTGAAAACATGTGTGTAAGTTCTACCATCAATGTTTTTCTTGAACTTGTTTCAACACAATGCAGGTTTGGCGCATTGCCAATTGCTCTGTCATTGAACTCATTCATTTTCCACATATGCTTTCAGTGACCAGGTGTCCACACTTTCAACAATTGGGCCACCACTGATTTCACCTTCCAGTCTATAATTGAATCAATTAAAAAGGTTTGTGTCATATAGCACATTACAGAAAACGAGAGCGTTAGTTGATCTGACTTATTTAATATCCTGGGATGTGAATATGGGACATTCATTGTTCATGGCATGTATAGCTATTTCTGACAAAGCATGGCCTTAACAGAGTAAATCATGCCTTAATAGAAACAAAAAGTCTTCAATTCAGAACAATTAACAACTAGTTACAATTTGGGGTTGCAATTATGGTTGTAAAAAACCCAGCATACACAGGGGTCCCCAGGACCGAGTATGAGAACCACAGTTATAAATCATAACCACTATTGTTATCCTGGACTCTGACCCTTTTCTAGATGTAGAGAGTGAAATCTAAGTCATACTTCGTTTGTCCTGACATGTACAATGTCTTCTTGCATGATTATTTTCCTGATTCTGAGACAAGGTGTTTCCCCCAAGTAATTAATAAAGCTATATTGTACATTACTTGGTTTAGTACAAGCTTCTTTCAGCGTATTCATAGTGTGATCTTGATCATTAATATTGAGCAGCTTTTATTGCATTTTTTAATATAATGTAAACCTAAATGACAGGTTGCTGTAGAAAACACACACAGAGTGCAGACAGCTCCTGCTCCACTTAGTTTATGATGACTCACCTCTAACCTGGCCCTGTCTGCATCCTTTGGAAGCCTATTCCGTCCCCTGGTGGTCACTATCAAAGCCTCATATGGGTAAATCTGCAGGAAGGGAGGTAGAGATCAATGTGAGACTGAGTCATCTTAAATTGTGGGAAAAAAACTGAGACAAGTGCGGAAAAGAGGCACAGACGGAAGTGGTCATTTTTCAAAATAAAACACCCTGCAGACTGCGATAGTCAATAAAATGGAAATAAAATTAAAATGAAAACGTTTTTATTATTTCTGTGCGGCCCGGTACCAAATGCCTCATGGACCGGTACCGGGCCGCGGCCCGGTGGTTGGGGACCGCTGCACTAGAGCCACTCCTATACCTTCCCTTCCCCCTGTCTGGGGCGGACAGCCAATTGCTGCCCCCTAGTGGCACTCCCAGCCAAAGCCGATACTGGCACGGCCAGTCGATCGAACCCCGGCCAGCTTTTTTTTTATTGCACAATGTCAATCATATATAAATTCAAACAGAAAATGGACAAACATTGTCACATTTAAGCCAGGAGGGGTACAACGTTTGAGAGTTTACATAACTGTATTGAAAGCAGTAAAAGAGTTAAGAGTTTAATGTTTGGTTTTGTTTTATTGTCATGGGAGGATCTAATTGTATTCAAGTATTGCTGTACTTCATAAAACAAAATCTGAAAGCAGGGTTTTGTATTCGTAAATTTAGCTTTGTGAATATGATATTTAGCTAAGTATTAAGATTTCTCTGTGTGTCTCAAGAAGGGTGCTGTCATTGTAAAGGAGTATGTCAAGTGCTTTCATTGAGTTGGGGTGTGAGCCTTTATACACAGTGATGGAGCAGGTTTAACATTAAGGATCTGTCGTGGTAAATTACTTGGCTAGACTATTAGCTTGCTTAGAGAAATTGAAAAAAATGACTTATGTCAAGTTATCCTGAAAGTTATTAACAGATTAACAGTTAGCCAGCTATGAGGAATGGGGCCCTGGTGACTGGCAGTAATAATTCCCATGGCTCGTGGGTAGGAACCTCAATCTGTCACTTCCCTCAGGGTCCAGCAGTAGATACTGCTCTTTGACCCTGTTGGACACTCCCACAGAGTCAGGCCTTCCTTCTGCTTCTTGTAGGAAAGCTGAATCATTCCAGAACTCAGTCAGGTCAGGTCAGGACTCCCCCTTTCCTCCCAGTGTCTTCCATTCACAGACTTTTACCTTGTATTCTGCAGAAAGAGAGAGAGAGAGAGAGAGAGAGAGAGAGAGAGAGAGAGAGAGAGAGAGAGAGAGAGAGAGAGAGAGAGAGAGAGAGAGAGAGAGAGAGAGAGAGAGAGAGAGAGAGAGAGAGAGAGAGAGCGAGAGAGAGAGAGAGAGAGAGAGAGAGAACATAAAATAAAATGATTATGCATTCTTCATAAAAAATCGGAAACATATTTGGTCACTCCAGTTATTGACTTTACCATAGGTCTAGAACAGGTTTCCTATAGCGCTTTCTCACATACGTCTTTACTATAACGGCTGACCGCTTCAACATCGCCCCCACAAGATATTTTCTGACTGTAACCTATCACATCATGAAAAACAGTGGCTGTTTATAAAATGATTCAGAGTTGGTCCACATCCCCAAGACACACAGTGCTCACCTCTGATCCCCCAGTTTACTGCATTGCTGCTGTCATACTGAAAGTAATCGGCACTTTGTGGCTGAGGAACAAAGACAGTTGAGATAGTTTAGGGAAACAAGACCAGTAGACCCATAAAATGTTCATTTTGGAGAGCCAGTTGGCCACCTTGAATAGTTGGATGGGCACTAGGCACTTTGTTGTCACCCTTACTCATAAAGTAATGTATCAGTCTTTACTTTGTAGTCTCATCCCCCAATGATGGTAATTAATTTTCACCATGTGAAAAATATCACATGATAAGCTGAAGAATCAGTGGATAGCTCAGTGCAATATTAACTCTATAAATCTCTACAAAAATCAGAATTTGTACAAATCTGCATAACTCTACAAAAAAAATGTGGATGTAATGTTCTATTTTCTAAATGTCAATTAATAATACAAATATTTTAATGACACATTAAACAACCCCAAGTTGAATATACAGAGCACTTATTAAACACATTAAAATGCAAGAATTGACTCTGGCCATTTAAAAAAACATGGTTCTTAAGTCTCTTCATTGGGCTTGAGGTGATTCTTCAACTCATATCCCTCTCCCCACCCCCAGCCCCTCCCTCCACCTCACCCTGTGCAGGCCGTTCCGGCCGTATCCCGGCAGGGAGGCTGACTTGGAGATGTAGGAGTCTGGAAAATGGGAAACCATTGAGAAGGTGTGAGCATCAAGCAGAGCATTGTGGGTCCCCCACTTCCTCTGCTCTCTATGTGCGTGGGTGCTGCTTTAGTCACCATTGGGCCTGCAGTGAGATTTACAAGCAGCAGGGGGCGATGAGTGCAAGCATAACAGAGCCCTGTGGCTGAAATTGCATCTTTTGTCATCTCCTTCTGAGAATCAACTACCCAACTCCACTGACAGTCTTTAATGTGCAGTGTTACCCCCCCCCCTCCCCACCCCTGGTTTGAATCCCCTGACAAATCAACCAACCTAGGCCAGAAGATCAAACATGTCCTAATTTCTTCCTAATGCATCTTTAAATCTGTGCGTCACCACCCTCTGGAGTTTTTTTTGCCTTTTTAAAAGATTTGCTCTAAAAACCAGGAAGTCAGTGACAGGACCATTTAATAAAATGTAGATTAGTGGATGGTTTCTGACTCCTTGATCCAAAGGACATGATTTAGCATGCAGGCTATTTCTGGGGCAGTGGCTGTAGCCACCGCACAGTACGACGCTGAATTTCAGAGCACACAGAGGAGGAGGAGGAGGATACAATAAATATTCCAGGAGGCTTGGCTCCTGCCCCTCAAGCCTGCAACGAGGTGCCCTCGCCTCCCACTGTCCCCCGTCTCTCTAGGGACTGGGACGTCCCACGCGTAGAGTCACTCACCGCTGTCTGCGCTGTAGTGTGACCTTGGAGCTGAAAGGCAAGAGAGAGAGACATCGCCCATCAGGCTAGCGAACACAACCCGCTCACAGCTCGCCACACACAGCAGCTCCCGTAACAAAGGTCGCCATGACAGAAGGGGAAAGGCCACTTGTGAATGAAGGAATTTGACACCTACACACCCGGATTGAGACACACCCACCTTTGAGACTCAAAATTAGGCATATAAAGAATAGTACATAACCAGTATTTATGGAGCTACTGAAAATATCACTGTAAATGGACATAGAGTGCTTTTAAGGGTGATTTGCATAAAACAACATTTACGTTTTTCTTTTTTTTCCACAATAAATTGTCATTAACTCCATGCATGACCCCATGCTTTTTTTGATTCCCTTTCATGCAATTATACACTCTCATGACACATTACACTACACACTATACATTATGCACTTTCACCAGAACTGCAGGTAATATTCCTTGTTTTAAGGGTACAATCGTGAATAAAAAAGTATTTGTTTTCTGATTTTTGCCCGTTTTTCTCCCAGTTTGGAAGCCAATCCCTCCCTTTTTCTCCCAATTTGGTAGCCAATCCCTCCCTCATAGTTGGCTGCCGTAGCCCTGTGACCAGCAGTGACAAAGGCGGAGTATCGTCTCCTCCGACACGTCACTCGTCATGCTGTCGACCGTAAACCCTGGCACCCCAGAGCCAATCCTGTGCGCAGCGAACGTCTTGTCGGCTTCCCTCCCCCCTCCCTGGGGCGGACAACCAAATACCGCCCCCGGTGGCACTCCAAGCCAGAGCCGACTCTGGCACGGAACAGGGAATCGAACCCCGGTCGCCGTGGCCAGCGTCAGACGTTTAAACCACTGGGGGAGGCCCCTCAGTCATGAATTTGAACCCACATCCCCTAGAAGGTTAGGAGTCCTGAGGTAACAAAAAAAGATGAGGCCTATCCCACAGCTATTGCATAAGCTATTGCTTTCCATTATAGTATTCTCCAACCGGCGTCTTCCACACCACTCCTGCTGTAGCCACAGAACCTTTTCCCATCTCCATGCTTGTTTTCTCTCCTTTCTCTTGGTGATTTCTCCCGTGACAGGGTTGGAATCAAACAGTAGCAACCAAACTACCAACGGATCTGCCAACTTATGCTCCTGGAATGGAAACGACACAACAGTTGCAGCTCTCATAAAATAACTGGGTAGATTCAGATAAACTTTAGTCTGAGAGACGTGTTGCGCAAAAAATCGAAGACAAATTGACAGAACTGGGCCTCTACATTACAGGACAGACTTATACTAGCCCTGCAAGCACTTCCAGATGAGGGACCATTTATACCATAAACAAACAAACAGACCCATGGAGTCTGACAAGCCAGCAGAAAGTACAACACGTCCAAGCAGTAAAAGAGGCAGAAATATATTTGAGAGAAGCAGAGAGAGAAGAGACATAACATATACACACACACACACAAATGCCACACGCCACACACCACACATACATACACGAATACAGCATGCACATTCCCATACACCGGCATGCACACACGCACGGAAGCACCCACACACAAACACAAACACACATGTGCATAGATAAATGCGCACACACATTCACATACATGCACATACACATATACAGACACAGAGAGGCATACAAAAAACACACATTTACACATACAGATACACTGGGTGGATGCACTTCAGGAAGTGCAAATTGAGCACTATTAATTCCACCTCTTCCCATAACGGGGATGCAGATGTATTTAAGCTGGGTTCTCAGGAGATTCTAAGAAAGAGGCACCGGGGCAGAAGCCAAACCTCCTGGAATATTTATCATATCCTCCTCCTCTGTGTGCTCAGAAATTTAGCATCATACTCTGCACCGACAACAGCCAGTGCCCCAGAAATAGCCTGCATGCTAAATCACTGTCAGTGTTTGCTATGGATCATGGAGTTAGAAACCATCCACTAATCTATAGTTTCCAAGAGTCTCAAGATTAGTGACGTGGTCCTATCACTGGCTTCCTGGTTTATCTAGCAAATTTTTTGCCCAAAAATTGCAGGGGGGTGGCATGCCCATACATCGACATGCACAGAAGCACCCACATACAAACACAGACACACACGTGTGCATAGATAAATGCGCACACACATTCACATATGTGCACATGCACACACACATATACAGACACAGAGAGCCATACAAAAACACACACACACACACACACACACACACACACACACACACACATTTACAAATGCATACACATACGCCGGGTGGATACACTTCATGAAGTGCAAATGGAGCACTATTAATTCCACCATAACGGGGATGCAGATGTGTTTAAGCTGGGCTCTCGGGGGATTCTAAGAAAGAGGCAGGTAGTTTGGCGTCGACTCACTTTAAGAACAGTTAAGTGGATTGATGTGTTACAAGGCAGCCGAGATACAAATGGGAGAGGCATTTCATGGCACAGGAAGAAAAGCCATCTATCCCAGAAGTACCCAGGAGAGGACAGAAGGCAACTTCAAAGGCTTTCTTTGGAAACTGGGCATGGGGCTCATTTGTTTTCACTTTTCATTTTTGTTTTCTTCAGTCTTTGCTTTTCTGTTTAGTAGCTATACCTGGGCCAACTGTGCCTGAAGCACTCTTCTGATACAATGACTGGTGATTAATATAATGACAGCTGCTGGGCTGTGGGGTGAAATGAAGCAGTGGCTTGCGGAACCTGCTTCAGAGTAGAGTGCATGCTTGTCTACACTCTCCTGGATTGGCCAGGGATTTAGCGGCGATGAGACGGGCCTACAAATATGATTGAGGATTCCATATTGAGGGAAAAAGAGAACAAGGGCCATAAAAACTGATGAAATAACGAAATGGTCATCTGTGAGACTGTGTAATCTCCTTACAGGCGTTTCCCAAGCCTTGTCTAAGACGTTGGCTCTCACCATCTGTGGTGTGTGCCAAGAACGCTGCACCGCAGATGGTGAGGCCCAAGTCCCACAATCGATACCACCTTATTAAAATTAATAGTTGTTTTTTTTTTTTTGGGGGTGTTGCTAGCTCCCTTCCTGCCTCTTGTACCTTCAGCTAGCTTCCTTGTGATAACCTGCTCACTCCTTGTATCATTCACGAGTCCCGCCAGTTCTAAGGTTGCAGATGGAGACAGAGAACTGCTGTCACTAGTGTGAATGTGCCTGCCGTTGTGTCTGTGATAAATGCTGGCTAATCGCACCGCCTCCAATACATTGCACCAATCCCATGCTGGCAGTGAGAGAGTGTGTGTGTGTGTGTGTCCTGGGCTCAGATGCTAGAGGTAACTGAAATGCACGCAAAGCATCATGAGACATTGTGCACTTTCTTCCATTGCATGCAAGAACATGTCTTATGCAGATGTGTATCGGCTGTTACAGTGATGTCACCTGCTACAATTTCCCTTTACAGCATCTGAACACACTACCCGCAGTGTCACATCTATGTATCTATCTATCCATCTATCCTCGAAATGTACATCTTTATACTGGAAAACGACTCACTTTTTCTTTGCGGCACTGTACATATCCTGTATCGAATCTATATTCCGACTTAAAATCCTACCCAACTACCTTTCTGTCTGATTGTCCATCTATGCAAGGTTTGTCGTGTGTTAAAGTATCTCTCTGACCAGTGGGCCGTGTCATTGTGTTCTGCAGCTCAGCTCAGCTCAGATCGGCCGGCGTTATGTTCCCCTTTCTTCCATCTGAGCGGAGACCTAATGCAAGAGTCCAGGAAAAGCATGCCACCTCTTACAATTCATGAATAAACCAGCACAAGGGACACGAGCTGGGACTACACACACGAGTGAAGGAGAGGAAGGAGAGGGGGGAGGGAGACGGAGTTAGGGAAGGAGAGAGCGATATGGACTGGGAATGAGTGTGCGAGTTAGAGAAGGGAGGGGTAGCATTCAAGCGGCTCCCTCTCACTCCTTATGAGAACTGCAGAAATGCGGAGAGACACACACACACACATGCACAGATACACACTACATACACAAATGCACATATGTGCAGAAATGCACACATAGAGTGACAGAGCAAAGAGTAGAGGGAGAGATAATGAGTGAGTGATGAAAATCATGACAAGGGAAGAGTAAGAACCTGCCCTTCCTCTCATCCTGACAGGACAGTGCAAAGGCCACGCAGAAAAATAAAAAATAAACATCAAACGGCATGAAGATCAGAGGAGCCTCACACACCGCGCCGCCGACAGCAGGTGCCATTCGTCTCAGACCTGGCCTGAGGGCTCCATTCACCCCTTATTCCCCTGTCACCAAGTCTCCACAACAACACAACCTCAACAAACGTCTCTCTGGTTCACTGCAATCGACACACGATGGTCTGGTCTGTCAGGGCTGAAAGTCCTCCCCCTACTGGTGGTGTGGGGAATTTCATTGGTGGGAAGGTCTCTGCCTCTCTCTTTCCCAGAATGGGGAGATTTATGCACTCTACCTGCAGAAGCCCTAAGGTTTGAGAGACATGCACGGTCCTTTTCAGAACCTGTTACCTCTCCTGCTGTACAGCGCCACAGCACTGAAATATCAAGTCAGATACTCGCACAGGAAGGGTGTGAAGGTTTCAGCTTGAACACTGTGAGATGTGTGCGTGTTTACACAAGGTCTAGTAATGACTGTTTACACTGCCGAACGAGAGGTGGAGATTATCTCAGTTGTAAAACACCTATGATACAGCACAGCGCAGATAGTCCGTAAATCTGTTTTATGATGCAGACTGAGAGGGAGACAGATTTAGAGCATGGCATCACTCATGCCGGTTTTCGCGGCACGTGGAAATTTCCAAACATCAAAAGGCATCCCGAAGTGACTTCGCCGGCACACCGCACACAGAGCCCGCGCGGCCGGTTTCTGATCATGCCCGCCGTTTTCCAAGGCTAAAAACAACAAATCGCTGCGCCTGCTTAGCTGTTTGCTTTCATCAGTTTGTGTGTGTGTGTGTGTGTGTGTGTGTGTGTGTGTGTGTGTGTGTGTGTGTGTGTGTCTATGTGTGAATCCGCGAGAGGGGGGTGTGTGGGGGTGGGGTCAGCACTGGCTCAGGGATGAGGGTGGGACACACTGTCCTCTCTGTCTGCCCTGGCACCCCCCCCCCCGCCCCCGCCCCGGACAAACAGCGCCCAAGGTCACTGGCTCTCCGCGTCACTCATTGGTGACACCGCTGATCTCTCAAGCGAGGGCCTGCGTTGTTCGAGAGTGCCACGGAAATCAAAACAAGGGCTACCTGTTCTCCGACCTGAACGCGACCTCACTGAGGAGAAACAGTAAGGGCACGGGAGAACTCCTTGACCACAGGGCCCTGTGCTCAAACCTTTGGCTCAACAGTTCAAAATTGGGGTCAAAAATGCAATAGATGCAAATTGCCTGTGATGATAATAAATATGGTGACCCTAAATGGTAATTTGTGCGTGTCATGCTGATGCCAGCACTGCTGCTGATGTGAACGGTGACAGTGAGGGAGGTGTCCTTACAGCCGTTGACGGTGTTGTTGTAGCTCATACTGTGTAGTGTCTCCTTGCTGCCACTGCGGGAATTGCGTGCGCTGGCCCAGGGGTCGTTGTCATAGGAACCAGACCTGGCCTTCATCTCCTCCTTCAGGATCATCCGGCCAATCCCAGTCTGGATCTGGAGCAAGATAGAGAGAGAGAGAGAGAGAGAGAGAGTAGGAGGGAAAGGGGGAGGAAGAAAGGAGAGAGGGTTAAGCAAATTTGTACACCTAGAACATACAGCAAGCCATCAGTAGTCACACAGAGACTGTCACACTGTCAGGGACATGAATGGGCAGCTTGAAGAGGTAAGGTGCATTTCTGAAGGTCTTTGTTGATGTGTGCTATTTATTTATTTTTTACTAAACTGTGAGCAGGGCCACAGGATGATGTCACCAGCCCCATCCAGGAGGAGTGTATCTGACCAATAGCCACAAAGAAGCCTGGTCCAATGAAAAACCAAGGAACTTGACCACGGCTAAGAAAACCCTTCTTCTGTCATGACCATAGGAAGAAACCACAATTCCCATGGCCAGTTGTCATGGCGACAAGCTGGAAGCAGAAATCAACTGGGTGGGGGAGAGGGTCTTTACTATTGATGATAAAATGATGGTGGCACTGGGCTACTGTGTGCTATTTGATTCAAAGGCGCTCAGAAGTATATCTGTGCCTGAACAGCATGTGATTACACCATTATTCAAATTTAGCTTACCATTCTTACCGAGGCTTCAGCTAGAGTTCAGCGCTGCATACATATATATCGCTTCTATATCTATATACATACTGTACTTTCTCTCCATGAACAGCTTGACAAGGGCAAAGCAAGGCAGAAAGACATATCTTGCTGCTGTTGGCAAATGTTTTCCCTGTAGGCAATATTCATAAAAAATTCACCACAACACCTTATTGTTCCAGAAAAGACCGAAACACAAAGATTGTCACGTGACACACACACATGAATCTTTCACACATTCAATTTGGGGTGGCCCAGGTGCACTGTTCATTTTTCCTTCAAATTTTAAGGCGAAAGACATTCGTTTCCCTCCTCTACTTTTCTTTCTCTAAAGAAAACCATACGATGGCGCAGGGAACACAGCAAGTTAATGCACAAAACATAATTGACCTTTACTTAGCTACACTGTATGTGGGTTGAGTGATGACATTCCTAAGATAATTGTTTGGATATGGATTTTATTATTATGAATAATTATAAACAATAATTATTATTACAAATTTAGTCCACTATTCTGTGTTATACAATACAGTGTTTGCTGTTTTTATGTTTGTTGTTAAAATGTATTGCTGTATTCTTTGGCAATATTTGCAAATGTATTTCCTGCCAATAAAGCATTTGACCTTGAATTTGAGAGGCAGATAGAGAAAGAGAGATAGAAAATAATAATTGTCATAACAAAAAATGTCATACTCTATGAAGACTGTGATTCCAGCCATCCTCTTCTCCTCCTGAAGAAAATCTTCGCCGGGGAGCACGAGAGGCTGTGTGTGAATGGGGAGTGGGGAGACAGACAGACAGACAGAGGGAGAATCAGTCAGACAAATGCTAAACAAAAACAAGGAAACAACCCAGCGAGCTCTGATGGGTCCAGTGTTCATTCAAACACAAACAAATCACAGCCTCATCTCTCCCGGCCCCGTTCGTCCGTCACTTCTTTCTCTTCCATCCGCTGGAACACGGTGTGAAATGAAGTCTAGGGCTGGCAGTGTAGTGTAATGGTTAGGGAGCTGGGCTTGTAACTCAGAGGTTGCTGGTTCAACCCCCAGGTGGGACACTGCCGTTGTACCCTTGAGCAAGGTACTTAACCTGAATTGCTTCAGTTAATATCCAGCTGTATAAATTGATTGTGTGTAAAGAAATATAAACTGTAAGTCGCTCTGGATAAGAGCGACTAATGCCTGCTAAATGCCTGTAATGTAATGTAAAGTCTGGAAGCGAGGGGAGAACAGAAAACAAACTCACCCCAAACCCCTGTAAGAGAGGCGGATCGGTGAGAGCTGCTGGTGCTGCAGGCCGTAATCGTGATTCTCCCAGCCTGCACATCTGCACAAGCGAGGGGAACATCGGACAAACGCAAAACAAAACCTCCACCGTTTATCGCCATTCATTAACGACTTATCGGCCAGAGACCTGGGGAAATCGTTACTGCTGCTCGAGGGCTCTCTCTCCCTCCTGTGAGGTGTGTTTTAAAATAAAAACAATATAAAATTGTTTCAGATTTTTTCCAGTTTTTCCTCCCAATTTAGTGGCCAATTTATTTATATTTGCCCTACCCACACGAGTTTGCCGCTCGTCTTTACGAGGCAAGTTAAGTCTCCGAGGGCAGCGAACTCCGCTTCCTGCGAGACGGAATTTGCTCACCTACGCTCTGGAGACACCCTTACGTTCTTCGCGGCAAACTCAAGCTGGCTCACCGTCCCCCTCCCCCTGGGGTGGACAGCCAAACTGGGGATAACGACCAGGGCCGGTCTGGTAGAGACGGGTTTCGAGCCGCGTCCCTGATAGGCAGCGCACACCATATCGGACCAGCCAAGATACGGGTGTGTTAGACCGCTACGCTATCCGCCGCCCACCAACTCAGTTTTAACAGCTTCACTCCAACAAGCAGCATTCTCATAAGGTCCTGGCGACATTTTAGAAACGTTTGCCCTATGCCACCGAAGCCACACTCGAGTTTGGCTACAGTGGCAGAGAATTGTGGTGAGGTTGGGTTACAACATGTGAACTTAGCAATGAAGTGGGCATTTGGGGTGCATTCGGCAGGCGCGCATTTATTGTTTAAAGTCCCGTTCACAGAGGAAAAGAGCACAGAGGTGATACCTTTGGGGGAGCTGGCGTAGTGATAGTAGTCAGACTCGGAGTGCTGGTAGTGCTCAGGGGAGTAGGCAGCAGGGAACTTGGAGGACTGGACGATGTCCTCACTGGTCTTGCTTTTGGTGGCTGAGCGATTGTCTGTCGGGAGAGAGTTCACCGATGAAACGGTTGCCCCCAGACAACAGACACCCCCTTCCCTTACACAACAGCTGACACACAGGAACACATGGGAACTGGAAGAGAAGAGAAACGATTAATATGAGAGTGAGTGAGAGAGAGAGATTCTCTCTCTGCCAGTGTGTTCCTTCATCTGTTCTGGCTTGTGACATCATCTAATCTAGCCAGAAGAAGAAAAAAAACCCTCCATATTCTATGCTAAAAATTCAGGATGCATTACTGCGACAGAACGGAAGACGATTTAAAAAAGATTACTTTCTGCTCTCTGAGCTTTCTCATTAGTGCTCTGACAGATTAATTAAGTGAAAAGGCAAAGTTCTGTAAAGTCAGTCATCCTGAGGATTTTCTTTCAACCAGCATCCATCCACCTGCACATCCATCCAGTTCCACAGAGCATGTTACTGTACAGCACAGTAACAGTGTCCATGTAAAGCAGTTGCCAGCAGAGCACCTCCCAAAACACTATTGCATGGTCGGCTTTCAATTCAGACCATGGCAGACTGAATGTAAAGGAGGTGTTTTCCACAGACGGAAGTGTCGTGTAAAGAAAGGTGGTACGTCTATAGAGTGTTGGGTAAAGCACTTGTCTCAATGTCTGCATGGTGGGGGGAGGTGTGGAAGTGTTGGGTAAGTGTTGTCCAAAGATACTTTTGGGTAAAGGAGGTGTGTTGAAAGAGGGACATTTTCAGCTAATTTGTTGGAGAGTGTTGGGGGTATGTGAACCAGCAGCTGCATGTTCTGACTGATTGCAACAGAACGTTTGCATTGCTCTTAATAGTTGGCCAATGAAGAGCACTATGGTACAGTCCAAATTAGCATCATCATCACCATCATTATCATCAACAGTAAAGCCATTACAGACAGCATGGTGAACACCTGGTCATTCAGAAGACCACTGCTATACACAGCCAAATAACATCTATGTAGCTGTAGGCCACTCCTTTTCATTTATACAGGGAATGGATCAACATCATTCATACATGGACACATTTAATCTTATATCTTTTAAATCTGTAATTAGTATTGGAACATAGTATATGTCTGTGTATGTATGTGTGTGTGTGTGTGTGTGTGTGTGTGTAAAATGCAACAAATCTGGTAAATAAAAAACAAACTTCACATTTGTTTGGAGCAAGTCATGATAGATTATTAAGCACAGCAAAAGCAAAGTAAAGTCATTTTATTGAAATTCACAAATAAAATGGTTCCCACAAATGCGCTTTCTGTGTTTGACATGGAGGGCTGAGTGACAGACAGACAGACTGACAGACCGACAGACAGACAGACAGACAGACGGGGGGTGCGGAGAGGTACTTACAGAGTGAACAGTTGACCAAGGAAAGTACAGCGGTAGGTGAAGGGAGAGAAATTTAAGTGCAAAATAAGTAAAAGAAAAAAAAGAAAAGGGAAGATTATCGGTAGGCCAACAGGAGCACGCACTGAGACATATGTGGCACCAACATGGAAGATACTATCAATTTCTCAAAACAACTTGAGTCACTCGATATAAAATACAGACAGATAAGAAACTCATTATGGTGCCTCGGCAGGGCCTGGCTCATTAACACCCTCAGATTCTGAGTGTCACAACTAGCGTGTCAATGTGCGTCTTCCATATTGGCAGCTACAGTATGAATTGCACATTACAGGCCTGTGGTCCGGTAGAAGAAATAAGCCCAATAAAACAGAGTCCTGACTTCATTGTGCCTTTATCACACTATTCATCATCTTTAAACATCCAAACGGAGGTGAATAAGGACTGGCGCGTGTACCAAATGTAAGGGCATTAAGAACACATGAGGGATCGATATCGCCACGGGGGACGCTGGTCGCGTCGCATGCTAATGTGCTCCTGTGATGGAGTTCGGGGTTTGGCGGTAGTCAGCAGAACGTGGGGCCCAATGTCAGAGGGAGATGACTCTGCCATGCTTCGCACCAGTGTCTCTGTACAGAAACGGCCTTGTGAAACATATTGTGAAACATATTGTGAAACACAAAAACGGTCCCCCGCGACCCATTCAACGACGATCCCTTACAGGCATCAGCTCCTATCCTGGCCGGCTTGCCGTTGGTTATTGGCGCTCTGCTAAATGCGCGGTTATTGCGGTGCTGTGACCTATGGCTGCCTTTCGGTTCTGCCGCTTGTTGGAGGTGTGGGGGCGAGCGGCGTGAATCTCGTGTGGCATTTCAAACAGCATCTTTCAGAGCCATGTCGCTCTCCAGTGATACCAGGAACGCTGTAAGGGTATGTATTATACATGAAAAGCCGGCAGTAAGCACGTATGGTTTTCCTCTACGCTACACTTTCCTCTCCCTCTACTAAAGGAATCCTTGTAAGACTCAGCTCACTGTATGCTTCCAGACGGTGCTGTTCCATTATAGAGAATTCAAAATATACATAAAAGTCTCCGATATGTATGCTTGACAGCTGCTGTCGGCATCTGCCTCTGAACATCCGGCATTTCACGTGTCGCAAGCATTTTGTCTGTCTGTGGCAGCGTGCTCACATGCTCGAGCGTGAGTCTGTGCGTGATATGTGTCATTAAGAATGATGATGTGGTTGTGTATCAGTGCCCCCCCCACCGCCCATCACCACCCTCACACAGGGACCGCACGCCTGTAATGCACAGCAGCACAAGAGGAGCACAGTCAATTTCACGAACCCACACACAGACGCACACACAATGGCATGCAGCTCACAGGTAAAGATGCACTCGTGCTTTTTTCACTCTGATGGCGCAATCTGAAGGCTGAATCTACTGAGGAAAATATGTATCACACAGAGTGTGGACAGAAATGGAAGAAGAGAAAGGAGCCTTCACACATCCCAGAACAATCTGATGCATCACAGTAGAAAAAAAAAGGACTGCATCTTTAACTACTGGCACCAACGCACACACAGACACATTAGGTCACATGACCATGTCCTATAAGGTCTGCGCAAGGGCGCGCTGCACTCTTGTTCCTTTGAAAGCTAGTCTGATAGATACTGTATACACACTTGGACACTTTGTGCAGGATTAGTCAAATTCCAACCGTAGACACGTATCCGAGATGGTTACTCTCACGTCCTTTTCAACACGCAAGACTAGACAAGAACCAGGCTGTGCGGATTATATTAAAAAAGGGACAATGCTAGCACAAGAAGGGGGGCGGTAAAACAGCTCAGTGGTTTCAGATTGTCCCATTTAAAAGCGAGGACAACATTGTGGCGCAACACTGCAAGGGCATTTATTCGGCCTTGGCGTTGCGTGCGAAAGAGGGTCCTGCATGGCTAATGCATGCGTTCCCCTGTAGGCCAGGGAAAATGTCGAACCAAAAGCAGGACTCCACCGCGCCTCAGCAATTTACATATCAGATCCCATTTTTGGGGTTGACCGCGAGTGAAGGAAGCGTGCTGGCGGAAGTCTCCGGTAATCTCATCCGGTTGCATTTGCGCGGAGCACGGCGCCACACAGAGCCCTTTCCACTGCCGCAGGTGCACGGACACCTGGACACTAACGCTCCACGCAGCCGGTTGATAATATGATACTGGTGCCAAATATAAATCTGAGGGCTGAACAGGGATGAACAGGGATGAAGGATTGAATCAAAAGCGCAAAACGTATCAATCCATATTAATTGCCCCGTCATTGATGCGATGTTGTTCAGCCCGTTGGGAGACTCCAGCACTGAAGGTCACATGCTTTCGAAGAAGACTGTCAAAGCGCTTCGGTGCAACATGCTCAAATGGAGAATGAAACAGCCAGGCCATTAGCGTATGTTTACTCGTCCGTCCTGCACGTTGTCGGTTTTAAACTGGCGACTACGCAAACCCTGGAGGGCACGGCAACCTCATGACAAAGCACAGGAGGTGAACAGGACAATGGCATCGGTCACCACGAAATTCCTACGGCGGGCCCGACACTCACGACACCCTCCAGAACACCGCAGCTGAGGCTTTGATGACGGAGCGTGCGCCGAAACGGTTTCCCACAATTCCCTGGAGAGCAAATAAAAACCCCAAACTGAGCTCGTCAGCAGAGGGACACAGACAGGCTGGGACGGGCTGCCCACACTGTACCATGGCGCTTATAGATGGGAGGTCTCTTGTAGATGTTGGGGTCCCCTGTGGCTGAGAAAAGAAAGAGAGAGGAGAGTTGAAAAAAAGAGAAGGGGGGAGGAGAGGAGGAGGAGGTAGAGCTGGAGTTTTGTCCAGGAGCAGGACCAGAGGCTTAGCGTTACCTCCCCACAGGGTTTAATGCTGTACACAACATGGAGGGCGCACACAGGAAACAGGCCAACACATAACGAGAATGGGAATATTCACATACACCCACGCCGACCTTACCCACTTCAGGCATTTTATTACACACAATTCACAAACGAACTTGTGATCCACACGCACAAAAACAAATGTTTTCTTGTCACGCAATTTGGCAGCACACACACATTTGGTTGGAGATATACGTATCTAAAGCAATGCTGCAGCTGAAATTATAGGCTTCATATTTTTTTCAAACGACCTGGAGCTCTCTAAATACGTTGCGTCACTATGTCTCTCCTTCCCAATCGCTATGTTCAGTAGAGTGAAGGAAAGAGGATTTGAGAGATAATTTAATCTATTCTCATCTTTTCTGCAGTCAGGGTTTGCCCAACTGCGAGGAATCTTCAGTTAGGATTGTACCTTTGACACCTGCTGTTCCCAAACACAGAGGGAGCTTTGACACCTGCTGTTCCCAGATGCATATAGGGTGGGAACTGCTCTTCCTACATACACAAGGGTCAACAGCAGGACTTTTAGAGTGCTTCGATAACCAAGTGATATCCCAGTAATCATAATAATGAAAAATAATCAAATTAACATTTGACTTGCCATTACTTAGCTCTTTCTGTGTAATTAGTCACATGATGTGACTGAATGAATTGACTGTAAATGTAGTGTTGCTAGATTTTACCATAATATTACCCTGTTATCCTGCGATAGAAGCTTGGTTGTTTTCAGTAACTGATACATTGGTTAAAATGAGCAAGTTATTTGTAGTTTCATAAAAATGTCCAAATTAATATGTTTATTGCATAACAAAAAATGTTACTAGCCAGTTACTAGGTTCTCACCTCGTTATGATGGCACTGAAAAAGAAAGAACTTCCCAATTTATTGCAATCATTTACATTGTTTGTGACCTGATTTCCCCTGTCTGTTTGGTCTAGGACAGTGTGTCTTTGCTGTGTGCTGCCTCTTCAATGCGCTGGTCAATCACTCACAATCACCAAAATCACACAGGTAGCCCACGTCAGGTACAAACGAGAGCGTGTTTCGGCACCGAAACGCCCTGACCACATAACGAGGCGACCGAGATGATAAAACCGACCCTGCTGATGGAATGCAGGTCTTTATGATGCACGTGCTACACATGTACGAAAGACATGAGGCATCGCCACCACGGCACAGGGCGAACGCCGGCGGGAAAATCACACCCAATCAAACAGAAGAGAAACGGCTGGTTCACACAGACAGCTGTCTCCCCTGTCTACCGGAGGCACGGCAATGGAAGACAAAAGCAACCAAGTAATGAAGGCAATGGTTATGAGGGATGGGTGAGAGTGTTAATTTTGGGGGGAAAGCGATGAGGAGGAAATGGGTGGCATGCAAAGGAGGAAAGAGGAAGGGGCGGTGGTGGGAGAAGCTGATTGGTCAGGGCCTCCCACAAACAGCCCTCTCAGACAGACAGCTCCCACGTCGGGGGAGGGTGCTGCAACTGGGCTACAACCACCAGGGTGAGTATGGGGGAACAGGGTTGGGGGTTGGTGAAGAAAACTAGAGGCCTACCTGGCACATGGAAATGCTTGGGTGCCTGGTACGTAGTAGGAGTGCTGGATCTGGCATCGAGCTGACTGTAAAAGGGAGAGCTCCTGCCACTCTCAGTGCCTGTAGCCAGCCCCCGGCCAATGACAGCAACAGAACAAGAATATGAGTGAAGGCTTGCCCCGCCCCTTCTCCCCCACCCCCCGCCCACCACCCGCCCCAAATAAAAAAGAGCAGCTTCCGCTTGCTAATCAGCCAATCAGGGACAGTATGCATTTCAAGGTCATAAGAAAAGTGCATACTGTGCTGGCCTGGGCAAAGAAAATCAAACAAAGCCATTGCCATTTCCTGGTACAATGTCTGCCCCTATCAAAGAAGTCTCTTCGTATTTCACTGTGTCTCCTGTGACATCAGCTACCACCCTGCAGGCCCTTGAAATACAATATTAGGAGTCCAAAAGTCAAGCAATCTGTTCTGTTCTGTCAGTTGATACTCGATAATATGAAATCTAAATTCAGTTGTTAAAGCCATAATTAGAAAATGAACTTCCTCTGTGAATCAGCTATAATATCATTTTGTCACTGGCCTGCTGAAATAAGCTGAGTCAGCTCATCCTGATTTTCCGCTGTACCTTTGCAGAGCCGAGCGCAAACCATACCTGAAACTCCAGCCCTGGTGTTAGCCTGTTTACAAGTAGACCAGGAGGCTGGGCTACTACGCAATGACATCAGCCAGGAGTGAGATTACTGCCCCATGATGTCAGCCAGGGTTGGGGTAACTGTGCAATGACACCAGCCAGCATCAAAAGTGACTATTTACTGTCACAGGAGATTTCAGTCAAATTTCCATGAGGTATAGCTACTGTAGCTCTCTATCAATCAAAACATGGCCTACAAATTCCCTTGTAGATTTTCTGCTCTGAAAAATGTGTAATTCTTATACTGTATCTCTAATAGATATAACAATAATATATCTAATCTTATATAACAATATAATTACTAGTTATATATTTATCACAGACAGCATGGGCAGCTGTACACTCGAAAATGACACCATGATTGATATAAAATATACATAATGAAAGTAATTTTTTCATATTAGCTAGCTAGTTGGCTAACACCATGTTTAATTAATGAAAGCTTGAGCGCTATATAAATGCAAATATTTTCTCCAGGTTATGTCTTTATGACCGTGTATGACTCTTCATCTTGCTATTTAAATTCCCGTGAGGTCATGTTTATAAGGTATAACAATGGAAGACTAAGTGAGGCTTTTTAGCCAAGCCTGGCAAAAAAGGTTAGCTTGGCTCGGCAGGGTCCTGTCGGTGGAAAACGCGTATCAATGAGAAATCTAAAGCTCTTTTTGGACTCTAAGAGATCCAAAATTAGCTGGTCTATAATATTGCCCATGATATTCAGTTTATTGTGCAGGGTTTGGAACAGGTTTGAGTTAGCATCCTCTTCAATACAAGTTGGAAGCTCAGTTGGAAGCTGATGCCTTTGTTTACACTGTTCTGTTACTGTGCGTATGTCCAGAGGAGAGGCATGTTGTTGAGTGAGAGAATGGTAGGGAGGTAGAGCAATCCCCTGCAGTAATACACTGCTGAGTTTTACACAGGATGGCCATGTTGGAGAGGAAGGGAGTAGCAATGTTGGAGAAGAAGGGAGGGGCCATGTTGGAGAGGGGGGGAGGGGCCATGTTGGGGTGGGAGTGGACATTTTGGATAGTGGGGAAGGGGTAGTAACCTTGGAGAAGGAGGGCAGGGCCATGTTGGAAGGGGATGGAAGGGCCAAGTTGGTGGTGGGAGGAGGGGGTATCCAAGCCCCACAGGACTATCTACGTTCCCAGTGTAAAACATTATTTTGAAAGCCCACAGCCTCTCCCTGGCCGCCCAACATGGCACACCTGTGTGGATGATGTGATGAGAGGATGTGGGCAGTGCGTGTGGGGCTACTACAGGGGATTAGCTCCTGGGTGTATGACTGAGGACCTGGGGGGTGCATGAGGTGCTACTGAGTGGGTGCCTGGTCAAAACTAAAACTACAGGAGTGCAAGTGAAACCTATAGCAGCATAGGCAAAGACTAGCAGTAAGGGTGAAACCAATAGCTGTAGATAAAGAATATAGCCTGTACATGTGAAGCCTATAACAGTTAGAGGAGTTCAGGTCAATGACTGGCACTCTGGGCTCTGCTTCAGCCCTGCTTCCTAAGACACAGGTCATCCTGCTCATAGTCTAACACAGCTGATATCTTTCCAAACGGAGACTTCTCGGTCCCCTGAGTCTGCTGCTGCTCGTTGCTGGGCGGCGCCCGAAGAGTGGTCCCACAGCGGAACAGGGTGGCCTCCGGACTCACCGGGGCGGTAGTAGTGCTGGGGGGAGCGGGACATGGTGGGAGACATGCCCTGGCGGCTGAACGTGGGCGAGTCGATGTAGCCGGGGCTGGAGGAGCGTCGCTGCCTCAGGTCCATGCTGTCGTAGATATCCTGCAGAGAGCCACGGGGGGAGAGGACACTCACTGCTGCAGCCACTGAGCGGGGCATGCCTGGACCACATCACTGACCGGTTTAACATATAGGCACATCACACAGACACACGCACGTGCAAACTCACACTCGCCCTCACAGACACGTACGTACACATGAACGTGAATACTTACACATATGCACACAAACATATTCAAGCATGTTCAAGAGTTTTCAGTGAGGCATGTGTCGGTAATCAGGGGGTGCTTTCTGGTGAGGTACGTGTTGATAATCTGTGGGTGTTTTCTAGTGAGGTACAGGTTGATAATCTGTGGGTGTTTTCTAGTGAGGTGCAGGTTGATAATCTGTGGGTGTTTTCTAGTGAGGTACAGGTTGATAATCTGTGGGTGTTTTCTACTGAGGTGCAGGTTGATAATATACAGGTGTTTTCCAGTGAGGTGCAGGTTAATAATCTGTGGGTGTTTTCTACTGAGGTACAGGTTGATAATATACAGGTGTTTTCCAGTGAGGTATGTGTTGATAATCTATGGGTGTTTTCTAGTGAGGTGCAGGTTGATAATACACAGGTGTTTTCCAGTAAAATGCAGGTTAATAATCTGTGGATGTTTTCTAGTGAGGTACAGTCTGATCGTCTGTGGGTAGCATAACAGTGCCCTCCTGCTTCCTGTAGCCCTGCATTTATGCGCTCACTGCAGGGTCGGAGTGGAAGCATAATTACCTGAGAGTACGGAGAGAGGGTCCCCAGGGACTGCAAGCAGAGCAGAGAGCAGGAGTCAGGGCCTGAGCTGTGCCGGTCTGATCGATCTCTTTACAGCAACTGTGAATCTGCCATGCTCCACTGTAATTCACGGCCCAGAGATTCAGAGTCCGCCACAGGGAGCTCCATCACCAGCACCGGGCGCTCAGACAGGAGCACCGTCCTCACAACTTTTATTTACCCACAATCCGTTCTACTCAGGCTGACATCCAGGTAAATGTTGTCTGCCTGCTAATAGTGCACAGTCATACTCTACTACAGTATTCCTGTTTGGATTCCCCAAAGCTACATTGTCTGTTTAATTGTAATGGTTTGAAAGGCTGTGTTCTCATTGGGTGACACAGTCTTTTATAACCCCATGATCAAAGCGTGGTTCTTGAGCCCACGATCGGGCCACATAATAAATGCTGCAATACTTCAGCAGGTTGATTTCCAAAAAGGTTCCGTACAGAGACACACAGACAACCACACAAATGCACCACAGACAATGGTGATCCATATCAAATAAAGAAGCTTAAAAGGTCTAGATCAGTGAGGTATAGATCAGGGCCCGTATGTGAAAATATTCTAAGAGTAGGTGTGCTGATCTAGGATCAGTTTAGCCTTTTAGGTCATAATGGATATGGTTAGGATATGGACAGGGGAAACATGATCCTAGATCAGCATTCCTACTCTTAGAATCTTTGTATATACGGCCCAAGGCTGATAATAGTGACCGTGCCAGAAAAATAGACCATTTTGTTACTGTACTACAAGAGTGCAGGTGAACCTGTTTGCACTGGCGTTACTGTTTCATCACTTTCAGCCATTAAGTTTGTAATACTCATTTAGATAAATTAATTACTGGTTTGGAGCAGATGGACTAGCTGTCTGTGATGCATTTGGTTGATGCACAACCATGGCACCACCACAAGCCACATGCACAGGACAAGGGGCGGGGCATGGAGGGAAAAGGGGGATGGCATGCAGGGATTGGCAGGGCTCCCAGAGACAGGGGCGGTTCACATGCACACACACAGGATGAGAGTAGTACCAGTGCCTCAGTACCTCCCCATAGCTGTAGCGCTCTAGCCTGTCATCGGAGGTGTATCTGTGATAAGCCTCGTAAGACATGAGTTCGGGCCGCTGCACGTCATAAATAGCTTTAATCTTAGGCAGAGCCGCGAGATCTTTGTAATTAAGGATCTCGTTTTCCACTTTCGCCTGGAGAGAGGATACAAGACAAAAACAAACAGACAGACAGACGACAAGAGCACGCGTGAGAGGAGGCTTGCATTGGCGAGACGAAAGATCCAGCGCCCCCGCACCGTGCCCCCTCGCCCCCGACTCCTACCATGCCTACTGATCTCAGATCAGCGCTCAGTGCCCTGGACAAGCTGGTCGCTGATCTGGGAGTAATGAAGCAGGGAGCGAGGGCGAGGCTTGGATCTCGGATAAAATGGAGGCTGATGACCTGTCCAATGAGGGCCGTCCACTTGTAAACGGATAAATTGAACAGGTGCGTCAACCATTGGGAAAGTACCACAGCGCATGGGAGGGACTGAAGAGAGGACGCTTCACTGATAAAACAGTTGACAAAAGCGAAAATTATAGCCGAGCTGCAAGTTACACTTGACGGAAGCTAGAATGGAAGCACTTGTTGGCTCCCTAATGGCGGGTACCTGCTTTCCAACATCGATGCAGAGGATTGTGCCGTGTGGCAGAGTGACAGGAAGTCATTAAATCAGTGTTACAGTACTTGCTCTGGCACGTGACGCGAGATGCAGTGTGCGACAACGGGGCCGTGTGACCTTGAGCTCTGCAGAGCAGCAGAAACGCCAACACCACACAAGCCTGCTTACATGGCTGTTTCACCGCATCACGGATCAGACGCGCTGAAAGGTCACCCGTTAAAGAGCCAGCCGTGACTCTGCTCACATGTTTCTGACATTCATGTTAGACTCTGCCACAAAACACTGAGGACGGATTAGCATTAATCACAGACAAAACATTGCCTTTTCAAACATGGCTAGCAAGCTACTTAGCTACCCAGATAGCTATTTCGCTGACAAGGTAACAAAATACTTATCTAGCTAGCTTGTTAGCTGGTGAGCTGAATAGGTTGCTAGTCACATTCTCAAATGCAAGCTCATGAGATAAATCTCTGCTCCTTTCCAAAGAGGAGGGACATTTTATAAGAAATAATACTCTCCCTCCACTCCCTAAGAAATGCATGAGATTAGCTACAGAGAGCTCTGTGAAGTTGGGAGAGGAGAGTTGGGTCTCCTGCCTTTGGAGGGTAGCCCGGACACAGAGCCCCATCACCCAGCATTGGCAACCGTAAATGGTGGGCACACTGCTGCCCGTGTGACATCAAACCAAGTTGCCCAATGAGGGGCAGGATGCCGGCGCTACTCACACAGATGACTCGACTCGGGGAGCCGATGCTCGAACCGGGGGGCGAGATGGAGGTCTCAGAGGTGCGTCTGTGCTGCGGAAAACAAACAGACATACACGCTGTCAGGCTCCACCTGTGTCCGAAGGAAGTTTAAGGAACACAGACAGAGGAGGCAGAGGCGACAGACAGACAGACAGACAGACAGACAGACAGAGGCTGCATCACTGGGATGCAGTTTCCACAAGAGTGACGCTGCGCAGTGACTACGACTACTTTGGTGCATTACCTCAGTACTAACTTCTCATCTTGCAATACAAAGAAAATACTGCCATAACTTGGTGGCACAACACAAGCCAGGATCCTAATGTTTTATTTAACTTACTTTACATTTATAAAGAGTCCATAGCAGAGAGTAGAGAGTGTCCGTGCTGTAGGTGCAGCAGAAACTCCTAGTACTCACCTTCAGCTTCCTTTCTGCACGTGCTGCTTGTTTACATAATGGATGCCACACCTCCGAACCTGCAAGGCAAGAGAGAGAGAAAGAGAGAGCAAGAGAGACTGAATGAATGCTGTTGCCAATATTACTGCCAAAATAAAGTAAAAACCAACATGAAATGTCTTAATAGGCCATTGGGCCACCAGGAGCCGCCAGAACAGCTTCATTGGCAAAGATCCTACAAGTGCCTGGAACTCTATTGGAGGGATGCAACACCATTCTTCTACAAGAACCATTTGCTTGGTTGATGGTGGGATAAAATGCTGTCTCAGGTGTCGCTCCAGAATCTGCCATAAGTGTTCAATGGGGTTGAGATCTGGTGACTGTGACGGTCATGGCATATGGTTTACATAGTTTTCACACTCATCAAATCATTCAGTGACCACTCGTGTCCTGTGGATGGGGGCATTGTCATCCTGGAAGAGACCACTCCCATCAGGATAGAAATGCTTCACCATAGGATGAAAGTGATTATTCAGAATGGCTTTATTTTTATTGGAGTTTTAAGGGGCTGAGTGGACCTAAACCACACCAGAAAAATGCACCCCACACCATAACAGAGCTGCCGAAACCCTTAATTTACTCAAGAGTTCCTTTTATTTTGGCAGTTACCTGTAGTATGTAACATTGTTTGCAGCCCAATGCATCTGCAGCCTTTGCATCTGCAGCCTTTACAGACCAGAACCGTCCATAAGGTCTCTTAGGGGACAGACATTGTTTCATGCAGACAAGAATGAACAGACAGATATTATATTACTGTTTATTTTGCTGAGCAGACATCCTTATCCAGGGGAATGTGTGCAGCTTGTATTGTTTTTTAACATGAAACATTAATAATGTATACAGCTGAATGTTTACTGATGAATACAGGCGAAATGCCTTGCTAAAGGATGCATGACAGTGCCTGCCCCCTTTTCCCTAAACACGATTGCTGACCAATGCTTGTTGAGATAATATCGATTCAATGCAAGTCTACTGGATTATGGAATATAAATACAATGTTGCTTGTGACTGTCATGAAGGAA
The DNA here is from genome assembly GCA_029706075.1 of Aldrovandia affinis. NCBI lineage: Eukaryota > Metazoa > Chordata > Actinopteri > Notacanthiformes > Halosauridae > Aldrovandia > Aldrovandia affinis. Next base: position 4,150,000 of record JAINUG010000045.1, on the reverse strand, counting down.
GAAGGCACGGTCAGTCTGAGAGCACACAGTGTTCACAAAAACGGAGTCCGGGTTTTTGAATCAAGTCAGTCCTCGGCTCAATGATGCACCCTAAGGTCTGGAGTCGAACACTGACTGTGCCAGTGCAGACTGCGACACCCCCAGGGTGGCACTCAATTGGATATAGCATCCTTCAGGGAGGGATGATTGTCCCTGTCTCATTGTCCAAGATTGACTCCTCCGGTGGAATGGTTCACTGCAGTACGCCTGCAACAGCTGTGTTAGTTGTGCAAGAACTGCACAACACAGCTGGTGGTTTGTTGAGTGAAAAGCACCAGATGCTGGCTGCGTACATGTCAGAGGACACCGGAGTGGTGAAATGACTGGACATTCAAGTTTGGAAAGAAAAAATGGACCGACAAGACAGACCAATCAAGTATTGTGTTATACAACTGCCTTTTCTCCCTTTTGTATACGAAAACACATGAGACATATTATCATATAATCTCTGAGAAGAAGCACTATTCTTGTGAACTGTGCTACAAAGAGAGATGTAAATGCTAACCATATGCCTACTGCAATTCATATTCATATTATTCATATTTTCTATTTATTACAGTTTTAATAAGTCTTTTGAAATCACATATATGCAGGCTCTTTTGGTTTTCTTTCAACCCGTTTCTGCCTTTGGGGCCAAATCAACTTGCAACGTTTCTATAACGATCGCACGATCCTGCAATAATTACATTGGCATTCATCCAATTGAATTATAAAACTTAATTTCAAATAATATTTAATTTTCAATGTAATTCACAGTGCTCATTAATAACGTAAATCTCTCCCAGAGCTGTGTATGGAATTTTACCATGGTAAAAGTTCCTAAATCCACATCAACTCGGCAGGGGTTTTTACCCAAAGCCATTTCAACCTATCTTACTCTTTCCCCAGCCAAGCACCGCTCTGTTCTGTTCTTATTCACCCATGCTCTGAACACATGTTCAATAATCCATCATTAATAATAAAAAACTGCATTTGATACACAGGGATAGAGGCAAATAATTTATGAGATGAACCTCTGAGGACAGGCCAAGCCGATACATGCTACTGAAAATACATCTGGTGCAGTTTTGCAGAACTGGCCTGAGAAATCTGCCAGGGAGGGAGTGCATGGAAGTCAAATGGATTTTTGAAAACCTTTCTGCCTCCATGTGAGCTGCGCATATTTGTACATTCTTTTCAGAGACGTTTGGAGACACTTGAAACTCTGGTGCTCTTCCCCAGGCCTCGGCCCTGCCCAGTCTCCGATTCGACGCGTTAATGATTTACAGTGGAGCTTGGCTCATTTGACTTTTAAATAACCACGCCCCAAAGCATTTTTTTCCCCCAAGCAGCTAATAACACCAACTCTCCAGAAATCCGTTTCACCCCGGGAGACATCTACCCCTGGAACAGAGCTACGCTCCTTTCATCCTTGCGTCGGTAAGCCGCGCAAAACACTAGATGTCGACCTTGTCATGGTCGGGGGCATGGCTCTTTGATCGGCGGAGGTGTGATGCTGTGATCACACCAGCACCCATTCACGCACTGGCACTGCAAAATCCATCAGAATTACTGCGTACGATCGCAAAAGAGGCACCTAGATCTGTCTTACTCTGGCGGTAGGTCTCACGTCATATAGAAATGGGAAGAAAACTCTGTTACACACCACGGTCTATGTTTTGTCCGTCCAGGTGATCAGAACTCAGTGAAAGCCGGGCATTGCGTTTGCAGAACGTGCTGTGCGCTTTGCGTTGCTGAGAATCGGTGGCCATTAACACACTATCTGACAGGAGAACCCAGGCCCCTGTTCAGCCTCTGTTTCTGTCCAATATAGATTCAAGGGCATTATCAACATGGCCAACGCAGACCGCGCTCCATGTAAGAGCCTCCTTGGCTCTGCGGGATAGTGACATCGGGTCACGCAGGCTTCTGCTCTACACGGCCTCGGGACCGCAAACGATCAACGCAGGCTGCAGGGCGTGACCCCCACACCTTGTTCCATCTCACCTGTCAGGTACATCTCCTCCCCCTCGGTGAACATCATGTGACATCTGGCACAGCGGGCACAGGTAGGGTGGTAGTGCTTCCCTCCAGCCTGAGAGAGAGAGAGGGGAGAATAAGCTGACATATATAACAGCAGCTAATGAGTAACATGTCAACATAGCAGGGCCAATTAAAAGGCCGCAAACATTTTGGAAGGGAAAGCAAAAAACAATTCCACCTAAAAAGCCTAATTATTTTATAAGCTTAGAATACTTACAAAGAAATTCGAAGCGTTTGTCTGCTGATTCATGATGCCGAACAGTCCTAATGTAGGTAACACTTTCAATGCAACCTGCCTACTAAAACCCTAATATCCATAATAATAGGCTCCAATAATATTTGTATGTCTTTTAAACTGCAGCTCACGGATGACTCAATCACTAAGCATTTTTGTTTTCTTACAAACATCCTGAACACCCCACCCTTCACTGAACAACACTGGAAGACCTGTTCAAATATAATATTATTTCTATAAATATATACAAATATTATTACATCACAAATGCACAGCACTTCATCCAACTGATTGGAGGGATGGGACAGTCAGTTTGCCAGAGGAGGCAGATCGGAAGGGTCAGGCTGGGGTGTAGGGTGTGATGAGTGTCTGGAGGTAAGGGGGAGCAGATTATGTTTATTTCCTCCACATCTTCTACACAGCTGCAGATGGGGAAATCAGCTCTGGTTCTACAGGGCCACAACTCCGGAAGGCTAGAAAACTGTTTCCTTCAAGAACCTTCATCTGGGATTCAAACCTATGATGCTCCATCTAAGGAACCAATACCCCGTGACAGCTCCACACTGCTGCTCTGCTATTAATCAGAGGCGGGCAGGTTAAGAAATGAAAACAGACAGCCTCAATTGCTCAGGTGGACCACAGCAGCATTAAACACTCTCACTGCACTTACAGTGGATGCCAAAGCGTGTGGTGCGGCAAGGGTCCAAAAAACGCACGGCCGGCCTTAAGGACAGGGCCAACGATATGTGGATCAATCGTGTAGATGTGAGGTTTGGAGGCGGGTTTTTGTGTTAAATGTTTAATGAGACATCGTTTGGACAAGAGGGCAACTCACCTGCCATTTTAGCCAAAGTACAATTCTCCTGAAATGTAACCGGCAGGACCCCCCTGACTATGGCCTGGGGTTAGCCATCGCCTGTTCCTTTCATTATGTTACATTGCATTCGTTTAGCAGATGCTCTTATCCGGAGCGACTTACGAAGCAAAGTGCGTAAGTGGATTCGATGGGCTTACAAGAGCAGCAGCAATTACAGAAAATGATATTGCACATAACACTCTTAGAGCCAATAATCAGTGCAACGAAAAGTGCTACAATCAACTGTCCTGTCATCCATTGTCGATGGACATCCTGCCACCTGTCCTCTGAACTGAGGGACCGCAGTGTACAGGCTCTGCTGAGACAGTCCGGCGGTATGTTGCGTACGTGTTGTGTCACGGATTACAGTACATGTATTGTCATAAATGCAATCCATTATCATTCCCCATTTCCTAGTGACGATGAGCATTTCCGGCAGCAGCTCCCTGGCCTGTCAAACCATGATGGCAGCGCACCTTCAGCCATGATGGCAGCACACTAAAAATGCACCTATTTTTTTGCCTTTCATGGCACAGGGCCATAGTGCTTTTAATTATTGCTCTGAGCTCAGCGTGTCCTTGGCAGTCTAAATCATTTTTAACACTGCTGTTAATCAGATCAGCAAGCACTGTAACTGCTGGCTTTCTGCTGGCCTTTAGAAAACAGCATTTCTTACTGTGCACAATTGTATAGCAGTGCTCCCGGTCTGTACACAACCAGAGTGTATATTAATCATTCACTTACTTAACATCTACCTTTTTTTCCTGGTGAATTATGACAAATTGCCCGAAATATGTTTTTCTTTGACCAAGGCTATTTGCTGTGGAAAACTGGCTTTGCGATTTTCACCATCGCCAGAGGAGGGCGCTCACTTGCTTGCAACAAGTTGAATGGCTGTCGTCGTAAGATCGTGATTGGATGTAGAGTCAGTCGCTTTTTTGCGGGGGAGGGGGTGACCTGAGTACAAAACTGCTGAATGACAGGAGAGAGTTTGAAAGTCTGAACATCGTGTCTGCCTTGCTTTCTCATCTCCCGACCAGAGCGTGGTCCATGAACAAGTCGCTGGCGGCCCAGCGCTTCCTCGACTGTAAATACCACTGTCTGTCAACGTCAGGGCTATGGTACGACGAGCGTAAATCAGATCCGTCCACCTGGCTCTCGCACAGCCAGCCAAAAGGAGACTACAGACGGCTCACGAGCTAAGAGCAAGATCTTCATCTCTTCATCCATCTGCGATTAATCTCACAGACTCCAGAGACCCACAATGCAGTCATGTGCAATTTCCTCCTACCTCCTGCTTAAGAAATGAATGCACAAAGGCATGGCGTTCTGCTCACAAGCGTGGCGTCGCAGGCAAACGTGAAGACTGTGTTTCTGCAATGCAGCCCGAAAAGGACCAGTAAGCTTCCCATGTTACTGCAGGTGTCGCACTTAATGACACCCACAGCAGTGTTTTTCAAAATTGCCTTAAATTTGTGAAAGGTTAATGAAAGCACTGGACTCATCAGCATGATCCACTTAGCAAACATTTCACTGTAAAGGCTTACGTTTGAAGCCATTCCTGGGTTCAATCAACATCTGTCCTTAACTTTCACGAATATATTTATTTCATAAATAAGCATAAGTATCTTTTTTTCCCCTCACAAACATATTTTGACAAGATCAGAGATCACCAAAAGGAATGGAATAAATTGTGCTCGCGTTGAAATAAGAGTCACATTTCGAGTAAAGGCCTTAAACAAATTATGATTGAATCCTGGGGCAAGCATCGTTCATCGGTAGACAACCGTCTTTGTGAGGTCAAACGTTTTCAGTCATTTTAACGTTCGCATCACATCACGTAAAACGAGATCCCGTCATCATTTCCAGTGAATGACATCCCGCCCACCGATTCTGGGTTATGACCTGTATTTTAAAATGTGCTGTGCCAGAGGATCAGAGTGACCCATTTATGTGCGGCAGGGCATTGTAAACTCCTTTCTTTACAATTTACTTTATGGGCCTGCTGGAAAAACTGAAAACAGGAGCAGAGCCACGGCAGCAGCCATCATTATTTTTAATGGCGTGTTATTAAACCCACGGAGAAAGGAGCGCGGCTGCTATGTTCTCAGTGTGGATTAATGTCTGTTGCTTGGCCAAAAGGTAAACTTCGGGGTAATATGGAATATCAACCGTGATATTCTTGACGGTTCATGAGGCTCTTTTGTTATTGTAAAAATATTTCCTATTGTGTATGTTACACGAATAGGTTTTATTTTGGTATATATACATATATCTTTAGTTTTCTTACTTCTAGTACTGTATTTTTCTTCTGTCTCACTATGTGACTCACAATGAGTGTTGTCCAGTTTGGGCTCATCTGTTTTCATCATTTTGTATGGATATTCTGTCAAATGAATTGTATAGAACAGTGGTTCTCAACCTTTTTTGTGCTCTGTACCACTAAAATATTTTCAACAATCCCCAAGTACCCCTACCCATAATATATATAGGCCTATATATACATATATAGGCCTATATATACCTATATATACATATATATATAGGCATATACCTCACGTGTAAGCAGCCAACACAGATATTTTGATTTAAAAAAAAACATTTTATTAAGATTCACCATTAATAATTACAAAAGATATTTTGATAAATAAAAAAATTATAATTTAAGATTCATCATTAATAATTACAAAACAAAGCCAGCAAATCTGCAGGAAATAAGAGCCCAGGGTCTGGCATCTAACATTTCAACTTGAAATGCTTTTCACCAACAAAATACAATTAATTTATATTTATTTTGAGGTTTCAAAAAACATTTCCAAGTACCCCCTGCAATTCCCCCACGTACCACTAGGGGTACGCGTACCCCCGGTTGAGAAACAATGGTATAGAAGGTATAGTCTGTCTTTTGTGTGATAATTTAGTTAATGTTAATTATGCTATTTTTTAAATTTTTATAAATAAACTACCCATTGGATTGAGGAGAGGTTTGAATTTTTGGGACTGGTCTGGGGTGGGGCTGGGACTACCCCCATGCTTCACCCCCCCCCCCCCTTGTTCCTCCCCTTTCTTCACTCTTTTCTCACTGCTCACCTTCTCTCCTCCTCCCTCTCGGTCCTCCACCATATGTTCTGTCCCTTACCCCTAACTCTCCCTTCTCTCTGTCCTTGACCCCTTTCTTTCATTCCTTCCTCCCTGCATCTCTCTCACCATCCAGTTCTTTTCTAATCTCCTCTAGCTCTCTCTTTCTCTCTCACTCTCTCTCTCAGTACAGTTTTAATTACTATTTATATATGCATGACAAACATACAGGTAACTGCCAAAATAAAGGAAACACCAACATAAAATGTATTAATGGGGCTGCAACTGACCATAGTATCCCTCTCTATGAAGTTATTGGTAGACTGTTCATGACGAAACAGCTGATCATGCCCTAGATTAACATTTCCAGTCAGCTGATTCAAATTTGCTTGTCTGTTTTGCCTCTCGATCCAATGTATCTCGATCCAATGCACAGACATGACGGTCAAGGAGTATGCGCTTTCAAACACAGTTGCCCCTAGTTGATGATGTCTTTACCTGAGACTTCCAAGTCAACATAACATTAACCTTGTGAAACATCAGCAAGATAAGCAGCCTTTGTCACTGAAGATCCAAAGAGCCAAGAGCCAAATGTGGCCATAAAATCACCCTCCTTTCAAAGTCCCTGAGATCGCTTCTTATAACTATGGCAGCCAAAATAATGTCCAATAGGGCCAGCATTTTTATACATGACCCTAAGCATAACGGGATGTTAATTGCTTAATTAATTCAGAAACCACACCTGTGTGGAACCACCTTGTATCCCTCATTTACTCAAGTGTTTCCTCTCTTGTGGCAGTTACCTGTACATTTGTTTTACAAAAGCATATACATATTTCAAAACAATACACAATACAATACCAGCAGAAATGAAGAAAATTAGTAATGACTAACAATTCATAATACATAAAAAAATAATTTATCTCTCTCTCCTCCCCCATGAATCTAGTAATGTTGTTTATATATCTTGCCTCTATTACAGATACTGGATCAGTTCTGTCTTTTTTCCACAAATCAGATGGAGCCAAGAATAGGGTTGTGTAAACTGTTCTTGGCATGGATATATAGAAGAGAAAGAATCAGCAAAGCTCTGATATTGAGGAGTTGGGCCTCCAGTCAGTGTGAGCAATCATTGGCAGTTCTGCCAGCGGTACGACAAGCCAAGAGGCCCAGTACATGCAGAGCTGGCGGTCTGTAGCGCAGAGAAGGGGTGAGGTCAGTCAGCTGGAGGTAGCAGGCTGGGTAGGGAGGAGCTCGCCGCTCAGAAACCCAGAGATCAAGAACGTCACCGATGCGGAAAAAAGTTCCTCTTCCCTCTCAGGAAAGGCAGGAGAGCCGTGCTGCAAACTACCCGGTTACCAGGCCACCATCGGAAACGACAGAGCCCCACAGAGTCGTGGGTTCGATCACAGGCCTTTCGTTTCCCTCTCTCTCTCTCTCTCTGAGGACAAGGCGCTCTCCTACCAGGCCACGTCCAGACTCCTCTTCCCACTCTGACAGTGCAATACGAGCGGTTTGATTTACCGCACGCTGCCAGACTCGGATGGGAAATATGCCTTTATGCAAGATGGGGAAAAAAACGCCCCGGCTGAGCCAAGCCCCAAGGGAGGGGTGAGGAGACGGCGCGATTCAGCAGCTGATTCCACTCCAACCCTGAGAGAGGAAGTCATGCCTTTCCCTCCTCCCTTTCTCTGTCTCTCTACCTCCCTCATCTCCACTCCCTTTCATGCCCCCCGCTCACTCTGCCTCAATCATCTCCACTCCTGAGAGTCATGCTTTCCCCCCCTCTCTTCCCCCCCCCCTCGCTCACTCTGTCTCTCTACTCCCCTCATCTCCCCCCGCTCACTCTCTCTATCCTTCTCTCTCCTTTCTCCCCCTCTCATTACAGGGTCCGTCCTTTGTCTTCTCCGCTCTTCAGCTCCTGCAGATGCTTTCTGTGCTTTTTAGGGAAAAAGCCGGTGCTTCAGAAGGCAGTATTGCCCTCCCCTTCTTCCCCCCCCAGTTTCGCCTTTGCTCTTTCAAGCGTTTTTCTGTGCTTTTCCCTCGTTGGACTCACTGTTGTTTTGGGCACCGTTCTCTGCTCTCTTCGCCGCTCCACCTGGCTGCGTTGCGGAGCGCAGATGCGCGGCATTCCTGCGTGGTCGGCAGAAAGCGACCAGGCACAGAGGACGACCGCGAGTCCTGCACTCACGCCACCGTCTCAGCGCCGAGAGCTTTGTGAATGCCCAATTATACGATTAAACCGGCTGCAGGCCGATGTAAATAATGAAACATGAGGAGCAGCGTAGGCAGCGGTGTAGTGTAATGGTTAGAGAGCTGGGATTGTAACTCAGAGGTTGCTGGTTCGATTCCCAGGTGGAGCACTGCTGTTGTACCCTTGAGCAAGCTGCTTAACCTGAATTGCTTCAATAAAATATCCAGCTGTATAAATGGATTATATGTAAAGAAATGTCAATTGTGTAAGTCGCTCTGGATAAGACCGTCTGCTAAATGCAATGTAAAATGTAAAATGCAGCGATGCTTTTCAATGGTGAACACGCTACAGTCACAGTTGCTGTTCTCAGGCCCACGTCCCATTGGGCCGCTGAAAGCTCCCGCCTCCTAAACGCCATCCAGCTGCTGTTACAGTGACCTCACCTCCTTTGATCTTCCTCCAGCTCCACCTCATACAGGTGAGCTCGGCTCACCTCCCAAGCCGCCGGCCATCGGCAGTACTGAACAAACGCTCCCAGGGGGCGGGACAGTATATGAGAGGAAGAGTGGAAGACAGAGGAGGAGGAGGAGGAGGAGGAGCAGGGGAGCAGAGCAGTGGGAGGGGGCGATGAATAGGGGATGAGGGGAAGGGTGTGGAGGCCCGCTACACGACACTTAAAGGTCGCCACCCGTTGACCACATCGCTACAAGGAGCACTTCCTCAACAAGCAGGGCAGATGGAGGTGAGATGAACACTGAGGGCCCTATTTTGGTGAATTAGGACGGTGTCGGTAACGCAGACGCAAAGCGAAGACGGTGGCGCTTTGGGGCGTGTCTAGCGCAATTTAGGTAATTTCGTGATTTAGGATGACAGCGCACCTCCGGCGCAGTTGTAAAAGAGGTTGGATTAACTTTTTTAAAATGCATGTGGGTGTGGTGGGGGTTGCAGGACTACGGCAGCGAAATCACATTACTGGGGGAGACCAAATTGGGAGAATAATTGGATAAAAAATAAAATTAAAAAAAAGTTATATTTTACCATCTCTTATTTTCCTTATTTGTAGGCTTTCCAACTTAAAAAACAATGTTTCTATTCTTCTAACTTAATGTAATTGTTAAATGGAAATAATAAAACCCTTTCACATAAGAAAAACAATGTGCATACAAACATATATTTATTTAACAGGTGTATCTTACTGAACGGTAGCGATGGATGGCCTGCTGGCTTCAGTCTTTCATGTCCATGCATTGAATAACCACAACCTGTGGTGAAATAGTTTTTAGCTTAATTGATTACGCTTGCAAGTTACCCATGGATTGGACGATTTGCCTCAACGTAGGGGGAAATTCACAATATTCACAAAACATTCTCATGTGATTTCAGATAACCTCATGTTCATATGTGCGCATCAATAAAGTCACCAAATTGCACAGAGTGCCAGCGTTTGCGCAAAGAGGTGGTCTAGTTGGACGTTAATGCAAACTCATTATTTGACACCAAACTTGCATAGTGCCGACTGTTTTCATAGTCACATCCCCTATTGCGCTGCCCAGCCCATAGTCACACAAACGCCTTCATTGCGCACCACGAAATTGCCAAACTCGGCAGAGATGGGAAATATTCTGTTTGCGACAGATGAAACTGGCAAAACTAGGGCATAACGCAGCTTAGCGCCGGCACGAAAATAGGGCCCTCAACAGTTCACACAGAGCCACGGCCATGGAATGTCAAAAGCTTGCATATATTATGATATATTTGCAGGATATAAAAAGAAATAATAAATAAATAAAACGCATAAATAAGCCAATAGCATCTGTGAGATTCAGTATCCTCCATCTGTGAAAGGGTTGGTTCCAGAGATTTGACTGACTGAATTGGATGAGTCACTCAGATCAGCTGAATGGTGTTGGTGTTTTTGCCACTAATGCGAAGGCCCGGACATTGCCTCACCTCAAGCACTCTTCCGCTGATGTACCTGTTGCAGGTTTCACACTTGATCCCAAACTGGGCGTGGTAATCCGACTCACAGTACGGGATACCATCCCTGAAAGAGACCAAAACACTCAGATCACAGGTGTTTCTTAGCACGCACCAATGCAATTAGCAGTACACCGGCAAATGGTTTAGTCATTCAAAGCAAATAAAGACCAGTCGATTGAGAGCATGCAAGACTAAGAGTTACGTGCTCACTCATCGTGGTAATACCAAACATCGAATAATCCCCATTACTATTATCAAGTTCAAAATAAAAATAATAATAATAACTTTGAGAGGACCTCATTTACATTTACATTTTTAGGCATTTAGCAGACGCTCTTATCGAGAGCGACTTACACAGTTTACATTTCTTTACATACAATCCATTTATACAGATATTTTGCTGAAGCAATTCAGGTTAAGGACCTTGCTTAAGGGTACAACGGCAGTGCCCCCACCTGGGAATCGAACCAGCAACCTCTGAGTTACAAGCCCAGCTCCCTAACCATTACACTACACTGCCGCTCTACCTCTACAGTATCATTCAATCCACAGTGGATAGAATAGTAGATCCATAGCCTCTGGTAGCGTATGGAAGAGATTGCTTAAGGCCTATTTGGGCCTAAGATGCCATATTGCAGTGGAGCCTTTCGGGGGAATAGGGCTGACCCACTGGCTGCTGGCCTAGATAATTTACTCCGTCTAGTCAATCGACTCAGAGACCGTAAGCTGTTTCCAGAGGGGTGTGGCCTCACAGGAAATGGACACGTACTTGCTGATGTACTCCCCTGTGAGGATGACGCTGCATGTCTGACACTTAAAGCAGCTGACGTGCCACTGCTTCTCCAGGGCCAGAAGGGACTGTCCGTGCTTAATCTCTTCCTTACAGCCCGCACAATCTACAAGAAAAGAGGGAGTGAGGGAAAGAGAGAGAGAGAGAGATGACCTCTAATGCACAATAGCTGGGGTTCTGAATGATTCAGGGCAATTGGAGAAATTTACCTTAATCTGCACAACTATTCACTGTACTAAAACGGCATGCACGTTCACACACTTGCGCTAACTGTTCCCGAAAACCTCTCCCACACCCATCTTTTTTATTTTATTTTGTCCATATTTTTCCTGATATTATCAGGTGCGGGACCTTCCCTGGTTTGAATACTTGGAATCGGGACTTGTACAAAGCTCTTACATCAATGCCTGAACCGCTGGGGAGCCCCTCCAAGCCCAACTTAAATCATAATGTTAGAAAGACCATTCACTGTAATCACCAATAAAACACTTTGTAGTGCTCCGATACAACATTGCACATAATTGGCTCCGTTCCGATGTGCCAATAACTTGTTGTAAGCCTTTTAAAAATGTGCTCGCACGCGTCCCTCATGCCAATCAATCAGCGCGATTTGTTCTGAAGGGATGCGAGAAACGGAGACAGACAGGCATGCGACCTGGTGTAACACTCAACATCACAAACACATTATTGAACCTTGCAGCGCGGAGCAGCCCCTGCCGCGGGATTTATGACAGCGCATGATTCATGACTGCAGCTGCTGCTCGCGCAGGAAAAGGTCAGCCGCCCATTTGTTTTCATTTGGCGGGCGTTTAGCCGCGTCGCGCCCCTCCCGTCCCCCGCGCGCCTCCAGAGAGGGACTCGTGTCAGAGAGCGATGGCGGCCCTGCGCCGACGCCACACTTACCGCTTTGCTCTTTTCCTCTGTCTCTCAAACACGCACCTTTAACATTCGCCCAAAACACACACACACACTGACAATTACACACACACACTCTTTCATGCACACATGCACACTCACACACACATACACACACACTCTTTCACGCACACAAGCACACTCACATACACAAACACACACACACACACTCTCTTTCATGCACACATGCACACTCACACACACACACACACACACAAACACACAGAATTCCCCCCACAAATGAGCTGCTCATCCTTCTGCACACACACACACACACACACACACACACACACACACACACACACACACACACACACACTGCACACACTGCACACTGACGTGCATAAACACTCACACATTCCCTGTCTTGTTCAAATACACAAAAAGACACACACACACAAAGGGGTGCAAACACACTCGCTCACCTACTCACACACGTTCATTCACTCACACTCTCTCTCTCTCACACACACACACACACACACACACACACACACACACACACACACACACACACACACACTCCTCACTCATACACTCGTGCACTCATGTGCACACACACACACACACACCAGATTGCAAGTGAGGACATCACCCTCCTTTGACCATGGCCACTGTCTGAGACACACATAATTTCAGTGAGACTGACAGTGATCAGGAGTCAGTGCAGAAGTATGGAACCATGTGTCCTTCAGGCTACCAGGGCCGGTCTCTACAGCAGGGCCTGGAACAGATCCCTAATCCCCAAGCGCCAGTGCGTTCCTTCACAAATATGAATCAGCTTACGCAGAGGCGCACTGCTGGGGCTGTCTATAAGCAAAACCACTGGGACAGTAGCTGCGGTTACAGAACCTGTGACCCCCGAAGACTGAGGGTTCGAGTCCTGGGCGAGGCGCTGCTGTGAATTGAATAGAATTATGCATGCCAGGCAGCATGGTCAGGAAAAGGATATAACCCTGTTTCCTGACAGAGAACGCCAGGCTGGGCACAACACATGGGATTCATGGCTTAACCCCGTCTGCACGGAACGTGACCGGCAGGCTACAACGGCAGGTGTCTGGCGCCGGCCCGGCTTTCCCGTCCCTCGGCCGCACGGAAGCCCGGGCACAGCGGAGCCGGCGGCTTCCATGCCCCACGGCTTGGGCAGCGAGACGTGCAGTGGGGCCATCTGCGGACTCCCCGCGGCCGCTAACGGGAGTATCCGCACCGTCGTCCGCTTCCCCTTCCTTCTGCATAATCGACATGTGCGAGCTCCTCCTTCGGGGGAATTCGGTCGAGGGACACAAATGGGATGTGTCTGGCTTTCTCGATCTCGGCCGCGTCAACCGTGGCGTCCACACTAGCCCGAAGGATCGTGGTGTGCCATTCGTACCCCAGCTTCCAATTTACATCGGTGTTAATTTCACCGACATTGCTCACGTCTTTTCAAGATCTGGGTAAATTGGGCAGAGGGAGCGAGAGACAAGGCGGAAATGATGAGAGTAAACGCAGAGATTAAGGCTGGTAATAACAAGTGATGAAGGTGGGGGGAGGTTGCCAGCCAGCCAGCCAGCCAGCTGTTTAACGGGGACGAGTCCTGGAGTAAACACGGATGCTGTATAGAACTGGGCAGGAGAAACACTGGGCTCGGAGGACTGGCCGTATCCCAGCATCCCCGGGGAATGTCCACGGGTCCCGTCCGATTCCTGCCAGTATTGTTCTAAAGGACGCTTGGGAACAACTGGCTTTTGCTGAACGAGCAAAGCACATTTTCCACTTGATAGCACCAGGATGGCACCGCCAACGTACTGTCTCCCAGCAGGAATGGGGCATGCTGGGAGAGAAACTGCAGTCATCCTTCCCTCTCATCCATAAAGGTCTCCTGTTCTATACTTGAACGCTTTACCTGACAAAAACCGAGACATGCTAATGCTGACAATTAGATTTCAGGCATTTCGTTTTCTCTCTGGAGTACAGAGGGAGTGCTGCAAGGAGAATGAGGACAAAATACTATTTACTCTCCCAGTACCATATTTCCTACCAGTAGCAGGTGAATTAGTGTATCATTGTGTGCTACAAAGATCAATGGGAGTTGATAAAGGTTCCGCTCTAAACACCATTATAAATGTGAATGGAGACCAGGTTTCTTAAAACACAGGTTCTCTGCCTTTAATTCAAATGTTTCCCTGACCAGGTGCACAAACACACACACACACACACGCTGTTATCGACACACATAACATAAATGTAGTCCCACCTGCCTAAACAAGCACTCATGCATATACACACGTGTGCGCCAAATGCACCCATGCATGCACATTCATTCCTTAACACACATAAAACACACACACATGCCTGGACCCCAGGCTGAAAGCTGTCATTCAGTGATCAATGATCCCATTTACTCTCGACGGGGGGAAACATCAATATAAATCGTACGCTGGATTGCATTATACAGTAAAGGGGAGCCGTTTTTGTCAGGTAGATTTATGAGGCCTATTAGAAGATGAGAGCAATTAATGTGGTGTCAGGCATATTTACACCTCCCCAGACCTACCCCCCTTCCCCTCCCCCACTCCTTTTACAAACCACAGCTCCTTATCCAGTAGCAGTCACCCACATCTCCACCCTAAATCATTGCCGCCTTTCATGAAGGTAATTGACTAGTTACAATAAATGAATGGTGGAAATGGAGTCCTTTTCATTCCAAAATCCCACAGCAATTACGGGGCTGACAACCGATCGCGTGCCGATAGCACACCTGACAGCAGCAACCTATCTGTCATCATCGCACCGTCCGAGCAGCTTATATAGACAAAATGCACGAACCCTAGGGAAATGGGTTTTTTTGTTCGGACTAAACTCTTTCCCTGAGGTTGCTGTTTTAGGTGCTTGCTTGATCTTTTCCAGGCACTTTTTTGTTTTAGAATACAGCCCTGCATGGCCTTCCAGAGACAAGGCCCTCACGCTTTCAGAATTCCAAACTGAACCGCACGCTTCTGGCAGGAGGTTATTACTGTCTGCCGATATGGGCGGTGGCATTGACTGATTCTCATCCTGAACTGCTTTCTTGGCGGGAGAAACATAATTAAGTTCCGGCTGAGAGATGCGGCGCCATAACATGAAAACGGCGAGTGGAATAACTTCACTCCGAAGATTGAAATGCGCAGAATATTGTTTTCTATAGACACACACACAGTACTGTTTGTTTAGGCCAAATTCCATAACCTCCATAACCATAACTAAGTGACAAGAATGAGTTGATACTGTATGTACGTGTGTTTCATTGATAGTACAGATATGTACACACCTAAACAGTATCCCCTGGCTACCTTGAGAGGGAGGATATACACATTCATAAATGAATTCCATGTCCCCAGTGCTTGTCATTTGGTGAATAAAAACACTATCATCAAACAGACAATTCATTTTTTGAGAGCTAAACATCGACTAACCACTCGAGTGATTTATTGGACCTATATTTATACAATGTCTAGATTTATACACGGGTGAGCGTGATGGGCAAATCTCCCACACTGGCACACATTCAGAAATGAAAGCAACTGAAATAGAATAAAGCCTTTTCATTAAAGCAGGAGGAGTAAAGGTGGGTGGTATGTCTAGACTGCGCGGGAGACTTACGGCTGGGCCCGTGGATCTTGATTGGCTCGTTGGCGCTGACCAGGGTGTGGGAGCACTGCTGACAGACGCACTCCTTCCCGCTGAACGTCACCCTGTCTCCGATCGGGAAGGGCTTCCTGGAACCAAGGGCAAAACGCTGAGAATTACACACCAAAAATAACCATGAGTGTTCAGCTCGCACAGCAGTGCAGGTCTGGCTGAACCAGCTTTCAGCCTGTGCCCTCCATATACTGAAATACCAACAGATAAAAATGTGCAGAAAAATATTAAGTAGATGTGTGCATACACTACAACCTGTGACTTAACCTCGGGGTGGCTGTCTAGGTTTTTAACCTTTGGAGCAAGAGAAATAGTTTGAATGTGGGTTGAGGCTAATTTCAAGTTGATGGCAGCTCTGTAAAGTTACAACCCTCAGGGACTCATGTTATTCACCTCAGTGTGTAAATATGCCATGCTATTTCACACGGTGAGGGCATTTGCCCTGTCCTCCCCTGAACCTGTTTCAACCTGAAGGGGCAACTTCCAGGAGCCGATGAGATTGGGGTTGTGGTATGCAGGAGTGAAATCCACTAATAACAAATGGATATTTACCTGTCCCTTGGTAATGAAGCATGCGCTTGAAAAGGCCAGAACACAAAGTGAAATCTAATTAAGAATCATTGGTGGGAATCATCAGGACAACATTAGGATCAATCAGGGCAATGTTGGGGCAATGTCAAGAAAATGTCAGGACAGGAGGGCTTCACAGGCTATTGGCAGTCCAGAACACACTGCATAATGTCCAATTGCACCCTTTACTGTGTTTTTCTTATCAAAAAATTACTCACGTCAGTGGTTCTTTGATGTGTCAGAGATGATAAAAAATGTTGTAGGGAGATGTTTGAAGATTAGGTTATTTTTCTTGGTATGCTGACTTTTTATAACCGTGGAACTGACGACCGATCGAAAAAATGTTTAACAGCTGTGAAAAACTTCTGTGCTTATTGTCTGTGCCAAAGGCTCGTACAGAGGTACAAAAGCATTCCAGTTCTCAGCTCCTTTGGCGTGGAATGAGCTCCAGAAAGAGTTTAACCTACAGGAGCTTGTCTCACTAAATGATTTTAAAGCAAGGGTTAAAGCTATGGAGGAAAGTGAAATTTGTAAATGCTTTGACCCTTAGTTGCACCACATATTTAGACTGCTCTTAGGTAACCAGATATGAAACTTTGGACATTGTTACTTGTCTGCTTTTATGTTGAATGTTGTAATTTTTGTAGTGTCTGTAATCTATTGCTGCTTTCTTGGCCAGGATTTCTTGAAAAATAGATTTCTAATCTCAATGATATTAACCCGGTTAAATAAAGGTTAAACAAAAACAAAACCCAGAAAAAAACATGGGGTGTTATGACCAGAGCTGAGAACAGTCTGGTTGGTCAGGAAAGGCAACTGCATCAAAGGCAAAAATCAAATTAATTATATTCACTGGTGCCTCTCTACACACACACAAATGAAAGGACCGAGATAAAGCTGCCTTTATAAATATCCCCTAAAATAAACTCATCTAAGTGAAGTATTTCTGACTATGCTCTTTCCTTGATTACCTTTGAGTTTAATTCTCATTTTCATTTGATGAGTTTCTAAACTTCAAACCGTGATCACACTCAATAAAAATGCAATGTGTTGAAATACTCTCAGACAGAGAGACTTTGAAAGTTACTTAGTAAACATTGAACAGATGTTTTAGTAGCAAAATAACAAAAAATCCCCAAATTGACTGAGTGGAGCAAAATTAGCATTTTAGCATGCCGTGTCAGGCCTTAAGTCAAATCGTCAAATCATACCTTATGGTATTCTGTACCAACAATAAATCAATTATGACAAAACCTAAATAAGCAGACAAACCCAGCTTTACATACATAATTTGTGATAAGGAGAAAATAAGGGAACATAAATAAAACAATAAAACAACAATCTGTTGTCTTCCAGTGCACACACTGCATCTTTACCAGACCAGATATTTGAGAGAGAGAGAGAGACAGAGAGATCTCAACTCTAAATAAAATAATGCCTAATTCAGGGTGTGGGAATGGAGGCCACAGACATGTCATAATCATATTAAAGGCAGACACGGAAATTATTACATGGCATCCATTATTGCAGGCAGCCAGAACAAAGCCAACACACAATAAAATGTTACACTATGACATCACTGTTTCCACAATCTTCTTATAAAAACGATATATTCATAAAACTTTTTCACATAATTAAAAGTGTAAAAGCTTTGATGTGATCACATTTAAGGTGGAATTAAGTCTTAATAGATTCCTACTTTCAAACCAGACACATTTTTGCAATTCATGGGGGAAAATGCAACCAGCACAAAGCATAAAACTTTAGCACTGATGTTTGGACTGATTGTTTTAATTCGTTTTGTGGGACACACAACACACACACACACACATAGATATATACACAAATATACAGACACAAACACACACATGCAGACACACACACACACACACACACACACACACACACACACACACACACACACACACACACACACACACACACACACACACACACACGTGTTAGATGTCCTTCCATCATTTAAACACTAGAAATCGGTGAATATTAAAGACAAATTACATGTTTGTCATACATTTCTACTTCTATCCGTTCCAAACCAAAAATAATCCCCCAATTACTAACCCTTTTTAAAAGTAGGGAGACTGAGAAAATGAGCGGGTAACGATCATTTTACAAACTGCCTGCTGCTGATGATGTGCTGGCTGCCAGCTTGCCATGACTGCCAAAAACTCAGTCAGCAACTGTACCAGGGCTGGTGGTGGGCAAGCCAACTTTTACAGTACACCAGACAATCTAGGTAATACAGAACAGGTAGAATCACAGATTCACAACCAATCGGATGAAGCCTTCAGTCAGTCAGTCAGACAGTCTGATCAATTCTGAACACGCTGCACGCATTTAGTTCACTGCAGCTTAGCCAATTAAGAGAGTCACAAAGGTAGTTGCCTTTATGCTCGTTTAAGAATCTGCTAAACCATTATTTCCACAGGCACCTGGAGCATAATTAACTCCAGCAGAGATTTCTTCAATGGGAGAGAAACCAGATGCCTAATCATATTAAGATTATGGCTTTGCATTCTGATGCTGGTGGGGGTGCGGGATTCCTTCCAGCATCAGACGAAAAGAAATCAGATTTATCACTGATCCATGCATAACTACAATCCTTGCAACTGACAGGATACAAAAGCCTCATTGTGTTTAAAAAGATCCATGTCAGATAAAATTATCAATAATTTTTGCATTTGAAGGAAAAGCCACAGAATTAAAAGGTCAATGCCCATTTAGTAGTAGAAAGCCAGATCCACTTACCTAATACAAATCTTCAAAACTGGGATTAAAAAACATATAAAATACCACCACACACTCTGCCACACACACACTGCTACCACACACACTAGACACACTGCCACACACACCACTACACACATTACCACACACACTACTACTGCACACAACACATACTGCCAATGCAAAAACTACCACACACAATGATCCCATGGCACTACCAAAAACTTGTCAAGGCCATCCTCACAATCAGTGGCGCCATTCTTTAATCAATGACTGGAAAAATCTTTGGGTCTTTCTTTTATGTGTGTGATGTCTGTCTTCCTTTTTTGTCCCCATTTGGCACGTTTTAATGGATTTGTTGCAGCAAAACCAAAGAGGGGGCTGGGAGACAGCCGCGCTGTTGGGTACGAGATTTTTCTTGTGTTTTACCGCGAGGGCAAAAAACACAACAATGACAGACGACTATTAAATCCCAATTTAAGACATATGCCGGGAATAATCCCTTTAGTTTCTTTAGTGTTTGTTGTAAGTGAAGCTGAGCCCCTGAGGGAGTTTTGGATCACTGCCAGAGTGTGCTCCTCTCAGCGGCTCACACGACTCGGCACAGTGCGGGAGCTACGACTCAATCCCTTACCAAACAAACACAGCCAGACCAAGGACAGAGTGCGTGCGTGTGTATGCTTGTGTGTGTGTGTGTGTGTGTGTGTACGTGTTTGTATGTGTGTGTGTCTCCAAAGTGTGACCACGGCCTCTCTGGGTCAACCTTACCCTCACCTGCAGCGTGGGTTCTGCTCCCTGCAGAGGCTCTCCGCACAGTCAGCGCTTTCTCCACTTTAAAAATTTACACTGTTTACATATTTAATGTATGCCTCCTTTCTCAATTCGCAAAAGACGTAGCTATTTTGGGCTTCCACTCGCACATTTGCTTCTTCCTGCCGTACTTCAGAATAAAAGTGCCGAAAGCCTGGTCTGCCTGTCTGGTACAGGCGGATCTGGTACCAGCGCGAGGCACAGTTACAGAGAAGCTAAACGTATGGCGTGATAAACAATGCTGCGCAGCCGTGATTTCAGCCTGCCAGGGGCGTGGCGGTGTCTGAATGCTTACGGCCCGAATGCTGAATCTGTCGGTGGGCTCGCCATCGCCCTTCTGTCTGTCAACTGGTTGAATCCGCTGATAAGATGTTACAAACTGCCGTCGCCAAGAAAACCCAGCTGGACACTTCATTATCTTGATGGGCAATGTAGCTCTATGGAGCAATCCCACAACTCCTTGCAATTGGATTGCCCCCATGATCAGGAAGTGGAAATTCATCAAGCTCTAATTGCTCGATATTTGCTGGTGGGAAGTCGAGAAAGAGTTTGATCTAGGGGAAGTAATTCAGTGCTACTGCACTTAGAAAAATACACAGGCTCAGATGCACACTCAACACACTGACGGACTCACACAGTCTGGGCCTATATATGAACACATTGACAAATGTACTTTGTCTAGGAGACAAACTCAAGACATTGATTACCTCAGGCATTATGTTGATGTTAAGGGCTTGTTTTGCATCTACTTCTCACTTGTTAAGAATTGCTCACTTGTCTGGGACTTGTTAAGAATCATGAACTCCAGCAAGTACCTTTTGGCCAAAAACCTAATTAGCTGTGCAAAATATTCTGAAACTTGGCTGCAAATGGATCTTTCAGCAAGACAATGATCCCAAGCATACCAAGAAATGGTTAACTCACCACAGTTAATGGCCATGGCCATAGTCTCCATAGTTCAGACTTGAACCTTGAAATTTGAAGAGGGCAGTCCACAGACTGAAGGATCTTGAAAGATTCTATATGGAAGGATGGTCAAAGATCTCCCGCCAATAGGTTCACCAATCTCATAAAACATTATAGAAGACAACTCAGTAGTGCTGTGTGGGGAGGGAGCACCTTGTGATAGGAGGGAGCACTGAAAAAAGGGGTGTGAATAATTGTGACATATTTATTTGGGGAAGAAATATAGGTTTTTCTCTGAGCAATTCTATTAGTATCAAATAATATCATTTTCAATATCATTTTTTTGATCATACAATATAGCTCATTGCCTGTATTGTTTATTTTATATAGCCTTTTTTGCTCATCTTTATCAGGGATGTGAATACATTTTGAGTTGATTATTTTAATATAATTTTATGCACATATAGTAGCATTTTAAAAATTACAGTACATTCCACAAAATATTGAATTACATAGTTTACATATTTTACTTATTAATAAGTGCATGTAAACTAGCCATTGCAGCATTTACGCTAATTAACTTGGATATCTAACAAATTTGTGTCATTTGTAATTTCATTGCTGAATCACAAAGTCTTGATGGTGATTCACCTCAGCTTTTTTCAGCTCTGGAGTTTAAAAGCCACTGCAGCAGAGGCCTGCTTTTTGCAAAGCCATGTGTTTTATGGAAAATAACTGGATAATAGTAAACATTAGGGAGCTGGATAGGAGTCCCGCTTAATATTAAGAATGAGACTGCCTGGCCTGTCCATTGGCATTCCCGTCCTCCCTTTGTGTCCGCAGTGGGGTCCAGTGTGCCTCGCCCCAGCACGTGCCGTGTCTTCCTCCCCCACTACCCTTCATTCATTGCCTCTCGTTTCAGGTGGGCGCCTAATATAGAAACCGCTCTTCCCCTGATGCGCCCCAAAATAGCCACTCAGCTGGTCCCCAGCCATAAAGGCCTTTACAGAAACATCTCCCGCTGAAACACAGCCTTTCCTTTTCAGAGGGAGGGGGCAGGAAAGATGCAGAAACAGGAAGAGACACTCCCCATGCAGCGATGACATTACAGCAGAGGCTCTAGGACACAAGCCCTGTTCATACAAACCACCCGCAAAGGACGAAGGGCGGCGGTATTCGCACGATGTCAGCGCCCCAGGCGAAGACAGCGAAAACGATTGCCCTAGTTTAAGAAGAAAAAGGCATTAAGGAACTTTTTTTCCCTCCTTCCCAGATACGCGCCATCAAATCCCTTCCCTAATTTCGAACACCTCCCGACTCTGCCAAACTCATTTTTCCGGAGGGCTAATCGAGCAGGCCTCGCTAACCTAGTTTGTGGAGTTGGTGGGAGGGGGGGGGGAGGTGGGTGGGAGAAAAGCTATAGGAGAAAGGACAGATTTATTCTGGATGACACTGCACAGAGGGGGAAAAAAAATAGGGATTAAACCTGAGACGTGCCCTGGGACAGCTCGGAGGCAGCGGCTTCCGATACCGGAGTCGTTCTCAGGGCCCTATTAGTGCATCTTCCGAGCGGAAGGCAGAGATTCTCATTACGATGAGGCCGTGCGGTGAGGGATGATTACGCAAGTGTGTGGCGGACACGGACACGGAGCGCGACTCGGTGAATCGGACGACGGGAAAGCGTCCCCTGATGCCTCCCGATAATTGTACGCTGAGCAAACTGTGCTTTACTCCCTTCCCCACACCCCTGACAGAACCCCCCCCCCCCCCCCACTCAGCTTTTAATCTCTTTAATGGAGTGCTTTCTTGGATGGGTCTTTGATGCATCTTTTATGTGCATTTTTACTGAGCAGCGTAACAGTAATGGCTTCCCTCAGCAGAAGAAAGCAAATCCACCTAAACGGCTGTAAAGTCATCAGTCCCAGGAATGGGAGCTGAAATGATCCTCCCTCCTGCATGAAGAGGGTATAGCCCTGACATATAGCACCCTTCCGAAATAGGTTATAACCTACAGATATCGGACTAACACTCCAGAAAGAGGTTATAAGCCTGAAATAGAACACCCTCCACAAAGAGGTTATAACCCAAAGATATAAGAATAATACTCCACGAACAGACTATTACCCTGAGATATGAGTGACACCCTCCGTGAAAACGTAGGAACAATGTCCCGCTCTGATGCTGGGATGTAATGCAAAGGTTGGCTCTGCGTATGAAACCCATGTGTTAATGCCAGAGAGGGGCCGGAGTGTGGACCGCTCGGCAGAGTCCTCGGGCCTGCCAGCGGCACTTTGGCTGACCGCTCGGTGTTGCCTGTAACGACGCGGGCATCCGGCTGAGAGGATCCTCTCTCAGAGCAGCCGTACCTGCAGACGCTGCAGACGAAGCACTTGGGATGGTAGGTGCGGCCCAGCGCGGACACCACCTCGCCTGTGATGAAGTCGCCGCAGCTGTCACACTTGGTGCCGTAGAGACGCTGGTAATCCGCCGTGCAGATGTACTCCCCGTTCTTCTGGAAGAACCCGGCGTGCGCCAGGTCACAGCCACACACTGTGGAGGGGAGAGACAGTTCAGTGCGGTGCCGGCGTGAGGCCAAGAGCCATGTTATTCATAATATCACAGTCACCGTGTTAATGTACATTCCCATTTAATACGTTAATTACGGTAAAATGCTCTATTCTTTACATTACATTACATTTTTAGCAGACGCTCTTATCCAGAGCGACTTACAGTTTTACATTTCTTTACAATCCATTTATACAGCTGGATATTTACTGAAGCAATCCAGGTTAAGTACCTTGCTCAAGGGTACAACGGCAGTGTCCCACCTGGGGATTGAACCTGCAACCTTAACGTTACAAGCCCAGTTCCCTAACCATTATACCACACTGCCTGCTGCCTTTACGGTGCATTCGGGTGTGAGGAAAGCTTGCGGGAACTTTGGGATGTGCCAGGGGGTCTCTGTCGTTGTTCTGTTGAACTAGTGATAAGCCTATTGAAACGGTTGAAACTGTCTTTTTGGTGTAACAACTGTACATCACAGATAATGCAACACATGTACATCACATCAGTCCGTCACACAATGCAATAAGATCAATGCAATCAGGAATCGGTTTGCTTGTGTTAGTCTGTCGTAAACTGTAAATATTGAATATTACAGGAGAAACCTGGTGAACAAATCAAACATACGTGCTTCACTAAGCCAGAACAACGAGTGGTTTTGATCAAACGGAGGATTTCGTTTTTAGCTTAATTGAAACCGTTCCCAAGTTAGCCGCATAGAATATTTCGTTTCACACTTACAGAATCTATAAACAGTGTCTTTCACACATGGCTGACGGCGTGTCGCCGATGCCGCCTGAAATGCAGATATGCAAATTTGGATTGATGCAAATGTAATCATTGGAAAATTAATTTGAAATGGGAGGGATGTGGAAACACTGGGTACGCTTTGTAAATGTCCTAATTACAGCTTAACGATGCAAATGTATGTCACCTTTACTCTGTTTCTGTCGTTTACTTGATAGTCATCCTTTTGTAGTTGTCTGTATGCTACAACTACAAAAGGAGTACTGTCATGTTATGTTTTGCAAGGGCCTCTGGGATACCAAACCAAAATGCTAACCGAGTGTACTCCACATGGGCCTGCGGTGAGCCCCTTCCTCTCTGACTCAGCAGACACGGCAGACACACCCATGCAAGCAAGGATTTGCTGATTCGCTGATCGGATTTCAGGATCACTATTGATCACTTGGCCCTGCTGACTCAAAACTCCTCACTACTTTCCAGATGAGATGCCCCCCCAAAAAAAATATACAAATTCAGAGACACTGAAGCTAATTTTACAACACACAGAGAGAGAGAGAGAGAGAGGAGAGAGGAGGGTCAAGGCTTTTCCCATATACAGAACACATTTCATGTAGCACCTTTGAGAGAGGAGGATATTGAGTGGCAAGGTGGGGGTCTTGTTCATTGGATGGGTGGGTTAGGGAATGCAGATGGGGAGGGTTGGGGGAGGTTGGCATGGTCAGACCGGCAGACAGACAGTCTCATTAGAGACTGACTGGCATATGTTAAACAGTGCAGCTTCTCAAACAGAGGCCAGTGTGTTGTGGCTGACAGACGGCTTGGAGTGGGCGGTGTGGCAGTTAAGTGTGAATGCTCTTATTCCTGCTTTGCTTTCACTGTGGGGTTTTCAGTGCAGCAGATATGTCGCAGTTTGACAGAGGTGACAGAGGTTGCTAGTCGTGCTGACAAAAGGCGAATACATCAAAGATTGAATTATTGGCACGAATATGATTCCTGTCTGTGCTGACACACACTGGATAACATCACGTAATCGTGTTTCCTGTACAACGTGAGTGTGTGTCTGTGTGTGTGCGTGTGCGTGTGTGGGTGTGGGGGGTGGGGGTGGGGGTGTTCAAACAGAAAAGCTGAAGACATAAATTAAAAATGTTAAACAGGACAAGAGATTAAAAGAATTTGACTTGTAGACTTATTTCAGCTTCCAGCATTTGAAAAGGGAAACCCATAAACTGATACAGGCTAATACCTGTACATCACCGCAGGAAGGCCATACTAGTATTTATGGCTTTTATGGCACAATTTTACACCTTGGAGGGGTTCATAGCAGATGACCAAACTGCTGACAACTGTAGTATTATCACATAGAACACATAATGCATGTACAGTCTTTTCTGACCATCACACTGTTAATCCAAGGGCATAATTAACCAATCCTTCATCACCCCACCCTCTCACTTTCAGCCCTGCAAGATTGATAAACTCCAGTAGGGGGCTCCACCGCACATTTCATATCTGCCTGAACCCCTCCATGCCTTTCAAGCAAGATAACAGATCATAATCATCTTTATTGTTTCTGTAAGCTAACAATAAACCTTACAGCCAAGCAGAACATAATGCAAAAATGAAAAAACAGGTATCACCATGGTGATTGATTACAACACAGACATCTAAGCTTCTATTGAGCTTCAGAGGAGTGTGACAGATGCTTGGGGAGAAGCTGCATCTCTCATTGTCACATGTCATGCCTTCGGTGTAATTCTGGACTTAGGAAGGTGAGTCGTCTGATTCCGATAATCACGGCACTTCGAAGACGCATCATTTACTCTGCATGCCGTAGGGCATGCGAGGGGGGATTTATTGATGTTCTGTTTGAAAATTATCACCAGCCGTCACCTGCGCACATCCATGAATCTTCCCCACATTCAGTTCTATAGTCGCTCGTGACCCATGGTATTAATTCAAGCGCATGCACACATCCACCTGCACTATATATCCATACAACCGGACTGGCAGCTTTTATTCATTTGGGAAGTGAGAATAATTCCTATCGAGAAAGGATGAATTTAAACAGCTCATATTTCGTGAGAATGGCAGAGTACATGGGTCAGTTATGGAAATGTGAATCACCTGCGGGAGTGTAAGGCAGCTGCCGCCCCCAGCCACATTGTACCGCAAGCTACAATAATGAACTTTCTAGGTTGTTTGATGACAACTTCTGAGCTGGCTAATATAAGAAAAAAAATCTGTAATGTTGCAAGCACAATATGAACAGATTTTTCTCCAAGAACAACTGTTTATATTTCTGCTTTTTTCATAAAGCTAGATAGCCTGACATCTCGTAAAAATATTCTGATAGTCTCCCTCAACTTGTGCAACCAATAAGGTTAAAATAAGCTGAACTTAAGCATGACTGGCATACCATATTGTCTAAAGCATGGTGGTAGCAACAGGTCTTGTGCTGTGGTACATGTGTGCCATATGTATACAGTATGTGTGCACTTTCTGTCTGATGGCTGTAGAAAAGCCTGAACAGACATGGCTGACTATAGGTGACAGGTGGTCAGCCATGAAAATATGTCAAGTCTGCTATGCCAGCTGGTCTTGAATGGACTTCGGTCCAGAGCCACCTCCCGCTATTATCTTGGTCAACAGTTGCCAAAAAGGCTTTGACTGCTGAGCCAATCGGAGAGCAGAAGGGCGTAACTGAAGGCCATTTGAGCTTCTGTGTGAAGTAAACTTGGTAGCAGAAACCACACGTGCATTACTTTCAGCATTCATTATTCAAAAAATGAAAGGAAGGAACCATAAACTGTTCTAAAAATCAATCAACCTAACCACAAACCCGCACGGATTATTATACAGTTATACTCTATTTGAGCTAAATTGAAGAAGACGCCTCACTCACCACTTTGCTCTCCCTCATATTGTCATTTCATGTGTTGTTTGCAGACCATGAATAAATGAAGATTGGACTAAACTTTATTTTCCATGGATTGGATTGTGAAGATTTTTTTTAAAACCTCCACCTTCCAGACAGTTGTTTTTATTCTTCCCACGGAAACTCAGAGTGCCTTTCCCGTCTTCTGTGGTCCTAAGCTGTATTTAGGGCCAAGAATCACCAGTCCTGGCTCATCTGGGGCCCTATGTCAGGAGCAGGTCATACTTGGTTTCAGCCATAGAAATAAGGCTAGACATTCTGCATTATAATATGCCAGTGAACCTGAGAGTCTGGTAGTTATTTAGCTCAAACTTAGACTTTATGAGGTCTTCACTGGTGGAAAAAAAACTGTAACTCCAAACAAAGTAATTCAATGCAGAACAATGTGTGCGACAGAAGAATATTGCCTTAAATGCATAATAAAACATAAGTAGTGCTTTAATTATGAACAAGAAGATAAATCAGTGGTGTGATTGCTAAAACCTGATAGTCTACATACTAAATGAGGATAATGGGGTTTTGTGTTACCTTTAAGGAACTAAAAGCTTAAAGCTTCTTAGAGGGTTATTTTCCAAGGAGCCTGGCCACCTTATCTGGGCCTTCGTGCAGAGGAAACCATATTTTGTATGGAGTTACTCCAATTAGGTTTGGCTCAGTCTGAGGGTTTTTTTAGTGTGATACTCTATGAAAACTTTCTAAAGGAAAAATAAGAGGAAATCCCATAATTAACAATTTAATCGCAAGACTAACACTTGGACAAGCTGGCGAAAAAAATATGTTTTATTACAGAGTGTGCTGTACAGCGCTCTGAGCCAGCAATACAGAAATAAAAAAACTATCTGTGAGCAGTAAGGAGGTGTCTTTCTTAGACTGTTTTGGGTGGTGGAAACCTTTCTCTACACTGTAGAGTCTACAGTATCACCGCTTTGGGGGGATGGGATCTTTGTGATTGATGATGTCGTACCTTCACCTAGTTTTAAAATTCCACTGGGCTGTGCTCGTTTATAGTTCGCCGAGTCGCTTCTCCACCCAGTTGACAAAGGGAACAGCATCGCTGTTGCTGCTGCTTTCGGGAGTGATCGAAATGTGTGTGTGTGTGTGTGTGTGTGTGCGCGTATGTATGTGAGAGAGAGTGTGTGTTTGTGTGTGTGTCAGTGTGTGTGTCAGTACTGAACACGCGAACCACAAACCACAACGCACTCACGCTGCATTTCAAAAATCCTAAAATATAACTGAAGTTACCCACCACCACCACAAACAAAAAAAAAGAATAATAACCAAGGAACTCTGGAGAGCACTGAATTTAATGCTGGATGGAAAAATGGGGAAGAACAGGCCTGTTCCTCATCTTCGTGAAGTTGTTTTTGCAGCTTCAGCATGGAATGCAATGGTGTCTTTCTGCCTTTCCAAATGAACCGATTAGGTTTAATGAAAAAAAGGAACGCCTGTATCAAATGTTTGCATTATTTATGGTGCAATAATGCATCTGGCACGTTTAATGGGCTCTCAAGAGTGTGTGTGTGTGTGGGGGGGGGGGGTAGAGAATACTTATCATTTATTTGATCCGATGGTACTGTATTAGGATATGTGCAGTTCCCTTTTTCCTTTTTGTCTCTTTCGCGGAAGTGCAGACGGCCTTGCCAGGGACCAGCGGAGATGCTGATGCACTTTGCTTCCTGAGCTGAAAGGTGATCCCTGATCAGCCTTGTGAATATGAGAACCTGACAACCCTCCATGCTGCGTGGCATACAGCCATTTCCTGGAGAGCTGCCCGAAGTGATGCTCCGAGGTGACAGTGCATTACGGTGTGTTAAGCCTCGGTGGAGGGGGCCGCGGGATAGCGCGGTGGATGCTGGGGAGACACCCATGTGGCTGCTTGACAAAGAGCTTACGTGGCACCCGGGTAAAATGCATCGACACCCAGCCGGCCGCACGTTCACCGAACCACGCGCTCTGACTGGGAGAAATATTAAACCTATGGCACCAGGCCACATCTCAGGCTCATCTACGGAGCACTACTGAGACAATGTGAATTGTTACGTGTTAATGTGATTTGTTAAATAAACATATTTATTAGATTAGATATAGGCTCAGTGGTCAGCAATGCAAGTTGGCAAGAAGAGGGTTGCTGGTTCAAATGCCAGGAAGGCCAAATGGAGAAAGAAAACAATGATCTGGAAACTGGAAGGATGCTAGTTCACTTCCTGGGGTGCTACTGAAGCGCCCTTGAGCAAGGCACGGAACCCCTAACTGCTCCAGTGGCGCCGTACTATTGCTGACCCTGTGCTTGGACCTCTCTTAGGAGAGATACGCGGAAAGACAAATTCCAATTACACTTCTGTAACATGGCAATAAAGTAAATAATAATATAATATACACTACCGTTCAAAAGTTTGGGGTCACCTGCTGGAAACTATTTTTATCTCATAAGTGACAATGCTTTACACCGTATACATTTCTGTAAATACTTAAAAATGACAAAAAACACATGTAACAATGAACAAAATGAACATCAAAGAAATGTTCAAGAAAATTATATTGAAAATTGAATCTTGGATTCCTCAAAATAGTCACCCTTTGGCGTGAGAATAGCCTCACAAACAGTGGCCATTCGGTTAATAAGTTTTAGCAGGAAATCACCCGACATGTTTTCCCAGCTATCCTGCAGCAATTCCCAGAGAAACTTGTTGGTTGCTTTGCTTTGACTCTTCCTTTCCAGTTTGTCCCATACAAGTTCTATGGGATTGAGGTCTGGACACTGGGCAGGCTGGGTCGTTATCTTGCTGAATAATGAAGGAGTGCCCGATTAGCCATAGTCCAGATGGAAGGTGACCCCAAACTTTTGAACGGTAGTGTAATTCTCTACCTTTCCTCTACGCTAAGGCAGAGTTCTGCAACCATAGGAGAAGCAGGCGTGCACAGTCGTGTCAGGCCCTGTGGAATAATCTCCAATCAGCACAGTACAATCAGTACAACCGTCCAATCGATGGAGTAAAGTCCCAAATGAGACGACACTCATTTTTAACACCTGGCAGCAATTTATTCCACAGAGCGTACAGCCAGAGGACATGTGTGTTATTGATTTAGAATTTGACGCCATTCTCTAGTCATCCGTGGATGAGCAGCTCCATACCGCAAACCGCCACAAACCTGTACTCTTTCTCTCTCCTCTCCTTCACAACTTGCGAGACACATATGTTTACTTATTTCTTGGAATGAGTTTTCCCCGTTTTCTCAACTTGGAATTGCCATTTATGCCTCTCAAGTCACCACACGCATATGCCACCGATACCCCATGCAAGGTGCACTGCAGCTGGAACATGTGCACTCGCCCTCTCCATGACACACTCACCCACGTACCAGAGACTATTTTCCACACTACAAGCCACACGGTGCTGTTACTCTTAAAGTTCAACCCCTTTTCGTGCCCTCTTCATCAAGAGTACAAGGAGTTGTGAAGTCTCAGCCATGGAGCCCCAGAATACCATCACCCCAATGGACCATATGTCCTGTTTCAGTCATGTTTCAGTTCCGGTATTTTCTATGTTCATGGCCTTCAAAGTGCACCAGGTAAGCTTCTAATTAGCAAGAAATGCACACCGCCTTGTAAAGCTGACATTTCCAGACAAGCCCTGAGATGCTGTAACAAATCACATATCCGGTGGAGAGGAAATCTCGTTGTCCTGGTCTCCATGTGTGAGACGCTTTATTTCATGTGGCTTTTTAATTGTAACTTTTAAGGGGGGATGCACGCGCTCACAGGTTTTATTACGTTTCATAGCTAAGCTGCTTCAGTAATCCTCCAGTTTAACAAGGACATTATGTATTAATTACAACCTCCACTGTATAGTAAAGTTATTACTGCCTCTAGTTACATTTCATCTGCTTCTCAGCTGCGCTAACTAACAAAGGCGTCATTCTCTCAATTTGGCATCGGCACAGAATCCAATTTGCTCTTTGCAATCATTTCTTTTTGTCCCAGAGAATTATTCTGAATCCACACAGTCTGGGCCATAAATGGATTGCATGCAATTAGCGTGAAATGCGCCCATGTTGATCACACCACTGAAGAGGGGAGCAGGGCTCCGAAGCTGGGTGTGATTGGAGGGACGTCCCCTTCCACAGTTGCCATAGGAAACCTGGTTTCCCTAGAGACCGCGGGGTCCCATGCGAGAGGCTGAGAGAGACTGAGGTGCTGTGCGCGTGCGGTTGTGTGTCTGTCAGAATCACAACGACAAAACCATACAACGGATCCTTCTTTAAAGAGAACAAAGGAAACATTTCCAAAATGCACTTACATAATACAGTATGGCTTACTCTTCCTGCCAACTCTATACAATTACAAATCACACAGACAGACAATGCAATTTAGCCTGTTATCAAGGGTAATATCCCACTTGGCCTAAAGCTATCAGAAATAACAGTGGTCAAACATGATCTCAATATCAGTCGCTCAGAAAACAGGCAAACAACCAAATACACAAACACCCACAATAAACAAATATAGAAACCCAAGGCCATGCCCTGTGCAGCAAATTTGAACATTATGCAACACATGAATTATAGGAAACATTCTATCCGGTTTATATCAACACACAATAGAATGAACTCCTATGCCGGTGCTTTTATATGAAACACAGCTGCACTGTGGCTGCTACAGTATAGGCTTCTGATTATCTAGAAGTGCATCATGAATACTGTAAGGGTTCCCGCTCTAACCTCCCATAGCACATACTGGGACTTACAGTGCCCACGAGCACCCTGGTCAGTGATTCTCATCTCCTGATCTACAGTCGATGATGAGCTAGAGGTCACTGTCCATCACTGACCTGGGGTGGCCAGCAGTAATGGCAGAGGCCTGCAATAACAATGAAAGCTGGTATGACAGGCAATCTTTATCATACAGGCTCTGCTTCTTAGTGGTTGAGCCACCAAAAAGCACAGAGTGAATGCGCCTCATTTAATCGGTCCCGGAGCCCGGAGGCTCAGACTGCCGAGGCTCGAAGCGGGACAAGAACACGAGCCAGGAACACATGAACCCCCTCCTCAACATGTCAGCACACCACCCAGCCCTTTTCCATACGCCTCTTCATTAATCTTGTTAACTGAACTTCTGTGGCAAGATCATTTCATTTTTCCCCCATGATCCCTCTGGCTCGCCATTGGACTTTCTACCCCGGGCGCTGTTGTTGTTGTGGAGGCGGCTGCAGGGGCGGGCCCCTGCCTCACCCGCGTGTGTTCAGAAGTGGTTTGGCCCAGGAAGAAAGCCCTTTGCCATCGCTGCTGTTTTTAAACAGGAACCACATGGGAGAGTGGTCGATTCCACCCTGAGCCAGCACTAGGAGCACAACAACACCAGACTGCTGGCTTTCACTTTTCAATTGAGGACTTTTGAAAATCCTGATTCCAGTGGTAACTGACTGGGATCATTCTAAAGACGTATTTTTATTATTGTCAAGACTTCAGATTGATTACTAGCCCAGTGAAGTACAGTTCTTGGAATTTGAAATGCAGTCTTATTGAAAAACTAAACAAAACCACATGGAAATATTTATTTGTTACTGATGTTACTGCCCTTTCAAAAATAAAGGTACAATTAGGGCTACAATGACACTTGTAACTCAGGGTAAAAAGTGTTAGTTGCAGTTCATTGTATCTTCAAAGGTACACATAAGATCGTTCATGATACGGTTTTGTAGCTTTTTCCAGTGAAAAAGGTACAAATTGAGGAAAGGTACAGATATGTGAATCCTTATTCACACTGACAGCCATATTTAAATGAAAATGAGTACTGCAAGCAACATTCTTTTTCTCGCAAGGGTACAATTATGTTCTTCTGATTAAAGGTACAATTGAGTACCCTACAGGGGTACTGCCACAGTGACAAGCATTTGTACTTATACAATAGGTACAATAGGTACAACTGCACAACTATGCTACTCTGCCATGATCCAGAATTTTTATGCAGATTTCATGATAAACATTGGAATAGTTTAATTAGTCCCCATTCATATATTGGGGGAGGGAATCACTGATAACCCACACTGCTCTCCCTCTCTCTCTCTCTCTCATCCGACAAACCAGCTGGACATTTGTCACACTCCAGCATGGTGCAAGTCGGTGACAAAGGACTCATAAAAGCCAGCAAAACAGCTGCCCTCCCATTCAAGGGACATTGTCTGCAAAAACTCACATCCTTCCAGTGCCATTGCCACACCCCCTTATTTAAACCCACCAGATTACAGAATAAATCGTTCAGATAACTCCATAAATAAAGACCACTTTAGCATATGGAATTTGCGGTCCTACCCTGGGGTCATTAAAACTGATCTCAGACCAGCAGGGGGGGGCTTATTATGTATTTATCAGCAGCCAACAGACACAATTAAAATTCTAGACTGCAGGACTTCTCTGCACCCATCCCACCCCCTCCCTCCCTCCCTCCGACCCTCTCTTAATGGCATACAGTGCAATTACTTTCTATCGCCTTTATGTACAAACTCTTTGTGGCTGTGGCGGCAGGCTGGACCAGGCCAGATAAGCACTGACGCCACCCCTGCCCCCCCCACATTGCTGTTCGACAGTGAAGAGACGATGTCGTTCAGCCGCGCCTGTGATCAACCCATCCGGCTGTTCTTTCGTTATAGCCTGGAGATGTGAACACATCCATCCATCAACAAAACAAAACAATACAGAAGTGTCGCAGATGTCTTGGTTGAATGTTATGGAGAGGGCCAGTTCAATTTGAGAGACTTTAAAATAAAGCACATCGAGGAACCAGCTTCAGGGACCAAGAACCATGAATAAAGCCTGAAGATTTATCACTGGAATACTGATATGGTGATGACAAACTAAAACTCTACACTACATGCCGCCCTGATGATAAGACACACATGATGATAGCGCACACTCACACACACACAATCTCACTCACACACACACACACACACACACACACACAAACACACTCAATCACAAACTTACAGACACACACACATGTATGGACAAACACAAACACACACACTCACACACACAATCACACAAATGCACACACTGACACACACATCGATGCATAAGGTTTGATTAGTGGTTTAAGATCAGTAAGATCACTGGAATCACCCACAGATGAGCCTCAGTCAGAGTGTCTAATCCAAAGACAGCCCTGCTGTTCTGACCATGCCGTGTTCCCTGTTGTAGGAGATTCCAGATGAGGAAGCCAGCAGTGCTTCTCCACGGGCATGTGTCATTCGTGTGATTTGTCCCACTGGAGTCAGCACTCCGTAGGATGAAGCAGGAGGAAGGCCAGGGTTGTAAGCACAAGGTTAATTAAACCCTCATGACATCAGCGCTCTGTGGCGACACCTGCCCTGTATATCGCCTGCGCCGAGTGGAGGCCATAAAAACACTGGGTGGAGGTTCTCTGCACAGCACTAAGTCTTTTTTTCCCTCCCTAAGACATGAATGGACAATAATTAAACTATTCCAATGTTTATCACATCAATTTTTGAACAAGAATCTGCATAAAAATGCAGGATCATGGCAGAGTAGCATAGTTGTGCAGTTCTACAAAAGTTGTCCTTAGTAATGTCAGTAACAAATAGATATTTCCGTTTGGCTTTGTTTTGTTTGGTTTTGGTTTTGGTTTTCAATAAGACTGCATTTCAAATTCCAAGAACTGTACTGCACTGGGCTAGTAATCGATCTGGAGTCTTGACAATAATAAGGTCATAAAAACAGTCGGCGGAAGCTCTCCACACAACACTAAATCAGTGCCGTCCTCTGTCCAGACCCAGGGCGACCCATTCAACAAATATAAAGACAAACATAATGATGATCAATAAAATCTTTTTTTTTTTTTTAATCAATGCAACCAATAAATGTCCAAACACTGCAAGCGGCATTCACTCGAATGAATTATTAATCGTATTTATATCCACGATCTCACTCTGTTGGACTGGCCAATCAATAAAGGAGGCAGAACTGAGTAGCAAAATAAAATCTGGGTGATTGACAGGCTGTTGGTGCTAATGCTGGGGATTAAGAGGAAGAGAGAGAGAGAGAGAGAGAGAGAATACGAGGAAGAGGGACAGGGAGAGAGAAATTTTAAGAGAGAGGGAATGATATAAAGAGAGAAATGGAGAATTGGAGGGCAATTGATATGGTGAAGGAGAGGGGAATTGATTTTACAACCTTTCATTGTGAATTACTGCATTATCCATATGGTGGAGAGGGGGAGTGCTAACAAAGAGAACAAGCCCATGTCTGCAGTCAGCCTTCGACTGTGAGTGGTTGACCTGTTGTATCCATCCAGATCGGCCGTGCTGATGAGTCCTGATGCGCTGTGCCCGTGTATTCCTGGTGTCACATGACCTGTTCGGGCTGAGGCTGTCACGCGTCACCGGACGAACGGGACATGAATTATTCAGCTCCGTCCTGCCTCTGCTCCAAACGAAAGGCCAATCTGCCCTTTGTCCGAGCATTAGGGGTGCCCTTAAAAACATGGGCAAGAAGCCTCATTTGCGGGCGGGAACCTTTGAGATGCCAACTTTGGTGCTTGGTGCCATGCGACTGCCCGTATCATGCCCCTATGCCTCACACACCATGAACTTGCTCATCATTTACAAGGAGGATGGAGCACAACACAACACAAATAAGATACCCATCACAGCTGTATAGCTAGCAGTTACATTAAAAGACAAGACCCTGCATTCCCCCTTAACAGATTTCACCATCACTGTGAGCACACAATTCTGCAATGGTCCACTAGGCCTAGAGTTTGCATTGGCCATGATTTATCTTGATGTGTCTGGCCGTGTGTACTGAAGTTAATCCTATTCTACAGCGTGCATGCATGTAATGACCTGTATTGCCACTGCAGAAGACTGAGGAAATTTGAACGAGTGCTTTAAATGACAAGTTACGTTGCTTCGGATACGGGCACACCCGTTGCAAAGACGTTGCACTCCAGCATGCTCGAACACATGATGGGGACTGGAAAGCAAAGCACCCTATGTCTCACAGAACACATCTGTCTGTTCCACCCATAGACAGGCAGAGCAGCTCACCCCAACCACCCTATCCCACAAAGAGGCCCCCATACCCTGTCTGGTAAGAACCACTTGGTGATAATTAGCGCCATGTCATTTGTAATTAATGTAGCATTTCGGCTGAGCCAATGTACAGGAGCGAAAAGGAAATCGAACAAGCAAACAGTGATTGCATTCCCAAGGCTTTTCTACTGTTCTGCGCAATGGCCCAGATGGTTCCTCACAACCACTCCTGGAACTCTAGGAAAAAAAGACAAATGTAACCTTCTTTAAAGAGCTGTTAAACCCTTCAATGGGTTAAGTGCTCATCCATGAGTAAATAAAAGACTGAATTACTGCCACATTCTATTGATCCAGACCCCACAGATTCTCAGATGTACTTGGGGTATGAGATGTGCCTGGCCGTGATGATCAAAGACAAAAATCCAAATCGCAAAAGCGCGATGGGAAATCACTACACAGCGTGCATCCCACGACTGTTGTTTTCATAATACCACTCCTCCCCGACTCTGGCATTGACTAAACGCAGTACTAAAATGTGTGCAATAATCACGGCCCTGCAGGCACGGCACAGGTTTATGATTGTGAAGATAGAGCCAAAATGGACCCAGTTGGCTATATTAATCTCAGAGCCTGCCTGGTCCCTGGGGGTAGGTGCTCCGTATACAATCCCATCTCTTCATTATCCTGCCTCCGTATGAGCCTGCCCCCTTTTTCATTAACCCAGTGACCTCGGCTCTCAGGGCGGTGGGGTATGGAAGTCCGTCTCTGCCCCCTGATGACCATGTGACCCTCACAGTGTGTTGTAGTTGCAGACAGTGCAGCTAATGCTGCCTGAACAGATCATTCAAATTCACATCCCTGCAGCTCTCTACAGAGGAGACCAGGAAGAGCTTATCACTTGTATCGGACCATTACATCTAATGAGAGATGGTTGATGCGGGAACGCGACGCTGCCGAAATGCATTAACATTCAGCAGATGTGCAGACGTAGCATTATCACTTTGGCTCTTTGACACTGAAGGGAGAGACATGGGGGTCTCAGGTTCCTTTGAAGTATATATTGTTTGTTTTTCTTCTCAGTTTTCCAGATGATAAATGTCCCATTGCTGTACCTGTCAATTTGGGAGAGGGCGCACACTAGCATCCACATCTTTTAAAAGGCAATCAGTCAGCTGTCCCTTCCCTTCACTCTGCAATCCATCAGTTGAATTACTGCGCAACTGATGCAGCTTAGTCATGCGGATTGCAGGCACATAATTGATCAGAGGAGTAGCTACTAAGTGAGGAGGTGGGGGATACCCTGCTTACTGTAACCCTCCCTCCCTGGATGACAGAAGTGGAGTCTTGATCTCATGGTCTTGAGACCACAAAACACTGTCTTAGTCTGGATCTGGATCTCAGCTACTGTGGTGGTCTATCTCTTGGTCTCGGCTAATGGTCTCAGCCAAGATCATATGATTATTTTATTGCCATTTTTAGAGGATATGTCAGTCAGGACGTGATTGAGAACTACCACTAGTAGTAGCTACGCCGCTGTCAATTGCAGGGATGTCTGTGCGCCACTCGAGTCATAAGCAAACAACGAATGAACAGAATGAAACTACAACGTAACGGTAAGTGTATAACGTGTATAACTTACCTTAAAGTTAGTAATGAAACTAAACATTAGCTTACTACAATGCAATTACTTTTAATAACGTTACAACCATGACATGTTTGAATTGAGCTAACGGCGTTAGCTGTTTTAACACATTAATGCTAGCTAGCTAGCTAGCTAGTTTCAATGGATAATGTTTTCTTAATTCAATCCAATAAACTAGGTAGCTTGCTGGTTTACGTTAGCTATCTATAGTATCTGTCAAAATAATCACGCTTTCTAATTGCTAACATTAGCTAGCTAGTTAGTGGATTAATGTCAAGAACGGTATCATAGTTAACACTATATAAAGTTGCTCTCATTCATCGTACCTAACGTAAAGCTAGTTAATCTAGCTCCTTGTTTATGCTTGCTAGCTTTTTAGGATTACATTATATGCCATCCCCAGTGTTTTGTCCATCTCAGTTAAGTGATGGTCAACAAAATGTATTTGATTCAATAAAAAATGTATTGAGTCTAGATTAGACTACATTTCTACAGTAAAACAATGACTTAAAAGATTACTAAAGAAATGATGATATAAGTAAACACAAATACTATTCAGCATTAGGCTGTTGACCAAGTTCTGATATGATGCAGCACACAGATGTTTTAAATTGTGAAAGTGTTAAATTAAATGAGTGTTTAATGTTAAATGTTGGCTCTATTTTGGTCAATCCCATTGTACTTCTTATTTAGTTCTCATGCAGATGTTTTTTTAAGTGGTACTGTACTCTTTAGTAGGGATGTCATGGTACACCAGTTTGATAGTATACCATGGAGTCAGAATGGATGATTATCATACCATAAACATTTCCCCCATGTGATAACAGAGTTGGTGGTATATCATAGTGTTTGATATAAAATAATTACACTGGTTAAATATGTTGTGGCAGATGACCGGGGGAGGTGCGGGGAGAGGTGATAGAGGGAAGATATGTGCCAATGCGCTGGCTCCACCCCCAAAACTTCCGGAGGAGATGGGGATGGGATGCACCGGGGAACCCCTGACAGCTGATTACTCTGAAATAAAAGAGCGGGTGTTGCCTTACTGGTAGCCAAGTACCGTATGGGAAAAACGTGAGGTGTTGGAGGCGGAAAAATTGTTTGTGAGCGGATTTATCTTTTTGACCTGAACTTCCTGACTTCCCTGATTGTGTAACAAACTGTTTGTATGAGAACCCGGATGTGTACTGGATTTTGGATAACGGACCTCGACTACGACTGTGGATTTGGATTCTTCCCCCAGTGTGAGGTTCCCCCAATAAAGCCCGCTTTTATTACAATTGAACTCATTTTGTTTTGTTTCGTTATCGCACTTGGTACGTGGAAAACCCACACCCCTATTCCTGCTACAATGTGTTTGACTAAAAGTTGTGTAAGCACTCTAAGGTTTTACTGAAATTTTTTTGTTTTATGAGATTGCTACGGCAGCACAGCGTGTGGCTGTAGCTTGCGATTAAGCAGCTCACTGTAGCACAGGGGAGCAATGGATCAGCGTTCATGCCGTGCCCCCCCATTAGTACCCGGGTCCACCTGGGGAAGCCAATGATCCCACCAGCAGACTAAATTCCAGGAGAAGCTTTGTGCAAAGAGCCTCCAAGTATCTTACTTAAGACCCAAAACCAAAACTGAACTGTAGCACTTCATGCATTCTATTTCACAACGATCTGTTTCTATTTCGTGGGGTTCAAGGCAATGGTTGTCATTTGAAGAAATTTCAGGCAGTGCAGGCTGGTGCTCTCTGAAATCGTTCTCTCACTGCGACCACTATTTATAAATCTGTCGGTCACCCCGACAGTGGTCACCAGTCATAGTAGGTAGCTTTCTAGTTAGCTACAGACTCGTTACTCAAAACTAGAATTTCACTGAGTAATTTTTTTAAAGCGATAAGGAACGATACCTATGTACCTAACCCCATAGGTGTGCTAATATTCATATGCAAGAATATTCATTCCAATATTCTTTTATAAAACAGATGTACATAGTAGGTATTATTTTTCCCAAAAACACAAGACTGTTTCTAAATATTTTAGCCACAGTAGGTTATAGGCTAAAGTTCCAGCACACTTCATTCATAGGCTACTCATTGATTGTTAGCTAGCCAGTTTAGCTTATTGTTCAGCTTTTCTATTCTTTCAATTCTTTTTGCATGTATCAGCAAGCCAGGTAAAGGCGTAGTCAATCTGCTTATATTGTATCTAATTGGCTAGCTTGCTATCGTTAACTACATACAAAAAACTAGATAGTTAGCCAATTAATTTCAACCTCAATGGACATTGATACACTAATGAGTTAGACAACTAGTAGGGTTGCTAACTGTCCCATATTAGCCGGGATGTTCCGTTTTTGGTCCAAATTTGCCTTGTCCCGTATAACAAATGACCAGTCAGACATCAAAATAGATTCCCATCATATTGTAACGGTGTAAATCATTTCAGTAGTAACGAATGTTAGCTTAGTCACATCATAAGCTTTAGGGCTGTCACGTCTTGCCTGCTCAGTCAGGGCTTAGTCTCAGTCTTGGTCTCAATACCCTTGGTCTTGGTCCGGGTCTGGATCTGAGAGGTTTGGTCTTGACTACAGCTCTGCTGGATGATACTATGGCTGATTAAAGATCCCCCTACAGGACTTCCAACCATAATTGAACCGCCTCTGGATATAAATAAACTGGATATGCCACTTAGGAGGCCTCAAGAGATAGGATATTGAAGGCTGGGCAGCGTCACCTGCCAGGTCACATGATCTGCCTGTGAGCAGTGTTTCAGAAGAGTCCAGGAGTCCTAGATTCATTCCCTAATGTCACTGTCAGGTTGGGATGACCTGTTAAATTCTCATGCTATCCTAGCCAAGGATGCCTTCAGCCTAGCTTTAAATGCTGATCTGGGATCAGTCTCGGATTCCACAGCGAGCACCAAACACAAATCGCAAATCAGTCTTGACTTCTCTACTATGATTTCAGCAAACTAAAAGTGACTACAGGCATGCTGTGAGAGTAAATGCTCTCCGGTTCAGATCTTGGGCGGGAAGCACTGGGGTAATCCTCGTCATCTACCATAAATCTACCAGCCGACATCCAGGGCTTCTGCTGGGCACCGAATCCCTTTCACAGGAATGTCTCCCTGGCAACCAATTGGTGGCTTAGTGATTGGAACCAAGGGCTAGTGTTGCCATGGCAACAGAAAGCCAATCTCTCTCTCTCTCGTTCTCCTCATTCTCTTTGCATAACTCATTCTCTCTCTTTTCATTTTACTTGAAAAAATGGTAAAACATGAAAATGAAAAAATATATGGATTACATCAAACCATCAAATCAGATAGGTAAAAGATCTGTCCCGTGGAGAAGGGCAGCAGCTGGTGTGCTGTTTTTGAGAACTCCCACTTGATAGGATTATCCATGGATCATGAGAGCCTCCCGGACATGACTAAACCCACCCCCACCCCGGGCTCATTACCAAAAAAAACCTGTCACACCTGACCCCCATGACTACTGTGTGCCAGACTTGACACCCCCTTGAGGAGAACAGGACACCCTGAGAGCAAAGGCAATGACCTGAGCTATATACAGATGTGTACAGAGGCAACATCCTGAACTCCACCCACTAGAGTGAATCAGGAAGAAAAAAGTTTCCAAACAAATTGCATGCAAAAACAGCAGGAAATGATCATACCAGACTTATGAATTAGGCACATGAAAGTGGCAGTGCATTTAGTATAGAGTCATTCACAGTCTCACGCTGGGCCCTGTTATGAAAGGCTGGTATAAAGGTGGGATAATTAGTGAGGGCTCCTGGGATCGGGACTGACCGCTCTCCGCGTGAAAGGACGTTTTACACACCCAATTAACTCCAGGTGCTGTCACAGGCATCTTAATGAGCTCATGCACCTGTATCGCTTTGAAGCGAATGAGAGATGCTTCCTGACTGAGATGGGAGCTCCTTTCCGTGGAACTCTGAAGCAAAGTCAAAGTCAAATTTCTGTCCCTAGAGAATGACGGGTGCTAGTGAGGAATCTCACCACAGATTCACTAACCAGATGGTCAGCTCTGTTAGGGTTCCTTCGGCAGGCAAAACCTTCTTAAAGGTTTTGAGGCTCTCTGCCGTTGCTAAAGCTCAAAGTGTTCTGATTTGCTGATTGTTTCTGAATATTCATGATGGGCATGGTTGAAGACAGGGCATAGAACTGTACACAGCAAAGAAACTTCCCGGTACAAAACAGATCTTCCTAGAATCAGAGTTGATAATATAGGGTTTAGACCGACTGCGATGAATCCACTTATGGGAGCCAATCCAGAAGTGATCTAGCTATGGAAATAAGCCAAGGGGCTTTGTTCTCTTTTGGCTCCATGACATGGATATGATCTGTCCTAACCCTATTTAAATAACCCTGTCTAGAATAAGGACGCACAGATGACAGAAGATATCACAGATGTTTATAGAACATCTGTGATATCACCCTGATTAGATTCATGTTTTACTCGGGCACTGCATCAAGTACTTAGGTTAACTTAAATGACTTAGGTTGAGCCTTACAACAAGAGGGCAAAAGTACTGAAACTTGACACTGCCGCTGAAAGCTAAATACTCAATCCACATTTCTTCAGTGAATACTTTGCTGCATAAATGGAAGACATTTTAAATGGAAGCTGTATATGCTGTCCTGGATGAGACTGTTTTCTAAGCAACACAAAATAAGTCCTTTATAAGACATTAATTGGACACTGACACAAAAAGTGTCTGTTATTAAAAACTCTGTTAGAGTGCCCTCCGCTGTGCCTGAAGCTCCTGGACATGTGGAGGAGGGATTAGACCACCAAAATGTCTAATTCGTCAGAGTTAAATCTCCGGGTAATAATTAGGAGAACGGGAAAGGGAAAATGTGGCCATTATGTCACAATGAAAGCACGTCAGGACTCTATAGTTTCCATTACCAGTTACACAACACTCCGCCATCTCAACAACTCGTTTCCAAATTCTTTTAACGATCTGATGAATGCAAAGTTCAGAAGGCGATGTTTGAGTGAGTCATTATAGAATTTAAACCCAATTGCACACAGATGTTCGTGAAAGATGCTACGCATACAGTATTGTATTCGCTGACATATGCGCGTATCTTAGTCAAAGTTGTGTGCACTCTCTCACTCGAAACATTCACATTTTATAGAAAGGGACCCTTTGAGAATGTCAATGAGACTAGCCGCTGTCCTCCCTCAAGAAATGTGTCAGGTCAACAGGTATCCCACATTTCTACAGCAGCAGCTGGTACAGTATGCTGATGGATGCAAAAAAAAGGTGCAGAGAGAGAGAAAATAAACATGCCAAAGCAATTTCCATCGGGATTTCATCAGAATATCGCACTTTCCTCTACCCCATTCACAGGAGCGAGCGCAGCCGTGCAACGGGCAGTTTGAAAGCCGCTGAGCTGGAGGTTTCGGGCTTGCGGCTCGTTAGGTTTGGATAGCGTTTCAGGAAAACAGTCAGGAACATGGGGAGTGGGGG
The DNA here is from genome assembly GCA_029706075.1 of Aldrovandia affinis. NCBI lineage: Eukaryota > Metazoa > Chordata > Actinopteri > Notacanthiformes > Halosauridae > Aldrovandia > Aldrovandia affinis. The sequence continues at coordinate 4,106,770 of JAINUG010000045.1, read as the reverse complement.
TGGGGCAGGGCGGAGCACAAATGGCTGGAGCGTGGCAGGTAGGGGGGATGTGGGGCGGAGTCGGGAGGGGAACATCCCCTTCCAGTCTTGAAATTCCTGCAAATGACTTGTTTCTTTGCCCGATTATAATTATTATTTCCATATATTTTCTTTGGTTCATTCACAATGGTGCTTCTCCACACTGTAATGACCTATTTTATGCATTACTGTAACATTTCCACATGACAGAGGAGGGCAAAGGCAAGTAATTAACACCGAGTCAGTCCTCCTCCCTCCTGCATGAGTTTATCAATGCAATTTGCCAGCCTTAATCTAAAAGCATTACTGAGGCGATAATGTAATTCAGATCTTTAAAAAGGGAGAGAGGGGGAAAGAAGAGCAGGAGTTACTTCATGTTTTGTAACCTCTGTGTTTTGTAACGATGAAATCTGTATTGATCATCTTTTAAACTTCAAAAGCCTAACCGGGGACAGGGGTCACAAACTAGCTCTGGCTAGAAACCCTGTATGCAATGCATCTGTTTCATGTTTTTAACTTGTACCAATGATTACTTTGCATTGCATTGTCCCTGACAAATAAACAAAGAAATAAATTAATTAAAGTTAGAGACGGGAGGGGCCGGGGAGCCTCTATTTATCAATTAAAACCCAGTTCAGATCTGTGCCCTGAGGCCTAGCAGTTATTAAAAGAGCATGCTGTCATGATCAAGGACGAAGTGGCAACGGTTTTAATAAAACAAAAATTTCTACTCTGAACTGCTATCAAAGGGAAGACAGTAGAGTACATGAGTTGTCGCAGCATCTGATTTGACCAGACCCAGTAATGAGGAACAAAGAGAATGCATTTAATGAGATTCTCTCCACATCCGTGTAAAATGCTCCAGTTCCTGGGAGGGGGGGCAACAAGGGTCAAGCTTTCAGATTGCCACCACACCGAGCTTGGCCTTTACTACAGGTGTCTCCATGTTAACCAGATGGTCAGCACCTACGTTCCTCCATCCTCCTTACTCTAGGAGGTTTCGGTTGCCAATAGGAGTTTCGAATATATATTACGAATATAATATTTAGTTTATGAATATTCACGATGTGACATTACCAAAGGGAGGCCATACATTTTCAGGGTATTGTCCTAGGTCAAGCGTGACTATTCACAATATTCATGAAACTGGGATCCTTCATATTTTATGGTAGAGAAACATAACTTTTAATGTTTAGAATACAGGGTTGGATATCTGGTTAGTCTAGAAAATCTGTGCCCATGATTCTGTGAATTTTAATTCCTTGTGCATCCACCACTAAAAACCTGCCTCAAAGGGGAGCTAATACTTATACATATTACATGGCAAGTAATATTGACAGAAACATTTGAGAATATCTGCGCATCAATACGGGCTTGAGGAAAGCACAAAGCAAACACCTGCTTTGCTTCGAACACCAGAATGACGCCACCGATCACAACAATGTCTTGTTCTTTCCTTGTTCTTTCCTTTCCTTGTCGTCTGGTCCAGAAGGATTAGTCCTATCCATCTGCCTGAGTCATCGCACGCCAAGAGGCATGGCTACAGACAGAGAGGAAAGCAGCCGATAAGAGACAGAGTGCAAAACAATGCGTACACCCAGTGCCCAGGGCCAGATGCTGGCACCATCCTTAGATTGTGTAGGCCCTTGACCCAGGTGTGCAACCCTTAATCTTTACCCTCAGCACATCTGAACACGAATGAAGGTTCCACCCACAGAAAACAGTGTTATACATTCAAATGGAGGTTTAAGAGCTTGAAATAAGAAAGGCTACTATCTTTAAAACAGTTGATCAGGTTATGTGGTATGAGAGATTGGGTTAAATACATAATTCTGTTTATATGCGATTGAAGATTGTTCTTCTTTTCATACCAGCGTTTTTGTTATAATTATTTAAACATTATAATTACATTTTCATTTGAAGTGCACAAAGGTTACAAACCTAATGACACCATAATTAGATGCAATTATGTATTATTAAAGGGAATCAGCTGTTGGATGAACTTTAGTTAAGTCGTTTATTCAGTTCTTCACTTATCAGTTCAAAGTCTTAGTTTAGGTTTTTAGCCTCCCTGTATCTAGCTCACGAACTTATGCTCAATCATTTCTATTTAATGGACAACTTGGCTGCAAAGCCTTGTGCTGCAAAAATACTCAACTCAATTACTTTAAGAGATTACGTGAAGACAGGTCATGGGGGTATTCCCGGGGGCAAATCTTTCTACAGCTACTCTAGATCTGGATCAACAGTTTGGTGTGATTCATGTACTAAGCCTAACATTGAGATTCAGAACGCAGTTTACGGCCTGATCGATAACAGCAATTTTATGTCTTCAAAATTTGGCTTGTTATCACTTATGTGAACTCACAGAACTGGCATAAAGCACGTTGCCCCAGCGTGTACTTTTATAGTAATCAATGTTGTTGTTTTTTTCTGTGTGTGAAATACAGCCATAGGTTAAGCCTTAGCCAAGTGGGAAAGAAATAATTAGAAAATACACTTGTATACTGTGGAGGACGTCGGTCTCGGCCACATGGGAGTGGCATGGTTGCCTGTCTTGTTCCATGTGGTAGAGGCCTTTGGAGCAGTGCATTCAATGAGCTGCCTTTTGTTTAATTATTATTTGATCATTTAATTGGTGGTCAATTGATATAGGCACATTGTGCCGTTTGTGATTGGGTGAGACACCTGAGCCAACTGACAGGTGGGGCGATGTCTCCTTGTCTGAGGTTGGTTTTTGTTGAATCATGTTTAATGTTGTGGAGTTTTGTGTGCGTTTGTCGAAAGTGACTGAGCTGTTGGGGGTGTCCGCCTCTCTCCCTCGGTGTGAGCGAGGGTGCCCTGGAAGAGGGTCCGCGCCCTCGGTTTTAGTGGAAAGAGCTCGCACTGTGGAAATCTCACATTAATGTTCATCTGGGAGTGGCGTCTGAATGAATGGCTCCAACAAAAGTTCAACGGCCTCTCACTGGATCACAGGGAACTCTGGAGGAAGAGGCGGTATTTATCTTGTTATTTTCATTTGTTGTTTTTACCCACTGGTGAGCAGACGGATTCTATCACCGCCTCATGGCCTCCCCCAGTAAAAGAGCTCTGGCTGTTCTGTTCCCATTCAGGGTTTGTCACGAAACCAAATTCAATGAGCCCTTTTGTGTCTGTCACATGTGCCCACTGAACTGGTTTCCTTTGAGGTTGGTTTTTTGTTTCACTCGTACAGCTGTTTTTACATCTCTGGACTACAACAAGGTTCCACCGCCTCTTCCCCCAGTAAAAGAGCCTTCTGTCTCCGAAACCAAAGTGCCTGCTGTCATGGCCCCATGGTTTAGCAATGTTTTTACATCTACTACAGAAGCCGTCTTGAAAGAGTGACATTCATTACCGCACTAGCCACAACAGGTTTCAGGTTGTGTGCTTAAATCACCTTTTTTCCCCCTGTTCTACTGTTTTCGAGTGATTGTGCCTGCCGTTCGGCACACTTGGAGGGTTTCCAAGGACGTTTGTTAACATTTCCAAGTCAATATTAATTGCTCCATTGTTCTCCTGGACTCAGAGGGAAAGATGTACAACAAAAGACCATATTGTTGTCCAAATCACATATGGAGATATGCTCTGTAACAAGTTGAAAATGTGAAGGCAGGGGAGTAGAACGATCCAGAGATAAATTAAAAACGAAGGGGCCTAGAGTTGAGATAAACATGGAGATAAGTCAAAAATGACGCACCTCATCTGTCTGTTCATATTCAGACTTTGAACTTATTCGTGGACTTAAGTGCCCCCTGGAAATTTGCACATCTAGGGAGGGGCTTTCTCAAAATAGAGCTGTGTCTGGACTAGACTTTGACTTGTTAAGCAATGTTTGCTCCAGAAAAAAGATTGAATAAGTAGCAAGCCATTGTTTGTAAGAGCATCTATACAGGAAAAAAGAGAAAAGACAGATGGCTAAGTCAAATATAGCCTTCATTTCTGTGAAAAGTGTAGCTAATGTGACACCAGCATTTTTAATTCTTCATCTGCAAAATTTGGCTTTTGCTGCTTTGCTTACATCTCGGCTACTGTGTGATTGCCTAAATAGGTCCTTCTCCTTTTAAACGCTCCTTAATTGAAATCAAGGGAACAGGCCAGTGCAGACTATAGTGTAATTAATGTACTCTCAAAATCACACCACAAATGGATTGGGAAAATGGATATATAAATGGATATATATCCTATATATGTCAATGCCCAGTTTATAACTATTTCCATGTGGACAACTAATAAAATCTGCCCAACATTTGTTAATTAAAGGCACACACACCTTAAAGGGATGGTAGGGGGCAGGTATTCAGAAACTATTCATTTACATTTTTCTGGCACTCTGCCCAATTTCAAGGTGCATAGCAGAAGTCTGAATACAAACAAATTGTTCCGTGCAACTGTTGTATTAAGTAAAGGAACTCAAGCAAGTGCTCAACTCTGAATAGGGCCCTAAGTGACTATGACTACATGCCAAGCATTTGCTCATTTCAACCTGTAGTGGTCTAAACTAAACTGAATGCCGCATAGCATGCTTCCTCTTTGCATAGCGTAAGGTGGTGTGCAGGGGGACCTAAATAATCATGTTTCACTGTGGTCACAGTCTGTGGTCAAACACACCTTACAACCCATTTCGCTTTCTCATTTTCTCTTGTCAAATAAACATGATTGCTCCGCTGGGTGTGTCTGGCCAGGTGTCCCTCTCTGCCAGCCCAACTGCTGGTGGAGCGAACAGTACGCCGCAATTTAGATATAACACACTGTGTACCCAGGGGTCATCATCACAGGCTCCTGTGTTGGGCAGCCATTTATCAATTCAGAGTGGCACTTCCTCTCTTTAAATACGTTTTTATCACATCTGGGTTAGTTATCCTGACATGAAAAGAACAGATGGCTGGAATTCATTTGAACACAAATTGAAACCTGTGGACTTCATGGGGGGGCGCTGTATACTGTAAGTGCATGTTGCACAGTACATTCTGGAGGCTGGTTTCTAGCCTGGCTGCTTCACATACAGATCATTGATTCCCCGAAGTGTCTCATTGAGAGATGCAACAGGAGTTAAGAGGTTGGATCTTCTAAATAATGCCATTGTTTTCAGGCAAAGTGTCAGAGCGGGATGAATTCGGTTCGGTCACGAGTACTGGGCGTCATGTGTCCGACTCGTCAATGGCTGTTTGTTTGTCCGCGAGGCATGACCTGCCAGAGACCCCCTTTCCCACAACAGGGGTCTTTATCGCTGGCTTGCCCATGGATGTGTCCCAGGCCCCCGTGGCACGCGACCCTAACTCACCCCCTCTCTGCTTGCTCGTCACAGACCCATTACACAAAACAACTGCAATGACCAAAAGTGGACAAACAAAAAACTAAACAAAAGGGCATTGCAGCGAGGGTGGTGTGAACAGGGGGGATCGCACGTGCGGGTGAACAATGCGGCGATAGAAATCTGCCGGCGGGGGCCGCGTCCCACAATGCCTCTGGAAGAGCAGCAGCGCCTGCGTGGTCGCTCGTGGCAGAGACATGTCATAGCTTCTGCGGCAGCGCGCTGGAAGAGGATCTCTCCGGAACGCGCCGGAAGGTTAGACGTTGTGACCGTTTACACGGCCATCGTCATGTGCAAGGCTCCAGAGTGATGTGCGCCATTGCGTTCATTTTCACATAGGCCTTTTAAATCAAAGCTGGCTACAGCAGCCACCGCAGGAATGGAACGCCACGCCGCACTGCTGGAGATCACTCTTAAGGCCTCGGGATTCTGCCTCTCTCTCTCATCTCGGCTTTACTACTAGGCCTACAGGGCATTTGTGTAAAGCTCCCTTATGAAAACGATAGATATGAAATCCAAAAGATAATGGATGTATTTGTAATATCAACATCTAAATATATGCCTTGCATTACACAGCTAATTCCACATTCACGTACGCAGGTTTATAAATATGTTGTAAAACATATTTTACAGTATGTGTCATTTTGCAACATGTTGAACAGGTTACGCACTGAAGTGACAATACCTGATTGCGTATATACAGTAAGTTTTGACATAATGACAAATAAAGACCTTTACTTTGATGTTTGATATTTTTACTTGTATCACTTTTTTTGGAGGGCTTACACTGCGTGTTTGTAGGCAGCCCAGAGGCAATGCACCTGTGTTTACCTGAGATTTATGCGGATCTGAGTTGGTAGAGATTATTGTTATGCAAGGAGCCTATGAATAATGTCAGGGCAGGGGTTTAGTGCGCAAAGCCCACAAATCTGGACTGAGTAATATGGTCTGAAAAATATTCAGGATGGTTATGCAGAGGGCACTCTTCACTTTTCACATTGGTATGGTGGGTGTAACGGTGTGTACACTGGTATCTCTTTATCTGCTGTTGTGTCACAGAAGCGTAGGCTCAGAGTTATGTCTGTACACTGGAGCAGCTTCATATGTGGACAGATCTATTGCAGGGCTATACCCACCATCCCTCTTCTCAGTGAGTTTCCGCCAGAACCACGCAGAGAGACGTTCAGCATGATTCAGCTGGGGCTTTGCACTCGCAAACCTTCAGTGTAGGGACGGATAATCAAATTAATCTGAGCTCTAACAAAAGCCGGGGATTGACCAATCAGGGCAGACTGCAGTCTCTGTCAAGGTTTTTACTGAATTGACAGAATTTCACTTTCATTGCTTTCATGATGCACACGTACACACACATGCATGCACGCTCGGAATCACACCAACACACACACACACACACACACACACACACACACACACACACACACACACACACACACACAAAAACACTAACACACATGCACAAGTACACACCACACACACAGACACAGAATGTACATGCACAAACACACACCACAAGTATACACACACACACACACACACCACATGCACAAACAAACACTCTGGGGTTTGTGGGGACAGCCACTTTGATCCTCTCTGGGAATCCACTGGGCCGAAACAAAGCAGAATGGAGCACAGCGAAGTGGGCCCGTAAAGTGCCATGCGAACCTGAAGTAAAGCGGTTAAGTGCCTCAAGTGGAACAATCGGATCAGCACCAGTTGATGCTCCAAGACACTCGCCTCAGAGAACAGAGTGGGGCAGGGACTGATGCACAGGAAAGACTGATGGTAGCAGACATGAGAGAGAGAGAGAGAGAGAGAGAGATGTGAGATTGAGAGAAAGACAGAGAACAGAGATTCAGTTTGCTGCATAGAGGGATGGGAGCATGAGCCAGACACAGAGTGAATATGAGATGTGACATATGAATACAATGAAGTTACTGTGCAAGCCCTCTGACCAGTACCTGAGGGGTGGAAACATATGACATATATAGTTATATTTAGCCATAGGCAGCGTTTAATGAAAAGGGGAGAGACAGAGAATGGGACGAGAGAGAGAGAGAGAGAGAGAGAGAGAGAGATGAACAGAGAACACAATAGGTGAAAAATATGAGATTGTATTACTGCTCTTGGGGAGTTCATGTGATCCCAAGAAACTCATGATGTCACAATAGAAGGTGGGATCACATCTTCCTTCTCTCCTAACCCCCCTACTGCGTTGTACGGCTTGCAGGAAGGGCTCCCATTGGCTGCTGCTTGGATAGTGTTGCTGAGAATAACCACCAACCAGGGCAGGGTGTCCCTTCACACAGTTACCACAGCAACCCCTCACAGGCAATGCACAGACCATGCGAGCTCCAGCAGTTCGGGTACTAATAAGAGGAGGGGGAGACAAGGCCCATCAAGCCAGCCAGTCTCTCCGCCCTTATAACAATCGATTCCTGATTGCGCCCCATTTGCTCGGCTTTATCACAAAGGTTTTTATTAGGTTCCCCTAAGGCCGTGTCATAACCACTACCAGGGAATGTGCTCTTTTTAACTGTTCAGGCTTCATATTGTTCAATTAGACCCTCGTGATAACAAAGAAAGAAGTGAGCACGCCCCATTCAAGTAAAAACACAACAAAGGGCGCGGGGAAAGGGAAGACATCACATGGGACCGAACCCCCAGGAATAAGAGAACTCCACACCAGGCTTTGATCATTGGCTCATCTTTTTCCCAGCCTGGCGCAAACATCTCGTGCTTTATGCAGGGAACTCCCTCGTTTCTTACTAAATACCCCGCCACACCACAACATTTCCACCTTCCCAAGAGGATTGATGTTACGACTCCAGCAAATCCTGAGATAATTTAGCCCATTAGTGGAGTGACAGAGCCAATGTGTGGTGTGTGGGTGATGCAAGAAACCTGAGAGGCTATTTGACAGAGCGCTGGGGGTGGGGGGGGGGGGGGGGTGGGTTGGGACAGGAAACAGAGGCAGAGGCCCTACCTTGGCAGGTGAAGCACTTGACATGGAAGTGGATGCTCTGCACTCGCACCACCTCGCCCTTGCACACCTCCCGACAGCGGAAGCAGTGGATAGGGGCGGAGCTGCGCCTGTCGCCGTAGGAGCTGTGCTGATAGGGTACTGCTGGAGACAACAGGACAGCCTGTTAAACATCCCACCCCTCATTTCACACACACCTAAACTTCAATCAGTTAACCAATCAATTGACCTTTATTGTCCCGGTGGGCAATTTTGCATGCAGTAAAATTGTACACAAAAAACACAGTTCTGTCTATCTGAAATACATGTATTTGTATATAAAGGATTGGCAAGATTCAGAAATGTGCAGAAGTATGTACTTTGCCTATTTTTAGTTGAATATTGAATATTTGTGGGTGGACTGTCTTTGTTGCATCACCACTGGCAGGGAACTTGATTAATAATAATAATAATAATAATAATAATAATAATAACAATAATAATAATAATAACAATAATAATAATAATAGTAAAGAATTATATTTGTTTAAAGCTCTCAATTACAATGAATCTCAAAGCCCTTAACATACAGTATAAATCACATGTGGTATACAGAAGAAAGATCATATAAAAGAAAAGAAAAGAATAAACTGTGTAACAGAGTGAACATAAGGATTTATATTTAACAATGCTATAGTGGTGGTTATATGCTTATTTGTGTTCTGTACTTTTTTGTTAGCTTTATATTAATTGTTGCATCTGTCTTACTGTATTGTAAAAAAAAAACACAGTTCTGTACAATAAAATAAGTATAAATGTGAACAATGACAATTAACTACACAATCAAAGAAAATCTGAAGGGTGGATTTACTGAATTTCTTCAGTAAAAAATAACTGATGAATAGAATTGTAGCATTCATACAACAGAGTATGGAAATAAAATAGTAACAGAAGTCAATAAATTTCAAATAACTTGAACATAGGATTGTGTACTGTACATAAGCCTACTAAATAGGATGTAATGTGATTTGCACATTCTCAGGCTCCAAAGACATTGGGCATCACTAAACATCATGCCACTGGTGCCACTGGTCGTAAAAATCGATCAGCCACCTGACACATCAATCAGTGCGTCAATCAATTAAGTCAAGATGCCTTCCAGACAACAACAATTCATTTACCAAATCAATCACCTGTACCTGTCCAATCAATCAACCAACACCATACTCCTCTTAGGACAACCTTAAACAAAATGATTGTTTTTGCATGTTCTGCTCCCTAATAAGAACATAAGAATATGTAATAAAAATCTAGGCTGTCATAAAATATTCAGTACTGCATCAAGCCTGAACTTGAATAGCCCAGGTGTCTCTGCCTCTACTTCATGACCTCACAAGCTTTTCCATGCATTGACAACACTCTGTCTATAAAAATACTTCCTGATATCAGTTCAGAATTTACCTTGAACTCTTGAACCACCTGTGCCCTCTTCTTTTGTTCAAATCCTCAATCCCCAAATCCCCAAATTGCTCAGCTTGAATAGAGGTCACTGAATACATTTGTATCTTAAGTCTTTCCTCGTAACTTTTACCTTCTAGTTATAATGTAATTATTCAAATGAAGCAATATTACCAACTACCACATCCTGTGTCCACAGCTGAAGTGTTAAACGATTTTTAAGTTAATGTTAATTCCATTTATTCATTTTTTATTAATTTGGCATATGTTCTTATCAATAGCAATTTACAGGGTCAGCATTACAGGATAAATTAAAGTGTGTATAATAATTGCTGTAAGAAGAAGAGCATGGGTACACGGTGGTGTGTTTATCAAGTAAACATAAAAAACAACATAAAAATACTGTACATGCAAATTGTGCAATTGAGATCAACCATCTTCAAGGTCATAAGAGTGTCTGGACCTTGCATCTCAAAACTGTTTTGGCCTGGATACTGGGGTGTCTCTGTCTCCTCTACAGCCCCAGGACTATAGTACCCAGAAGTCTCAGTGCAGACTCCTAGGTGTCTTTGGGTGTTTTCCCCCAATAACATCATCACACTGGTGAATCAGAGGGTGACTTTGAGTTCAGCACAATTAAACTTATATTGTAGGCCTCAAAGGAAGTGACCCGGAAAGATGCACGTAATCCGGAAAAGCCCTGACGACACAGCGACGAAAAAGAAAATCGAATCCTGGGACACATGCATGCCAGTTCAATAAACGAGGGACATTCTGCTATACATCTCACTCCCACCTGTCCCTTCGCCTAACCTAACCAAAACCCTGGTTGAGATTGTTCTGGCATCTTTTTGCCAAAGATAGCCTGCATCATGTGTCGTCCAGAAGCCTCAGACTTCTGAATTGAAAGTATAAACTGAGAATACCAAACAAAGAGGGTCTGTGCAGCCTTCTCCCTCAGAGAAACACAGAGGCCAGACAGTACTGTGCTTCCGTGTGGCTCTGTAGGTAGAGCATGGCGCTGACAACGCTTAGGCTGTGGGTTCGATTCCCACTGGGACCACATATACTAGAAAAAAAAATGGTATGCATTCACTGCTGAAAGTCGCTTTGGACAAAAGCGTCTGCTAAATGGCATATATTATTACTGGACCCTGCAAGACCTTCAGACGGACGGTCCCACAGGCTCCACAAGGAGAGGACACAGTGTGCTGACCGGGCCCGATTGGACTGCAGCAACTGCTTCGCACCACCGCCACCAACGCTACTATTACGGCTGGTCCCAAAACCCTCCTGTCACTTAATCCCAGCACACTCTGTTTCAAGGTCTGCCATCTGGCCCAAAATGACAGAAGATCCGTCCTGAGTGTGATGGTGACGCAGAGGGATGAAGGGATCCGTGAGAGGAGGAGAGGCTCGAAATCTTGATGAAAAATGCCTATCCTCAAAATGCCTGTCCTACATTTTCTGAGATGCAACGGTCACACGATTAATTAGCTTTGCAAACACACTTTTTTGAGGAGATGCCTAAGGAAAGGCATTTTAGGCATTGTCGGTGAATCTAACTGAATTTCCGCTGGGCAATCAAATTTCTCAACACACAGATTTGGGTAATCCAGCTACAATCCACATTGGAGCGCAGTGCCCTATCCTCTAGTCTACACTTGTGCCCCTGTGCTGGAGACTACAGTCATGGAACCTGATTTACCAAAGGTGACAACAGATGCAGGATATTATTAAACAAGACTCCCAAACACCAATGAAATGCGACCATTTAAATAAAAAAATTAGGCTGGAGTAAATATGTTCGAATAGAGAATTTTAAATGTAACAGCAGTATAGTAGGGAAACGAGGAAGCAAATCATTGATGCGCATCGCTGTCTCGACGCTCAAGTCTGCCCGGAAACCCATTAGCATTGAACGAGTGATCTGACCTTCCCTGTGAACAATTAGCCTCCTGACAATCATAACGGACTTGCGTCTCCGCAAAGTGCAATGGCACTGCTCTTGGAAACGTATTGTATTATTACTTCTTTGTGCACTTTGTACCGTTCTGCGAGTCTCCAGGTATGGCAGAGCGGAAAAGCTCTGAAATTCCCATTCTCTCATTGGCCGCTATAGAGAGAGGCCGCCTTTCTCGAGGTGTGCCAGTCCCATTGTTCTCCACACAATGCTGGCAGTCGACGGCGCAGTATTAGCCCCGAGGCCATTATGCACCAGTACTCACCGACGGAGTGCGAGGTGACGGAAAACAAACATTTGATACAATTACCCTGGAATAGGATTAGAATCTCAAGTGCATTAAGAGAAAGTTAATTAAGGGCAGGAAATTGTGTCACACCTAGCCTGGTGATGAATAGCTGAAGTGAAAATGTCAGGAAGTGATCTCCGCGGTTCGTTTAACTTGTTTCTCACGCCGTTTGAGAAACACGCGGCTCCTGAATCGGCTCCTGTGACTTCAATCTCGGTTTGATTCGTGCGGGTTTACGCCGATGAGGAAGATGTAACAGCGCATGCCAGACAGCGGAGCACGGCGCCAATCCTCAGAGAACAGAATCAAAGTAAGGCGCACAAACGGTCCTTAATTAGAGGCAGCCAGCCTCCAGAAAGTCAGGAACAGCCTGCGTGCTGGGACTGCTCAGCATGCTCGATAACCCCCCCTGACACACACTCACACACACACACACACACACACACACACACACACACACATTCACAGAGACCGGCAGCCCGACACGCTCAAGGGAACTCTCACAGCCCTCCTGTGAGCAGGCAACCACCTCTCCCCCACATCCTCCTCACTCTGTCATCTGACCCAGAACATACGGCCACAAATGTAGTCTCAGTACAGTTACAATGACTCCAGGCTCCCAATGTGCTTTTAGTCAAACGGTCCCTGTCTGAGTCCCTCTATCCAACACTCCAGCACACATTTGAAGCCCTTTTGTTTCTTCCTCTTGTGTCATTCTATGAGGATTAAAGGATAAACAGCGAAAGGCATATAAAAGCCTGGGAAAACACCGTGGCTGCGGAGAGGATCAGACAGACGACAGCGAGTTGCGCTTTTGCGTGAGGCGCTGTAACAGGCTGCGAGGCTCCAGCCACATGGCTGCTCACCTCCCGACATCCGGGGGACCGGGTGATCCTTTGTGACAGGGGTCCACGCTGGGGTTTCCCCCAAAAGTGGGGTACGTCAAAGGCCAGCAGACAAAATTGTGGAGATCATGACCTCAGCTGCTGAGACAGATCACCAAGCCTGACACTGATGTGGATCCTGCTCACAGACTGCTGTGGGCAGACAGGATGGGCTTCTGACATGGACAAGGTTTATGTGGACTGCCGGCCTGGAAACTGGGCTGCGGTGGAACACATGTAGGCCATTAACTTACAATAGCAGTCAGAGAGGGAACAGGCTGGAAGCTGTAGGAGTAGACCAGGAGAGAATGCACTAATGCACACGCACAGTGCACAAACACAGGTACACATAAATGTGTACACATGCAAACAAAATGTGCATGTGCACATACCTACACATCCACCCATGTGCACATATGCACACCCACAAATCCACACGCACACACACAGACACACAGACACAACCCCCACTCACTCACACACACACACACAAACCATCCATATGCACACACAGTCTCACACACATTAATGCATACAATGCACACATGCACACAGCCAGCCACTCACATGCATACACACAGGTATAGATACGAGCTTACAGCTAGCATAGTGATAACGGTCTATGTCTCAATTCTGGCTGCTCTTGGAAAGCTCCCCGCTGACCTCAAGAGGGATTTGGTGTCAAATTAATTACAAGTCTTTACCTAAATCTGTCAGGACCCATGGTGTGGATGTCCCAGCATTACCCACCTCCAAATTATACAGCCACTTGTTCTGCCTTCTTAAGGGAGAGCAAAGCCATCATCTGAATTTAGCATTTAGCTATAACAGCATTTAGCATCGGGGGTTACAGGCCCATAGAAGACACTGCATATTTGGGATCGGCAGCCTGTTCATTTAAGTTTGATTAACGCACTCCGACAATTCAAACTTTCTCAAGTCTTTTTGTCCTGCAATCTTCTAACTCTGGCCCTCCTATGAAAAGCTGACCTCTTTGTTCTTGATGTCACAGCTGGCAGAAACTCAGTTTTGGGGAAGTAGCGGTTGCTGTCCGTGTAATCCAATAACAAGGTACAATCCACAAATGATTGTAGAAAGACAGAAATATGCAGAAATAAAACCAAAGGAAAGGGTTTAAACTTCAATTTATTTCTAATGTTTCCAGTTTTTCTCCCAATTTGGTTGCCGATTATACCCTCTATTTATCTTCATTCACCCTCCCCCACGAGTCCGCCGCCCGTCCTCCGGGTCGAGACACTCTTTCCGGGCCAAGACACACTTTCCGGGCCGATAAATCTGCCTCTTCCAAGACGGAACTCTACCATGGACGCCTTTTCCTGCTCCTCGGCGAACTCGTGCCTCCGATCGGAGCTGACAACCAGGGCTGGTCTGGTAGAGACGTGGGTTTCGAACCGCGTCCCTGACAGGCAGCGCACACCACACCGGACCAGCCAAAGTGTGGTGCATTAGACCGCTGCACTATCCGCCGCCCGAAAGGGTTTAGTACGATATATCAATATTGATAAATTATTCTAGATTTTAAATTAATCATGTTTTAAATTGTATGTTCCTGGCACCTACAGGAAGTTTAAACAATAAACCATTTTTATCCAGAAAACAAATAATAAGTTCCGATTCAATACTCATGCTAATGCTACCTGCAGGGAAAACTGCAACTGATTTTCAGAGAACAGATCAGGCTGCCCTTTAAAAGAGTTGTTACTATAGTGGTCTCATTCTCTGCTCCTTGACACCTGATGTAGTGGGAACATGCACAGAGAGGCTTGAGCAGAAATGAACACGGCCCTTCTGCTCTAAAAACCTCCCTCCGGCAGCCATCATATCGACAGCTTCCATTGTGAGCTCCCTTCACAAAGTCAACAAATCACTTCGCAGCTCGCCCAGCTGCTGAGCGTTCGTCCGTTCCACCACAGCGTCAGCGCTGTTAATGGTGGTCCAGCGTTGAGGCCGTTGGAGTCCCCTCCAAAGTCAATGACAAATTGCATGTCACAGCACAATGCAACACGCCATAGGATGTTGTGTGTGTGTGTGTGTGTGTGTGTGTGTATGCCTCATTCGGGGTGACAAGGCCTTGAACCAGGACCTGTTTAGGCCCGCTCATGGTTGATGAAGCCTTTAACCAGCCACATTCCATTACCTGTTTAAACCCCTGATACAGACAAAGTGGCATGGTCCCAGCTGGCCTCATGGGAGAGAGAGCAGGAAAGGACATCCGCTCACTGTGCCACCGCGCGCGGACGCAGCCCAAGTTTATCTCCCGTCAGTCTTTCCTAGTCACCTAGAAACGGAGCATACAGCGAGAGACTACGCGCTGGGATTACAGTTGCCTGATCCCCTGATGAGAATCCTCTCAATCTCCTTTTAATGGAGAAAACCACTTCCATTCACGGCCGTTTGGCCGGCATCCCAATGGACAATAACACTTTTAGAGTTTAGGCCCCAAGTCCTCCACATGAAAACTTTGATTTACATATGATTTCAATAAGCAAATCAAGTAGTGTCATTTCACCCAGGCCTCAGAGTGATAAATATAGCCCTGTTTTGTTTCTGGTTCTTATTTTCCCCCTTCAGCATATGCAAAACAGATCACAACGCCAAAAGAATGTGCAGCGTACACATTCGGGACAGTTCGCCTTTCCCGAAATCAGCTGCGGTTTTGAGCGCTCCTCGGAAAAACAAATCGCGCACTTAACCGCTCTCTCTCTCTATTTAGCTGTAATTATTCATGTTTTGACGAGAACCTCGTACAAAGTAGTGGGAGGACCTGGGACACCCGGTCAGCCAGGAACTGAACCTCTGACACTGCAAGCTAGTGACACCCCATAAGTCAAATTAAACAAGATGGCCCAGGAGGCACTGTAGGTGCTAATTTTGCTGTGGTCTAAAAGTGTCCCAGGAGATTAGGCTGAGGAGGTGTTAGGGGATTGGGGCTGACAGGTTCAGTCAGTACTACTGACACATCCCACCATGGCCCACAAGCTGAATGAGGGGAAGCAAGACCACGTGGCACCCACACACTCACGGCCCTTCATAACAAACGGTCCTGTAGCGCAATATAGCATCCACCAAACTTCCAAGCGCTAACCGACTGTAACACAGGGAGGGTGTACCCACATCCACCTGCCACCCCAATGAGGGTGGGCTCCTACAACCTCCCACCCACTCCTACACATGGGACATTACCAACCACCGCCCAACTCATGCTACAGGATGATACCCCACTGCATTCAGCCACTTGCATTATGGAGATCGAGGACCTAAGATTATGATGCTGGAGTACCTACAATCTGTCTGCATATACGCATGTGCCATATTGCCTTGCTGACATCTAAACTGTCCTTTACATGGTCTGTTTGTGGATCAAAGGCAAACCCAAAATATGACAGTAATACCAGTGATAATCCGCGGTATTGTAGCATCTGGTCTTTTTATGTTTTAGTCTACTGGGTTTTTCCAAAAATGTGTGGAGTGGGCCAGAAACCTTTATACAACAATGTGGACAGCCCAGCAACCCCCAATTCAGTTTCACAGGGAATATGATGGAGGTATTCAAAGGGAGAGATGCTATATTGTATTATTCTTCAATGTCTGTCTCTCTAATGGAACAAAGTGCTTCACATTAGGAAGGCAGCTGCATCGGAAACTAAAGCCAAGATGTATATTAGGCCTGGGTGTTCAGTTTGTAGGAATGAATTCAAAGGATATAAGAGGCATTAATGAAATGGGATGGCTGGTATGCCATCTGCCAAGAGTTGGCGGGGCATACCCTATACCTATACAGCACAGAGTTTGGCACGAGTTTCCTGTCGATAAAATAACATTTTAATCAGTTTTTTTGTTTTTTTTGCTGCACTAGTTTTTATTATTTTTATTTAACTATTTATTTAACATTTTTCCTCCGAATTGGAATGGCCAGTTCTACTTGTAGGTGTGGCTCATCGTAACATCTTCCATCGATTTGGGAGAGCGCAGACAAGCTGGTGCTTCTCTGCAGTCCACCACCCAAACTGTGCCGTGCTGAGGAGAACATTTCATGTGCAGCTTGTGCAGGCAGACTGTAGGTGCCTGATTGACCAGAGGTGTCACTCTTTCATTTTACATTACATTTACATTTTAAGCATTTAGCAGACGCTCTTATCCAGAGCGACTTACAAGATGTGCATTAATACATGGTAGGAACAATCATAGTTAGCGCACGAGATCAGTGCAGGAATACAGCAATAGACATCATTGCAGGCATCTGTGATATGAGTACAATTCCACCAATCAAAACCCTCTGTCCCTGAGGAACACTGCTGCATCTGCCGGCCACAGTAAGCAGTGGCAGGAGTAGGATTTAATGCCAGCCTGCGGAGCATATAACTGCACTTGCACCCAATGTCTGAGCAGGCTAAGCCATCAGTCAGTTTTTGCTGCACTAGTTTTGTAACATGTGTCCTTGACATTTAGTTAATGCTTTACAGTGGGTATAAAAGTATTCACCCCTAGGTATTTTTTTATTTGACATTATAGAATATTTAATCACAATTAAATCCATTTCAGAAAAAATAAAATGTGAAAAATGCCAAAGGGGTGAATACTTTTCATACCCATTATATATGCAGAAAGCATGGGGGTTTATTTCATCTGGTTTAGTGAAATGGAGAAATGTTTTATAGTGCGTAGCATGTATTGACAGCGCATATATCAGAAATGTAGGCCAGCATTAGGAATATACTTTCACAAAGCAATCCATTTGCATTGTTTGGGGTAAAAAAGGGCTATTGTAGGTAATTTATTCATCGGAAACCTCCAAACGTTATTTCCACATGTATTGTTAAGTCGTGATCTTCTATCGTTTAATGACACCATTTGGTGACTGGGTCCCCTGATTAGAGATGCCATCATTCCTCAGTAATTCTGTTTCTATTGCCTTTCCTGTGAAGGTGTGAAATGCCTTGAAGATGTTCTCAGGCCTCTCTGACATTTATGTTCTTGGCAGCAAGAAAACTCAAAGCACTGGTGTTTCCTGTTGGCCGTTTTTCTCCTGGAGCAAGAAGAGCAATCGCTGCTTAATTCTGAGAACCTCAGCTTTGCCCCCCTTCTTGCCCCTCTGTTTTTTCCTGTTCTCACATTATTTCTCCCCTCTCTTGTTCAGTACATCTGTTTTGGCCTGTGTGATGTCATTTCCCCTTGGCGCATAAAACAAGAACCCAATAATGAACCTGCTCATTTTAAAAACCTGCACGTAAGCACCGGGACTGGCCCACAAACGATACAGTAACGATCAATTCCTTTCACATAAAATCATCATTTAACTAAAGGTCTACATTACAACCGGGTTAATGCAATGAAAGTGTAATGGACATACAGTATCTTGGCATTATAATACTGCTTTGAGCCACTGCTCTATTTTCTGTCCAAGTCTACATAAATATGCATTTTGCACTCGGCCACCTTGGAGTTTTTAGTTTGGCTACTTTTCTCCTCATGGAGGCACATGGCGTGGGAGGGGAGAGACAGGAGAACAATGCCTCCAGGAGCCATAGAAAAATAAATCTCCATCCCGCCTTCAGAATGATTAAGCCAAAGCCCAAGCCGAGTGGCCAATCTGTCACTCACGCATGGGATCAGCTGGGATTGGACCGTGTTGGGTGGTGAGGTCATCTCCAAGATTTATGAGGATCTTTACACCAGCAACGGGGTTGGACTTGTGAGAGGGGTCAGATTGGCCCTGATGACTGAATGATTGGTGGGAGTGACCTCGTTTCAAGGTCGCCCGGAATGAAACCTGGAGCCTCTGGCTCTCGAGCCCTCAAGCTGTCATTCGCCGCGCGATGGCATCTCTGTTACGACCTTCTGGTATTCAGTATAGATCATGCACAACGATGCTGTGAATACAGAGTGCGACGTATGTGATTTATGCTTTATGAAATATCCGCTCGTCTGCAGAAATGAGAACATTGTTAAGTCTGGCTGGCTGTGCATCTATTTCTTGAGACAGAGAAATAGCCCTGAATCCCAGACCGCTCTCGCCCCTCTCTTGCCACCGCGGCGCTAGGCACCTGGTGTGCTGTGTGCCATCTGCACCTGCCGTCAGTGCCAGGGCCCGGGTCGCTCCTTCCGGGACTGGGCAGTGGTTCAGCCAGAGCTTCTGTCTCACTTGGCTGTCGTCGCCCGCTGTCACACTGCTCTGAAAGGCTTGCCTCATCAAGATCCACTGTGTCAGAGGGCCAACGTTTGGCTCAATTTAGCTTCTAAAGAGCAGAGAAC
This sequence comes from Aldrovandia affinis, assembly GCA_029706075.1. Taxonomy (NCBI): domain Eukaryota; kingdom Metazoa; phylum Chordata; class Actinopteri; order Notacanthiformes; family Halosauridae; genus Aldrovandia; species Aldrovandia affinis. The sequence continues at coordinate 4,087,573 of JAINUG010000045.1, read as the reverse complement.
TTTCCAGAACTTTCTTCAGATAAGCCAGCGCTCCAACAGAGGTCTGCAGCATTCCGTTTAATCTGTCTTTAGAGGCACCGCGACACTAGACACAAAGAGCAATATTTCTTCTGATGGAGTTAATCAACGAAGCAGACATTGCTGGGACACAGTGCATCCTAGCCGACTGAGATATGATCCTGGATTCGGATTTACGCCCGGTGTTGACAAGGGCAGTCTCTTTATTTATCCCATACATCAGTGGTGCACAAAATGTGGTCTGAGAACCCCCCCCCTCCCCTGTGGTCTGTGGGCAAAGTGGCAATTTTATGAAAATTGTTCTTCGTAATATGTTGTTAGTTGGTTTGCTTCTGTGTTGACATTGCAAGGCTTTGCTCAGAAGACAAACAGATGCAGCTATATAATTGATGACTGCAAGTAATAATATAAAAATGTACATATTTTATCTTGTCAAAATTTTAGGTTGTCCGACGAAATCTTGGTAATCGCTTCAGTGGTCCGTGGGAAAAATAGTTTTAAAGCCACTGCCATAAAAGATTTCAAAGCCATAAACAACCCGAGAGCTGATAATATAATACTGCACATCATAACCACGGTCGTATGAGGATGAATTCTGGAGAGGTGAAAGTGGAGCTATAAGTAGAGGAGATAAAAGTACTCAGGTCGATCGGAAGACAGCGTGACTCAGACAGCGGCGGCACGAGGAGCCGATCGGGACTGTGCTTTGGCTGGGCGGGAGAGACGGGCGGATCTGAGGGTGGGTAAGACGGCCGGCCAATGGGCAGAGAACGGTCCCTCACACCTCCACACACTGTGCCCGACAACCGCCATGCACTCAATTGCCCTGCTCTGGCTCTGTGTGGTGTCTGGCAGGAACAAGGGCGATCAATGACAGGACTTTAAAAAAAATCCCGTCGCAGACGGGTGGATCTCAGGGCGGGTGAGACGGCTGGCCAATGGGCAGAGCACGGCCCCTCACACCTCTGCCCGCCGTGCCCAATAACCGCCGTGCACTCCATTTCCCCACCCCGGCCATCCGTGAAGTCCAGCGGGAACAAGGGCAATCAATGACAAACCCCTCTTCGCAGTATCTTCAGGGAGGGAACATTTTTAGACCCCTGGCCGGATGCGTTTGCTGGAGCTTTATGTTACGAAATGCCCTTGACCGTTCTTCCCCGGCGGGCGTTGACAAACAAACACGTCTAATGATTTCCAAATCTGACAAAAATCGTCTCTCCAGAAGAAAGGGCAGAAGAGAACGGTGAATGTGGTGGAGAAACAAAGGGACGGTTATCGTGAATTTGGCTCTCTTCCTCCTTTCCTGCTTGTTTGGGTCCGAGAGGCAACACAGTGTGCCCACACTCTATTTCCACTCCTCACTTCCTTATCACCTGCTTGTTGGCCACATTGCCTGTGCCACATCAATAAGAGATAAGGCTAAAGGGTTCTCGCGGTTTGGGGAATGTCCGCTGGCAGCCTCTCTCGGCCGACACCGGAGTCCTCTTTAAAGTGGGCACTACATCTTCCCAATTCATCCCTGCAGGAAGCAATTGCTTTCTATTGCTCTCTCTCTCTCTCCTCTCTCTCTCTCTCTCTCTCTCTCTCTCTCTCTCTCTCTCCTCTCTCTCTCTCTCTCTCTCTCACCAACATGAAATGCATTATATTAACATCAGTTTGTTACACCAATGTTGTTTTGTTATCCTGTGGTCTCAAAGGCACCGAGCGCAAAGACACAAGCAAAGGGTAGGACAGACACAGACATGCGTATAACCTCTGGAGGTCAGTTTGTATTGGTAGGTAAGTGAATGTCACTGCAAGTGAAGAATGGAACAAAAGCTGTTCCACAGGGAGATGAGGATTGTTTTGTTGAGGAAACATTTCCCTTGAGTACACACACACACACACACACACACACACACACACACACACAAAGACACACACACATGCACACACACACACACATAGAGGATTAATGAGCCGGAAGAAATAGATTCGCTGCTCTGCATCTTGGGAGAAACAGCGGGCCAGGGATGGTGTAATCTGTGAGCCAGTGAAGTTTAATTCTAAAGCACTTTCACACCCCTGGAGGGCCAAGTGTGAGATGCAAAACAAGCAAGATGCTCTCCGGTAGCTATCATGCTCAACATCTGGGCCAAATAAGGAAGCTACTCGAACACATACTCAGCACACGCTACGGCTGTGCGTTGGAATGTTCTTCAAGATATGGCATGTATCTCGACACAATTGTCACAATACAATAAGCATCATAATACAATGCAAGGACTATAACCACATACCACAATACAATTGTTATTGCAATGCACATAATGACTTGAGTCCATTAAACCACAATAGGCCAAAGGTGATCTGTTCTTTAGCCAAAAAGTTAGATATGATACTAAAACCTTTTGTGTTTTAGCACACATTTTGTTTTAAAAATGATTGATAAAATCTCTCCGATTGCCACATACCTATTGAGGTATCCCAAATATCGCAAATACATAAACACACAAAAACAAACACACACACACACCCTATCTCTCTCTCTCACACACAGACACACACACATTGTAACCCTCTCCTCATGCCATTTTCTGATTATCAAAGTGTGAAAACAGGTATTTTCTGGAACAAACTCACAAGGAAATTTCATAAATAAAATGTATTTCCAGCTGTGGACTCAAAAGTGCTTCATTACATTGCCAATCCAATATATTGACCATTACTGAAGGAGTATATCATGTGTGATACAATGATTAAATTATGTCAAAAATAGAAGTGAAGATGAAAACGTTTCTTGGCCTATGCACTCCTACCCCCAAGTTAGACAGGAAGGCCCTCTCAGGTCAGATTTTCAAGTTTGACCTGAGAAGTCATCAAGGTCAAGTTTTGATGCTCCATGTCTAAATGTTTATTGATTGCAGTTGGTTAAAACGAGAAAGGGACACATAATCTATCTGTTCACCACTCCAGGAAGCTGGCCCTAATTGGCACACAGTCATAAAACCAGCAGAGAAGAGAGGGAAAGAAAGAGAGGGGGGAGGGAGAGACAGAAGGGAACTGAGGAGAGAGAGGGGCAGAAGGGGGAGAGGGTGGGGGGGGTTACATGTGGTAACAGTGGAAGGAGGAGAGGGGAAATAGAGAGGAAGGTGGGAAGAAAGGGAAATTGGGAAATAGTGTAAGGAGAAGAGAGGAAATAGGGAGAGGGGAAAGAGGAATACAGCTGGGAAAGGGGAGGGGAGTAAAAATGAGAAAATCCTAAAACAAATAAAGAGAGAATAGGACCAGATAGGTGAGGAAGAAAGAGAGAGAGAGGGGAGGAGAGGATCTGTATGGTTCATAAACACCCTTGGAGCCTTGCAGTCTGCGTGCTAAAGATGCTGAGCTTACATAACGGCACTCAGTGGCATTGTGGGAAAATTGAGAGCGCGACGGAGCCGCGTGAGTGGCGTAACCCGAGGAGGTAGAAGTTTTGCGGTGGTGGGGGGTGGAGGGGTTGATGGGAGAGTGATGGGAGACTTATGTTAGCCCCTCCAATACAACTAACTCATGGTGACAGCTGGAATGGCAGAAAATGCCAGAGACGCAAACATGAAAAAGTGAAAAAGTTATTTTTTTGAAAAAAAAGTAGATTTTAAGGCAGACAATCACACAAAAAAAGAACAAAGAGACCTTCTTATGTTCTTTAACAAGGGCTAAAAACAAACTAGTAATTATTTTGGTCCAATTGATCTCGTGATCACTAACGTAATGGAATTCCAATTTTAAAGAAGACACATAAACCCCCACCGTCTTCTCACCATCAAGTGGGACCTGTGGATTTATCGACCCTTTCCAGAATGTAATTATTGTGCTACGTTGGCTTTTATAGCCGATTAGGCGCGTTCCTGCTAAAACCGAGTGTCAGTGTAGTGATGCATCCCAAGGTCTGCTATCAAATCCTGACCATGCCAGTGCTGACTGTGGCCGAAATGCATCAATTGGCTGTAGTGTTGCCCAGGAAGAGAGGTTTCCACTTGGCGACATCGTCCTCCCCTTATTGGTCAAGAGCAACAAAAAGCAACTCTGCATGAAGTGTCCTCTGATGCAATGACTGTGCTAATTTATGTATGAGCACTTGTGTTCCTGGAAAAAGGCAGATTTGCAGCAGTGTGACAAAGCTATGGAAGGCAGGAAGGCGGTGAAGCTGGTAATGGCACTAATGCACGTCGAGACTTAACCGAGTGGGACACAGTGTGATGGAAGAGACAAAGGAAAATGGCCACAGACCAAAACTGGCTCTCTTTGCCTCAGGCTTTGCTAAATGATCTTCCTCTTTTACCATTTTTACCCGAGAAGATCTTGCAAACTGTCAAACCTCCCACCTGCTGGGGGCGTTGTGAGAACATGCCTGCCCCTGCAGCCTTGGTAATGTGGAGAAGGACCAACCTGTGTGTGATGGATCAACACTCCTTGCTAGCATCACAGAGCTGGGGGGTATTACTATTAATAATAATAATAATAATAATAATAATAATAATAATAATAATAATAATATCACAATAATAATAATAAGAAGAAGCTTGTCTGGGCTCTCACATTGCAGTAATGAGATGGGCCTACAAATACAATAAGGTATTCCAAATTGTGAGAAAATCTTGGACAAAAAATGTTTAAAAAAAGCTAATGTTTATTAACACCTGTACTGGACTTCATCTCCCATCAGGACCTTAGGGAAACGTCGCTTAGTGTTCGGCCAGTTGAGCTCATCCCCGACGTTACACGCTTCGAGCAGCTGCAGCGTGGAGCAGACGAAAGCCAAGCGCTGAGCAGTTCCACGCTGACAAGACCTGCACTTCTAGCTTCCAGCAGAGACGATGCTCCTGCCCTGACAGATCCAAGCACGCATTGCCTGCTCCTCAGCACCTCCGTATTCCCCCATGTGACCCATCCTGCCACTGCACGTTCGCTCTCATTAGCGTCTAGCAGATGAGGCTCGGCGTAGGGCGGTGCCAAAGAAATGACAAGCGTGACTGAAATAAGGAAACGGCAGATGAAATTTGTGAGCGTTTCGCTGTTCGTCGGAAGGACCATCAGGAACAATTACACAGGGATGCGGTGCAGTGTCATTATTGTCTGTCGACTTCATTACATAGCGGGACTACGCCGACTGTGCTAAATTGAAGGCTCAGACGCCTCTCGTCTCAGTAGCAGAATGAGAGATTCCGTGACCTTTGATGTTAGGGTCACAACCTTCGTTGGAGCAGCAAACAACATCTGGCTGAGAGATTTTTCCAGTAGCTGAGAAAACCAGGAGTGTGACAGAAATGTTATCTTCTCCACATAATTCCTGCTGTTGGAGGGGTTTTCATGGAAATACAGTTGGCCTACGTAGACGCAGAGAGATGTAGTAGCAGAGACATACAGCCACAGCTACACATGCACAGATGCAGTTTAATGCAGATAACCACAGGCCCATGGAAATAAATACAGACCCAGGCATACACAGGCAGTCACAGGCACAGACAGGCAGACATATGCACATGCAGGAAGTCACAGGACCACACAGCATGTCACAGAACCACATAGAAGTCACAGAACCACATAAGAAGTCACAGGACCACATAGGAAGTCACAGGCACATACAAGATGTTACAGGCACACAGAGGAACACAGGAACACACAGGTGCAGGCAGACACAGGGAGAGGTGTGTGGAAGCAGGCATATTAATCACACACAGAGCAGGCAGATGCAGATATAGATTATAGTGGGCAGACGTTCACAGCCATGGGCATCTGTGAGCATATGTGGGCAGGCATGGGCAGGAACAGAAAACACACAGGACTGGCCAGCTCCTCAGTATCTATCCGCCTTATTCTCTCCAGTGCACAGCCTCCTGCCCTGCAGCTTTGGCGCGGGTGTGGCGTGGGCGTGGGGCATGTTTACCAGGCGCCCCTGATCCTCTGCTCCTGTTGTATCTGAATCACAACAAAGCGCTGCCACGGGGGAACCACCGTGCTTGGATTACTTCCATCTCTCTCTCTCTTTCTCTCTCTCTCTCTCTCTCTCACTCTCGCTCTCTCTCTGTCTGTCTCTCTCTCATTCGTTCACTTTCACTTCCTCTGTCTATCAACACTTCTCTTTCTTTCCCCCTCTATCTCGCTCCCACTCTCCCTCCCTGTAGCTCTTTCTCACTTATTCTGTATCTCTGTATGTCTCCATTTTTCTTCTGGTATAAACCTGGCGGTGTGGTGGCAGACAGCCAAAGCAAGCGCTCTGTGCTAAAGCCCTTACTGTGCACTTCTATATGTCTCACCTCTCTCTCTCTCTCTCTCTCTGTCTCTCTCAGTTTGTCTGTCTCTCTCTCTGAAAGCATATGTTGTAAAAAGGTGTACTGTATAATAAACAAGGCTATTTGCAATTGATGTGTCTACTCTTGATACTAATCAAGTACTGAAGGAAAAAACTAACATATTAAACTGGACACACACAATGTGTTCAAATGGCGCACAATAATGATGTCACAGGTCACAACTGCCGGTCAAGAATGACACATTAGCAATCTGTTCAATAGGCAGCAGACACACTGAACTCCACAGGTCTGAGCAGAGGACATGAGTGTGCTGGAATGACAGAATGGCAGGGGATTATTAGCTGGGGTACTGGGTCCGAGGCACAAGAGCAAGGCATCTCACCTAAAATGCTTTTGGATAAGGGCATCATTCAAATGTAATAATACAGGCTAAGGCTGTGAAACCTTCTCAGTCCACCATTGACCCAAGACCTCCACTGCATGGACTCAGGGATGACAGACAGCAGGTTGCGTGTTGCAAGGGCTGACCCAATGTCAGTAAAATCTCATTGAACAAGGTAAATACACAAGTTTACGTAGTATCTGGGGTGGGAGTGTTGTGCCAAGCCCTTACATTTCATTGGTATATGGCTGTTGGTACGCTAAAGTCATTCTTCCAAAAGGTCATTTGTTCATCATACAGCTTTGTTACACAAAGGATGTGAGTAATTTTTTGCTGAATCAGGCTGCCTTCTGTTTTCAGACAAGTGGTACCTTGTTTTCAATCAACACGCCCTCAAACAGCAATAGGGCAAGGTTGTCCATGACACAAGACACAACTTTGAAATCCTTATTTTGGAACCATTGTCAATAACTATATCAATTTCCCCTCCTTCACAAATAAATGTTATCCACTGAGTGGTAAGCTGACTTTGCTACTGACTTTCATCACTTTGTGTGTAGCCTAAGATAAGAAATAGAAGCACATGCACACACACACACACACACACACACACACACGCATACACACAAACACACAAGGGACATTTTCACACCTATCCTCTTGGCATACAAAACATATGAAATGTTAATCTTAACATTTTAATCCCTTCACAGTATTATATCTCTGACTGAGTGCTAATATGTTCATCTGCTTTGTTTTCTCTTTGGATAAGGACTCTTTCCCTCAGACACTGAATAGGTACTAACATCTGACAGCTTTGTAGATCAGTGTCAGTCAAAGTTAATAATAGTTTTTATTTCACCGTTGGTTTGTCTTGTCTCTCTGTGCGCACGTGTGAACTTTATTACAGTTACAGTAGCACACATAAGGTTACTGACTATGGTTACTGATGGTTACTGACTGTAACCATATGTGTGTATGCATATTTATACTGTAAGCCTGTGTGTGTGCATGTGTATACTGTAAGCCTGTGTGTACAGCATGTATGTCAGTGCGTGTGTGAGTGAAGTTGCATGAACGTATGTATGTTCAATGCAATGCTCCAATTAATTAAAGCGCCACTAACATCCCTGCAGCTGAAACTAAATCCAGTGCCACTGTGATTGCATACATGTGTGTGTGTGTGTGTGAGAGAGAGACAGAGAGAGTGAGAGAGATGGCTCGCTACTCTTTTAGCAGGTCACTATGGTATGATATACCATGGTATGGTATATTTCACTATGGCAACCATGAGCAATGTAGGGAAGAATGAAGGACAGGAGATCAAACGGTAATTGGACCTCTGTAATTGCATTTCTTTAGCTGCTGGGCCATTGCGCCCAATTGGCTGAGAGAGATTGCATTGCGCGAGTGACTGCTCCGCTTGATTCGGTCGCCCCGAAGTCTGTCGGCATGCGGCGAGTGTGAAGAGTTTCCGCACGCCTGCTGGAAATTGATAAGCGTGCTTCGGGACTTGCGTCAGGCACTTAATGGAGTAATAACCGTCAGCTGGGACGTGGCACTGGGGTCACCGGCTAGACCACCGTTGCATTTTAATGCTGCCCCATGTTCTCTTATGAGCATCACACTATGTGCTGTATACAGCCTACACATACGTGTTAATCGAGGAGATTGTCGTGTACAGCATTCTTCTAAAGTGTAATTACATTAACACTGATTTGACATTCATTTTTCCTTTGCTCAAAGCAGCTAGCGGCAACGTGCACCGGGCCCGTTTTGAAGCTGATTGATGCTATTTGCATTCCGTTCCATTATCATTATGAAGGCAAATGAGTTTGATGAACTGGCTCACCAGAAAAATTTAGAATCCATCCATACAGCATAATTATAAAGGTGATTGTATTTTCTTACGGCCGAGCAGTAAAACAATGCTTTAAAAGCGGCGTTCGGGAGAGATTTTTTCCTCAAATGAATGAGTTGAGCAGACAAAGCTGTTCGTTTTTTGGGATCTGGCTGCGATTGGCTTTTTCGCCAGGAGCAGTGCGCTGACCCATGCCACCCAACCATCTGTCTTCGGCCACGCTTTCCGCTTTCGGCTCGGCGCCGCGATGACGAACACGTCTCTACTAAAGAAACAAGCTCCGTAATTATAGGGTACACGATTTTGTTTCATGACTTTTGTGCAGTTTAATGGACAGATTTAGCCTTTAGCTTCAATACCTCTCATTCTATGATCTTTTAATATTTTGGTCTAATAACAATGTTAATTTTAGGCTAATTGTTAAAAAGGGGAGCAGGTGGCGCAGTGCTTAAAGAACTGGGCGTGTAACTCAGAAGCTTCACATTCAGATCCCTGGTGGGCCACTGCTGTTGTGCCATTGAGCAAAGTACTTAACCTGAATCACCTCAGTAAAAATTCAGCTGTATACATTTAAAATATGTAGGTTGTGTAAGTCACTCTGGAGAAAGGGCATGTGCTAAGCTAATACATAATTAAAGGCAATAAGCTTTTAGACCTTAGGAAGGGGTTTGGCTGGGCGTCCACTGCACTAAGCATGAACCAAGTAGATGGCCCTTGATGGATGGATGTTTTTGTTCTGTTTGTGCTATTTCAGAGCTAGTATTTATTATGTATTAAAATTCAGGTTCATATCAGTACTCAGAACCAACCTCTCCACAGCATGGACAGCTACGTGCGACACACTGGAGGGGGGGCGGGTGGGCTCAACCCATCAGCTGAGTGCTCACAATAGAATTCCAAACATTTCCATGGCGATAGATAATGGAACTATTAAACTCAAAGCATCGGCGGCCCACGCCATAGCCTGACTGATGGGTTTGAACTCAGACAAGCCAAACGCTTCTGTTTTGGCAATGTTACAGCCGGCAGTGTGGTATAATGGTTAGGGAACTGGGCTTGTAACATTAAGATTGCAGGTTCAATCCCCAGGTGGGACACTGTCGTTGTACCCTTGAGCAAGGTACTTAACCTGAATTGCTTCAGTTAATATCCAGCTGTATGAATGGATTGTATGTAAAGAAAATGTAAACTGTAAGTCGCTCTGGATAAGAGCGTCTGCTAAATGCCTGTAATGTACAACAAAAGAGAATGCATAACATGCTAAAATATTTTTTAAAGTAATAGGCTACATATTAAACGCAAAAAAACGACATTGGTTCATAATTTGAGATAATGGTTGGCAAAAACCTATTGTACTGAAGTGTACCTTGCTAACACACAGGCTAACTTTTCACCATTCATTTTGAGTCTTGTTTCCAAAAATCTCAATTTGAATAAAAACCGCGACTCGTCAGTGCAATGGTCCAAAAGGTCTGACGTGTTCTAATTTGGTGAGAAACTGTATAACGCTGTAAAAAGTTTAAGTCATTATGAAATGCTAATGATTTTTACTTTTGAATAAAATCTAGCAGACACACTTATATGAAATTGCAAGTTTGAATAATTCCATTCCTTTGCCAAAACTGTAATCTACATTGGAGCTGGAACAGCATATGGGAGAGAGAGGGAGATTAATATATATATAATGTGTAAATATATAGGTCATGAAGATAATAAAAGTGAAATTAATAGTGTGACTGCACCCTGCACTTTACAGGCCTCCTGTGCCAAGTGTACCACACTTCTATTGATCATATTCAAGGGCTTTTTGGAGATAACTCCCTGTTACGATTTCCATTTAGGTCCAACGCTTGATTTAGGGCCAACCAATTGATTCGTATTTCCATGTTGCTGGATGTAAACCAAAGACATTGCCCGGGTCACTGGCGGCAGAGGCCACAGCCGACATGCAGGGATTTCCTCCTTCATAAACGCGCATACTCGGAGCGACCCTGCTGTCCTGTAAGCACAGAGCATGTTTAACAGGATTTAAATAGGACGGCTGTGTCTGCATTTCATGCGAGGAAACAATTTTCCATGGAAGTTGTGTTGGTAAAATAGGCTTCCAGCGGAGAAGGCTGTTAAAACGACGATTGTGATTATGGACCTCGGGTTAAGCTGGGGTTGAGGCGGGCGGCTTTACGGCTGCTCCTGCGTGGAAAACGTACCAAAATGGTTTAACAGCCACGAGACTGAAGATACTCCTTACCGATCGATTTCACGTAAAGGCCCGTTGTCTTTTAACTGTCTAATATGTTCTCTTGCAGTAACTAATGGTCATTACTTTACAATCTCCCTGCCATGTTCAAGCAATTACCCTTTTACAATTGCACGAGTTAACGGAGGAAGGACAAGTTACATCTTAACTGCCCAGTCAAACTATACCAGCGACGGTTGGAAAATGAATTAAAACACAAATACTTAGGAAATAAAATGTCAACTGCACATTTGTGGCTATTACGTATCCAACTGACCGATTACCCCAGTCTCTGATGAAACTGAAGACATGCTTTAGTTATTATAGTGCTTTGTGTGAAATGAGTATTATTATGCGAACTTGAGTGTGTGCGCGTGCGCGTGTGTTAGAGAATGTGTTCATGTGTATGGGTGTGTTGGAGGATGGCATATCAAGGCGTTCAAGCCATTCCTCCTCGACATCACGATTTGCAGTTTATACTGACACTGCATATTAATTTGTTTAGATGGGCAGAATGTTACACCATATTGTATGGAGGGGAGGGAGTGGCCTAGTGACTGAGAGACTGGGCGCGAGCAGCAGGCTATCAATACTAATCAGCTGAGAGTCTGTGAAGACTGTCCGTATGGATTAGCCTGACTGCCCTACACGCCACACGGCAGCCACAACAAGTATCATCTTCACTGGTCATCGGTTAGATCACTAGCATAGCATCATGTGCAGGGAAATCTATCCTCTGTATTTGTGTGTATTCAGGGACACAGATAGAGACTGAGAGGACTAGACTTTTAGTGCAATATATCCACCAGGGGTACTTTATGCAAAATGCTCCATGGAGACCACTTAACCAGCGATGGAGGCTCACTTGTGTCCCTTCAAATACTGGGAATGCCTGCCCTCCCCAGCAGAGGCATCAGGACCAGTGGGTCAATGGAGGTCAAAGGGGCTTGTTCCTCATGAAAAACAGCTTGAGGACAGACGGTGTTGGCCCTTATGGCATCTCATGTTGCCAGCCACCCGAAGGAGAGAAAAGCACCCAGCTGTGGGGGCCGTTATTAAAATTCAAAGGGAGAGATTCCTCGTTTGTTACTCAACAGGTGTGCTTGGCTAAAAAATGACAAAGGAGAGCAGGAAAGGATGATTTCAATCACAAATAAAAATGTTTTTTAATCTCTGAATTCATCATCCCTAAATAAATAAGAACTCTTACTTGAAATTAAAAAAAACATTGTGTGCATCAAATTATGTGTGTAGAACTGTGGATGCTCTGAATTTAAAGTCATTTTAAGGTCAGTTTTCAGTGTAAAGTGTTGTTGATAAGCTTATCAAGGCCAGTTGACTTTCCTGTTAACCTCATGCTTGATTACTCAGCAACAGCTGCAGCAGGGGAATTCTAAAAAGCCGCTGCTGGACAAATTTCTGTAGAAGCTGTGCAGCATAATCACAAGACATACCCCCCACCCAACAGCAACACCAAACACCCCCACAATTCCACAGCAAAACTGTTTCATGTTACATTGGATAGCTGTTGCACTTCATAGGAATAGAATAAAACAACAATACTTATCATCTGTACATCTGCGATGTGCGTATTTTTGTGGCTTCAAATTCAGATGTTTAAAGTAATTGAGAGTAATTTTGACCAGCACAAAAATGCTTCACTTAAGCTCATATCGCTACGCCCATTGGTATGGGCCAATGGCTAAATGTCCCAGAGAATGAAATCGTGTAATTAACTAGATAGTGGTGAAACAGAACAATATTTATATGTCTTTTCATAGAATGGTAACTCTTCTCTGGCACTAGTACGGGATATTAACTGACCAACTTTATATGACAATTGCAATGCCTTGCAAACACATACGCGCATACACACACGCACGCACGCGCACACACACACGCGGTATTCTACGCATACATTCTTTTACATTTTCAGGGGCTTTGACTATCGATGGGGATGTACAAAACCACCAGCCAATCTCAGCATCGCGAAGAACACATGCAGACAAAGACATAGGCAAGGTGAGGCAGAGCAATATAGTGTAGACAAAAGCGCAGGTGAAATACACGCTACACTCTTTCACTGTGAGAAGCCCGAATCTATTTTAATATCAAGTAAAATGTATTCCTCCATATATTTTGGGACACAAGTATTTGTTACCTATATTGAGGTGGGTATAAAATGTTTGAATATTTGAATTAGACCGCTGCTAACCTAACACGGGATACCTTGCTACCTAGCTACAATATCCGACATGGTATATCTGGTGAGTTCGGTCCCCCCTAAATCTCCATCATTCTCTTCCTTAATATCGTTCAGTATTGAGCTTCCCCTCTCTCCACTCCCCCTGTCGTATTTTTCGTCAATCGGAGCAATGTTTAACAGAGAAGAAAAGACGCACAAAACAATTTACTTACCACTAGTGCTCATGTTGAAAATATGATTTCATCCAAATGGGTGTCTTAAAATAATATGATCCTCTGGAAACACACAATAATTTGTGGGTTAAAAAAAACCTTAAAAAAACTTCCAAGATATTTTCTTGATCTGCTTCTATGGGAAAAATATTAGATAGTGAATTCAGTTATTTCACATGAAAAAAACGCAGCATTTGGGGATAAATGATACCGGTATGTAGTCCTCCCCGCTCTAGAAATACGCGATTCTTGTGTGCCCGGTCTCGAGGAGACGGACAAGGTGAAGAGACCTGGAATGGGATTGGAACGCTGGGGTGTTCCCTGCCTGAAGAAGCCGATTATAACAGCGCTCTTGTTGTGACAGTGCCGGCCGAGGATTGGGCTAAATCTCGGATTGCAGGAGATACAATGTTGTTCAGTCAAATTCCATCTCTACTTGATATTTCTCCCTCGCTGGTTAGAAACAGCAGTCGAATCTGCGCTGTCTATTGATAGGCGCTGCCACTACTCTCCAGCGCGAGCCTTTCCCTCTGATATGAGAAGCGCTCGATCCCATCTTCGGCGGTGCAACGTCAGAGGCGCAGAACTGGCATGCGAGCGCCGAACAGCGTCTAAACGCTCGCTGCTATTTTCAACGAAAGGTGTAGACAGGGTTGCTCGTCATTTATCATCTTTGTGGGGAAAAAAAAATGATTGAGCACACATGCGCCTTAAAGTTAGTTTCAGCAGAAGTAATATGATCATTAGATGTTGTTTCTTTTCAAGTATACATTATAGTTTTCAATGAATCGATTAGTTAAGTCATTCATACAATAATACTATAAAGGATATACTATTAAACCTGGTATATACAACTATTACACATGATGATGATGAGGTTGATTTTTCTTCTACTTCTTCTTATCGTCATTACTATTATGAGGTTGGCTGGAGATAACAGTTAGAGTGAAGCATCTACAGTACTTTTTATAACTGGACAATAGTCCGGTTGCTGTTTGAAACCTTTATTGTCGATGTAATGGTATATGGCGACATCTGGTGGTCACATGAAGTATTATCTTTTGATCAAAGGGTGATGGACGGAGCACGGCAGGGAACAGACAACTAGCTCTACAAAAACTAACAAATGGATGTTATATTTGTCTGGGAAAACGTCAAAAATGCGTTCTACCTTAGGATGACATGTGACCATGTGAAAAATCACAATTTAAATCAAAATAAAGTGCAAATATTAGAAAACGTAGAGTTATTGCCAATTTCATATGTGTAGCTTGATACATATACTGTAGAGCTGTGGTTCCCAAACTGTGGGTCGGGACCAATTTGTGGGTCGTGGAAAGGATTGAGGTGGGTCGTAAATATCTTAATGTATATAACACACTTTCCATTGACATTCACACCACTCTACTTGTTACATGCACTGCACTAGATATAATGTGAATGTAGTTGTGTTGACATATGTTAAAAACATTTTTAATTACATAATTACATATTTGAACACAGTATATACCTATACTTTAACAAGGGATGGGTCAGAGAAAATGCATTTGCCCATTAACTGGGTCCTGCCCTCAGAAAGTTTGGGAACCCCTGCTGTAGAATATATAAAAAAATATAGTCTTCAGTCCAGCTGAATGCACTGTATGTCTGAAATGGCAAATGTAACTGCAATAAACGATGTAAGTATACAGAATATATTTATTAATAATAATAATAATACATTTTATTTGTCGGCGCCTTTCAGGACACTCAAGGTCACCTTACAGAAAAAGGTCACCTTACAGAAAGAAATAAATAAATATATATATTTGACTATATGAAAATATATCTCCTCATAATCTGGTATTTGTTGACACAGATTAGGTTTCCATAAGTGGGGTAGGCTTTTTTTACTCCTCTGATCGCCTGATCTGGCCCTCTCTTCTGGGTGCAAGGCCCATTGCAGTTCTCTGCAGTTCCCTCTCCAGCTCTCTCAAAGGAAATAACGGTTGAGGCGCCAAGAAAGCGGAACAATGGGGGGATGTGCGTGGCGCCCCGGCCAATCCGCTCGCAGCCCCAGCATGAGCAGGGCTCCTGGCTGCGAGTGACACGTTCAGCTAATGGGATGCTATCGTGAGTGACGGTCTGCATCAGCTCCGCGTCAGCCCTGCTGGGTGGCAGGCCTACGGCACACAATGTCTGTGATGTGAAAGGGCGCGGCGAGTGTCACACGTTTACAACAGAGATCAGGGTCCATATGCGCTTCTACCCACTCAGTCACATAGCTGTAAGAAGACGTGCATTCAAAAACACTACCCCTGTATATTTTTTATAGTCATGTGAAACAAATGCATTTTTCAACCAGCCACTCTTGTTTGTTTGTGACTCCACTGGTTTATTGTCTGTTCAGTCACAAAGAGCAGGTCAGTTATTTGCGGCGATTGTTTTATTCAACAATAATTTAGTCCCTGCTTAATCGTGTTCTTATCATGTCGCGCCCAGTGTTATCTGGGTCATTCTGGCTGAAGTTCACCAGTGGCACCAGTAAAGCTTACATTGTTTTGTTTTAGGATGCTCGGAACTGGCTTCCTGAGAGTGTAAAAGAAACAGATCACGGAGAACAATCGTGCGGTCCACAAAAAGGATGTGAGTGAATAACAGGAAGCTGGTCTTCCTGAGGGCACTGAGGGCGCCCTCCACTGGAACGCCGTCTAGGTGCTTCTCGGAATGATATTTATCTTCCTCGGGACTCCACCGAAGCAAACATCCCAACCACACTTGAACAAAACACTACGATTTGTTGGCCGTGACAAGCTTTCCTCTGGTTCCAATGGCAGCCACGGCGATCGTAACACTGTCACTCGTTTGATTGACAGTTACCATTGCACAGCTTGACTTTTGACTTAGCCACCATTATTAAGGCTGACAGTTTACATTTTTAAACATCGGCCAATTGTACAGCTGGGTATTTTCTAAAGCAATCTTGGTGAAACACATTTCCCAAGGGTAAAACTGCAGCATCTGAGTTACAAGCCAAATTCCTAAACCAGTACACTATCATGCTGCCCCCTGCACCACACTACAGCCCACTACATTTACATTACATTTTTACACTTTAAGCAGACGCTCTTATCCAGAGTGACTTACAAGATGTGCATTAATACATGGTGAGAACAATCATTGTTCGCGCAAGAGGTCAGTGCAGTAATACAGCGATAGACATTGTTGTTGGCAGCTGCATACCATACCTGTAACACTGGGAAGCAAAAGGTTACTAAATGTTTCTCTTTTTGCAATACACCTCTGCTGCACATTGAACTTTATTAAACCAGTCCTCTGTACATTGGTCCTTAAAACCCCAATGCAGGGTTCATGATGTGACTTCTGACAGGCAATGTTTCCTCTGGTGTGCAGACCTGAGGAAGTGACCCTTTCCCCTTATTCAGGTGCCCCATTGTGTCAACGACCGTCAGTGTCATTGTGATGATACAACGAAAAAAAACAACCCAAAAAAAACCCATGACATCATTGTTTTATGACCAAAAAGATGCTTCAAGCCCCAGATTTTTACTCTGACCTCACTCTTTGTACTTTGAACGCATTCTGACATGCGTTCACGTGGGAAGCGTGTCCGCATTGCCCCAGCTGCATTCCATGCTAATTCTCTGGCCATTGTCCAGCCTCACGCCCATGGTATATCTCTCTATCTGTCACTGACAGGCAGATACAGAGATAACCCTGCCTATTGAAGGTATGTGTCTGTAATTGGTCCAGCAGTGCTGCCGTCGGCCTGTGAGGGCCAGGCAGGATTGTTTACAGAGCAACCGATTAGATGGTCATGTGGGTCGACCTCGCTGATATCCACGCTCACAGAGACTTCTGTAACGGCTCATCGAGGGCGTCAGAATACGCCATCCCTCCTTGAGTTGATATTTAACCAGGAGTAAAAAGGTAAGACAGCGCTATTCTACCAGGAAGGACTTTGTATCGTCTTCAGAGAGATATAAATTGCCTGAGGTGACAAATTCCATGGGCTTGAGAGACCCCTAAGCAAAGGTTGGTGGCTCAATCTGTACCTTTATATAGAAAAAGGGCAGGAGAAACAGGAATTGCTACATGCTGGGAAACGGGTGTTGGATACGATCGGGTTTGACGGAAGTGAATTCTTTGTTTGAGTGACAGGCATGTTGACGCCATAATCTCTGTCTAGGAACACATGGGGAGGGACTTCTGTGAAATGCGAGCAAGTGCTTTGTTGGAAGTGCACTGACCTTTACTAAAAAGTTAATTATGACGATCGTCTCGTTTCTTTCCAAGTGTGAACTTGTCAAACCAGAATCACTGCCCCAGCAGTATGCTAGTATTTAAGGAAATAGCTAACATTCTTTTCCCTCTGGTCTATTTACGTTAACATGGAAACTAAAATGAAACGCCTATTCATGGTAATGCATAATATTGAGTTTGCTTGTAGGTCATGATTTCTGAAATGATTTAACATAAATACTCTCTCTTTCATTTCCGTCTGACTTATCAATCAAAATAAGTTGAAGTTGGAGTTGAAGGAACCTTTACCTCAATCACTTTTCCCAAGACCTCCGCTTTCCCACTGACCTCTCTGGATACCCTGGCGGAGAACTGTTGACCCGCCCGGGACGGAGGGGGCCATCCCAGGGAGAGAGAGCGGTCTGGAGACATTCCTGCAGCGTGGAGGATAAGGGGCGGAGTTGAACAACTTCCTCAGGGTGTTGCTTTGCTTACTCCACAGCCAGGACACCCAGAGAGAGGGAGAACGTCTCCTCTCTCAGACGCTCACGAAACGCACGCGCTCACACACGCACCCAGACGGAGGAGCATGAGCCTCACTCCAAAACTGCCTGAGAGGGTCGCCTCCCTGCTCATGCGGGGAGCCTGCTGACGGCCAAATGAGGAACGCGCCGACACTCCGCAGCCAGGAGGACAGAGGTACGCTCACCGCTGGTGGCATGTGTGTGTGTGTGTGTGTGTGTGTGTGTGTACGAGCATGAGAGGTAGAGAAAACCGGGGTTTGGGCATGTTTGTGTGTCACACTTTATGCTGCTGTCATGCTGTCATTCTGTCGTTATTGCAAAGTCACAGGACAGGCACGTATTCTGTGCAACAGGCTGTTGACTTTCTATTTTCACACATGAGTGAGAGTGCAGGCAGTGCAAAGAACAGATTACGGGACTCTCTCTCACTTACTCTCTCTCTCACTCACACACTCACACAAGCCGAGGAAATGAAAGTGGAAGACGTTAATGACTGCATTGTTGGTTTCACACGATAATTTATTATTTGCAGTAGTTTAGCTCTGTTTCTCAAGAAGGGGTTGGTTAGCTGTAGCATGCCGCTCTGACTGTGTACTTGGAAATAGTCCACAAGGTGCCATTCTAAACTTAGAGCCCAGACTCATGAGCTCATGTTACCAGTGGCTCTGTTCAACTCATTGATGGCCGTGTACTTTAAAGTGGTGCCAGTTTGCCAAGAGAACAACAAATTCAAGGTACAGTTCTTGAGAACTTAATCTCAAAGAGCAACACATTGAAGTTTGAGTCCTCTTCAGTAACACAACAGGGCACTCTTAGTCAGTCAAAGGACTGTTCTTCTATTAAGGCTTGATCAAGTAAGAAAGCATTCAAGTTTGAAGAAGTTCACGCTCAGTTTGTTTGCACTAAAATCGCATCGATGTGTTTGTATTCGCTCCGACACTCTCAACCACGCAGAAAAGGGCTGCATTTTAAACTATCTTTCGAAAAGTGACAGGGTCTCAGGCGACTCCTCGGTTGAGCAGAACGCAAAGCTCTTTGTCGCATTGGGACGGAGCATTCTCCACACCACTTCAGAAGCCCCGGATACTTCCTTTGACACAAAAAGTGTCTTCAAGTTGTTTACAGCTGTGCAGACTCACATGACAGGCTGAGATTCGATTATGAGAGGGGCTGATTTGCCCTTCACGTAAACAAGCTGAAGTGGGAAAGGTTTTGTCTCATTTGCTCAGTACAGCTTCTGTCACACATGGGGGGTAGGGTCAGGACCTGGGGGGACCATGCTCTGACATCACCTATAGGTGGAAACATAGAGATTAAAGCACACTTCCTACTAGCTAGGCTTCCTGGTAGGGGTCATTCCTCTCTCCATCCCAGAATAGAATTTGCTCTAAAGAAGGCCTCAGACACTCAAAGGGCATTACACGTCTGGATGGGAATGTCCATTAGTAAGCATTTGGAGTTATGCATAATAAATTGGGAACGGACAACAAAATGACAGCTAATGCCCTTTGTTATTAACTCAGCATCTGTCTAGTTATTAGTTGATGGATGGTAAGGTAAAGAAGGAACGGAAATGTTATACCAGGCTGAGGAGTGGCTCAGCTATTAAAGGTGCTCTCCATGAGTGCAGGCTGGGCCCTATAGCCTAGTCATTAGCGGTCAGCCAGGGCATTAGCAGACTGTGGCCGGGAGTCTACAGCAGTGGAACATAATTGGCTTTGTCTGGCCAGGGGTAGACTGAGTTTAAGTCGACAAGGGCTCCTCTGTTTATCGCTGCATTTGTTCGTCCCAACAATGCGCCAATTGCCCACACATCTGTTGCCATCAGGGAAAGATACACATCTTTTCATGCCAGTGCTAGCTCTTATGTAGTACTTTGTGGCCTGTAAGGTATAAAATGGCCACTGGCTGGCTAACCAGGACATGAGAGGACTACATGGTCTTCAGCTGCAGTGCTCCCCGCATGGATGCAGGTTACACAACAACGACTTGAGAAGCACAAATGGTGATTGGATTAGATAAAACATGGGGAAATAATAGTTAAATAAAGGTAAACCAGTGTTATGTCATCACGATGCATCAAGTGCTGGAGACCTTTGTCCATTAGAATCTTTAGCCACATCGTTGGATCATCGTTACCAGGCTAAATGAAGGGAGGGTGACCAAGTGCTCAAGGCGCCATCCAGTCAAAAAGCTCCGAAGATCGGGGCGATTCCCATCAGTCCAAGAACGGGGTCGCCTGCCTCCGAGCGAAAACCAAACGAACGTAACTCCCGGCTCGCGAGAGGGCTTTTAGCTCTCAGCGCTGCGTGACAAGCATTGTGGAGAACTGTGTCGCCGAGCTGCAGCTAAACCCGCGCAGGGAAAGACTGCCCTCGTCCCAAAACGCTGTGTGTGCCGTGGCTGTTTCTAATGCATTATTCATCCTGCGTTCTGCCGCTCATCAGAGGCACGAGGCACCTCTCCGTTATTGCTGGCGGTGCACTCTGGAGCATTTCAGCATGAAGAGGTCTGGAAAAAAAACATCCTTAATGGGTATAATTTAGCCCGTGTGCCAAGTTAATAGACTACAGTCCTCCATCTTCCTGGCCGTTGCCTTTCTTTCTTAACGACATTACACAATAAATGCAAGGTGAGGAAGTGCTCAGCGGCCCGATCCATTTACAAGATCCATTTGTGCACAAACAGGCACGTGCGCACACACGCACACTCATACGCACACTCAAACCCACTAAAAAACACATACACGTGCTCACAAACATGTACCCACCAACACACACGTGCACACACATACACAAACGTACTCACTAATGCATACACCCGCACCCAAACAAACCCACACATACATACACACACCTCTTCCGGCCAACGGATTCATGGACACACAGACCCACATGTGCACAGATGCTTGTAAGCACACACACAGGTGCATACATGCAAAGACAATAACAAAGACATTCACACACACACACACACACACACACACACACACACACACAGCTACCCAAATACACAAACACACACACAACAAATTGAGATGCACTCAACAAAGACACATAATTTGAAATACAATATTTAAGACCTCTCAGTACAGATCGATCTGGGATCGGGCCAGAAGAGTTGCCAGCAGAGGAGGACAAAGAGCCAGGCGTCCGCTCTCAGTTCTATCAGTTTCTTCTGCTGCCCTCTCCGTCAGCATCCCGGCCACAGCGTCCGGGCTGGAATTCTCCTCCGCCCACAGAACCCACCAAACGCTGCAGCCCGGGCGCCAGAGACAGCCGTGACATCCCCCAGCCGGGGCGTCCCAGAGAAAATGCCAACAGTGTGCGCCATTCCGTCAGAGGCAGATCTTGAGCAGGGATTTCCGCTTCGCTCTGGGGATTCTTTGAGTGTCACGGGAGCAACTTGTGTGAAAATAACACGGATTTGTGAGCTTCTGCAGTGAGCTGAGAGTCAAGCCCGCCGGCTGGTATGACCTGAGCTGTACATCTCCCACCCTGGCAGAAGCCAAAGAGCTTCGACGGACATTTCTCCGTGGAGTTCAACGCGTAAACGGAGCTTAACGGCACAATTCATTGCAGCGGGAAACACATCTTTTAAAATACGTAACGCAGAAATGCAGTTGTGATGTTGCTGATTGATCTTTGCATATGGATGAGTGCAGCAGGGCGAGATTTCCAAACGTGCGGTAGCCTCGAATTGCTGATCAGGGCGTGCAGCGCAACAACGAACGTGAGGTCTTGATCACAGGGGCCCCCTGTCACACGAGGGTACTGACCTGCCCACACAAGCATGCCAGCAGCGAAGCACAGTGCGCTTTGTGCATTCAGATACTGGGGAGCGGAGGAGAGAGGGAGAGAGACAGAGAGAGAGAGAGAGAGAAAGCGAGTTGTTTGCAGACCCCGTGAGCATTTCCCAGCAGAGCCTTAACAGAATCCTGGACACAACAACTGGTGGCGCTGGTTTCTTGGCGTCTCTTTGACCCGGACCACATGGCGGCGTGCTGTTCCGGACCCTCTCTGAGAAACTGCTTCTTGTTTTCAGGTTGGTCCTGCCCTGGTTTTCATAGGTTTTGCCATGCGAAGGAAGAGTAACTTGTGCAGACAAACTCTGTGCGTTTCCATGAATTATGGGTAATACATTGGCTAACGAAGGTAATGAGCATGACCGGGGGCCTTTGCATGGAACGCTGCGTGCGCCGCCCTGTGATGTTGTCACTAACTCTGCAGCATGTTGTCTTGAATATTAAATTAGTCAATTTTTCCCCCTGTATGCATCAAAGCTCTGTGTCCCTGCAAAAAAACGACTGGTAAACAATTAGTTGGGTCCTGCTTAGGCTGGATGGTGACCCTTTAGCGAGAAAGATAGTGAGGCAGGACGCTAAACAGAACAATCCTCCTCATAGTTTTGAGGCTTTATAAATGATGACACAGGCGATATTCCAGGTCTTACGTAAGCCCAAGACAATGCCGTTACATTAATGAACACATCATTTGTGCACTCTACGATGGACGGCTATGCGATTATTTTAACACGTTGGGTCGCGCTGAAAAAGGATGTTGTAGGGTCTTGTCTGGTTGTTGCGTCGTCTGGTATCGTTTCGTCTGTAAAGTTTGTTTGTGCGTGTGCAGTGCTGCGTTTGTGCTGTCATCCTGCATTTGTATCTCCCTATGTGTTTGACTCTGTGTTAACCCTCGCAGAGACATTGGGCAAATGCATTACATCATAAAACTATTCCCTTCCCCATAGACATATCCCCCGCTGAGCTGGATGCCCTATGGAGTGAGCCGCCATACACATTGGCTGGAGCCAATGAGCTCTTCCCGGGAAATGACATCATGACTACAGGTAAAGGTAAGTTGGATGCCTTTCCTATTCTGATTTGGAGCCATGAGCTCTTCTTAGGAAATGACATCATGACTACAGCTACAGGCTGATAGGTGGCATTCCCTATACCTTTACTTCTCTGTACAGTCTTTCCTATGTGACAGGGAAACATGGTTGGATATCATTTAAAAACTGTGAATTTAAAAACTGTGTAACATTTTTAGATAGAATTTAAAAACTGTTCAAACCATAGGAAGAAGATATGGTTGTAGTAATGACACATTTATCATAAGAATTAAATTACCTTACCCCTGAAATCTTCCAAATAGAAAAGCGTAGGCATAAATGAATAGTTTGTACCAGTGGCGATTTGTTTCGTCATTCTTTTCTAAAAACATTTTTACTTAATATCAATTTTTTTTTTATACCACAGATAGAGTGGTATTTCAATTTTGAGAGCGACCACCATTGTGGGGTTTTTGTTCTGGGGAATGTAACAGTAAATGAATTATACATGTAGGCTTGTGCGTCACATGTGTACATCTCACATTGACATTGGGGCTGAGCCCTCCTAAAGGTCAAATCCTAAAATCGCCCCTGGTTTGTACATTTGTACATTTGTTCAAAACACTGCAATTCTGGGCAAAAGTGCACATGACTTGACAGTGATTGGTTCAAAGTAATATCAAAAATGAAAAGGCTTGTTCATTCTCTATTTGGTAGAAATGCTTAATGAGG
The DNA here is from genome assembly GCA_029706075.1 of Aldrovandia affinis. Taxonomy (NCBI): domain Eukaryota; kingdom Metazoa; phylum Chordata; class Actinopteri; order Notacanthiformes; family Halosauridae; genus Aldrovandia; species Aldrovandia affinis. The sequence continues at coordinate 4,064,052 of JAINUG010000045.1, read as the reverse complement.
TAATCGCACTCGTTTTAACAAAGAGCTTCTTTTTTTATGTTTATGTCACCAGCCGCTAAAGGAGGAAGTGTTGGGAACATCCTCTCCTCGCTATTCACAATCTGGGAAAGCCGTTAGTGTTGCACATAGGAAATTCTCCCATTCTCAGCATATGCTACTGTCGATATTTATAGACCCCACACAGTTTCCAGATCCTGTTTACTCAGGGGCAGTAGGAAACTGCACATTTGTTAATACAATTCTCATTTGATATTTGGCACAAACAAAACGCCATATAGCAAGAACGACAAGAGGGCATAATGATGTTGGGGTAGTTCATATTATTCTACTTCTATTTGAACATCTCACAAGCAGATCACTGTGCTCACACAAAAAGGAAAGTGTGAATCTTTTACATTGCAGTAGTTTTGAGTCTGAGATCCAGAATGGCAACAGTGTAAAGAACGGTTCATAAACAGTGTCATTAATCCATTTAAGGTGCATTTGTTTTTGAACTACTCTTACTGAAGCCCGCTTATGCAGTCATTTTATCACTGGAGATAATCTCCTCAGTCCTCATAAAAGCAAGATGCATAGGAGTAGGCTTATGGCAATAGTCCAGCTTCGGCAGTACAGCACATTATGAAAACATGCCAATAAACCACAATTCGAATTTGACTTTGCGTTTGAATTTGAACTACAGAAATAACTCAAAGGTATCCTCACTGTGCAATCCACTATTGTTAACTGAATGCAGTCACCTTTGACCTCCGGGTCTAAGGGTATTTGGTTAACGAGTGAGTCCTCATTGTTATTTGGTTATTGAGTGTGTCCTCATTTTGGATGTTCAGTTAATGGGTGTGTTCCCTGTTTCGGGCGACTGGTTAACATGTTTTGTCCTTGTTCTGGGGCAGGTGAGGAGGACCAGCCCCTGAGCAGGTGGAGCCAGAGCCAGAGCCAGACTCAGGCAGTTACTGGAAGGATAAAGAGGCCTTTACCAGAGGCAGCACAGTGTCTCTCGCCGTGGGCGAACGTTTCTCCTCAGGTGCGTGCTCCGCCACGCGAGCCCCCCCCCCCCCCCACCCATGCCACGCTCGCGAATGTGGAACAGCTGCAGCCCCCGAGGCCGCCGACTCTCAGACCCAGAGCCTCACTGCCACACTGCGCCCTTCGGCACAGCTAATGAACCCAGCGAATGAATGTGCGCCCAGCTCTTGCTGCCTCTGTCACGATGACCACTTCATCAGTCCCCAGTTATTACAGTTACACATCTCTAATCGCAATCTCTTTAATCTTGTCTCCGTGTGCTTTCCCAAATACGTATATATCCCTTCCCACACCCTGATGGATGACCTCAGTGGGCTATCTCTGTTGCACTACTTGCTCTGATTACATACGTAGTGTAGCCTCAGTAGTAGCTGCACAGTGGTTACTGTGGTGCCCATTCATTAGCTCTACAGTGGTTACTGTTAATCTTGCAATGTGGTGGGGTTTTTGTTGACCCACAGCAGGCCAGCAGCTAAACATCTTGAAACCCATATTTAATATTTTAATGGCAATCAAGTATTCCCAGCTGTTCTTCACACCGGCAGCCCAGCCTTTCAATTTGCCCATCTGTTCCACAACATTAACCCTGCTTCAGCAGTCCAACCCATCTGCACTAATTTACATGTGTATTTATAAATATGTGTGTGTGTGTGTGTGTGTGTGCATTGTATATACTGTATATTAATGATTTAAACACAAATCATGAATCATGGACTATATATATATATTTAATGGTAATCGTCTAATGAAATGGGATGGTGGTGTGTAAAACATGTGTTTAATGGTAACCTCATCTGTAATGCAGATGTACTGCTGGTGTTTTGTGGGAAGCAGCGCTCCAGTGGAGAACCGGACAGTGATCTGCAGGAGGCACTGCGCACACGTCTCAGGGTGGTGGAGAGCAACAGCCAGGACGTCATTCAGCTCTTCAAGGTCAGAAAGTCCAGGGTTTGCATGGTACTTTGGGGTGGTCGCACAATGAATTGCTAAATATTGTGTGACCCAGTCCAACTAAAACTGGGTAGGATAACAAGAAAGGGGGTTTCTACTGCCCAGAAGTCTTTTTCAGTTTATCTGATGTCCTCACTAATCAAATTTGAAGATATAAGGAACATTTGTGGCTTTATATAACACCATTTCACTGAGGAGGGCAGCATGTGGAAACATTCGAATCTTTGATAAAAAATATGGAATGCGGATTCAGGAAAGCACTGCACACATGATTGTACAGGGGCACTATTTGCTGATTTTGATCACATACTTGCCTACGTCTCTTTGTTTAGGATCTTTCTGCTCGTCTACTGTCTGTGCACGCTGAAAAGGACTGCTTCGTCATCACATTCAAGACCGTTGAGGAGATATGGAAGTTCTCCACTTACCTGTCTCTAGGTAGGGCAGCCCTGCGGTGCAGTGTGACTGATGTTGTTTTAACTAAAGCTTTTAAACTGTTTTTGTAGTGAAGATGTAGCGACGGGGCTAAATCTGATGTGCTGATGTGTCTGATCGGCAGGCTACGTGGCACGGTGCCTGGAGAACTTCCTCTGCGATCAGACCTTCTGGCTGGACTCGGAACGGCTGAGCAACGTGGAGATCTGCGTGACGGTGGACGAGGAGCACCTGGCCACGCTCTACCTGGGGCTACTCCTGCAAGAAGGCAAGCGCTTTAACCTGTCCATCCGCAGGTCAACGGCTTCACGAGTCCTCTGGCTAAGAACTGGTTTTGACAGATCGTGTTTGGACTAGAAGAAGCACTGCGCATAGCATTGCTTACCTGCGTTACGATTGGCTCGGCCAATCCCTTAGCCCAGCTCACATACCTACCATATCAATTGATGATCTGTGCTTGGCATTCCATTGGAGTGAATGGTGTCTTCTGCATCACTCCCCTTTTTATGGCATGTTTTTCCTTGTGTGAAATAGCCCGGCTCGGTCGGATTTCCGTTCCTTTGTTCACCAAATTCTGCCGTTGCAAAGCAGGAATCCATCAGTAACGTCACAGACAAGCATCTGGAATTAAAATTGACCTACACCATGTGACAGCATCCATGTGGGGTTATTGATAGGAGACTGAACTTTCAACCATGAACAGGGGTTGTACCCTTTAACATAGTGCTTAACCTGAAGGGCTTCAGTGAATATATTGCTCTTAAAAATTCAAGGTTTGTTCATCTGGAAATGGGTGTCCGCACCCCTACATATTGCTTTGACATTAACGATCTATTAATTTATGATTTATATAGGGTTGGTTGTATAAGCTAAATCATATTTGAAGGTGCTATTTTATGAGAAGCTAAGTGCATCGCATGCACTATACAAATATGTGCACCAGTAAGACAGGAACACAGCAGCATAATTCACAGGGGGACATACAGGTTTCACCCAGCTCAGGGTAGAAAAGGGTTCAGTGATGTCCATATCATTATTAAACTATGATTTACCTCCTTTAGAGATAGTTACATTATATTACATATTTTACTTTTGTACATCCTGTAACGCATCCAGTTTACCTTACAAAGTTCACATGTGCCTTATTAGACCTTTGATATTGTACGGAAATATAAGAGAAAACATTTTGTGATTTACAGCCTCAATTATAAGGTAACTAAGGTCATACCTTGCATTTGAAATGCATATGTTCTGGTTTTGCCCTGCTTCCTCATTCCATTCCGCACGCTGTCTATAAGCATCACCTGAGCTAACATTAGCACTCTGCGCCATTAGTCACAAGGTTCACGTGAGGAACTCGTTCCCCTTTGGTGACCGTGTTGTGTTTGCGTGCAGGGTCCTTCTTCGCGAAGGCGCTGTGCAACGGCGAGCACTCAGAGGACGAGGACCTGGTGTACAGCAAGAACGACTTGGTCATGGTGAGGAACACCGGGCAGGAGTCCATGTGGGAGGGGACACAACTGGCCAGCGGTCAGCATGGCCTGGTGCCTGTCCACTCCATGCAGCCCCTACCATACCCCTTCTACCAGTGAGTAACTATAGCAGCTGTACGCATATGACACGAGAACCACAATTCTTCCAATTTAGCTCATTATAGCCCAACTATCATTATTATGAGACATGATACAATAGATCAATATTTTACATGTTGTATAAATATAGTAAAAATTGGTGTGTGGATGGATGTAGGCTGATACGGTGTTCTTTTTATGTTACGCTTGTATTGATATTTTCACAAGTGTACTTCAACTTGGGGGCTCTTTGTGTTCTGTACGGTAGCACAAAATAATTAGTTGATTTTCAGAAGCAAGCAAAGTGAATTACATTAAGAATATGTGAATAAGTGAATCAACACTACCCTAAATGCCATTTCCCATAACTGTTGACAAGGCTGTGTGACTAGCAGTTTTGAAATTCCATACATTTTAATTTGAATATTTGTGGCAGGTGGTTTCTCAGGAAATACCCAGGTACTGTTGGAGCCTTCCATGCAACTAAAGCACAATTTGATCATCCTGTTGGTGAGTATAGTTATATTTTTATAAAAATTTTATTTCTTTACATTTAGACTTTGCTAACTCAAACATATCTGATGATTTGATTGGTCCATGTGACCCAATGTCTCACCTGCTGTACTCTTGCAGTGATTGGTACCTGTGTAGCGACTATGGACCACAATCCTGTGGGGATAGATGAGCTCCAGTTCAGCCGAGGGGACCTGATCGAAGTGGTCGGCTTCCTCCTGACTGGTCTGGACACGTTCATCGGGCGGCACTTCTCCAGCGGCCAGACAGGGTTTGTCCAGAAGACCCACGTGAGGCCGGAGAACGTCAGACCCCTGTAAGTTCACCTGAAAAGCTGAATAAAATGTGAGCAATGTGATGACAATCAGAGCACAGCCACGTGTGGGTGGTATTGTTTGTAGGTACACCACAATCTGGGCAGGTTGGGTGGTTCAGATCCAAGACAGCACACAATTATCTCCCACAATGTTTAAGGGGGATTGAAATAACATAACAAGTGAAAATGAATTATCAAAATACATGGAAAACAGAAAGATACAAACCCTTCTTACATATGTCACTAATGAGGAAATGCTTTAATTATCACAGCAAACATTTTCACCACATTGAGGAAAGGGGTTTTAAACATTCAGATCTCTTCCTGTGATTAGTTAAGTAATTAAAAATAGAATTTGAAAACACATACGTGCAATACTTGTCCTGTGCTACAGACTCATTACCATAAGAGATCTTGTATAGCCCTCTGCAGAGCAGAATATTTGGATTTTCTATGCTGTGATGCTGTTCATTGTCATCTATGTAATTATTATTTCTCTCATTTACATTCCCATATCCTACATTTGCAAAAAAAAGCATTTTTGAAGAAAAGACAGAGGCTAGGACAATTAAAATGACTTTATTTATTCCCTGACCTTTGGGGTTATTAAAGTTTCTTTTATTGGTGAGGGGAGGGGTTTTGACAGAAAGGTTGAAATGAGAGTCATGTGTTGATAAAGCTGTCTTTGTTGCCTTCTCCCAGAGACGGACAATTGGTCTTTCTGAGCGAGGAAGAGAAGGAAACACTGTCTCAGTTTAACCCCTGCTCTGAACAGTACTACAGTGGCCTCTTGAACAAGCTCTCCACCACTGACATCAGTACTGTGTACAGATTAGGTGAGGACAGCCTATAGAAGGCCTGTTGAACTCCTGCTTGTTTCATTGTACTGTCACTGACCACCTTCCCTGTCCCAAAACACTGTGATGCGTCTGATTGGCTCTGTCTTGATTATGCAGATAGACTGGACGAATCGGACTTCGTGTACATCAAAAATCAACCGAAGCAAGGTAATTGGAGGTCATTCTAAATTATTTGAATTTATGCTGTGCATAGATAGTTCTGTGAACTGATGCAGTTAATTAAGTTTAGAAAAACTAAAGATTATTTTAAAAAAACAATTCCATAAAGATTATAATACATCAGTGTTTCAGATTATCAGTCAGATTATATCAAACTCATGGTAGAGAGAAAAAGGACATGAATCAATATGTTCCATTAATCATTATGTTTATTTGAAGGTTAAAGGGGTTGGATACAAATTGGAGGGATTCGTTTTTCAAAATGTTACAATAGCTTTTTGTTGGCCTCTTACAGAGCCAAAACCCCCTGCCAGCGCCCGCCAGAGTATGATTTCAGTGAAGAGTGACACTCCCCCGTACCACTCGTCGCCTCGGCCCTCAATATACACCTCCCAGAGCCACCTGGAGACAGAAAACGAGGCGCTGTCCTTCAGCCTGGAAGACACCTTCAAAGAGATGGATGAGTTTGAGGAGGATCCGTCGCTCTTCATGGACGAGAGCAGCTGGGACGCGGACGAGGCAGAGCTGTGCGACCCCACTCTGACCCTCCTGAACCAGGACCACTTCCAGGAACCCTTCCAGGCACTGTACAACCTCTCCTACTCCTTCCTGGACACCACCTTCAGCGGCCTCCAGGAGGATGAGCTGCTGCAGCACCTGGAGAGCGTGCGGGAAGGTGCGAAGAAAAACAGGATGCACTGGGCCCACCGCCGGGTCTGCTTCCTCCTCGGCCGACTCTGCGCCAAAAAGAGCAAGTACTCCCAGGCGAGGGTGTACTTCGAGGAGGCCCTGGGGGTCCCTGTGGGCGGATTTTCCGACCGTCTTCTCCTGATTGCCCTCTACACCAACCTCACGGCCATCTACCTGAAGCAGAAGCTGACGGACAAGCTGCAACGCACTCTGGAGAAAGCCAGCGCCCTGCTCCTGTGCTTGCCCCGACACAGCTTCTGCTCTGTCGACGAGTTCGAGGTCCTGAAGCTGATCCTCCGGAGGGCCGTGGTGGAGAGCGACAAGCACCTCGAGGCTCGGGCCTGCTACCTCATCGTCTGCCTCTTCTTGCACCTGGGCAAGACAGACGACGCCCTGCCCTTCGTGGAGAGGCTGCAGTTCCTCACCATTAGCCTGTCGGTGGAGGCGGCCAGCCCCATCGCCCCCGTGGATCTGAACTGGATGCTGAGCAGGCTCTACCACAAGAAGTACATGCCCTACCTCTCTCTGGCGTCCCTCAGTCTGGACTCTGGGGAAAACCGGACCCTTCAGGACGCCTTCCAGAAGATCGAGCTCTTCATCAAGAACTCCGTGAGACTCAACCCACAGTGGAGGGAGGGCACGTCACTGATCCCTGCCCAGATTGTGGTGTACCTCCAGCAGGCCCTGTCCATCGCCAGCCAGGGGAATGACATGAGGACCCAGAGGGATCTGTGCCTGAGCCTGGCCTGCGTTTATCAGCAGCACGGGGCCTTGGAGCAAGCCGTCCAGTGTGCCCAGCGGGCCACGCAGACCGGGGGCCATATCAGCGAGGAGGAGGGCTTCGAGGCGTCTGTACTGCTGGCCTGGCTGCTGGTGCTGGCGGGGGAACCCGACGGAGCCGCTGTCACCCTGAGGCCCCTCCTGCAGTCCCTGCATGAGACAGACAGCCCCACTCAGAGGGGCGTGGTCTTCAACCTGCTAGCTCTGTGCTTCAGGAAGGAAGGGCGGATCCAAGAGGCCGGCCACCACTTCTACTGCGCTCTGCAGATCTCCCGTGAGAATGGGAACATGCGCAATGAGGCGCTGGCTCTGGCCAACCTGGGATGTCTGGCTCTGTCTGTTGCCGCCCCGGGATTGGCGGAGCGCTTCCTCGTCAGGTCCCTGCGGCTCTACCTGGAGCTGGCGGAGAGCCCCACGGACGGTGAGCACGTGCAGGCCTTCCTCTGGCTGGGGAGGAGTTACAGGGACAGGGGGAGGAGCCAGGACGTGCGGGTGTCCTACGAGATGGCGTTGCTGATCGCCATCAGTGCCAAGAACCTTCACAGTGAGTGGACACTTAATAACTTTCAACCTGTCCAGCTCTGCTAGACAATCCTGAATTGCTCCCTTGAGTACATTGTTTTTGAAAGAAATAGACAGTTAAAAATCAGTTTAAAAAAAAATCTGACTTCTCTTCTCTGGTCACCGCAGGTCAGATGGTTGTGGCGAAAAGGCTGAGTCATTTGTATACCGACTTGCTCTTGCATGGACAGTGTATTATCTATTATGAACACTGTGTGGCACTGTCACGGGAGCTCAAAGACAAGAGGCTGGAGGGAGAATACCTGGAGATCCTCAGTAATCTCTACTTGTCCTTGAACACAGAAAAGTAAGCTGATGTGTTTTTTATTGCTTATGCTCTGGGTGATCATAGCCTGTCCATAAATTTCATATCTTTTCGGATTTAAAAAGTGTCTCATCTAGCTATTTGTAGTTATTTGACCAAATTTACTTGGTGTTGAAATTTTCTTTTGGGGGGGAGTGCCCTTACTCTCCATAATGTGACCTGCTTTTTCATTCGGATAAGCTGTAGCCACAAAAGACAAACTGGTGTTCAAAGGTGGACAGACACTGCATCTCATATCACTACTACCCCTTAGGTGTAAGATGATGTACGGACTGAAAATAAAGGCTTTCTAGTGAGCTTTAAGTATTCAAAAGTTAACTGACTCTTTCAGGTCCTCGAGGAAATCTCTGGACTACACCAAGCAGAGTCTGAGGATTTCCATTGATCTAGGGAAGAGAGAGGATGAATCAGAGACGTGGCTCCAGGTGGGAAGAATCTACTACCTGATCCAGGAGAATGAGCTTGCTGATATGTACCTGCAGGTAAAGGTTACAGAATCACCTATGCTCTGTTCAGACAACAAAATGGCTCTGGAAAAGGTAGAGAGAGAAAGAGAGAGAGAGATGAGTGGTTTCTTTCCAGTTGGTTATTGAGCTGTAACCATACGTGCGGAAGTGGGGGTGCTGCGCCTCTGTCATGAACAGTTTTCTTATATAGTATAAGTATAATATTTAAAATAAAGACAAAATGAGTGTGCGTTTGTCTGTGTGTCATATTCAGCGTGAAACTGTGGGAGTTGCTACATGGAGCTTCAGGAGGTGCTGAACAGAAGTTTAAAAAAGTTCATAAGAAAAAACATTTGATGAAAACAAACAAGCGAGTTAGCTAGCTAGCTATCCAGAAGTAACCAGATGTAACGCATGTTCCACAATGCCCTATAATTAATTGTTTGAACTGTTGTGTATTCTAACAGGTTTTCTGTTTTTTTTATACTTTACTCATAAAACTAATTCCATCTGAAAGTAGAAGCAATTTTTTTGGTGATGTCTTTCAGTGGTGTAATTTACATCGATACCGAAACATTTTCACATTATTTTAAGCCAGGTTGGTTTGATAGGTGGAAATGGTTGCATTATGCCAAAGAAAACGACGTGTTCATTGCTATGTCTGTGTAACCACAATGGAGAAAAAACTAGTCAGTGCAAGTACTATTCAAAACAATACTATTCAATCCATGTTGCGTTATTGTAATGTTATAGCTTTTTACTTTCAGATTTCAGCACCCCTAAGTCAAAACATCTCCCCGCACCTCTGCCTATAACTACTGATTCTTTTGCCATTTATGACTATGCCTCTGCAATGAACATAACAGTAATATGAGAACTGGTTTCCTACAGTGCAGTCTGTTTATGTAATTGTTATCCTTATAAGAGGGGTGGATTGTGTTGTATCCCTTAAAACAGTCTATTAAATGTTTTCTCTACAAATATGCATTACAGGCAGCAGTAAAAACAGCGCTCAGAATGAATGATCCCTACTTTGCCCTGAATATTTATGAGGAAGCTGGGGATGTCTTCTTTAAAGGACACCATAATCGTCTTGCTGCCCTTCCATTCTACAGGGTAGGTGCCTATTATCCATATTGATATCTATAAAGTTGTAATACATACCCATCTAAAGGCAAAGGCTCAAAGTCTGTTGTTACTGTCTCTACAATCTAATGTTATGGTGGCAACCATTTTTTCTTATCTTTTTCTTATTTTTACATTTTCCTTATCTTACTGAGGATTCTCAATTCTCATTGAGAAGGAGATATTGACCATAGGTTAATGGAACAACCTTTTAAAAACATGAAAACTGAAAAATAATTGTGAATTTGTATGAGAGTTAGCCCCTTGGATATTAATTTTCAAAACAAAACTAGAATCCATTATGCATTCTCTCCAAGGGTGTGGATGTGGGTCAAATACTTTAATGGTTGAAATACTTGAACCAGTCAGACACCAGTTATATTCCTGACAATTTGAAAAGAAACACGGACTTTCACCAATATTCAGAGCAATATTATTCTGTCATATTACACTGTATACTTGGATATTCTTTGGAAGTTTTGATAAATATCATCAATCTTTCATCTTTCAATTCTCAAGTATCTTCAGAAGTGTTTTAAAACTAAGCTGCCTAAAGAGTTAAAGTATTTCAAATACTGTATATATTTGACACAGGCCTGTGCGGGGTTGTTTACAGTTGGGTCTTTTGTGATTCTCTGTGTCATTTGTGTTGCATAATGTCTGTGTAGGACGGGAGCTTGCCCTTTGCCAGAAGTGTCAAGGATGTCCAGTCAGAGTTCAGGCTCCTGAGCAAACTCACAGAGCTCCTGATGAACCTGAAGCAGTATAAGGAGGCCTTGCAGTATGCTGTTCTCGCAGTGCAGATCAGCACGACAACTGGTATGCACCCTGCTCTCATTCAGCTACAGATTACTTACTCACACAACTGATGCTCCTGTGCACAGGGTGAAATTACTGTCTGGTCAAGTCCACTTTCACATACATCAAGTTGTTTGTATGGCTGCATCTTAACTAAACAATTTGACTGGGGGTAGTAAGGCTACCTTAGTTGAAAAGTACTGTGGCACTTTCCAAGTATAGAACCTGATAAAATAGATCCAAAGGTCTTATTGCCTAACTACCACTCCATACTTCTTGCATACAAGAAAAATACATGTCTGCAATTCATATTAAGTGTTCATCTGTAACAAAAGACCAAGAATGCATCTCACATCACATCAGGTGAACAGGTAAGCAAACATATTGAAGATAATGATAATGTAGTGTTCTGAAATATGTCTGTTCCACAGGGGTTCGTCTGAAAGAGAGAGTTGCATTCCACCGCCTGGCCACAGTGTACTTCTCCCTCCAACAGTTTGAGATGGCTGAGAACTACTACCTGAAGTCCTTATCTCTCTGCTCTGGTGTCCTTGAGCACCCCAGGGAAGCCAGATACTTTGTGAAAGTTTACTGCAGACTGGGAGACCTTACACTGCACAAGTTAAAGGTAGGGCAGGAATTCTTCACTTTTCACAAAAGTTTGTGACCGATGTCTTTCCTGAACCCAGGCTGTAAGATTTTACATCTTTTGGCATTTTTCAACCCTCTCCACTCATTTGTTTTTTTAAATAATTTCTTGTCCACTCTTTGTGGGGAATTGAATTATTTTTCGCTTTCATTATTATTGATGCACTGGCGCTTCTTTGAATTAAATGTGATTGAAGAGATTTTCATTGTGCTGCTGTTTTGTGATGAAAGACGATTCCAAATTAATTAGATTCTGAATGGGAATTTAAAAAAGGAATTGTCTACAATTGTTTACTGTAGCTCGGTATAATTATAGCTAAGTTCTTCATTTTTACTGCCTCATTACTGAAACAAGGCAAAATATGTCCAAGCCTGCTACAGATCCAACAGTTTACTTAAAATTCTTATCATACTTATCCAGTGATTTCACATTTCCCCAGACCTTCTGTAATTAGTGTCTAGCAGAACTGCCTTTTTGACAAAAAAGTGACCCCAAGCTAAAGCATGTATTCCTAATACTACAGGTCACAGACATGGACCTTTAATCTAGGCTCACAAAGAGAACAAAGTGTGCAGAACAAATGACCTTGATCCCACTCAAAGAGATCAAAAGAACTCAAAATCAAATCACTGTTAAAGTGTGTAATTTCCTTTCTCGTATTGTGCCTCTCTCTTTTGGGGATGTGGAATTTGTTTTAAAGAGGCCAGTAAAGAATTCACATATTTTGTCCTGGAAAGGTCTCTGGGCGAATATGCAGTTAGATGTCACACAATTTTCTTGCCACATTTGGCTAAAAACAATCTGAGGTAAACTTGCCAACACTTACTGTTCGAACAGTAGTCTGATTTTCTCTGTTGATGTCCAGTATTGCATCTCTGAATTTAACATGCATGTATGAAACATCCCTATTTGTGTAGGATTTTTATTTATTAAGGAATGACTAAGCACAGACTTTAAATGCCCTGACTGTTGTTCGTGCCCTAGGACGCCTTCGATGCCGTGGGGTACTTCCATCTGGCTCTGGCTGCAGCTCTGGAGGACCAGGAGAACCTCCAGGCGCTCTATGTTGTGTACATGAAGCTGGCGGAGATCCATGCCAATCAAATGCCCAACGAGGAGCTAAGCCAGGGCTACATGGACAGCGCTCAGGCCCTGGGGAAGGAACTGGCAGGAGGCACAGACCCTGCGGTATATAGCCCTGGGAAAGCGTGAAGAGGACAGGAAATGCTTGGTGTGCCATCCGGACATGCGATCAGGGAGCAGGACCCTGTGACAGGGACACGGAACTACATTTCTTCTTAACCTATGTCTCTTTATGTGCCCCTTTGGTGTACATTAAATACTTTTTTTAAAACAATTTTTAACAGCAAAAGGCAGTTTATTCCAGGCATGACACTACAATATTGTATCCAGATTCATCTTCATGGAGATAAGTTTGATACTCTTGCTCCCAAAGACAGGGGGGAGGGGACAGAGGGGACAAACAATGAAAAAAACATGAGGTAGTGATAGCCAATACCACACTTGTCAATAGATATCAAGTTTCACTCCGATTCATTTCTATTTATTTGAGAGAACACTGACCCTATTGTATGTTTTTTTAATATAAATATGTAAATATGTAATTTTTCCCGCTATGCAAACATTTCCAACTTCAATATCCACATCAATGTGTTTCAGCTGTGCTTTTTAAGTTATTTGTACTGTACATTTTTAAAATGATGATTTTGTTTTAGTATATGTTTGCACTAAGCGGAGGATGTTTTGGCACTTTTCTGACATGTGCTGTAGCAGCATGCATCCTTCCAAGATCCAGCTCTGAGAGTTTCACTGCACCGAGTGCTCTCTGATTTCACCAGTCCGAGGTCTTGTCCCTGGCTCCCAGCCGATACGGCGCAGTACTGCTCCTCTGGACTGCAATACTGTATTCAGTTGTACACGTGCCTCGATAATGCACACAGTTTACATATTTGACCGTTGCCTGTAAAACTACCATGCAATTGCAAACTAAAAAAATGTTATGGGTGCCCCAGAATTAAAAATAATCAGCCACAGGGCATGTCCAGTACACGTCCAGAAATCTGTGTACACTATGGGAGGGGCGTGGGCATATAACTTCCAATTAAACTTTCCAGAGCCTGTATTTGATTGTTAGACATTAAGCATGTCAATTTAGGAAAACTCACCAGCGGCTGATTCATATCTGTCTTAAATTGTGTGCAATGTAGCAGAATCGCAGCATTTTACACCACATATTAAGTATGTTTAATGATAACAAAGAGATGGGACTACCTTCTGTAACAAAATTTGTAGCAAACAATGTGATGTTTTCAGATTTTCATTCAACTTGAAATGATTTCATGCGAAGCACACAGGGTGATGCTATAACAGATACAATCAAGTAAAATTGAATCAGTTCCTAATGAGTGAGCCTTATTTATATTGTCATGCTTAATTTTCTGAACTAGACACAAAGTTTAGGATAGTTATCAAATAGGTAAGTTACCTGCCTCTCCAAATTTGTCTCTGCATTGTTGAATGTTCACCAACACCCAAAAAATGAGAGAACGATCAAAAGGCCTGCTGTTTTGAACAAAGGATCTTGAGGGTGCTGCATCAAGAATGTGCTTTTACGTTGGTGTTTCACAAGAGATGCAGCCATTTCCGTAGCAGAAATGTGCCTCTTTAAGCAGTTTGCAATTTAGATATTTGTTTTTACAAAAATCACTGTTAAATTATGAAAGGAGCCTGTCAGGTATACTGTAACTGTGTACATTTGTAATTTTGTATCTTAATGTCATTGTGAAAATAAAATGTATTGTAATTATATGAAATACAAAGGTACTTGTCTCCATCTACTGGATAAAAGGTGGCATTGCAATATATAGGATTCTTGAATTTGATTACATTTACATGTCATTCAGTAGATGCTCTGGATAAGAGCAGCTTAAGAGGGATGGAGAGAGAGAGGGAGAGATAGTAATAGCAATAAATATAGAGATGTGTAATAGCAGTACAATAACCCAAACAAGGGTTATAGTTTGCTTGCTGAAGTTTGTGCGACTTGCAGTTTGCGTTGCACATAAGCATGCTTTGGCCTGACACATTTTATTGATACTGGAGATTTGTTTAATATTAAGCCGTTTAGAGGAGTCTGAGAGTGAGCATGCATCTTTTGGCCTGCACTCTTTTGTGATGGAAACCCATTTTGAAGTGTCCAAGAAAATGTGAAAGTTTACCTATGTGATTCTGTTTCATTTTTTAGGAGCTACATATATTGCAGGGGGCAATTGTTTGCTCACTGAATGCTTGCTTGTCTTTCATGCTCTCCATCTCCTGACCATGCAATTTAAGTCTTTGTTTTGAGAGGAAGTACTCTTGTCTGCTGCATCTGGGATGCATTAAAAAGGCATTGTGTCACAAAACATTTAACAGAGAGCATAATGGTGGAGAATTTGTATAAGTATGGTTGGGGAGCCCTGGATTTGCTGACTGAAAGGCAATACTAAAACCTGCTTAACTGAGGTCAAAGGTGGGTGACACTGGAGCTGAGCTCTCTCCTCATCACAGGACTGGATTTTTAACTTGTGGGATCGCGATCAAAACAAAGTCGTATCATGGCTGACTAGCTACCTTGCTAATATTATCATCAGTCTTTACTAGGGTGGTCATTTCCAAAAGCCCAGATTGGAGGACATTTAAGGGAGGGGCAATTTAGCATGTAATTATATGACCAATTTAAAACCATAACCTATACAGACTAACTGAGATTGAAAATGTGTACTCACAATAGCATGTCGTTCGATAGAACCCTTTCCTTGGCTGCTGACGACCACCTCACTCCGACACATTGTACAGAAGGCATGGCAATCGTCTTTTCTGCTTTTAGAAATAAATCCGTGCTATTTTGACCACTCTGAGTTCTATGAAGTCTTCCTTCCGGCATTTTGCAGGGCTGGCTACGATAGCACCGAACTCTCCCCGATTACACTTGAAGACGAATCGCGTGGTTTGCGCTCGAGCCCATAGTGTACGTAAGAACGTCATATTAAAGTGTGGTATTTGTTGACATTTATTAGACCAATGACACAGGGGATTCGTTATTTGACAAATACATAAACCAATAAGAAGCACGTTAAAATCTTCAAACAGTGATTTATTTAAGAATTGAGTGCTTTTCTAGTCTAGACTTTAAAAGGAGGACAAATGTGCTTCCGGCAGAGGATCGTGCCGAACTGAGGACAGAGCGCTTTCAAACCGGACCCCAATCTCTAGGTCAGGGGTAAGGCTACAACGGTGTGACATTTTCACATTATGATAATCGTACTACTCAACATCACGTTTTCCGGTACACCACAGTATCAGTTTCTAAGCTAAAAAAAAGTATCACACAAAGTTTACAACTGGATGTGTTTATTGTATGGCTCTTTGCAGATTTATATACCAATTTAATTGAAAAATAAAAATCCAACTGAATATAGTTCACTCAATGTAATTGTATGTCTAAATCAATTCAAATGATTAACTTTGCCAATTAACCAACATGTTGCTTTATCGTGTTATCAGTTTATCGGATCTAGTACTATTTTTAGCCACTCACTTTTTCCATTGTGCCATAACGTGAAGGATGATGCTCACGCAGGTGGAATGCAAGGTTTGACGTGTTCCCTCTTCTGGAATGTTTCCCACATTCTCAGATGGGAGATTCGTTCTCAGCAACAACAACATATTTTTTTCTGAATCCAAAGTGAGTCCACACGGATGAACGAGTTCGCTTTTGAGGGGATATAATTCGTAATTACAGACCGCCTCACCATCAGAATCAGCGTCGGACATCACAAGTTTAATAAGGGACTGCAAACAGAGATTTATGACGTATAGCTAGCTGACTACCTGCCAGAGTTGGGAAATGCGTGCGAGCTGTCTGCAAGTGCGCAATCGCGTTGTAAACAAAACAAAATCCAAAACAACCAAAGAGGTGCTGGGATTAAATTACATTAGCAGGTACCCCAGGTCCAGTATTATATTATTTAATATGGGTTATTTAGAGATTTTATGAGGGTAATGATTGAAATATTTTTTCCCGCATTAAAATTGCTTTTACCACATTGTGTTGATATGTGTTATATGTGAGAGATTACACCAGGGCGCAGGGTAGTTTAGCCAACTTTATTGTGAACCCCCGGGACCATTTACTGAGCATCCTTGATCAAATTATTATTCGCGCGCGGGGCTGTGTGCATCCCATTCCTCAACATGCATTTGCTGTAGTTAAGCGTTTGTAGTTTCCGACGCTATGCACATTTGCATGGCTTTTTCGAGAGTAATGTCAACTTCCCTTAAAAGTATTTCTCTTATTGCGTCCGATGTGATCCCACAAACGACTCTGTCACGAAGTGGAGAATTTGTCATCAGCTAGCAGTCAGTATAAAAACACAGTTCTGAATTTTAACAATTGTCTTATTGTGCAATATGCGGTCAGTAGGGTGTAGAATGAATCGTGAATACAGTCTTACCTTCAGATGGTCCGTGGCCTTCTCCCACCACAAGTTCAGCCATGTTGATTCATTTCAACCCCACGACTTGCTCATTTTGTTGGGATTGTGCCAAGTCTTGTTCGGTTTTAATATTCTTTCCTCGGTTGGACCACCTCATGTACAGTGGGGTCCAAAAATTTGAGTCCACTGCCAAGATCTGTTTGTTTTCATCGTTCATCGAAATCGAACACAACATTTTTACTCGTGGCATTTGTTATTCAAGAATGCCATAAAACACTGATACAAATTTAAAATATATAGGCCTGTGTTTGAGGAAGGATGGTATGAAATTGAAATATCTGTAAGTATTTTGTTTGCACACCATTGCCTTTAATTTCGTCAAAATGTTGTGACACCTTATTTTTCATTTAAGTTTTAATACATGAACTTTCCTAATACACAGTGTGAGTTGTTTTGGACTTGTAACAATTAATACCGGATATTGGCATAATTACTATGGTCCTCTATGTGTTCTTGTTGCTACTGCAGGTGCTTTAATCTTGAAAAAGGACACCTCCTTTGCAACTGTTTTTGCAGCTGTTTGTAATTATGTCAGCAGAGCATATTGAAGTAGTTAGAAGTCAAATTGTTCTCCTGAGCAAGAATGTTGTGTTAGTTTTTGATGAATGATGAAAACAAACAGATCTTGGTAGTGGATTTTGGACCCCACTGTATATTTTTCCTGCAGTATGTTGCAGAAAAAGTTTTTCTTTTGGACACCACATAATGTCATGCCATCTTTTCTTCACATCATCTACTGATCATTTTCTTTACATCATCTGCTGTTCATTTTGTTATGCATAACACGCTTGCTGGAGAGAGCATCTTGCAAAGCATATTCAACCCTGGCAAATACATACTTTAAAAAGTGCACCATATGTGATATACTGTTCTATGTACTGTTCTTGTGTTGTGATAGATTAGCATAAAAACAACATTGCTTTTGATCTATTGAATATTACTAGGATAAAGCTGTTCCTATTTTCCCACGGTACATTAATCCACGCATCATCGCTATGGTATGGGGGATCACTTCCTTCATTTCCTGTACAGTTTC
This sequence comes from Aldrovandia affinis, assembly GCA_029706075.1. NCBI lineage: Eukaryota > Metazoa > Chordata > Actinopteri > Notacanthiformes > Halosauridae > Aldrovandia > Aldrovandia affinis. The sequence continues at coordinate 4,046,253 of JAINUG010000045.1, read as the reverse complement.
TGTTAGGTAGAGGGCTTCTCCTCATCCACTTTTGTTTATTCTATCCCTTCAGAACAATTTTTGCACACTGCGTTTGTGCTCATGCCAATAGCCTACTCTTTACTTAGCCACATTATGTCACAGCAGAAGTACAAAAACATTTTTTAACTCATTTAGCATGAAGCTCTGTGAGGCACCTGGATTTGAATTCTTCCATTTCACTTTTCGGAGAGTTACTGAACTTTTTTCGACAATTCGTTTTTTTGCTACTCCAGCCATGCCAGAAGAGGGCAGTATCTGTCTACCCTTTGCTCTCCATACTTATGTAAACCATGCTGCATGACGAATGCTGATTTTCTTTTGCATTTTAAACTGGAATTGTAAGTGTGAAAGTGTGTGTTCTGTCATCTAAATACTGCAAGAATGTATATTATGTTTACCTTTAAAGCCCACGACCTGTCTGGTGGACTGAGAAATTGACAGGTTTGAAATTGAAAGCCCGTCCTGGTGGTAATTCAATCTCCTTGCAAATCTGTAGCTTAATTAGAATGTGCACACAATCATCCAAAGAAAGAATGAAAAGCAGTAGAAAATAAGTATTTTTAGGGAGATGAAAGGGTCACAATAAGTCTAATTCTGCAAGTTGGCCGTACTGCGGTATATGTAGCTATTTTGGATGCAAAAGGGAAGTGTTTAGGTCCATCTGTTCAAATAAATGCCTCCTTAACAAGGCTGCTCCTCACATGACAGTATAGAAAGTCATGATAAAAAATGCCATCAAACTTAGAACCAAAGAACAGTTGGTCAGGTCAAGGACATTTGTGAAAAAAAACTTGATAATGTCTGTTGTTGGACAATGTGGGTCTCATCAGATGACGCCACCGTGAATGACTCATTATTTACTATGTATGGACTATGTTGCTAAAATGTAATGGTCTACAGCTACTGCACTTTGGGATTGGAGAGGTTAACGTAGCCATGTTGGACCTGATGTAACGGGTTGGAGATCAGGAGTTCGAGTCGCTGTGCCTTGTGCCCGCAGTACTACTTTAATTAACAAGAAGAACATGATGTGAAGAACATTCACAGCAGTAGTTGTTTTACTGTTTATTGATCTTAAAAGCCTTCTTGTCTCATATCACATGCTCACACGAACACACAAGTACAGACGCACAGGCACCAAAATAAACAATGAGATGGATATTGACTAGTTAGACATGACACAGACAAAATAGCAACGCGTTTTCCCAAACAGTTCCCGAGTTTAACACTCGTAAGGCTTTACTAAAGGTTTTCGCATGTGCAAAAGGTGTTAACTCTAGCAAAACCAATATTTCTACCGATTTTATTAATTCAAGATAGTGGTTTGTGTGTGAAAAAAACTTTTCAAGTGCTGAAACCTTTAGCATATTTGACCCTTATTCCCATAACCCTTCATTCTCATCATAGTTTTAAAAAAGGTTTTTTATTAGTTTCATATTTTTTCCTGTTTTTCTTCCAATTTAGTGGCCAATTATACCCTCTATTTCTTTCAATTTACCCTCCCCCACGAACTCGCCGCCTGCCCCCACAGGACAAGCTAATACCTCAAGGCAATGATCCGCCTCCTTCGAGACTGGATTTGCAGAACTATGTTACTATGGTTGCCTTATGCCGGAACCTTGTGCCGCCTCTCCCAGTTTAAAGCAGTTTAAGGGGAAAGGAATGAGCCACTTTCCAATGTAATGGTAGTGGGTTTAGAACAAGCTGGTGGGGTGGATGTGAAATTGTGGAGATAAGTAGGGTGGCGGAGGGTGGGAGATTGGGGGGCAGGTGATTAGATCAGCCTTGGTGCTGACAGATTTCGAAATATGGGTTTATCATTCAGCAGACAGACCGATAAAAACAGTCATCACTGAGAATGGAACTTGACTTCACTCACGTATGACTTCTTGTCACAGTCTCAATCCATGTCAGACCCGATTCTGAACATTCTATCAAAAATGCCTTGCCTGGGGTTGTCTATGCTCCGCTGAGTTGATGGGGGATATTGCTGTGATATGACAGACATGCAAATATGATTGGGCATTCCAACTTTGCCAGAAAAAAGGTATGAAAATGGGTTAAGTAACAATGCCTTGCCTCTCTGACTGGGACATGTTTGGTGTACATGCAGGACAGAAACCACTACATTCATAGGCAAGAAGAATTTACGGCTTGATTTTGCACTACTTTTGGTTCACTCTTCTATATTTTCCGGACCAGAAACCTGGACAATCTCCCATGCTTGCTTGTCTGCACTTAAAGTGCTTCAGAGGACAACAGAAGGACAAATCTTCATCCTAAATGTTTTTTGCCAAATTTAAAAGTGTGTAACAAAACAAAGCAATTTTGCACACATCATTAGCAAGTATCTCAGCATAATAGGCATTGCTTCTCCCTCCATGGTAAATTATCCAGCTGCTTTAGATTCCAAGCAAAAGTTAGTGCCTAAAAGCGCTGTCTTGATGAAGTACCTGTGAGCGCACTGCAAGCACGTCCATTCTTGACTTTTCCAAAAACCCTACAGCTAAGCTACCTGGTGGGACCATGGGAATCTTGCAGAATTTCACCACAAGTGAACATTTAGGTGCTGGTGCACCAAATTAACCCCGTCATGCTGTCATAACCACAAGCGGTACCCTCTCAAATGCTGCTTCTTGCTGCTGTGTCAAAATGGCATTCTTCTCAGCAGGTTGTGCAATGGTTCCATTGTGCAATGGTTCTGAGTTGTTATGTATCCTCAGGACAGAAATAAACCCAGAAAAGGAGGCGCCGTTTCCTATATCCTTAATGGTTCCGTATTCGAGTATCTCAAATGCAGGGCAAGTTAAATCATGTGACAGACGCACTACGAATGCATTACGATGGTGTGACTGCTTATGGATGACTTGCTAACGTGATATATGGGGTCTTTTTGGAAGGGCTGCCAGGCTTGCATGAGTATAACTGTTATCATTTCTGATCTGTGAGGCGTGCCTGACAAGGGCAGTCATTGGACATAAGTTAATAATAAGTAAAAGCTTCATACTGAGAAAAAAAGACTTGATTTTTGTCATCGTTTTTTGAAGCCCTTGAAATGTTCCCGCTTAGGCTTCAGTTGTCCAATCTGGAATGCATGTCCAACCGGGGTTCTTAGAAAAGCAAGCGTGTAATGTGTCTGCAGAAGTGCATTGACTGATCCTTGGCACAGCAGTACCGCTTGGAGAGCGATGTAATTTGAGCAATAACGAAAGCTGCATGCTGACAAGCTGAATTGGCACGGCTACATCTGGGAAGTCCTGCTGAATGGCTGCGACTGCGCATTGAAATTCACCCCGGCCCAGCCTGGCATGCACACCCCCAAACTCTGTGGTGAAGCTGTGAGATTGCCGGCTGGGTGACTTCAGGGTCCAAATGTTTTGGAATAAAGTTCGTTTTTTTTCCTCACACAATCATCCTGTCTCCCCACCCCACTACCCCCACCACTTCCTCCTCCTCAACCCCAACTGGCACAGGCTCCCCTCTGCATGACCTTCTCTGGAAGATAATTTGAAAATATTGCCTCTGTTCTTCAATCCCTGTAGTCATAGTGACCAATGCTATGGCTCATTGCTTATGTAACAGAATGAAAGCATTGCTGTGCATTATGATGTGTACAACTGCAATATTTCTTAAAGTCACTGTACTTCTACTTCTGTCTGGGGGAGCTCTTCTTCTGAAGAAGCTATTCAAGGGTTTATTATGTGGACATAATTAAGTATTTAGTGCATTTCGTCATGCTTTTACAAAATAAAAACAGCATGTCTCATAAATGACAACAATTGCAATTGGAAATAGCAGACCGACAACAGTAAAAAATTGATTGAAGATTGAGCCATACTGTTTAGGATGATGATCTTTCGTAGTCGGCACATCAGACAGTTGGAACGCGGCCTTTCCGCGGGCTGGGTTTCCCAGGGGAAATGAGCTATTTACTTTTGTAATACCTCTCTGCCTCTCTGAGAAATCAAAATACCTCCACACAATTCACATCAGCTCGGTTCCCACTGTTCCACAGTCTCTACACTCACAGAGCATGGTCATACCTCTGCTTTCTGATGGCTGCCTGATGTGTCCTATTTGGTAGGCAATAAGGTAGAAGCTGTGATCTGCTTTGAGGGCCTACTGCGATTGGCCCTTTTGGAGATAAATAATTCATATGAACCAGTCTTTCTCATGGCTTTAGGAGGGCTCTAGTGGTCAGTGGCACGGTCAGTGTTTCAGTCAGCCGCATGTTCAGTAGCACAGTCTGTGGTTGAGTCAGTAGCTTTGTCAACAGAGTGGTCAGTTCCATAGTCAACAGCACACAGCTTAATGCGAGCAAACCTTTGTGAGAGTCCTATGTCCCACGTCCCAAGTTACAAAATATTTAGAAATGAAGCGGAAGGCATTAGGTCTCCATGCTTTTGTGATATGTTCATGGTTGGATTTCTAAGATGACTTATTACATGCTATATTATCATAAGTGCAATTTGATTTGACTATCCTGCTAAAGCATTATTGAAAAATCTGGTATAAAAAGTTACAAAAAACCTTCTAGTTTGCACTTTCCTGAATTGATACAGGGCGTAGCAGTGATGACACCGGCCCAGGCATTCCAGATTGGGGGAAATTAGAAACTGGGGATAGAAACTGGTTACAAATCTCCCTAGTCATGAGATGAGATTATAGAAACTGAAGCACACAAAAAAATTGGGTCGACCTCTCAAGATCCCTCTGTAGTCAGCACCGTTTCTCAATGGGACCATATTATACCAAGAAATCAATGTAGAAAACTTACCAAAGGCTCAAACAAAAAATGACATTGTGTTGCCACACAGTATTGTTTCATCAGTGCATCCGTCAAGATACCGTAACCTTGTGATGAAATGAAAGATGACAGATGACCATCTTGTGCAACTTACACAGATTAACTCATTGCATTAGGAAGTAATTTTCAACAAGATGAATTCCTTACTGAACTGAAATTAATAAGACAGCGAGCGTACATGCAGTAGATGTTCTTATTGGACTTTCGAAAACATAAAGTCTGGGTGACAGTTTTGTCGTCTCAATGTTTTTACATCTAAGGATAGCCAACACAGCACAACACAACACCTTCCCTGCCAGTCAGAACAACTCCTCAAGTCTTTGAAGACCTGTAGTATTGACAAATACAGTATCTTATGTATATATATACTGTATATGTATAGCTTCACTCTTCATCACCTACATTCTCCCATAATTCTATTTGTATAATGGCACAATGGTATGTGATATCAATCACGACCACAATCTGCATGTTGACCACAATCTGACCAAAACTGACCATATGGTTGCTGGCATACACAGACCACTTGACCAGGCTGGCATTTGGGGCAGGCTGATAACCCTAGCTTCTGCTAATCTTCAAACATGCAATGTATGTATATCTTCACCAGATTGTTATTTCGTTTCCTGTCAGACAAAGTTTCTTATCTGATTTTTGACTCGTGAATATCTCCCCCCTCCCCCCATTGAAAGTGGTGTGGTAAGGGGCAATGTGGGTGGGGACCGGAAGACTTGCTTTGAAGTTCCGCTCTTGGCCCAAGAGAGAGTGCGAGAGAGAGAGAGAGAGAGACAGTGCGAGAGAGAGAGAGCTGTTAGCTGTCAGGAGCAAAGAAGAGAAGTAAAACAAAGGAAATTGGAGGCATTAATGAAACTAAGCCACCAGGAAATTCTCTGTGGTTCTCTGTGGCTCAGTTGGTAGAGCATAGCGTTGGCAACACTTAGGTTGTGGGTTCATTCCCCACTGGGGCCACATATACTGAAAATGTATGCATTCACTACTGTAAGTCGCTTTGGATAAAAGCGTCTGCTCAATGGCATATATAGGAAATACTCTTAGCTTTGCTGCGATAGGAATAGAAAAAAAACCCAAAGGGCTTCTGCAGTACATGGTAATGCAAATATTGCTTTGTATGCATGCAAAATGCATATGTACAGAATGCTTCACACTATGGTTTTACTGAACAGATGCTCCTCTCTAGGGTGAGTTATTCTTTGGGAAATATATAAAGAATGCAAATTAACTTCTGAGTATGCAATGTTATAATAGCTTGCCAGAGAAAAAAAACTGCGTTCAGGTGTTCCTTAGAAATTGGATAACGCCATAACGCACACTGTAATCTATCAAACATATTTCATTCCAGCTGCACTAAAATATACATTTTCAAATTGATTCATGCAAGAGTAGCTACCAGCACAGACTGGACAGCATTGAAAAAGCAGTTATATCCAACCGTATATGTGCAGGTGCCATTTTTACTGTTACATTTTAATTTTATGAATCACAGTGAGACAGTTACAAGAAAAATATGGGTGGTCATGGTAACAGTAAAAATAGCCCCGATCACCAATGTTTATGATTTTAAAAAATTGGACATGACGGTGTCAGCCCCTATCTCCACTTACTTTGATGGTAACTTTTATGAATAACATATTTTATGTTTTACCCAGTCCTATTACAACAGCAGGATTATAAAATTGAATGCTCTCATTCAAAAGTCTCAGCCATGTGTCATGGATCGAAAGCATAAAAAGCAACCATAGAATGAAGAATTATGCGGACAACACTTTTGAATAACATAATACTGTTTGTGCATAATATCTAGACTATCCCAGCCATACGCATATGAATGGAGTGCAGGCTTTGGGTTGCATGTTTTCAATGTAAATGTTCCAAATTACAGTGCAATGGAAATATGGTATTAGGTATTACTGCCTATACCCAACAATGGGTGAAGCCACATTCAGGGAATATCACATTGTAAAGAATATTTCCATATGGGAAGATAGTATATGCATTTCAACAAACTGTTTTCCATAGCCATGTGCTTACTGCAGGAAGTATATATATATATATATATAAAATACTGTAGTGAGCGTTAGAGAGAGTTAGCACTGCTTGTGTATGCCTTTTTTGTCTCCATCATTTGCTTTGTTGATCCCAACATAATGTCATGTGAGATTACATGCTTCTCCAAACTAGGCTCGGTAAATAACAGTTCTCAATACGGCCACAACTAAAGGCCTCAAGCATCATAAATACACAAATACTAGAAAAAATTGTTTTTTCCACCCAGAATATCATTTGGCATTCATAACAGTAATCTCCATATTCACAATAAGCAGTGACCTACTTCCAAATCAACAATCTTTTCTTTCTTTACCGTTTAGAGAATAAAACCATAAACTTCACAGCCTTAACATCTAGGTGTTTTTGGTAATGAAATAAAAGATTTGGAAAATATTTCAAAATAACAGCTGACATGGCTGGGGCCTATTTGTACAATGTAATGCAATAAACAAAAAAACTATTGATTTGGTTGCTGACTTCATTCATGTTCACATATACACATACTGTATAGAGTTGCCTTTGAATTTTGAAATTAAGGAAACATGTAACTTCTCACCTCACAGAGCAGATTTACCAAACCACTGTAAAAACACAATGATAAACTGAACGCAGCAAAAATTCATCCCCTGTCCTCTGAAGCAAACCTTCCACATGGCATTCAGAGGGAGCAAGGGTTTCTCACAGTAGCTTCAGCAGCAGCAAGCAAATAACTTCTAACCAGTGTGATGCCAAGCTCATTCCTCCCACCTTGTTTTACACCTACAGTTGGTGAGGTAACAGAAATAAAAACCTAGAAATAGAATGCCAGGAAGCCTTAGTGTTTTCTGTGAGTTCATTGTCCTTGATGCCTAAAGAGGATGTCCTTAGTAAGTTACAAACAGCACCGTCAGAACTATCAGTGGGGATCTGTGTGTTTGACCAGCATATCGTGCACTAACTGTGCAAAGCCACAACAGAATGGCAGCCTTTTTTTAGCAAAGTGCATTAGGACGGCATATTTGGACAGTGCGCTGCCATGGCATGTCACATGGCAACCAGGTCATCAGAAAATTTGATAAAACAAAATTTCCCAGGGTAAGAGGGTTATGGTCCAGAGAGAGGCCCTGCTGTTTGTCCAAAGCCATGGTGCAGAAAAAAGTAGGTTATGATGTTACCATGGGAGCACTTTTTCTTCAAAAACAACTGCAACAAACAAATCAATTATCAAAGGCGGTGGTGATCACTTTGATAGTTAACATTAACAAACATGCACCCCGTGTCTTCTATGTGTAGAATATGCACACTGAGGCTTGTAAGCCAAGCACTGCAATAGCAACATACAAGATAGCACAGCAAATTTACATTGGAGCACTTCAAAGAATAACCTTTAAGACAACCACCACACAGGTGTTTAAAAAAAATTAGTCCATAAAAATGGTGTCATGTAATTTGAGGAATGCGTTGCAGTCAGTGAGGACCTGAGTAATAATTTGGTTTGTGTGAATTTCAGCGGTTTATCTTTGCCTTCAATTGCATTTTGACCAGTTATTTAGCATTTTGTTGAACTGCCAACCAAGTAATAAAAAAAACTGAGGTCTAGCAAAAAGTCCATTAGCTTTCATTTTTATGTGCAAAATACCCATGCCTATTAGGAGTGTTACTCAGATTTTCTGGATAAGAAAGTGCTCTTGAAAGACATAAGGCGTAAAATAGTTTTAAAAAAAGCATTCACAGCAAAGAGTCTGTCAATAATGGCTCCCCTTTTGTCTCTGGTGCTGGCAGTTCATGCAAAATTAGACAGACCTCCCTGCTTTTCCCGTTGTTTGGTGTCCTGCCCCGGAATGATTTATCTGATCTGGCTGGGTAAATAAGGAAGGGCGGGTTGGTCTGAGGTGAAAACAGCTGGAAGGGATCAGTCATTCGGGGTTCACGCATGCTTAGAAAACAGTACTTTCCGAAGACTGCAAGTGCGCAACTTACCTGACCTACTGTACGAGAAGAGTCACCACCTCAAGACGCGGCTATGATTATTAGTACGAGCATTAGTAAGCTCGTTATTTTAAACATTTGACCATGTCCAGAGATTTTAGCGTAGAGAGCGTAACTCCAGGAGGTAAACAAATCACCTGCTATTTCTAATTAGCAACCCAGCTACATCTGCTTGTGTTGTTTGTTGTATTAGTTAAGTCTCTGTGGGTAGAGAAAATAAACAACCGCGTTCTTGACAAGGATCAGTGAGATCTTAATTCTTCTATTCTGTCCAGCATGTGCTTTTCTGTGGGTGTTAACACATTGTAGCTATTGTTTCTTCTTTCACAGCTGTCTCGTACAGCTGCTGGAACACTCTGTTATGGACATGTCTTTTTTCATTACTTTGGGACAGTTGTCTAATCAGCCCACGAAACCTGAGACTGAACGAGACACGAGCAAACATTTCTGAAATGCTATAAATTGACTTACATGCACTGACATGAAGGAGGTACTTGCAAGAGAAATCATTGGCGGATGTAACCGCCTTATATTGTGCAAGATCAATGTACTTCCTGATACACTACAAAATCTGGACCAATGCTCAGCAGCAATGTGCAATGTTATTGTGCCCATGCAACATTTCAACAAGAATCGTGTAGTCAACTGGTAAAAGCTATTATCAGGTCTTAATGAAGGCTACAATCATAATTTGTGATCAGGGTGTAACCAAAACCTACAGTAAGTAGACGGCAGAGTTAGTTCTCCGGAAATTCATGAATTGAAAAATGGCCATAATGTTCTATGAGGATTATTCAAGACCAAGCAGTTCCAGTGACATGTTTTACACATTTTCTTATTCACTATTCACTCTTTAGTTTTATTTTTTCTTTACCTATACTTTTCTTCTTTTTCTTCTCCTCCTCCTCCTCCTCATCCTCCTTCTTCTTCTTTTTATTATCCAGAACAACTTACAATGCATGAAATATTAAAAATATGCGTACTGTGAAAATAGAATAAAAAATACAATTCCTTTATAATACATTGATAATGATGCATACAGGTGAAATGGCAAGGTAATTACCTTGCATATTTAAGGCAAACAGTTTATATTAATAACTCTCTAGTGTGCAATAGCTTAATGTGTTTAAAATGACTTTGACTGAGTGATTTTAATTTCCTGCTTGAACAAATCAAACTATACACTTCTAATTTTCCTCACGGAAATTGATACATTTATACTGATATGGAGACTTGGTTGTAATTATATGCACGTTTGTGAGCTCATAATTCTCTCTTAACTATGATAACAGTGTTGCATCAACCTTTTTGGATATAAAAAATACATTTACATTTAAAAAATACAATTTAAAAATACTCAGCCACATATGAATAGATGCTGTAGATAACCTTCATTGAGAAATTATTCACAGCACATCACATCCATGTTTCCCCCTCTACATGGTAGAAATGCCTTTCAAGGCTAATATATTTCAGGCATTGGTGGGTACAGTGTTTAAAAAAATGGACAGCTGTAGCATTGTTTGTGTCTCTCATTTTGATACTACTCCTAAGTTTGCAAGGTTTTAGGCACCTGCTGGTTTTTAGGCATCTGCTCGCTTATGTGACGAGACCCCACAGGAATTGAATTAGACGTGCTGCATTTCTTGTAGAACATTCTTGTAGTATTGTGCATATTAGCAATATTCCCTGGCTCTTCACGGGCAATGTTTGAGGTTGGAGGATTTCATTTTTCTGACATTTTCAATTGAGATGTATTTCCTTCAAAACATCGTATTATTATTATTATTATTTGTGTATTGTCTTGGCTCAGAAGCAACAGTTCTGTAGCAGTATGTGTGTGTGTGTTGGGCCTTATTCATTCAAGCTGGCCATCAGAGTAAGATTCCACTATAAAAATTCCTTTGAAACAACTCATCTTGCACACAATGCTGAGTGCAGACTAGTTGAAACTCAAAGTAAGTTGAGGACTACACACTCGTGTATTCCTGTCAGAAGAAGAAAACAAATGTTCCTGTTTAATCATGAGTCACGTAAGGACAATTGTTGATTGAATCCAGGCCTTTGACTCTTGCATGGTTCAGACAGAATGTGAAACCTTTCCATTCTTCAGGGATGTCACGGTACACCGGTTAGACCGAATACCACGGTGTCAGAATGGATGGTTATCATACCATAAACATTTTCCCCCACCATGATAACTGGGTTGGTGGTATGTCATGGCATTTAATATAAAATAATGACACTGGTTAAATATGTGTTGGGACTAAAAGTTGCGTAAGCACTCTCCAGGCAGGTTGCTACGGCAGCGCAGTGCGTGTCTCTAGCTTGAGATTCAGCATTTCACTGTAGTACTTCATGCATTCTATTTTGCGAGGATCTGTTTATATTTCACGGGATTCAAGGCAATGGTTGTCATTGGAAAAAAGCTCAGGCAGTGTAGGGTGGTGCTCTCTGAGGTGGGTGAACATGTTGGACTTAATCCTCAATAGTTGATTAACCAACAATCTTACCTTTGAAAATGTTGTCTTATAGAACTAAATGTTACTCTAGAATTTGTTCTCCCGCTGCGATTGTGTGGAGGGCATTGGTCTCGGCCACATGGGAGTGGCATGGTTGCCTTTGTTTTTACATGTTGTGGAGGCCTTTGGAGCAGGGAGACTTTCCGGGGGCAGGTTTGGCACTCTCACAGGGTGTGAGAGTGAACTGTCGCCCGGAAGGTTGCTCCAAAGGCCATAATTGATTTAATTATTATTTAATTGGTGTCAATCAGGTAATTGATGTGGAAGTCAATTTACTGATTGGGTTTGTGTGTGAGAATGTGAAATGTTTGGTGTTGAGTGATTGTGATTGGGTGAGTGTTTGATGGATGGGTGATTGCCTCACGAGTCCCACCTGAGCCAGGCAGAAAGTAAGCCTATTTAAGAGCAGGTGGGGCGACTGGGGAATCAGTTAGTCTTTTGTCTTTGTCGTGTGTGTTTCGAGAGCGTTTGTGTGAATCAAGAGGGATGGTCTTGTCATTCACGTGTATCGTGTAGTGTTTGGGTGACGTAATGTCAAGTGCGACTCTGTCGAGCATGTTGGCGCATGTCTGTAATCCAAGCTACTGGGAGGCGGAGTCTGTGTGGAATATATGTTGAGTTCTGCAACTTCTGTGTGCATTTGTTGAAAGTGACTGAGTAGAGTGCTTCTTGTGTGTGTGGGAAAGAGGGAGAGGGGGCGCACTAAGAGTGTCACCTCTCTCCCTTGGTGTGATCGTGAAAGAGAGCGAGAGGCCGCCCTGAAAGAGGGTCCGCCTCTCGCCCTCAGTGTGATTGGAAGAGAACTCGCAGTGGAGTGTCTCTGGACAACGGCCCGAGAACTCGCACTGAAAGAGTGGAGAGTGTCTCGGGGCTGGTTGCCAGAGAACTCTCATGGTGAGGAGTGGCGAGGGTCTCAGTATGTTTGGGGTAAAAGAGAACTTGGACTGGAAAGTTTGAGTGTCTCTGTGTGCATGGGTTTGGGAAGCACTTGAAAAGTCACTGGAGATGTGTGTGTCGGGACAGTGAGTAGAGGTCTACCCTGTCCCGGTGAGTGTTGATGTGTGTTTAATGTGAATGTATGAAGGTGGTGTGGAAAGCCGCTGATTGTCTGTTTGTTCTGTGTTTCCCCGGAAGGGGATTTCCCCCCCTCGGAGGAAGCTGATTATTTTAGCTTGTTATTTTAGTTCATTTTTTTGCCGGAAAGCTTCACGGCAAGTAGGGTGAATATTTTGTATTTGTCTCCCACTGTCTCTCTCCCATGTCTGGGGGGAGAGACAGAAAAAAATACAAATCTGGTCCGTAGATCGGCAAACTCCACTCCGTCTCCAGACTGCTCTGTTCCCATCCAGGGATTGTCATGTGTCGTGTGACAGACTGCTATTTATAAATCTGTCGGTCATCCTGAATACAGTTTAGTGGTCACCAGTCATCGTAGGTAGCTTGCTATTTAGTTATATTCGCTACTCAAAACCAGAATTTCACTGAAGCCTTTAGTGTTCCACATAAACGCTCAATTTGCAAATGCATTTAAGAGCTACCTATTGATAAGGAAAGATAGGCCCTGGTATATCATGTATATTGGCAGGGCTACTTTGTATATTGCTACTTTGCTTTGAATATCGGCAGGGTATTTGTTAGGTACGTACCTGCAACCCCCTAGGCATTCCAATATTCATATAAAAGAACATTCATTCCAATATTCTTTTATAAAACAAATGTACATAATAGGTGGGGGGTTTTTAACATGAGACTGTTTCAAAATATTTTAATAGGCAGTTCCTGCAGACTTCATGCATACTCTTTCATGGTTGCTAGCTATCCATTTTCTAGAAACTTAATTTACATCTTCAGCTTTTCTCAGAAGAATATTTTTTTTGTTGCATATGTATCAGCAAGCCAGGTAATGGTGTATTCAAGCTACTTATATTATGTAGGTAGGTAGCTAACTAGCTTGCTAACATTGGATCTTCAACAGCTACCATTAACTACATATAAAAAATAGTTAGATAGCTCGCCAATTTATTTCAACCTCAATGGCCATTTATACACCAATGAGTCAGATAACTAAATAGCAAGCTAAAACCTCACACTTACGAAACAAAGTCGCTTGTTTGTTTGTTTTCATAATCTCCAAAAATCGGACTTTTTCAGTTTCTATAAATATATTATAAATATATAGCTTGAAGAGCTAACATTCATGTATTGAATAATAATTAGTAAACATTGGGGCATGTGAATGCAGGGGGGGATGCATATACACATGCTAATATTGGGTAATTTAAATAATTTATATCAGTGCATTTATATTAGGTTACTCATTGATACCACAAACCATGATTACCATGTTATTTTTCAGGATGGTTATTACACCGTCACAAACTCATGACATCCATTTTCTTGAGCTTGGGCAGTTCCTGAGTTTCCCAAATTAAGGTGTAGTCTTCATGTTTGTAATTAGTGCATTACTGTGAGTTCACAAAATTCTCTCTTCTGACTAGACTGTTTCTGATTCTTCTGTTTTACATAAGCACGTTTGGGTCATAGCATTCAATGAATCAAGCCCCAGTAGGGCATACTGACATTACATTGTGCTGTTCACATATGGTACATGAGTCCCACCATTGCAAAAATAATGCACAGATACTGCAGATAAATGATCTGCACTTGAAAATAAATAAAACGTGGGAAAGGGACACAGCGTGTTGTCCTGGTTATTTGCTTGGGAGACGATCATCATATTTGCCTTGGACTTGCAAAACCATACCAGGCTTTGAGGTTAGTTGCTATAACCTTAAATCCACAAAAATAATTTTTGAGAGGCAGCTGCTTAAAAAAAATGTTGCTCGACCTCAGCATTTCAGACTGTTTGGTGCCAGAGCTCCTGTGGTCTCCGTCACCCCCCTGGGGAAAACAGACTGAGAAATCCACATTCGCAATGGCTCTGATCAAAAGACTGATGGAAAGTGAATAACACAGTAGTCTCAAGAGGAAAACAGCAGATACTGTTGTCAGGTGCTGAGCGATTTATGGTGAATATGGACAAAATTTAAGAAACAGACAAACAGAAAACCTTGAGGAGATTATTTGTTTGCTCACAGTTGAGTTTGTGCAGAAAGGTAGATTGTAAACATAACCTGAGAAGGGCATGAGCTGTGAAATATGATAGTTTTTCACCCATGCTACAGCATAAAAGATTGTTCAATATACCACCTCTAGAACAATTTTGAAATTGTTCTGAAAGTTTTGAAATCTCAAAAGAGAGGTTATGACTGCTTGAAGACACTTTTATATGCCACTGAACTCAATAATTCAACAATTTTGCTGTTTCTAGATCCACATAAATACCCATAGTACTGTTTCTTGAAATTCAAGTCCCAGCATAAACCAGAAAGAAAAGAAAAATGTTCCTCCTAATGTTCATTCTTTTGTTTGGATTGAAATGATATGCTGAACTGGTTTATGCCACATAATTTAAGATTATTGTTAATGAGTCAATATTTCACTCCACTCCAGACATAAAAAAACACAAACCGGTAAACATGCCATATTCCGGAACAGTTTACAACCTGGCAATTGACAATATAATCAAACACTTGATTACAGCAAGTCGTCGTTTCTACTACATCACATGTGCAGCTGGGTAGCTAGCCACATAATAAGTAAATGATTATAGGTGGCAGTGTTAGCATAATGGTTAAGGGACTGGGCTTGTAACGCAAAGGTTGCAGGTTCGATCCCAGGTGGGGACACTGCCGTTGTACCCTTGAGCAAGGTGCTTAGCCTGGATTGCTTCAGTAAATATCCAGCTGTATAAATGGATTGTATGTCAAGAAATGTGAAACTGTGTAAGTCGCTCTGGATAAGAGCGTCTGCTAAATGCCTGTAATGTAATGTAATACGGTATGCAATGTAAGCAGACAGGGGCGTTCTATTGAGGGTCATTGTATTCAATAGAACGGAACATGCTTCCAGGCTATGTCCTGGGGATAAGAATGTGCATCTGCCTGTGTATAAACCAACACACAGTTTGAGTGCTGATTAGCACCTTATGTTGACCTGCATCTGTGTAGCTGCATAGCTGGCTTTTGGAAGTGATCTCTTTACAAATATTTGTTTCCTGCTCACTGCTCAGCAATTCTAAAGGGGAAATGAGCAATGAAGTGAGTAAAGCCCTTGCAAATCCCCTCATATAATATATGACTATGTATGCTTTCATGTATATTTCATACAGTATACAATTTTTTTTCACATTCTCATATTGATAAAATGGGGCCTCGCTAGTGTTTCAACAAGCTGTTTCAACGCTCTAGTGAATGCTGTGTCAAATCCATTTTAATGACAGTGGCTGTTTCATATCCCATTAATTAGTGGGATCTCTGTACAAACTGAGACATTATGAGAGACAGATAGTAATAACAGTGATTTTTGGATGAACATCAGCTAATCAGGCTGTCGGGCTGTGGCGATTACAGACATGCTTTATCCAATGCCTCTTCATTAAAGTGCCATGAAAGAAGGGATCACATGAGGAGTGGTGATGTCAGGAGAGGACAATAGAAATCAGTTTAAAACCTCTGCTACAATGTATGTGTGCATGGTGCAAGTACTTGTGTATTAACATACAGCACCAATCAAGAAGGATAATTGGTTTGCCACAGAGGGTACATTTTTATGTTATCCGAGTGATTAGCTCCAGCTAGAGGGCTGTGAACCCTATCAGAATAGTCCCTTCCATCCTCATGAGAACACTGTTATGGCTTATTGTGTGTGTCTGAACCCATGGCCCACTGTCTAGGAGATACTTCAGTTCGGCACTTCAAAAACCAAGTGTCACACACTGTGTAACATAACCATGGAGGGAGCAGAACAGCAGGACACTGGTGGTGTAGTCATCAGTATGTATGCGTATGTATGTGTATCAGTATGCGGACCGGAGTTTATTATTCTAGTCCCGTGGAGAGGAAGAGACACATAAACATACGTAAAACTAAAATTAAAAAATGACCTTCTTTTCGATAAACACATTTCTCATCTTTTTCAGCTTTTGCCAACCATTATCTATCTAAAAATCACTTAGTGATAGGTTAAGTTTAGGTTTAGGTTTTTAAGTCATAGGTTCCAGTTTCCAGTATTATTGCATGGAAATGTACTTTGCTAATACACAAGCTAACTTTTCACCATTCATTTAGAATGAAGGCTTTTTCTAAAAATCTCAATTTTAATAAAAACTGTTGCACATGAAACTCTTTTTCAGCTTTTTCATCAGTGCACTGGTCCGTTTAACAGTCTGACATGTCTTATTTGGTGAGAAACTGTTTAACGCTGTAAAAACATGGTAGAAGAGCGCAATTGTACCTCTTATGAAATGCTAATGATTTTCACTCCTCTTTTTGATAAAAGCTAGCATGAAATTGCAAGGATTAGTTTGAATAGTATTTTTCCTTTGCCAAACAAAATGTATATACATTGGTGCTGTGATTTTGAATGTAAACACCATGCAACCATTATCTAAACACTGGACAACTATGTGGTGTTTAATAAACAAGATTGGATATGTGCATATAGGCTCATTTATAAATAGACAATGGCCAGTGTGCCTATTGTCATCTGTCCAAATGTGCTGTTGTGCAGTCTCTAGATTAATTCATGATTTAGGAGACTCTTGCATTGGTACCTGATAATATCTCCAGTTGTTTCAGTTTTGGACAATACACAGTAGTGAGATGGATTCCTTCATCTTTGATTTTGCCATTACTTTGACCTGCAGGCTTGGCTCACGCGATGATATTTCTGCACATATAAGCAATGACAGCAAGAAACATTCTTTTAATCGAAACTTCTTCTAAGAATTAGGAAGCCAGTTTTTTCTCCCTCAAGCCAATGCCACTGTTGGGAATATGAAGATATATGCAGCACAGACTGTATCATTGGTCCTATGCCAATGACAAGAGACCTTTTTTCATGACGTGTTTTATATTTGCTTTAGGGTCACTGTCTGCCGAAGCAGTCCCAAGCTGATAAAAACGAAAATGCATTCATCTTTGATAGTAACAGGCATTTGCATCTAATGGAAACATTTTACTCTATCATGACTAATTCTGTCTGTGTATTTCTATTCACATCTCTCATTTCCATATGCTGAAATATAAGTAAGTACTGTGGCTGAGTATGCAAACTGCAGGTGCCATCTTTGCTCCGCTTCATACAGAGGCATTGTGCATGGCAGAGATACACTTTCGGTCTCGTTAGAACAAGGAGGAGTCTTTTAACTTTTTACATTTTAAAGTGCTTGACTCAGCCTTGGTTTTTAAATGTAGCTAGTACAGTTGTGACTAAATGTCAACACCTCCTTTGGAAAATGTCAGTAATTACAAAAAAGTTACCTCTGAATGTATGTCTAGCCTGAAGTACATGCTGTGCAATACCTGCTTGAGTTCTACTTGAAAAGTAGCCTGGAATTTATTTCAGATAGAGAAAACACCTTTCTTTGTTCTTCTCCTCTAAACAGGAAGTCAAGACCGTGTCTGTGGTCAAACAATATCCCGCAGATTACCTTCCAAACCTAATTGTACAGCATGAGAATATCTCCTACTGTGGGATTCCTCATTGAGTGATTCAGGGTGGGCATACAAGAGCAGTGGATTTTACGATGCTTCTTTTTGGTTTATAAACACTTTAAATCACAAAATGTTTACCGGATGCAGATGAAATATGTTTAAACCTTTTCTAAGTCTTTAAGATTTATTTTAGGTCAGAAAACCACCAGCCACTAAATGGTGTGCATTAAATACACTGTTTATTATTCAAATACAAATATCATGTCACACATATCTCATAAATATCACTGTATAGTTTTTTTGGCACATAATTCTTTATTTGAAAGACCACCATTACAAATGAACAAAGTCTTGTGCAAAAATAGCTCAATAACAGACACAGTAAACATTTAACTTGCGTGATGTACGTTTTTTTTTCTCATTCCGTGAAGTGACTGCGGACAGCAAGTGCATGCGACGTGCGGGCAGAGATCTCACCCTACATTCTGTTGGTGCTCTGCTGTGAGAGTTGAGAAGTCACCTCCCCCCACAGTCAGTGAGCATGAGAGTCTGTTCCCACTGAGCCTGGGGCAGAGCAGTACTGTTAAGCAGTGGGTCACTGAAGCAGCTGGCCCCTGTGACTTGGCAACTTTGATTAATGAGGTTTGGGCACAGTACCAATCCTGTGCAAAGAGGAGTGGACCATGCACGTGATGAAACTGACTAGTTGCATTGCTTGAGAACTTGAGAAGTATTCACCCCTGGATTACAACTGTGAGCATCGCATAGCTCTGCAACTAGTGCATGCCGTTAACTGAATATTGAACTGTACACGGAATATGGAGTCAGATTATCCAGTCCAGAATTATTGCACATAAAGACAGCATTTCATTCAGCATTACAAGGGGAAAGCCATGGGTAATCAACACAAGTATCCACAACACAATATTGATTGTCGAGTTGGGGAAAAACAATCCACATGGAGCAATGCATTGATAACTGCTCTCGGGGTCTATGCCATTGACAACTGTAGTTGTGGACACTGCCAGTATGGGGCAGTCTGAACAAATGAACCATTTTTATATCCATTCAAAAGTGCATCAAAAGGTAACTGCACAGGCCCGATGCATATCACATAATTAGCTGGACACCTATATACATGCATTAATCTGTACATTTATCAGAATAGCAATAGACAGAAAAATAATTTCAGTCTAGTTTCAGTTAACATTCATAGACAGTTTGATAGTTTAGATTTTATAAGACAAAATGGGTGGTCAGACTATGTATTGAAATAATTTCGTGTTATTTTTGTACCAATAAATAGCTTGGAAAAACATGTTTTGGACATTAGCCTAACATCAAATTCTAAATAACCAGGTAAGAGACCGCGCACATAAATACAATTTATATACAGATATATACAGGTCTGTGATAGCAGAATTAACAGAAGCTACAGTACTGGGTGATTTTTCCAAGAGGACATAGTTCACGGACATTTATGCTTGGCCGTACTTCAAAGGCAGTCACATGCGAAGATAAACAGGTCACTAACACTGATTTTAAATGGTGGAGAGTAGATTCAGAACCCATATCAGGGTTCACTATGTGTGTGTTTACTTCACATGTGTTAACTTCACATATGGGACAGAGATTACCAGTTTTTCTGCGGACACTGCTATTATTCCGCTGCAGCTCAGTCCGAATTTGAAGCTGTTCGCCCCACTTCGAGAATCTGTCGTCTTAACCAGTCTGAGAACCTTTGCGGAGACGTAAAACTCTTCAAATAAAATGTTCTGTTCCGATAGTTTTTTTAAAGAAAGACGCCAAATTTGTCTGCGAACCCAGGAGTTGGCGGATTAGCGCAACGATTGCGGCATTGAGATCACAGCTATAATAACATTTACCAAAATGGAATAGGATCACAGCGCCACCGAAAGTAATAGGTTTTTTTTTTTTATCAATGGGGACCAAAGGACAGCAGGACGAGTCAATGTTTATGCAATTGTCACTCTATTACCAGGAATACAAGAGTTTGTTTACAGAGGTGGTTTGCTCATCTTTTTATCTTTTTTTAAGACAACCCCAGCACTCATCAATATTAGCGCCAATAGCAAGTAGCCTACCCTGTTTTTCTGTTATTTATGAGTTATATCGCTATCGCGACATCACGTCTTTACAGGGCAGTGGAATTAAAATTAGCTGGCTATCAACTGTTTGCCATTGCAGTTTCACTTCTCAGATAACAGCATGAATGTCTCTGGCGTAATTACTAAACCTGCTACATTCCCCAGTGAACAAAAATACGACCAAACATTTAAGTTTGAAAAAGGTATCTGTACATAAAAGTGTCTATAGGTTATATGCCCAACAGCTAACGAAAAGGGAATACGTTTTACATGTTTTAAACTTTTTTTTTTTTTTTGCAATTAGTTATTTAATAGTGTACAGGCGCTGGGACGGGTTTGGGAATATCAGCTAACAAGGTTGTCTTCGGTTTACGGTGCTGTTTTTCAGTGTTGTGTCTTCTTGTGTGAGAGGAGCGGTAACATACAGAACATATTTCATATTCCATCCAAGTTTCCCATACCTACTCATCTGCTGCCCTGCGGGGAGACTATGTTATTTTTACACGAGGAGAGTGCCACATCTCTCTGAAAGTATTTAAGCGCGGTTCGCACAGTATTATTAAATGGAAGGGCTGTTTAATGCGATAACAGCGGCTTGCACCTGCTATTGCTCGTTGGTGTTTTAGGTTGCTTGTTTCTCATTATAGCAGAAAGAATCGTACAATAAACTTAATTTGATAAAGCCAGTATCCACACAGAACGCGTCTACGGCGTATGTGCCGTGGTGGATATGCCACACTGGCTCGGATATAAACCCTTTCTCTCATTGTTCAGGCTTTAATATAACGGATTAATGTAACATTTATCTGAACATCTTTTCCTATGTAAAAAAACAAAAAACAATCCCTGTGAGAACTGATGTTCAATAAAGATTTACTGAATTGGCTACTCAAAGTGGTTAAAACAAAACAAAAACGTTTCAGTATATAGGTTTATCTTGATCAAGGTACATTTGTTTAAGAAATATGAAGCTTAAGATAAAAAAATACAGATATCTTGGAGGGAAAAAAATGAGGTAGATGAAAACGAATTGAAAGATGCCACATTTTTATCTTCTCAAAACACTCCTAGGCAGACACATTAAAATATAATACAATGGAAAATATGACTTTAAGAAATATACATCTATTTCCACAATGAAATACATGCATGGCGATTTGACCCCAAATCCTTGTCCGCTTACCAGAAAATGTACTGGGAACGAGGTCAACAACTGTGACACATCTGAGCAAAGGAAAAGCATGTAACAACGAGAGCAGGCTGTGTGAGTTAAATGACGCTCGTTAGTGCCTTACTGCAGTTTCCGTTGGAGTCAGGTCTGTCTGGCACAGAGAGTTCACTCTTCTCCAGGATCCCCTCTATTGTCTCTCTCTCCTCTGAATCTGACTTGCCCTTTGCCTGTTTTTCACTCTGCCAGCTGTGCCCACTGTACACATAGTCGGTATTGGGTCCCATCTTTGGAAAAGTCCTCCTCAAGCAAAGGATTTCCTGGAAAGCATACCTGAACTCAGGACTCCTGCAGTAGATCAGGGGATTGAATGCTGAGTTGGAGTACCCTATCCAGTTTAGGATCTTGAAGGCCAGATCAAAATTGTTCTCCTCGCGGATCCTCTCGACCATGCTGAGCACGTTGAGGACGAAGAAGGGCAGCCAGCAGAGGGTGAAGGTGCCCATGATTATGCCCAGGGTCTTCAGTGCTTTGTGCTCCTTCAGGCAGAACTTGGTCTTCTTCCCGTTCTTGGCCTCCCGCCAAGGTTCTCCTGCGCCGGGTTGTTGTTCTGGGCATGGAAGCGTCCCTCGCAGCGGTCGATCTTCTTAAGCTGCTTCCTGGCTTCCTGGAAGACACGGCTGTAGACAAAGACCATGACCACCAGCGGGATGTAGAAGGATATGATGGAGGACGTGATGGCGTAGGTCACGTTGGTGTGGAATCCACAGCAGCAGATATCCATCATGCAGGCCTTTGCATCGGGGGATATCCACCACCCCATATGTATGGGCAGGTATGAGATGAGGCCTGCTACAACCCAAACCAGCAGCACCACGGCGCGCGCCCTGCTCTTAGTCAGCAGGGACTGGTACCGGAAAGGTGAGGTGATGGCTAAGTACCGGTCCAGGGCGATCACGCACAGCGTCTCAATGCTTGCCGTGACGCACAGCACGTCAGTGGCGGTCCAGAAATCGCACCAGAACTTGCCAAAGTGCCAGGTGTTCAGGATGATATGGCAGGCCCCAAAAGGCACCACCACCAAGCCCATCACCAGGTCGGCGCAGGCCAGTGAGGTGATGAAGCAATTGGTGACTGTCTGCAGCCTCTGGAAGCGGGCGATGGCAGTGATGACCAGCACGTTCCCGAACACGATGACCAGCACCAGGAGCGATGCCACTATGCCCAGTAGGACCATCTCTGCCTCACTGGAGCCCGATGACGTACAATTCTGCGCCACAGTGCCATTAGGAACCTCCGGCGTGCTTGTATTTCCCATGATCTGAAATTAAGAGGCACATAAGCAGATAAGGAAAAGAAAGAAGCAAACATGGAGTGAAAAGGGAAAGTAACTACTAACGGAAAAATCAGTTGGACATATACAAAGGCAAACAACCACTTAGATACAAAAAAAAGCTAAACAAAAAACCCATTTATGTATGACAGAGTAGTTCACAAACCTCCAGTTGTTTTTCGTTTTATTCTTGTCTCCTATGGAAATTGAGAGGGCTCCTTTGGTCTTAATAGTTTTCATAAGTATTTAGCCTCTCACTTCATCCTGCAGGCTGGCCTCTCTCTCTCTCTCTCTCTCTCTCTCTCGCGCGGTGCGCTTCACTCTGAGACACATGAGTCGTTCTGGCATAGGATGTGGCTCTCAGGCTATTTGTCAGAGCCCTTATAGCATTCAGCGATGACATCATGACTCATGCAGCCAATGAGCAGGCGAGCATGGCAAAGGACCTGTGGGCTGCTCAGCTTTTGAGAAGTACTTTTCTGTTTGTCTGTGAAGTAAACTGTGATAGAGGAAGTGGAGACCAGCTCTTAAAAGAAGGGGGAACTGAAACCAGCCAGCTCTGTATGTCAATTAACCCAAAATGTGTTGATAATGAATAGTGTTCAGATCTTCCCATATTTAAAAAAGAAAACTTGTCTAAAGATACTCAGATACTTGATGAACTATAGGAAACAAGAATGTGTAAGTTTCAGAAACATCTTCCTGTCTTAAATTATCAAATCTTTTCTTAGATGTTATTATGCTGGTTTGTGGTTAGGCTGAAGCCTGCACATTTCTTAATTTAAGCCCTTTATTAGATGAGCCCCAGAAAACCTGCAGTTTTATATGTGAACAGTAAAACATTTGATCACAATAAAGTGGATGCTTAATAAGAAACATATTTCAATAATGTTTGTACATTTGGTGTCTGAAGAGCATATATAGAGTATACAGTATATTAAAGTGATATGGAACAAGAACCTGTGCTATATCATGATAATATGTGTGCCGTCAATCCTCTAGCATGTCGATATTCATGGTATAACACAGGTTCTCATTCCAAAATGGATCCATCCAGAGATATCCGTATAGACTTGGAAAAGTAACACAATTGAAAACTTGAATGGACTATAAAGTGTATTCTGCTAGTAAAGTTATTTGGTCGTTAAACAACAAGAGCTCCATGTCTGAACTTAACTATGATTCATGTAGTCTCATTCATTTCGCCCGTTCATTGTTGTTTTGAAGTTAATGCCAATTTTCTTTTCTGCGCACCAAGTGAAATGCTGAACTGAAGTGACTGAATACAATTTTAAATATCTTAATTTTTATTAAGATTGACAGCTTAAAATATTTAATATCTAGGATGTTAATGTTAGTGGAAGGCGCAATGGCATTAAAATGATATACGAACATTCTATTTAGCTGTGTGTGTGTGTGTGTGTGTGTGTGTGTGTATATATATATACATGTATGCAATATATTCTCTCTATTACTGTAGATTATGTAGCTTGCATTGTTCCAATGAAATAAGCTCTATACAGCAAGATGATTCTGTTTAGTGTGCTATGTCAAATAAAATATACTGATCTTTGGCTCACCAGTAATATTACCACTAGGAAAGTGACAGTATGCCAGTACCATCCTCTAACACCTGAGAAGGGCACTCCTGTTCATTGAAGGAAGAGTATATTTAGGTATCTGAAATGTATCAGAAGATGGACAGACTCAAAGCATTGCATATGTAATCTCCCAGTTTATCACAACACACACACACACAAAACATATATACGGTGGGTATAAAAAGTATTCACCCCCTTTGGCATTTTACACATTTTGTTTTCTTACATCATGGAATCAAAATTGATTTACATTTTAAGAATTTTTAAGCATTTACTTCTTGCCACTTATCAACACAAAATACTCTATAATGTCAAATAAAAAAACAACTCGAAATCTTCTTCTTTTTCTTAATTATTTACAAATAAAAACAGACAATGATTGATTGCATAAGTATTCAACCCATTTGCTAAGACACAATAAACTCTGGTGCAATCTATTGTCTTTAAGAGGTCACATAATTAGTCTAGCTGTGTTTCAAATTATTTCAAATTAAATATACCTAGTGCAATAAATGATTAGTACATTTACAAACAAGGAAATAATGAAGCATCCAGCAAAAGCCACATTGGAGTGATTTAAAAACAAAAATATATATGTCCTACAGTGGCCCAGTCAAAGTCCAGATCTCAATCCCATTGAGTATCTGTGGAAAGATTGGAACATTTCAGCACAGCACATTTCAGCACACAATCCAACCTGATGAAACTTGAGCAATTTTGTAAAGAGGATTGCGTGAAAATTGCAATGTCCAGATAAACGTGCTTCTACCAAGTGATCAGTTGATCACTGGCAAGAAATCCCAATTACGTAAATCCATTTTGATTCCATGAATAAAGAAAATTAAATGTGAAAAATGCAGATGAATACTTTGTATACCCACTGTGTATGCATATACATGTATAATTTTTTTACCTCAACTGTATACACATATACATTACTTTTCTCAATTACACTGAGAAACATAACATGTCACCTCAAGATGAACATTTGGATACATTTCAAAACAGTCGAATATGATGTATGATATTTCAAATTTAAACATCATCACAATTTAAGAAGTCCACCATGTTACCCACGTCATCTATGAGAACCAAAATTGAAGCTGTAGATATGGTGATTCATAGCATGTATACTTTGGCTGTTTTTTGTTTGTTTGTGTATTTGTTTGTACCATTTGTTGTTACCATCTATTTACTGTATAGAACATGATACACCATTAGTAATCTATTAGAAATAGATAACTAATACTTATTTGCATTACAAACGTTTTGATTAACTGATTTGCCAGGCTTTCTCAAATTCCTTTGGGCAGATGCTGTGCACATAGCAGTCCACAATAAAGTTGGGTATACTCCTGTGTGCAGTCATTTTGCCATGTACGTTTCCCACGACCTTCTGTTTGACATTGTTCTTTTTTGTCTGAGGTAAATCAGTGTCCTTCATTGCACTTAATGGTATAGCTTTTTTTTTTACCCAGAAAGTGAAGTTTTTATTGTTGCAATGTTGGGGATTCAGCTTCCGCATGGTTCATAGTACACACAGATAGCACAGTTTGCCGAGTTACATGCCTTTCTTTCCTGTGTTTACAGTCTATACGGGCATGTTTGCACTCAGACTAGGTAACGTTGACTTAGACATGCAATACATAAACATATGGCATGAAATGTATTCATCCTGTCCACACCATTTTCCATTAACTCATTGATACATACAAAGGCCTCATAAGAAATGTGGCAGCACACAACACAGCCAATGCATCCCTCTCTCACTCTCTCTCATTCAGAGCCTATATTTTCATATCAGAATAGGGAAATTGGGTCTCCTACTTCTATTTGTGAACACTTCTTCACCAACTCATTTGGTTTTTGAATGAATGCAAATTCCATTCCGCACCGCCATGAAGCTTTTGGCATGCATGTTTACTGTAACTCACACAGCGGGCTGAGGGGAAAGAGAGTTCAGCATTAGCTACAAAGACAAAGGATCGCCGTGGTATTCAAAGTGGTTTTGAGAGAACGTTGTCTGTTCATGAGTTCATGCAGTTTTTTTTTATTTTGTCAGTATCTACTTTTTTCCAGTGGTCCAAGTCAGAACTCTCCCACCAGACACAGTAGGTTAATGGTGATATCAGAGTCCTCTACCATATTTGTGGTATTTACCTATACAAACGAACACACACACACACACGCACACACACTCACCACGGGACTGCACCATGGGAAATCCCACACATGGCTTTTGTTCTTGTGATTCATTGCCATCTCATCAGAAATGACTGTAATTTAACCCCACTCATCCTGAGCCCTTCAGCTCCACACATAATACTGAAATAACTAGGATAAAAAATATCTGAATATATTTAAAAAATGTGTATACACAGCAGAGATTTATTAGAGCACTGCTCTACCCCATTTCATTTGGGGTCAAAGGCAAGCTGTACAGTCACCTCTTTGTGGCAGAGCAGCAGAGAAGCTATTAAACACACACTGTCAAGTGGCATTGTTATTGGCTCTGTATCACAGGAGCAGCAGGCCTGCTGTGAGTGTAGCAGCACTCCAGAGTTGCCCCAGGAGCATGGAAATAGACCCTGCAGACCCAAGTGGAGATACTGCTAACCACCGCATGGTATAATGTATAAAGTGCACTCACAAATACACACTTAGACACACATATGCACGCAGAAAGAAGCTCACATACAGGCAAATACACAAATGCACACATGCAGAAATGGGCACAGAAAGATAACTGACTCGCACAGAAAGATACATGCACACACACACACACACACACAAATGCAGATGACACACACACACACACACATGCTGTGACTGTGTGTCTATATTTCTGTAACAGAAGGAAAGAACTCACTGTATGAGAGCAAGGAAATTATTACATTATTTGCTGTCTTCCATCTGTTCCTCTTCCATCTGTTTTTACTCACATGCCAAACTAAACATACTACAAAATAAGTCATAATATGATTGCTGGCAAACAACATCACATATATGTGATTGCAACAAATTGTACAGAATTCTAAAATTGCATGTAATTGTGCTGCATAGTATAATAATGACCCAGATATCGCGGATACCCATAGTATTAGGTTAATTATTTAGCGAGTTACAGTAGATAAGGAAACACAAGAGGCTACTTGATATTGACCTATTGATTGCCACTACCTCCAGCTTGTCTGTTAATCTTACCCTTCTTTCTGTCACTTTGAGGCACATGCCAAGAAATCGCAGTTTGACAATGCCAAGAGATGAAAAGAACGAGATGGGATCCTTATCGCTGTACACGTGGTGCTGAGGAGCTTTGCCACAATGCAAAGTACTCTACACGACAGTGTCAAAATAGCCTTTATTATTGCCCTCCCCATACACAGACTATGTCAATCAGGACAAAGACTCAGTGTCTTCAGCAGTCCAAAAGCATGTTGACGTAACTCATTAGTTTCTGCTTTAGTTTTTTCCATTTGTCGGACTGCACACAATGGACGCGGTCCTTCGCGCAAACTCCCTCATGCCCGTTTCTTTGGAGTAGTTTTTTCCACTTAGAAAACCCTTCGTTCTCCCTTATTGTGTCCGGCGGTGATGCTGGCAGTCTCGAGTGATTGCGCTCCGTGTTCCGCGTTGCTCAAGGTGTTAAGGTGCCACTTTTTCTTTAACTGTACTGCACATGCAGTACTATTCAGATATGGGTCCAAGTGTTGGATTGACACATTGCAGTGTGAGGGCATCCACATAATTTAAACTGTGCTGACTGAAATGTTTTTTTAAAACTGACCCAGTTTTGAAAATTAAGTTTAACAAGTTTTCATTGCATGTTTTTCTTTGCTTGACGATTGCCTCAAAACTCTACGTCTACTCTAATGAGCTGGTCAAGCCAAGCTGTAATGTGTCAACTAATTGGCAGGCGCCGCTGAAAAACACTCGGTCAGCCTGGCTTTGGAACAAGACGTTAATTTTTTGTGAATTCTTTGGCCATTTTAGTCACGCTGTCTTCTCTCAAAAAGTTTGCACTTGTAGCTGTAACCAGCAAGCACAAACAAATGTTCCACAAAGTCAGCTTTCCCATCCAGGCACTGAGACCTGGTAAACCTGCCATGTTTTTAGTTAGATGGAGTAATGCAAATACAGTGGGTATAAAAACTATTAACCCCCTTTGGTATATTTCACATTTTATTTTCTTACGTCATGGAATCAAAATAGATTTAATTGGGATGTCTTGCCACTGATCAACACAAAATACTCGATAATGTCACATAAATAAAACAACAACAGCTTTTTCTTAATTGATTACATATAAAAAACAGGCAATAATTGGTTCCATAAGTATTCACCCCCCTTGACTTAATACTTGGGGTAGAAACACCTTTAGTTGCAATTACAGCTGTGAGTCTATTTGAGTCTCAGCTTTGCACATCTAGACATTGCAATTTTTGCCCATTCTCCTTTACAAAATTGCTCAAGCTCCATCAGGTTGGATGGGGACTGGTGGTGAACAGCATTTTTCACATCTTTCCACAGCTTCTCAATGGAATTGAGGTCTGGCCTTTGACTGGGCCACTCCAGGACATTCTTTTTCTTGTGTTTTTAAACCACTCCAATGTGGCTTTTGTTGGATGCTTTGGGTCATTGTACTGGTGGAATATAAATCTTCTCCCAAGTCCCAGGTCTATTGCAGACTGGAGCAGGTTTTCCTCCAAGATTTGTCTATATCTTGCTCCATCCTTTTTTCATTCTATTTTGACAAGTTTTCCATTCCCTGAAGCAGAGAAGCATGGGGAGCATTAGGCTCCCGCTACCATGTTTCACGATAGGGATAATGTTGTTGGGATGATGCGCAGTGTTAGGCTTGTCTGATGTTGATCCCAAAAAAGTTTAATCTTGGTCTCATCAGACCATAGAATCGTCCTCCTCCTGATTTGAGAGTCTCCCTTATGCTTTCTGGTAAACTCTAGGTGAGATTTCATGTGAGTTTTTGTCAACAATGGCTTTCTTTTTGCCACCCTCTCATAAAGAGTAGATTTGTGAAGCGTTATTGTTGTCTCATGGACAGGTTCTCCAATCTCTGCCATGGACTGTAACTCAGTCAGAGTTGTCATAGGCCTCTTGGTGGCCTCCCTAACAAGTGCCCTTCTCACATGGATGCTCAGTTTTGGAGGACAACCTGTTCTAGGCAAATTCACAGTTGTGCCATATTCTCTCCATTTCTTTATGATGGGCTTAACGGTGCTCCGGGGGATATTCAATGTCTGAATTCTTCTTATTTCTTTACCCTGATAGTTGCTTTTGAAAAATATTTTCTCAGATTTGCTTTGAATGTTCTTGGGTCTTCATGATGAAGCTCTTGTTTGGAAATGCTGTTGGTTCACCACACCAACCTTTCACAGACTGGTGTATTTAATTTGCAATCATTTGAAACACCTTAATTGTACACCGATGGACTCCAATAATTATGTGACCTCTGAAGGCAATTGATTGCATTTAGTTTTTTTAAGTGTATATTGGAAAAACAGGTGAATACTTATGCAATCAGTTATTATCAGGTTTTTATTTGTAATTTATTAACAAAAAGCTTTAGAGTAGTTTTTTTATTTTATTTGACATTATAGAGTATTTTGTGTCGATCAGTGGCAATAAATCCCATTTAAATCCATTTTGATTCCAAAATAAAATAAAAAGTAAAAAATGCCAAAGGGGGTGAATACTTTTTATACTCACTGTATATATAAATAAAAGGACGTGCCACAGTTCACAAGGTCACAGCCCCCCCTGGGTTGTGTGTGTAAATCATGCACATGTACAGAATATTATGACTCGGTTTTGTTTCTTGGATGCAACCTTTTCCATTCCTGCATCCTGCCAGGAGATGATACATTTCACCTTCGGGAAATGGCCAAGAAGTGGGCGCCTCGGACTTTGCCCCTGATATGTGCAGCTATGACCAGGGAAATGTTGCTCCCACTCTCCCCTGCTCTTGAGCAATGCTAACTAATGTACATGATTGCAGACGCCACCGCCTGACTGCCAACCCCAACCCCTGCACCCTGCACCCCCTCCGGTGGGAAGCGGTTTGGTGTGACGGCACTAGCGGGGCGGGGGGGAAATGGAGAACTTTTCTTTTTGTTTGGAGATCAGACTTTTGACTGTGAACTGCATGGACCACAGAGCTTATACCGGTGCAGTCACTCTGGTGTCACTGTTATGCCATGGAGTTACACGGAAAACACAAACACCCATATTTCCGTGTGGTGTCACAGACAGGTGGAACAGAAGGCATGGCTGGGGGGTCGAGTTGGTGGGGGGAGTTCTCAAAGTTCACAACATACAGGGTTGGCTTGATGCCAAAACATGAGACACAGGCATGGCAAAATCCGACCTGAAAAACGTGCAGTACCACGAAAGGACCAACTTGTCCAAAGCTGCACGATACCACTGTTTGAATCTGAAAGTAACGCGTGACAAAGGGAAATATACATCGGGCTTCTCCGACTTCAAGCCTCCTGTCACGTTGATGGATGTAGACCCTCTCTGTCACATTTAAAGCCCACAGCCTCCATGCCCTAATTGGATTGCTATTCAGTAGCCAATAACAGAGCATTATCATTGCAAATGAAAAGTAATGAAAAAAGCAAGACCTATGCTTTTCCCCATTATAAATAAAAGCCTGCTTTTCACTCCAACTGGAAACTGGGGCGTGCTGCAAATGAAAAGAGACTCGGATGCACTTAAGAAATGCAAATGACAAAGGGTTCTTTTTGAGGGAAAGATGTTTCATGTGCACATTGGTTATATTGCTCATTCAGTCAAATGTCTATACATCCTTTTATTCACAGACATTGGGAAAAGAGTACTTGGATTATGCTGCCTACTGGGTCTGGAATGTAATGATGATCATACAGTAACAATGTTCAGTAAGCAGTACAGTAAGCAGTAGTGTCATGAGCCATAGCGACTTTTATAACAACGTTTAGAGTTTTGAATTGGTTTATGGTGAGAAAAACATAGACATATTCATAATTACTGTGCTATTTTGAATAAATGATTAATTTCCATTTTCACTGGCAAGTGTTACATTTGAAAGAGTCCTGGATCCGTTTCTTACGCCCTTTTTACCTCAGGTGTCACACAGTGAGCATACTGCAGAGGAGTGGTATTTGTGGTTTTGAGCTCACTCATGAAGATTGACGTAATCTGTTTAAAGGGGAGTTCTTGTTTGTTCTGGAGGATCAGGCCTGAATGCTCAACTAGTAAATAAGCCTCCTCCTTACTTGTGCCGAAGAGCCCAAATGAAGATGTATCCTGGGGCCCTGAATAGCTGGTGTAATAGCTGGTCTCTCTTGTGTCCGAGGCTGCCTCGTGAGATCACAGAGTCATCACGAGATTGAAGTGAGGCACTGTGCTGGCTCCTGATTGTAAGGCTCTGGGTGTCACACTTTGGCTGACACAAACAAAAACACAGTTGTGATCATTTTTGTTTATAAGCCATGATGTCATAGTTACCGACTGTAGTTAACGTCAGGGTTGAAGGTTGAAAGATACGCATGGCTGGAGGGTCGACAGGAAGCTGGTACACTACCCCCCCCCTCCAGTAGTCCCTCGCCAAAGGCGTGTCCAAGTCTATCTGGAAATAACATCATACTTCAAAGATGTACTGGTTCTGTGTGGTTCAGTAGGTAGAGCATGGCGCTGACAATGCTTAGCTTGTGGGTTCGATTCGACACTGGGGACCATGTACACTGGAAAACATTCGCGTTCACTACTTTGGATGAAAGCATCTGCTAAATGGCATATGTTATGTTATGTTGTACACATAAGCAAAGTGCTTACCCTGATTCACTAAGGTATAGTGGTAATAAATAATGAAGAGTGATGTGACACAATAGAACCAGCCTGCTTCAAGCCGGCCAAGCTGATGTGGCGTGAATGTTACCCACAACAAGATACGCAGCACTCATACACATTTTATTTGGTTTTCTTGCCACATATTATTAAAAACCCAGAACAGTCACCTATGTCCTGATTTGGTGGTAAGCCTTTCCATTAAAAAGTGCCAGATCCAAATGCTGCTGTATGCTGGCTTCAGCCCAGATCTAGATGAATGCCTGGACTTTGTCAACAATCCAAGTCATTCCTTTCCTCAAACGCTGGACTCGATTATTTATTCTTGGTCTTTGTTTTATTTATACTTCGCCCAGCAACTTCTTGTTGATTGCGTGCTACGATACATTATGGTCGTGGGGCCCCTTGTTTATCTCCTCAGGCCTAACAGAAGCAACGTACTCGCAGTTACATTCCTAGCATGTTGTCTTACAGTAGCTCGTTGGGAGAGCATAAGCAACAGTAACAGGCTGAGCTGACACCTTCGGCTTGTGAAAGAAGATAACTGAGAACTCTCCAGAACCCACTCTTAGTGAGCTAGCCTGGTTACAGCAGGGGGGAGTGATGATTTGACAATGTGACATCAGGGCGCCCTAGGAAGGGGGTACTGAGCAAGTTAAATTAAGAATTTAAGCGTGAAAGCTAGTACACACTGTGGCCCTCCAGAACTGGAGTTTGAGGAACTTGGATCCCTGGTTTATAAGGAACTTTGGAAACCAATTTGGGTGCTAGGGATGAAACTGAATATTTGATTAATATTCACCCGTGATATTCGCTGATATGTTATTTGGATAAGAAACCATACATTTCCGAGAAAGAGCTTAATACTGAGAGAGCTTAATAACCCTGTATAATATAAAATACATTGAACTCATTGGTATTATACATTGTTCTGCCTGAAGTTCTGCAGATTTTTGTCAGTGAGTCATCATTTTTACAGAACGGTGTATCTGAATGGTTTTGTTCTATCATTATTCCAGCTGTCTAAACCGAGAGATTCTGTGTTCTTTGAAATCCCACCATTGCTGGCCTTCACCCATGACAAACACAATACCCCAAACAAAGCTGGGTGTTTCTACTGAGAAAGGATTGTACTAAAATGACAAACACTCACAGGAAGATTCACCCGATGCTTGAACTAAATAAATGAAGCTCTCTTGTCTACTTTTGACTTTTGTCTATTATATGTTCTCTCTTTAATGTTCCTTAAATCCTGGGGACTCAGGCCAAACAAAATGCCTGACCTCAGTGTCAGCCGATGGAGTCATAAAAAAGTCTGCCCGACAGCTGATCCATAGGAACCAATGACTGTCCACTCCTTCTTGAGATGTTTGTTACTCTTCATTTTATTGTTACAATAAAGGTCATGGTGCAATCCTTTTACACTCTGAAAATGATAGAAATATCTTTCTATTTTACCCTATTTCCTCCCAATTTGGAATGCCCAGTTTGTGCGCGTTCATGTTCATTGCTTTGACTCTTTCAATTCGGGAGAGCGCAGACAAGCATGCCCTTTCCTCTGAAACATGTGATGCTAAGCAGCTGCTTCTTTCCACTCTGAAGTCCACTAGTTAAGCTCACGTGGACATGGAGTCAGAGGAGGAAAACCTTAATGCGCAGCTTGTGCAAGCAGACTGTGGGCGCCCAATTTACCAGAGGATGTCACTGGCATGTGATGAGCCCCGGATGCCCCGCCGATTTAAGTCCCTCCCTCCCTGGGTGATGCTACGCCCGATTATGCGACACCCTGCGGGACTGCCGGCTGTGGCCGCCACTGGCATAGCCTTTATTCAATACTGGACCATCATGTGAAAGCTTTGTGCTGGCTTTGTAGAAGAATTTGAGATACTGGATAACTTTTTTCTTTTTAAAGATGGTTGCAAGGGGCCTCTGATAGTGTAGCGGTCTAACACACTCGTATAGGCTGGTACTTTACAAGTCTGAGCTGCCTATCATGGTTGCGGTTTGAAACCCGACTGTACCAAACTGGCCCTGGTGGGGAGCCCCATTCGGGGGTGCCGTTTGGCTGTCCGCCCCAGGGGTTGGGGGGAGGATGAGCCGGCACGAATTTGCCAAGAAGCGCATAAGGGTGACTCCAGAACGTGGGTGGGTTAATTCCGTCTTGAAGTAAGTGGAGTTTTCTGCCCTTGGAGAATTAGCTTGCCTCGTAGAGACATAATTGGCCACTAAATTGGGAGAAAAACTGGAAAAAATCTGAAACAAATTGAAAAAAAAGATGGTTGCAGGGGTGGCCTGTTTTCCACACTGAATTGATTTCCATGGGAAGAACCCCTGCCACAAATCTCTCAAAAATGGAATGGCATTGGCTCTGATGAAGTGCTCCCCAGGGTACATCTCTCAGAATCCCTTCAAATGTCACTCAGTGTCCCCCATCTGTCCAGAGTACCTATCTCCACTGCATCAATTGTTAATGCATCTAGCGACAGCAGCGATGGCAGTGTGCAAAGTTCTCAGTGAGTAAATAAATAGAGATATGAATTAAAAATGATGCAGGTGAGAGCTGAGATTCACCGCACTGTTTCTCTTAATTGTTTGAGCTAAGGCGACAGGGACCCTGCGGTCACCATCACTTTCTCCTTGTGGCTTCTGGCATCTGTTTATTTCATGCGCACATGATTGATAAGAAATTAATTCGCCCATTTGCATTCATGAGAATGAAATGCGTACATTCGATTGGTTGTGTACCTCTCTGTCGCTTTTTAAATAATTTTCCCTTCCTTCTCCCTTTCAGTATGAGTGAATGAGTTCATTTCATGTGCATTTGGATGGCATTTCAAAGACCCTGACATACATTTTGAATTAGGGGCAGGCTCCCGGGTGGTGTGTCTAGCTCAGACACTTGTGATCTCTTTGCCAGGCACTGCCTGCAGTCCTTCAGTTTTAATGCATATTCCTTCTGGCGGAATGCAGAGTGAAGCAGTGGCTACCTTCACATGTTTCTGGGGCGGCTCATGCTAGTGCATGTCCTGTCAAATTGACCAAGGATGATCATGCAGTAAAGAATGGGGTAAAAATATTGAAAATGTTTTAAAATGTATTGAATAAAATAGATAAATACATCTTTGCACCATTCTTGGCCTCTTGGATTGACCCAAACTAGTTGGTCACTGTTCCTTAAGTTTGTTTGTTCTCATCCTGTTCACCCCCTGAACACACACACTACTGTGGAGTTAGTATCACTTAGGCAAATAATAAGGTAAGTGGGTAACTCCAATGAGTCAGAGCAGAGAGTTGTAAACAGGAATAAATTATTTTCAAGCTTTTATCAATAGTTTTTCCAGCTTTGGAGTGCTAGACTTGCATCACTGCATTGTTTGTCATCCTCACTGTTGTTAGAGGGAGATGGTATTTCTCTTGACCCAAATCCCCCACGCCTATAAATCCACACCCGAATAACTAAGATAAAAAGTCAACTTTTGACCTGTCTGTTGCAGACTGAAGTGACTCATAGAATGCTCTGGGCCACTATCCAGCTTTTGAAAATAGCTAGCACTTTGAAGTTTAAAGAGTTCCTCTTAACCAGACCAGTGTGTCCAGGCGCATCCAGATTCAAGAGTCCAGCATCTCGATGAATCACCTGGGAAGTGCTTTCGACTTCACTGCGTATGTGCCATTACAATTGGGATGAATATAAAGTGATTACTCGGGCATGGCTCACATGGTGCCAGTTCTGTTTGGTGTCGTGACTCGGCTCAGAGTACTTTGTATTCAGGCCCCACGATTCTCTATTCTGTGCCTTACCAGCCGAGAAGCGTATAATTGGCTGTGTTGAGATGTAGCATTGTTTTCACTCAGCGAGACTATTGTTCAGAGAGAAAGAACCCCAGGGATTGGGAGACTTGTCCAAATGGTTTGAGCTGACGAATCAGAAACATAAGATGTGCAATTTGTTTTGCGCAAACGTCAAGTCTTTTGCAAATGTAAGCTTTTGAAAGCCACGTTCAGGTGCTATTGACCTGAAACAAGTGAGCTGTCAGACCACTGCAGTGCTTTTAATAGTTGAGATGTGTGCTTTAATGATGAAATTAATTCACTGTAGACACGGCTTCTCGTGTCAGGGGTATAGATTTATACAAGACAGACGCTGAGGGTTCCACATGTCTGAATTCTCTCTACACCTGTAGCTAGTCTTCATGTTAAGTCGGGGTGCTTGCACAATGATCTATGAATATCTCTATAAAATTCTGTCTGGTTTTATCAGTAGTCCAAATGTGAGCAAGACGTATGATCAGTTTTAGATTTTTTTTGTACACTCTACTAGGACGTGACCTACAACCTTTATCTCAGTGACAAGATTCAGAGACACATCACATACTCATTGGCTCAGCTGCCAGGTATGCCTGGGGTGTGACTGCTTGGATACAGTACAAAACAACACGAAACACAAACTTGCATAATGGAACGCAACCCCAATGACCCACATTTGACACTGCTGAGTGAACCTCAATTGTGTCATTCTCAGATAGCGCTGGTAGAACTGCACCAGTCACCATCTTGGTGAAAGGAGAGGACTTCGTTTTCGTGTCATTGGCATTGTTCAGAGTCTGCCCTGGGGCCAGCCCAGGAGTGACAGATTGTTATAACTCACCTGGCTTCTCAGCCACCTGCACAACCAGCTGTCATCACCCTGTTAGGTAATGCCAAGTTCAGATCTATCTATAACGACAATGAAGATTGACATTGCTTCTATTTACTCCCAAGCACAGGATCAATAAATCATAAAAGGTTTTTTTCAGGTTCATTTAAAACTGGAGCCCATGACCCTCAATGGCAGGGATGTTGGTCGGATTTTTGGAACTCTCCTAACCACTGGCAAGGTTTCATATTTCTCAATGTAGTTACATTCAACAAGAAAATAATGAAGGCAGAGCGTACATATGTTTCTACAAAAACTGAGTCTGTTGTATTTGGTGCCCTCAGAAAGAAACAAAAATGTGCAAACAGTGGATTGCTCTTCTTCTTCCAAAGAGAAACCTTGGGATTTTGATTTTTACTATTGCTTTTTTTAATGGTTGAGATTTCAAACTGCAACCCTGGTGAGAGAACATAGAGCACCAGAAATATTTTATGCTTTGTAGCATGACACCTTTGTCAAGGTGTGTTCTTCCTTTAATATCCTCCACTTGGATGAGGCTACATTGAGCGGTCTGGGACCTTCATGGTGGAATTGCTCTCCTGATTTCAGCCCACAATTATTGCCCCACACCTCTCCCAGTACACCACTGGGGAGCCATCACTGCACTGGACTTATTGTGCTCACATAGCTAGTTCAGACAGAGGCAACACGACAAGTTGCTAAGCCCTTTCACAGCCTGTTTCCAGTGAATGTTACACCACAGTCTTTACCTCACACCCACCCCGAAAAATACATAATTTAGTACATTCCTTCTTGAACCTTTGGACCTGAAAATAAACCCTGTGCACACAGTGGACTATTATAGACAGCTGAAAATTTACAAGCTGAAAGCTACAACCCAGGGTCCGGCACAGTGAACAATCTGGCGTCAAGGCCATCTTTAGGAAAGCACACACATGAATGAAGCGGAGATACTGCTTCTCACAGAAGTGGATCTGGGCCAGGGGATGGGCCCAATCTGCTGAGAGACTTTCTATTGGGTGACTTTCTATTGCATTGGGTGGGACGTGCTGTGGAGCACAAAGGTGGTATGCGTTATAAGTTGCGCGGTCAGGATGGCCGAGTGGTCTAAGGCGCTGTGTTAAGGTCGCAATTTTCTCTGGAGGCGTGGGTTCAAATCCCCATGTCATTAGAACTGCATCTGGTTGAAGGGCTTAATCTTAGGGCTGGCAGTTAATGGTTAGGGAGCTGGGCTTGTAACTCAGAGGTTGCCGGTTCAATTCCCAGGTGGGGCACTGCTGTTGTACCCTTGAGCAAGGTACTCAATCTGAATTGCTTCAGTTAAAAATATCCAGCTGTATAAATGGATTGATTGTATGTAAAGAAATGTAAACTGTGTAAGTCACTCTGGATAAGAGGGTCTGCTAAATGCCTAAAAATTAAAAATGTAAATGTAAGTTGTCTGTCACGAGTTCCCATGAATTTATACAGGCAGAATGTGAAAGCTGTCAGGTCCACTTTTAATTATAACAGACACATGACTCCTAGGTGACCCTTAACATTAAAGAAAGAAATGTGTGCACTTAATATTTGTTCCAACACAAGTCAATTAGCCCATAGGGGTGGTTAATATTTCAAGCCTCAGTCTTCATCGGAACCCTTTCCACAAGGTCAACTGTCAAACAGTTTGGGTGTTAGTAACTATGGCCGTCTCTCACTTTTCTCCTCCTCCGCCTATGAGCGCACTCTTCTTTGGAAATGCGTCATGGGAATCTTGTAAGAGTGAAGAACAGAAATCACAATGGTTAAAGGGGAATAGACAGTCTTCTGTGTTTTGTCCTTTTTTGGCAAAAATTGCTGATTGGACAAAGAGGCTGTCTTGGGCAAGGGGCGAAAACTTTGGACAAATGATAAATGCCTTTTTTGAACATGCTAAAAATAATGACAAACAAAGATAACTGTCTGACAATTACAACCTCGGCACAATGGAGAATTTCCTTTCAATAACAAATATGCTAAGTTATGGAAAAGTAAACTGTTTTGATACAGTGTGTTTATATGGAAATCTACACTGACTTTTGACCCTCTTAGTTACAGTAGACCAAACATCCTAACAGTAAATCACATTGTGCTAATGGAGCTATTTACTTGTGTGTAATAGGTTTTTTCTGTTTATTGTTCTAGACCTATGCATTTCTGTGTTTATTTATCTGCACACGTGATAAGGCTGCTGTTTATTTGCCAAGATGTTAATACCGTTTACAATGTGCCATTCGTTTTTTTGACCCCAGCATCTGCACTGTGAAGTAAATAGTAGCATAACTCATAACAGCACAATAGAAAGACATTTGCTTCAACATGTCTTAAGTTTGACTCTACTGTGTTTGATTTGTGGAAATAATATGTTCATCCTAAATGATACTAAAAGACTATTTTTTTCAGACAATCTGGTATTCTGTTGAGTTTCTACAAGCCAGCCTGATGCCCTTGAGTCTTTGTTGAGGACATTGTTGAAAGAAATTCCACCAAAATAATATCAAGCCTAGTTTTACTAATTGCTACCCCTGAATTATTACTTCAAACCTTCAACTTTGTTCATTAAAACCCTCAGTGCACTGTATGGAGCTCAATTTCATAAATTGTGCTCGAATGATAATATGGAATGCTCTTTACAATTATCTCAATGAGGATGCAAAGGACTAAACCGAAGATTAAAAAATGTGTAAACCCTAGAGAAGGAATGTGGAAATAGAAGGTTGGAAGTAGAGAACTGAGGGTTAAAAATACTCCTCCTCGATAACTCGCTCTTCGGCATAATGAAACGGTACCTACTCGCATGCAGTAAAACTTGCATTTTAATGTGTTGTTTGACACATTTACAGATGCATTTATTCATTAGCAGTGCTAGAAGCAGTTTAAGTGGAGCTGTGTAGTCAGAAGTTGGCTCATCTGCCATGTCTTTTATGATGCCACAACAACCATCCCTCGCTAGCTTTAAACTCAAGTAATAGTCCTTTGATGAAAACGGCATGTCCTTTTTATGCGTCTCATGTTAATCCATTAACATGGATTGGTTTTTACAGAGGCAGTAGACATGAAGCTGTCCACCTCAAGGGCACCACAGCAGTGTCCAACCTGCAATGCAGAGTCCACTGTTCCTAACTCTACAGCATGCTGGTATGCTGTCATATCTAAATATGGATAAGATAATATCGCACCTTTGACATGATAGTGCTGGAATGTTCCTCCAGTCATGTTAAATGCAGCCAAACATTGAAGCGTGTCTGTGTCTGTGATATGAACAGTAATGTGATTGCAGCATTGCGGTCCAGGTGTGTTAGTTTCCCGTAGCAATTGTGCAGATTTTCTCAGGGTCCCACATATTAAATCAAGAGTAGCGCCGGACATTAGTTACCCCCGCATCTGAAACTCAAAAAGGTCATTTAAAAAATGTAAAACAAATATGATAATAAAACACCATGCTTATTAAATGTTTATTTAAAAATAACAATAATAATAAGCCACTATTTTTTTTTCCCTCCCAATTTGCCCAGTAATGTTTTGGAGATCTGTTTCATCGGTGCAACATCCTGAGTCAATTCGCGTGCAGATTAGCATGCACGTCCTCCGGAACCTGGGTAGACATCCGCGTCCTTTCAGTTTGCAGTCCTCCACCTGAGCTGCACAGTCATTTTGCTGGAGGACAGACCTACTTATGCAGCTGCCACAGGCAGACTGCAGGCATACGATGGATCCTCTTGTGATATGAGGGACTGAAGCCCTTGGTTTGAATTCAGTATAGAACATTATTAAATTGGTGTACATTTTGTTTCCACAACCATAACTGTGCAGAAATAGAATTGCATTGCCCTATCCTCAAAGTCAAATATATATTTTTAATTTTAATATGCTCCTTATAAAAATGTAAAATAATTATATTTAATAAATAAATTAAATAATACATATTTATTCCAGGATTTTATTCCATTATCAAACTTCAATATGACTGACTACAATGATCCAAAACAGTGCTTATCCACCACATACATTTATATTTTAAGATTATTTCAATGGTCAACAACAAATATTTTATAACAACTGAAATCCTGCACTAATGAAACTAAGTGTTCATATTCATTATTTTGTAATATTTATTTTGTTCCAGTGTTACCTAATTGTATTAAATGTATAAAATAAAAACAATACTTACTTTTAGAATATGGTTGTATTATAATTGTTTGTTTAGCATCATCAAATAAATACCTTTAAAGCTACTTTGCTGTAAAAAAAAGTTACATGAATATCCACATTTTGAAGCAAATGTCATCATCATGCCAGCTTCTAATTTCAGGAAAATAAAATGCTTCCTCAAAGACATAAAATACTAATGGATCCCAATGTGAAAGGTAACTGTTCTGAGATTAGGCCAAAATGGCCACAATCCCCTATTCTTTAAATAAACATGGGCAGTTACAATATGATCATGTAATAAATCTCTTTGACCATGAGGTGCTTCTTTTCAGAAGAGTGTATTATTTTCAGTGGAAACATACACTTGTGTTTTATTCTTTATTGGTTTATTTATTGGTTTGGATATTTCAGAAGAAATATCTGTTGGTACATCTTGTGCCATACATCCCACAGGGAGCATAAAGACATTTTCCCATACAGGCTTACAACATCCATCTTGACAGCTGACAGCTCTATCTTCTGGGATTGTCGTTTGTCGGTGGAAAGGCTTAACTGCTCTCTCGGGCCGACTGCTGAGCTTTTTCTTAATGGTGGTCTGGCCTGGCATTGTGTTAGCTTTGGCCGGTGGCCTGGGTCAATATGTACACACAAACTCTGGCATCTTGCACGCACACTAGTCAGAGGTTCTGAGTGAGCTGCAGTCGGCTGCGCTCTCTGTGGCGGGGGGTGTGCCAGAGAAATACGGGCAACTTGACAGGCGACTTCCTGGGTTCCAAGAGACAGAGATGGTGCAACAGATGCCTTGATGGCAATGCTGGGTGCAGTGCCAAATTCATCATTCAAGCGCATGCGGGGCTACACTGGAGTGGTTTTATTTACATAATGCATTAATCATTACCATTCAGTGTGCAAGACAGGCTTCTTTGAAATGAGAGACAGGTCTACAGACCTGTTGTTGAATTCTGATTCAGCTTCAAAAGAGATTTCGTGAAGCCTTTGTGAAGGTTAGGAAATTGATTATTTTACTTTAACCTAAACTTTAAATTAATAACTTAAAACTTTCTGAAGGTCACTGCTGTTGTTCAACACATAAGTATATGTTGTTAAATTTTTCCATAATTTGACTCTAAAATATTAAAAAAGAAACCACGCTGTGGAAGGCGTCGGTCTCGGCAGCTAATCAGGGTGATTAGCGGCCACGCCTACTGGCAGAGCAGCCAGCGCACAATTACACCTGTGTGCTTAAAACTGCTCTGCTCTCTTCAGTAGGTGGCTGGAACCAGGAAGGAGAAGGCATGAGAGACCGCAGAGAGAGAGAGAGAGAGAGAGAGAGCGCAGAGAGAGAGAGAGAGAGAGAGAGAGAGAGAGAACAAAAAGAGAACAAAAAGTGAAAATAAACGGCTAGTTAAAATAGTTTTGTTTGTGTTTAGCAGTTTATTGTTCTGTGTCCAGAACTCGTGAGGGCGA
Organism: Aldrovandia affinis; assembly: GCA_029706075.1. Lineage (NCBI taxonomy): Eukaryota > Metazoa > Chordata > Actinopteri > Notacanthiformes > Halosauridae > Aldrovandia > Aldrovandia affinis. The sequence goes on along the minus strand of JAINUG010000045.1, from coordinate 4,003,959 downwards.
CAGATGAATTAGTTTATGTTATAGTTAAGCCTCCCGGTCTTGTTCTCTGCTCGTGTTTGGGATCAGAGAACGTCCTTGAAACGTCCCACTCCATCTCCCACTGCTCTGTTCCCGTCCAGGGATTGTCACCTGCCGCAAAACACACGCAGACCACATTTTTAGGAATGGGGCAGAAGGATTTTTACTGTGTTTATGTCTCAGCAGTTGGATGACAGTTTTGCTAGGATTTCTACCATGTTTACTTGTTGACATTGGTGTCTGAGTTTTTGATTTGATCCCAGCCCAGTGTTTGGGTAATTATTTCTCCCACAGAATGATCGCTGTATAATAGCTGGAAAGGAGATTCTGAAGAATGTAGGATGAGAAAGTGTGATCCAGGATGGTGTCACTCTGATGACTGGTGGAATTATATAGTGCAGATGAAAGTTTGGATTATATCTGGGCAGCCAGTGCTGGCTTGATCACAAGCAGGATATGAACTAAGATGAAAGCACGGTGGGGGCCAAATTTGAGCTGGATGTGGACTCTTACTCCCTGTTCCCGTCTATCTCCGCTGGCTCTTCCCAGGTCAGGGACAGTCGCACATCCTATAGAAAGGAGACTTCCGTCATTTTCAACATCCGCCCAAAGGCCCAGCATGGGAAATATTTCATAATTCTCTGTACTCAGTTCTGGAAGATGCACATCTGGCTTCTTCCATGGATTCCAAATACCTGTTTGCGTTCATTGGGGGAGCTCAGCTTGCCCATCACTTATGCAGATCACTTTTTTCCAGGAAATTTGTAATGTCCAATCCTATTTGTTGGCCCATCTCCTCTGTGTTATATCTGCGATCAATTTGGGAGCGCACATTCTGACACGCATGTGAATATCGGCCCTGGCATTCAGAAAAACACACTGCATTTATTTCAAGATGTAATTTCCTGGCTATTCAAGTCCAGGCTAGATGTAGTTCTAGATACTCTTTAGATTAGGACATGACGAGCCTAGATGGGCCGAACGGCCCATTCTCGTCATTATGTATTCTTATGTTCTTATGTTCTCTGTGTAGGCCTATGCTATGTAAGCCTATCTGTAATAGCAACATACACTATATGGCCAAAAGTCAATGGACACCCCTACTAATTATTACAGCCACACCCATTGCCGACAGGTGCATAAAATCGAGCACATAGCCATGCAATCTCCACAGACAAACATTTAGAATTCAGAATGGTTCATAAAGAGCTCAGTGACTTTAAACGTGGCACTGTGATAGGATGCCACCTTTGCCACAAGTCAGTTCGTGAAATTTCTGCCCTACTAGATGTGCCCCGGTCAACTGTAAGTGCTATTATTGTGAAGTGGAAGCGCCTAGGAGCAACAACAGCTCGGCCACGAAGTGGTAGACCACGCAAACTGACAGAGCGGGGCCGACGAGTGCTGAAGCGCATAGCGCGTAAAAATCGCCTATCATCTGCTGCATCACCCCCTACAGAGTACCAAACTGCCTCTGGAAGCACCATCAGCACAAGAACTGTGCGTTGGGAGCTTCATGGAATGGGTTTCCATGGCTGAGTAGCTGCACACAAGCCTTACATCACCATGTGCAATACCAAGCGTCGGCTGGAGTGGTGTAAAGCATGCCGCAACTGGACTCTGGAGCAGTGGAAATGTGTTCTTTGGAGTGATGAATCACACTTCACTATCTGGCAGTCTGATGGACGAATCTGGGTTTGGTGGATGCCAGGAGAACGCTACCTTCCAGAATGCATAGTGCCTACTGTAAAGTTTGGTGGAGGAGGGATAATGGTCTGGGGCTGTTTCTCAGGGTTTGGGATAGGTGCATCAGTGCCTGACCTCACAGATGCTCTTTTGTCTGAATGGGCACACATTCCCACAGACACACTCCAAAATCTTGTGGAAAGCCTTCCCAGAAGAGTGGCAGCTGTCATAGCCGCAAAGGGGCATCCAACTCCATATTAATGCCCATGATTTTAGAATGGGATGTCCAACAAGCTCATATAGGTGTGATGGTCAGGTGTCCACTGACTTTTGGCCATATAGTGTATATGTGCAATGGAGATCTTCATCAAACTTTGCTTGTCACACTCCTTAATAAGGCTGTGTTCACCTGAGTGGCATCAGATTGACGGATAGGCATGCATTGGTGGTTTTGAGAGCTTGGGTGGAACATGTGATTGCTGCCCTAATTTAAGTTACGAAGGGCATTGCATTTGCGGTGAAGTAATGTTAGCTAGTAGGCTACCCAGTTGGCTACATTCTACATGGAAAACAAGACAATGAAACTTTAGTGACATTATACTGTAAATACATGTAATTAAGCACAATTACAGAACATAGCTAAGGTCACGGTCATGATCTAAATCAATATTGATCTTTTTCGCTCACCTGTCATATCCTAGTGATGCATATACATTAACTAGCCTCGTCTTTGTGAGGTAAATTAGCATTTTCGCTAATCTCTAATGGGCCCATTTGGGCCAGTGCAAAAATATATGGGCCTGCTTTTGGGGATGATGAATCGGCCAACTGAGAGCATGTAAAGATGGGAGGTAATATAAGTATTTGAATAACTTTTAAAAATTGTAATCAATTATTATTTTTGTTACTGGGGTCACATTTGCAATCTGCCCACATAGACTGGCAATGTCACCTGCATGGACCTGGCATTTGCCAGAACTGCCATTACTACTTATTTTCTCTGCGGTCCACCAGATGCATATATATTGCAGTCATAAAATCTTATGTGGTTCTCTGTGGCTCAGTTGGTAGAGCATGGCGTTGGCAACGCTTAGGTTGTGGGTTCAATCCCCACTGGGGCCACATATACTGAAAATGTATGCATTCACTACTGTAAGTCGCTTTGGATAAAAGCATCTGCTAAATGGCTTATATTATTATTATTATTATATTATACAGCTGGCACAAAAAGGCTGCAGGCACCAAGACCATTATATGGTGCCACTACAGGAATACCCTACCAACTAAATTACTTCTTAGGCCAAACTTGGTCCAGTGGGACTCCTGACCACAATCGGCACTGGCACAATTGTGGAGAGTGAGGGGAATCATTGCATCAAGCACTAGTACATTAGCTGGAAATGTCACCTAGGAAGTCCAGTACAACTTTTCTCATTCCACAATCGCTGCACTTTAGTTGCGCAGGAGATCAAAGGATTGTGAGAAGGCATAGATAATCTTGGACTGAAACTGGCAGGCTGACTTATTCTATTTTCTAATAAAGTTGCTGTGACCTCTTGTTTCCTTAACACCGATACCATAAAGAACAAGTATGTCAAAATCATTTGCAATAAAATCCGCTATCACAAATCTTCTCCATCTGGCTGCTGGCATTTAGTCACACATTGATGGGTTGCTTGGATGAGAGAAAGTCAGAATGGTCATAAACCACCTGCTGGCAGCCCATGCTTCACTGAAAGGGGCTCTCTGCAACATCCGCTCATTCCATTGTCCAGCTTTATTGAATTCTAATACAGCATACAATTTGTTAAGACATTTGTTTTGATGGATTTACTGTTTTCTTTAGTCGGGCTTTAAGAATGCATTTATGTAAAGTATGCTTTGTAATAATATACAACATTTATGAAGGAATGTTTTTAGAATTGAAGATTCATTATTATTAAATGTATACATTTCGCATCATACAGTACATGTGCTCTTAAGCCCCCAGACTTGATCAATGCACCATTGAAGTCATATACTCGACCCATCATCAAATTGGGGTGGCAGTGGCTCAGCGGTTAGCGGCATGGGCTAGCAAGTGGCTGGCCAGGCCAAAACCCCAAAAGCTGAACCAGGAACCAGAAGGATGCTAGTTACCTTTTACATTTGACATTTTAAGCATTTAGCAGACTCTCTTATCCAGAGCGACTTACAAGATGTGCATAAATACATGGTAGGACCAATCATGAGAGATCAAGAGATCAGTGCAGTAATACAGCAATAGACATCATTGCAGGCAGCTGCGTACCATACCTGTAACACTGGGAAGAAAAAGGTTAGTAATTTTTATTTTTTCATTTTTTTATTTGTTAAATTGAGTAAGCAGGGATACATAGTGTTGAGCAAGTAGGCAGTGGTGATGACAATTAGCTAGAATTCAGTGGTAGTGGAGTCTGAAAAGGTGGGTTTTGAGTCTCTTGCAGAAGATCGCAAGTGATTCTGCGGTCCTGACCGATAGTTCACTTCCTGGGGCACTGCTGAAGTGACCTTGAGCAAGACACTGCTCCAGGGGCGCTGTACTATGGTTGACCCTGTGCTCTGACCTCTCTTAGGACAGGTATGCAATAAGACACATTCCAATTACCTTGTGTGTAACATGACAATAAAGAATATTCTGTTCTATTCTATCGAAAAAGGTTGCATGTTTTTGTTTTTTTCTTAGACCAAAGCCCTCTTTGTTATTCCTACTCCCATTACAAAATGTAAACAATTAAGTTCAAGTGCAGTACTGCATCATTTCCGAGTTTTGATTATTACATTGTGTCAGGAGATTTCAATCACAATGCAAAAAGACATACAGTGCAATATGTACACTGCAATCTGCAGGGAGCCATATTGACACACAGTATATTTGCAGACACAACAGTGGACTTGTAATGGAAAACCTGCAGTGAATTAGGAATTGTGTAATCGTGGGGTGAACAAGTCATTGTACCAACCATTGTTTAAAAAGACAACGTTTTTTTATCCTGTCAGGGTAAAGGAACTGAATTGAAGGGATTTGTCGACTACAATGAATCAGCTAATTAGAGGGGTGTAGTTCATTGAGAGGCCATGAAATCCTGAAAACATGGACACGTTGGTGCTGATTGTCTTTACAGTTACCTTGACAGGCATTTACCTTACAGTTGTTGTTCGGTCACACAGTTAAAAACGCCAGTGTCATGTGCGCTGTGCCATACAATAATCTGGCTGTAATCTCCCAGCATTCTGCAGTCATAGCCAGCTCAATTGAATAGTTCACCCTCTAGGTTCCCCTTGGCAGTATCCATTCAGTAACATTTATTCTGATGAAGACATCTGTGCAGAAAATGACCTCACAGACAAGTATTTAACATAAGTATTTAAAATAAATCTGACAAAAAATTTTTTTTTTTTTTTTTTCTGATTTTTCCCCGTTTTCTCCCAATTTAGTAGCCAATTATACCCTCTATTTTTTATTTTCAATTCCCCACCCTCACGAGTCCGCCGCCCGTCCTCCGGGAACGAGATTCGTATTCCTGGACCTATTTCCCGCCTTCTTTTGAGACGGAGATCTTCCACGGACTCCATTAACCTTCTCCTCGGCGGACTCGTGCCGCTCTCCCTCCCCCTCCCCGGAGGCGGACAGCCAAATGCCGCCTCCGATCGGGCTGACGACCAGGGCCGGTCTGGTAGAAACGCGGGTTTCGATCCGCGTCTCTGACGGGCAGCGCACACCGCTCCAAAGCGCGGTGCACTAGACCGCTGGGCCATCCGCCAGCTAAATCTGACAATTTGAGTGTTGACAGGGCATACAGTATTAAGATACATTTTCAAGGTCCCAGTGTCGTGATTATTCTTGAGCGGATGAAGCATTGTGGTATGTTGTGGTATGACTACTGCAGTCATCATAATGTCAGCAAAGCACATCAGAGCAGTCATACAAGGAAAGGAAACAAACCTTAACAAGTCTGACACCTCACATTCACTTTTTAGCAGAAGATTCTTGCATCACTAAGCCACTTTTATTCCAAACCTGAATCCCCCAAAAAACAACCCCCCCAAAAAACCCATATAAAATAAAATATATAAAAGAGAACAGGAAACTGTAATGGTAAGAAATACCCCCCTCCATAGATCCCCTTGCTCAATGTAATTTATTCCATTCCCAATTGTTTTAGATTTGTTGTTTGTGATATACTGTATGCTAACCCTTGTGTCATTTGTAGTCTTTGCGTTGAGTTTCTGTTTACTTTTCTGCACAATAAAACTGTAACGGTAAAACAGCTGGGATAAAATTCGACATTGTGTGCACAATATTGAATAAACTGTACATACACTGTACACCGTGTGTGAAAAATAGGTATACGAATCATTCATGTTTACATTTTTCTAATTAAAACATTGTTGAAGCTGGCACTCTTGTTTAACAGAATATGCCAGCAAGCATTCGTGGCACATTACATAATACTCTTCTGTGCAGATACTTTCAGATTGGGAGTCATGTTATACTGATAACATGAGTAATGTTAAAATCTTACATCAGAGTTTTGAATTTTTATTCAAAAACAGTTCAGTAACAGTGTCACACGCCACGTGACAATCGCTGTACAGAACAGAGCAGTCTGGAAACAGGGGTGGAGTTTTCGGTCTACGGACCGGATTCTTTATTTATTTATCTTTCGACGTTCTCTAATCCCGACCGGGAGTTTTCAAACCAAATAAACAAAATAAACACAACAACCATTTAAACCATAACCGGAAACTTTGCTTTGCTTTGCTTTGCTTTGCTTTGCTTTGCTTTGCTTTCTTTCTTTCTTTGCTTTGCTTTGCTTTGCTTTGCTTTGCTTTGCTTTGCCTTTGCTTTGCGCCTTTTCTTTCTTTGTTTTGCCAGCCACCTTTCTTTCTTTCTCCTCGAGCCACCTACTGAAGAGAGCAGAGCAGTTTTAAAGCACACCGATGTGATTAGCAACACCAGACCGGTGCGTGCGCTGGCTGCTCTGCCAGTAGGCGTGGCCGCTAATCGCCCTGATCCGCTGCTGAGACCGACGCCTTCCACAAACAGTAATTACCATCAGTAACTGATCAAAAGGTGCAGAGAATATTTAATCAGTGAGTACATGCACACGTTGTGTGAAGGAAATTCAGACAGGAAGTGTCTTGCTGTAGAGCTGTTTTTTGGTGGCAGGCGGACACGCCAGCCTATTCAGGCCCTTCACATCCTATCCCCATTATTTATTTTTACTTTTCCTTAGAATTTGTTATTTTCTTCTTCTGATGTCTATATCAGATCTGTATAAGCTCACAAGAGGGCACAGCTCATTGCTGCAGACCACTGCTGTGGATGCTGCCAGATAATAGTTTAGGTATTTATTGGTTTGAGAAAGGCAAAGCAGTCGGGGGTAGTACCACTGACATGCTGCAACCTTCTCCCTCCCCCAACCACACACATTCACACATATTGACACTATCAGTCATTGTGGTGGAATTCGTAGAAACCCTAAGATGACATATCTTAAATACATTTCCTGTTGAACCATGCAGTTCATTTCTTATCATTTGCTCTGCCAAATAATACCACCCTAACATAACAAATATACTCTCAGTTCCATTGTGTTTCAGGATTTTTTTTCCATGTATATAATGACCCCCCACCCTCCTGTAAACGACTAATTTTACAAAGGTACTTCATTTCCTCATGTTAAGGTAATGGTGCAATTTGTCCAGTCAGGCAACATGTACCTTTGGTTATGCAAAATGAGAGATTAAACACAATTCTAAACAAGCAGTCCTCTCAGGGCCCTGGTGTTCTGGAATCTTCTGAAGATTTCCCAGCCCTCATTCCTGACTGGCAGTGTGTGCTAACCCTCACCAGGAACAGATAATACATAGTGAAGAGGCCGCTCGCCTGACTTCACCACTAATCTTCTGCGTCCTGTGCTTAAATGTGAGGCCACAGACTGCATGTGACAGGGAAACAGATGACGGATTGATATTGGGGGTGGTGAGGACACAAGTCTCTCCCCTGTGCCTTCCCCAGATATCTGAGCTGTAAGCTCTGCTCCAATGTAAACGGCAATATATCATGCCCCATTGCACATGCTTTAACATTCATGACCTTTTTTCTTCTTTTTCTTAACTTAAAGGAAACATTTAACAGCAGAGTTAAGCTACCTCTAAAGCAATATGTATCTGTAAAATATACAGAAATATATATATAGTTTCTGAAGATGGAGGTGTGAGTTGAATTGAATTGAATTGAAAAGCACTTTTCAAGGAACCCAAAGCACTTTACAATGATAGGAGCAACTCACCTCAACCACCACCAATGTGCAGCACCCAACTGGGTGAACACAACGGCAGCTATAGTGCGCCAGTACAAACTCGCTACACATCAGATACACAGTGAAGAGGCAAGGAGAGTTCAAAAGTAACCTGACCTTCAAGCTATTTATAGCCCAGTATTTAACAAGGTGTCCAGGCATAACATTTTGCTAGTCTCTTAATGACCCCTCTTAACAATGATCTCCCAGAACCTTCCTGTGTGGCAGAGATTATACTGTGTGAGTCTCTCATTATTGGTGAACCCTGGCCTCTGACACATTGCTGTCCATTGAAGACATCACAGGGCTGCTCCCTAAATGACCTCAAATAACCTGCACGTCCACTTCCTCCACCCCTATTCCCCCCCACACCGCATTGTATGTCTCTCCTAGCCGTCGGTCATTTACTCAGAATGAGTGGCTAATGTCAACACATGCAGATGAGACTATATGGACAAAGCGGTCCACTATGGAAAATTTGAACAGAGGCATGTCAGAAGTTGCTGTTTTGTTTGTTTTTGTTATTTGATCAGTTGGTGAAACCAAAGGTCACACAATTTATTCAAAACATTGGCATAAGGTGGAAGTTGGTTTGAAATACTTCCGCGCATCTAAACATTTTTCAGCAGTCGCACTGTGCAGTAGTGGAGAAACCAAGCTGAACAACGTGTTCCTTTCTCCTGAGTCACCTAATATCTATGAACAGATAGCTGTTGCTTTAAATTCACAAACATATTCCACAAAAGAGACATAAACAAGTGGAACATGTCAGTATATTTGTAATGGACTGTTTATAAGGTTGTTTCCGAACATTATCCAGATTTTGCTTCCCTTCTCAAAGGCAGTGCCAAGATTCCTTAAAGAGACACCGGACAGGTTTGACTTGGCTTGACCCTTTAATACAAAGAACTTCAGGACACTTGTAGGGTTTGGGGACTTTGTTATAACTTTTATTTTGATATATTTAGGCTATATTATATTATTTTTATATATATTTATAGCCCATATTTTCAAAATACTATTAGATAGAATGTATATAGTGCAATATTTTATTGTCCACATTGAATTTCCTGAGTTTTCGGAGAAGGTAGAGTCTTTGTTGTCCTTTCCTGAATATTGCCTGTGTGTTCCAGTCCAATTTTGAGTTAATGATGGCGCCCAGGTATTTATATTCCTGTACCCTTTCTATTACAGCTGTGTTGATATTGACAGACCTTAGATCATTAGCCTTTATCCGAAAGACAATGATCACTTCCTTTGTTTTATTGGTGTTGAGTTGCAGTGAGTGATTGTCGCTCCATATCGTAAACCTGTTTATTTCCATCCTGTAGTTGTCTTCGTTGTTTCCGGAGATGAGTCCAACTATGGCTGTGTCATCTGCAAATTTGATGGTGCGGCAGGCTTGTGACTGACTTGTACAGTTGTTGGTGTACAGTGTGAACAGACCTGGAGATATGACACTGCCTTGTGGTATTCCTGTGTTGTTGGAAATGAATGGGGATAGAATGGAGTTGACCCAACTGTTTGGCTGTGGTCATTCAGGAAACTGTCTACCCAATGTACGATGGATGTATGTTAACCCCCATGTCCAACAGGTTTTGTAACAGGAGATGTGGCTCAATGGTATTAAATGCAGAGGAAAAATCAACGAACAGGATCCAGGCATACGAGTGTGGTTTGTCCAGGTTTAGGTAGATGGTATGGAGAAGGAATATTAAGGCATCCTCTGTGCTGCACCCTGCCTTTTATGCAAATTGCAGCCGGATCCATCAGATGTTTTTTGTTACTGAGGACGTGTGACAAAACAATCCTCCCCAAGCTTTTAATTACTAGTGATGTGAGGGTGACTGAGCGGAAGTCGTTGAGGGCTTTTGGTCTTTTTTGTGTAATTTTGCGTAAGGGACTATATGACTGCTGTTTTCCATAATGATGGAAATTGGTGCAGGTCCATGGTTAACTGGAATAGTACCCTATAAATTGTACTTAGTTGGTATTATACAACATTACATCTATTAAGCAGAATCAGAATCAGAATCAGAATCAGAATTATTTATTGGCCAAGTACGATGTACAAGGAATTTGCCTTAGTGCAAGGGTGTCAACATACAACCAAAACAATAACAAGAGCTTAGAAAAAAAAAAACAATAAAAACAATACAGTACAGTGCTAATAAAAAATACAAATAGAAATATACAAATACAGTACAGATGATGGTTATCATCTAATAATAATAATAATACATTTTATTTGTTAATATACAAAAGAAACCCAAATGATACAAATATCCATAATACAGATGATGGTTTGATACCCATCTGATACTCTAACCCAGAGAAACTCAAGAAAAGTACATCGTGGATTCAACAGGTTTACAGGAGCAGCAGGAACTATATAACAGGGTCTTAGATCTTCCTTATTTTCTTTGAAAAGTCCTTTAACTTGTATTGTGCCAGTAATTGATTATTAGACACTGGCAGTCCAAAATATTTGCATCTCAGTTTTATCCACTTTGTAAGATACCGGGACACATCAAGGACACACAACCCAGTTAATGTAAACCAGCACACATACTTACACGTGCACACACAAATTTACTCACACACACATACATACACACATTCACTCACACTCACACACACATGCACAGACGCACACACACACACACACATACACACACACTTGCGCTCACATACACAGGCTCTATGAACATTCTATCTACCCTACCACTGAATGCTTGGCCTGAGACCTGAGGCAGAATTTGGAGCAGTGCGGTGGTCACATTACCACAGACAAGCCCTATCAAACTAAGTCCCAGGGCAAAATGGAGCATTTTATTGAATGAACGGCATCTCATTACCACCGCCTGAAGCAGTGACAGAGCCAGTGGAGGTGAGCTGAGCCTTGCCCAGAGATTTCTGCAGAGCAGTCAGATTCGCATGTAAAGAGAACTGTAACACGTCGCCACATCGAAGAATAGAAACATTATCCCACATGAATCTTCCCTAGTGCCCTGGACTGTTGAAGAATTTACATATGGAAATCCTGGGATTATCTCTGTCACACGCTGTGTGACAAAACCCAGAGTGGAACAGAACAGCAGGACACAGGGAATGTCGTCGACTGTCTAGGAACCGGATTCCGGAACCTCCCGGACACGGGGAGAGAGAGAGAGACAGCGAGCACGGGGAAATAAAATAAACAACTCTCCCAGAGTTTACAGCATTTACCTTCCGTGTTCCAACCGCCTACTAAGGGAGCAGAGCAGTTTTGAGCACACAGGTACGGTTAGAAAATGTCACACTGGTGTGTGCGCTGGCTGCCGTGCTAGTAGGCGTGGCCGTCAATCGCCCCGATTCCCCCATCCAGACCGACGCCTTCCACAATGGGGAAGCCAATATTGGTGGGTGGAGGTGGGTGTGGGTGCAGATATTATTAAGACGGCTTGTAAAAGTGTGGTGGACATCCATACCTTGCCGCAGGGGGATCCTGAAGAGACTAAAGCCCCCGAGGATGTCCTTACTCACTTCACTTTGGCTACAGCCCAGAGACCTGTGATGGCAAAGCCGAGCCATGGGACGGCGACTCAGGGTCTGCCCCTCAAGTTACACAGTCAGCACAAAGGGTGGGGTGGGGTGGGGGGGGTTTCTTTACATGGGCACTGTTTTTCCCAATATCAAAGGTGAGTTTCCACAAAAAGATGAATGTCAGTCCTTTCAATTCATGGTTAACTTCTTGCATTGTACTGGTCTCCCTTCCCCACTGTGTCCCTCATAACCTCACGTGTTTATTCATTTTGTTCAGAGGCAGAGCATGAGAAGAACTGCAAGCTACCATAGGTTTGGTGTGGAACACAGGCTTTTCCTGGGATGAGCAGGAGACCCATTCAGCCATGTGGAGAAGATGGATTTGTTGACCACACACTGGACAGGGCACCCATCACACAAATATAATTTGTTGTATGTCGCTCTGGATAAGAGCCAAATGCCTGTAATGTAATGTAATAATGATCCCTTTCCCATTTGGCTATTTCATGTCTGACTATTTATTATTTTTGCTGTGCAGTGCAGGGTCAAATTTGTAAGGACCATGATAACTGTGCCAGCCTTTATCTGATCATATTCCCCCTTAAAACTGTGACTCAGACAGTGTTTTTCTCTTGTCCCGAGGGTGGAACGGAAAGAAAGAATTTGGTGGTCCAATTCTGTGTTTTTTTGTTTATTTTTTCGCTGGTGCTACTCTCTGTCACCCTGGCGACAGTTCTCTCTCTCTCTCTGCCTGTTCAGTAGTGCATGTGAGTGTGTATTCTTGGCAAGAGAAAGTGTGAGATAGAAAGAGAGAGGGAAAGAGAGACAGGAAGAGGGAGATGGGGAGAAAGGAAAAGGGTGTGTAAGAATCTTACAGAAAAGAAATAAAGCCCCTCCTCTCTGCAAAGTTCATTCCACAAAAGTAAAAAAGCCTATTCTGAAAGCTTTATGGCTTATCAGATGAAAATTAGACATTCACAGCAAGTTAAATGACAATATTTGACTGTTAGAGGTGACCGCACTAAACACTGGCCTTTTCATATCCCTGGTCTGGATTCGCACACAGTAAGACTTGCTTAGCTCTGCTATGAATCATCATTGGTGGACATGATCAATGTAATCTTCTGAGAAGGAACAGTATCTCATGAACATCATCCCAATGAAGGGTCCTCTCACATTTACTGCAGAGAACACATACACTGAGGCAATAAAAAAGGCAGCCACTTCCCCGCAGTTAAATTGCCATCAGTTAAATTGACATGTTTTAGAATTAAATCAACTCTGACAAATTAGGTTACATTAATGTGGCTTTACTTCATTCGTCTGTTAGTTAGTTAGTTTGTTTGTTAATTAGAAATCATGCTGCTTTAGGACACTTGGACACAAGAAAGAGGAACAAACAGAGTTGAAATCTGAGAGGAAAGCTTGGATTTTCTTTTATATAATTCAGTGATGACTAAGTATTCCCTATGCAGAAGTCTAAAATGGATTTTATTTTGATGGTGGTGGGTGGTGGGTGGTGGTAGTGGAGTTGTGGTAGTGGTGGGGGGGGGCAGGTGACCTTAAATGCGCCCATTAAGATTCCATTCATTATTCAAACCTTTTTACAAAACTCCATTTCAGACATTAAACCTCAGAGCCCCCGTTCTGAATAATGACTGGCACAATGCCATTGAAAGTGCTCTTTGAGAAAGAAAGTTTTCCCAGGTGAAAGAAAGGAAATAAGTCTCTCACCAGTTATGAAAATGCATTAATTTGAACACCGTAGAGCACATGACTGTTGTTGTGGTCCGATTTCCTGCAGCAGAGCCACATGATCAGGCCTTGGCATTTCTGTTGATTAAACTATTCAAATTGAGTTGTGTACAACTGAAGTCCACAACAAATAAAGCCCTTATTTCTTTCTCCTTGTTAAGTCTCTCAAAAAGTCACTGTACTAAACCCTTTACAGGAGAATGCGTGTTGAGGACGCCCGTGGCTCTGAGCACTGCCAGGTGCAGAGAGAAAACGCGAAGATAAAATGCTGCCCCCAACTGGCCAGGGCCTGCACTGCTCTGTTACGCACACCATAGCTTGGCATGGACACAGCAGATCCCATTTGATGTAACAAATCTGTTTTTAATGATTATGTTAAATGTCCGGTTATGTGATTCCGAGTGCCAGCTGACACAAGTCAGCACATGGCAGTGGAGTAAGCCATTACATAAAAGGTAGATCAGCCAATGGTCTAGTGACCTTTAAGAGAGACAACCCTTCCCCATGGGGCTTTGTCACTGTAAGGTTGCCTGCTCTCACACATCTTCCTCTGTATCCTGTAAAACAGCACCAGGGATCAGAACATTGGCTTTCTGTGTCGTAAAGGAGTCTGTAATGCTTCACCTCGGGTGGCTCATTGTTATTTTTTGCATCTGTGGGCTACTGTATTGGCAGCACATTATTGGCATCTTACTCTAGACCTGGCTAGGTACAATACATAATGTTACGTCATAAGGGGGTGAATCTGATGATGATGGGAAAACGGTTATGCTAAGTGAAGATATATACAGTATATACTGTATATACTATATAGCTAAAATGTTTTACTTGTGACTCACTAACTACATTTTTAGTGACTGACTAAAAATAAACTGACGTAAAATTTAAAAAAATTGTAATTGCTAAACCGAACTTTACGAAAAGGCTTAAGGATTAAGAACACAACCCCATCCAACTATTTCATGTGGCACAATTGCCTCTGAGCAACCATTGAAAACGTATTTATTCAAACCAAACTATTATTCCCAATTTTCTTTATTCCCCAATTTAGAATGTCCATTTGTAATTGTAGGCATGTCCCATCACTGCAATATAGGACATGAATTCAGGAAGGCGCACATTAGCACGCATGTTCTCCAAAGCATGTGTAGTTGCGCACTAAGAATAGGTGATACAAGGCAACTAATTGACATAATTCCATTGGAAAATTATTCTTTAACTAATTGCTGACTTAATTGTTAATTATTAGAAAAATCCTCTATTCTTGAGAAATTATCATTGACATTATGTGAACTTTACTATTTGCACTCAATATTCTTTAATGGCTCATTTGTCTTCCGCTGTTTTTGTTTTAACATTGATGCACACTGTGGAGGTTAGTTGAGCTAAAATGCACCATAAATTCCAATAATGGAAATGACAACTCTTAACAGTAGTGCAGTCCTTCATTATTATTGATTCTCTCCTACAACGATTCTGCACACTTAAAAGTCTAATTTAAAAACTTTTAGCTCTTACCCTAGGGATACACCAGAAGCGACAAAAGAGAAGAAAGCGGCTGGAAGTCATTCATTTTCAGTGGGAGCTGTCGACGGTAGGCGACGTAGGTCAAAGCGACCGTTGGCGGCACAAAGTCAGCGTGCTCAGCAACGAAAGAGAGTTGAACCGACTGTAAGTTTATGCAAATCAGTGGCGCTGCATTGAAGCGATAACCAATTGGAGAGATGTCCTTATTTCTCCACACTGTAAACTATGATTTTGGCTCCTGCCATAAATTTGTTCCATACCAAAATTGAAGAGAGCTTAATTGTTGTAGCGTCTGGGTTTCCCGTACTTTACGATGCGTCCCTGTTTGTATAGCCTACAGAGACGTCAATAGAAATAATGCCGATGGCGGAAAATATCATAAAAAGTGGGGATCGCTGGTGACTGATTAATTACGTGCAATTAAATGAAATGTAGGTTCATTGCCGGTAGCTAGCAGGAAAGGTCAAATTAAAGGTAAATGTGGCCAGTTTGTGTGATGTGAGTGCGAACGTGCTGCTCAAGTCAAATGATTTACTATCAATGTCTTGCTTGAAGAAAATTGCTTCTGGTGGATCCCTAGGGTTAGAGTCAAGCATCTTTCTATTTCTTGCATGATGTATAAGTGACCATATGTTTGAGCAACCTGGAAAAAAGTGCCACCCAACACCCCAAAGAACTGCATGTTTGAACAGACTGCTACCTGGAGGGTGTTCTGGCTTTTTCTGCACACTATTTTCAGAAGGGACACTCTTGAGGCTGTGTAGGTGGGGAAAACTGATCTCTGCATGCCAGCAGGTGCAAACCTGCTATTGGAAAACCTTGACAACCGTTTCAACCAACAGCTGTGAAACCAAGTACCATTTCTGATAACCGTAAGCACACTCCATAAACTGACAGAATCAGGATTATCATTATAAAGGTACTTCAGGAGGTATAAAATGTCCTAACCTTTCTAACCAGCGGCCCAGAGATATCTGTCCACTAATCTTGCTTCTGTTGTTTGTTGTAGTAGCTAAGCCTCTGTGGATGGAGGAAATAAACGTGCGCACGTTTGCCAATTCTCAATAAACTCTTTGTTTTTACAGTTCTGTTTGGCATATACTGTACCCCTTTTTTCTGATTCTTCCTGGTTCTTACCTTTGACCAGTATTGATTCTTTTACATGCAATCTGATTTACACACCAAGCCACTGAATAGCTTTGTTTTAATAGCTTTTTTGTTTTTGAGCTTTGTGATCCTCAAAATGAACTATATACTGTTTAAACCCTGTCTTTGTCATCCCTGACGTCCAATGCATACATAACACTTAGTGGTGAAAAGTAAATTCTCTGATGGTTTAATTCTGCTTCCTCAGCAAGGTAAGCATGTTGAAAGGCTGTCTTAAATGTACAAGTTGTTGATGCCTCTCCATCAGATAACTGTAAAAAACAAACAGAAAAACCACAGAAAAACAAGAGGGAGAATAGAAATTACTCTATTTACTTTGGTAGTCAAAGACAGGATATTAAATAAGCACTATCCTTATGTTTCACCCAAAACTCCAACAATACAAAACACCAAACAGACCATATTTTCCCCCTCCACAATCCTTATGGAAACCCAGTACATCATTATCCCAGATAAGGCTTAACCAATCATCTTACTCCTCCCAGCAAGAATGTAAAATGGCAGCAAGAAATCCCAGAATACCAAAGAGAAATCTTCATTGATGTAACATGGCTCACACCAGAACTGTGTCAAACCATTCAAGTTTATGTTTCTTGTTTGCTTCTTGCAGGAAACAGCTGTTGCAATATTATATACCTTTTTCTTCTTTTTTAAATTTTGTATTCTCAAATTTAGCCTTTTCTCCCAACTTGGACTGCCCAAATATGATTGTAAGCCTGTTCCACACTACAACGTCCTCACTTTAGGACTGCATAGGCTAACATGTGCATCCTTTAAAGCATGTGAAACCAGATGTCACTTATTTTCTAGCTAGTCAATTGGCGACTGAGGATTTCAACGATAATTCTAGTATAATAATAGAAGCTACAGGCTGGGCAAAATCAGGGCAAAAATCATAACCTGTGTTCTAGACTTTATAAAGGTCCAATATTGGCCCAAATAAAGGAAGCAGCATTTATACAGTCTCTCTGGATGTGAGCATATGCACAGAAGTCAATTCATATATTCCGGTTTGTTAGTACAAAGAAGTTGTTCAATGTAACTTCATGCTCATTAAAGCACTACAGCTTCAACCTTATGGTGCACCCAATGATGTATTTTTATAAATGCAGAGAATCTGCATTCTTTCACCAACCTTTTTGTGCGCAGCATTCTATCGCATACAGCTCAACGTGCAGTAATGTTCAGTTGACTCCTCCTGAGGGAGGAGTCAAACAGACCGGCTCAGCAGGATGGGTTATGTAACGCTGCCAAATAACTTCACTCAGGACCCAGCCTGAGGTGAGAAATTGTTAGCAGCTACTCCTTGGGACACAAAACTGAAATGTTTTCTCTGACCCGCTATATATATGACACTATAAATAATTCATAATCGCAAGATCATTAAAAAGCAAACAAATTCAAAGAAAATTAGATGATTAACCAATTTTGAAGAAAATATAGGCGTGTAACAAATCAAATCAATTAGGTTGTAAGGTCATATGGATTAATTTGCTCATGGTATGAGCCAGGGCAGCTCACTGACAATCGAGACGGCCATTGTGAACTTTGTCACACTCTGTGTGGTCCTGGGACACTATGAAAAAACAACAACTGAGAGTCAGGCAGGACAGGGAATATAGTGACACTCCACAGTACTGCTGGCCATGCTATCAGTGACACGAACAGAATTTCAATGAGGTTAAAAATAGAGTGAAAAGACATTGGCACCATGAATCTCTGAGACTTTGCTGTTAATCATTTACGATGGCTGCAAGCACTTCCATAACGAAGGAACAGTATAGAGTGAGCCATTCCGATAGAGACACAGACGTCCTGAGACCAGTAAAGCATCACTGTGACTGCATACTGTGACATGTAGTTATTAGTGATAAATAACCTCCTGTTACCCAGTGTTGGTCTATGTAGATAGTGTTTTAAGTTCTGTATTAATGTTGTTTTTACACAGCGCTGTCAGCAATGCACTCAGAGAATGTACAATGCAGTGGCTATTATAAATTAGCTTTAATGTAACCATGTGCACAATGTCTGCATAGCAGTGCACAGCCAACCCTGCCTTACACTGCACTCTTCATTAGTGGTTCCATCCCAAGAAGGACAGGAAGAACAATGATAATGAGAAATATACAAGGAGATTCTAAAACCCAAAACACAACATTTAGCACAAACTAAATGAAAATACAACCTGCATTATATCTTCCAAATGTGGCTTCCACATATTTTTATTTAATTATATGACAAATATGATCTAATGGAAAATAGCTCAATGGTAAACGTAATGGCTCTATCTAAGGACAGAATAGATGTAATACATGGATCCCAGGGAGATTCCAGGTGGATACTCAATGAGAAATAAAACTAAAAACATACCAAATAAAATGGGTACAATTATATTGCTAAACATGAGAAAATGTGAATCTGTCTTTGACACTGTGATCATTGTAATATTATTTCTTGCAAACAGATTACAAAATTAAATACGCAATTTTTACTTACACATATGCACACATACTCACATATTAATTACATTATATTTTAATTAATTACCAGTGATGGAATGATCAAACTTAGAGTCGCGTATGTTTCAAACGTTTGTTGTTACGTTAAAAACATTAATTGCGTAGCAAGCAAGACGACAAACTTATGAAACATACGCGAAATTAACTTACCAGTGATGGACTGATCAAACTTAAAGTCACGTATGTTTCAAAAGTTTGTAGTCTCGCTTGGTACGCAATTAACATTTGAGGACGCGATTAACGTTTGAGGACACGAATGCGTACTGGTGTACCACTTATGTGCACCCCTGCTTATAACATTTCAAACCATTCTTGGGAGAAGCTTATGATGTGGCAAAAGCAACAGACTTCAAAGATGCTGTACACAGCACAGAGAGGGATGCGATCAACTGAGATGGCTGAGGACCTCTATGGCAAAGCTAGGTCATTTTGTAAAGACAAGACAACTGAGCCAAGGAGAAAGCAGAAGTGATTGGAGGATTTCGTGGTTGAATCTTGGGGGCAAGTGTGAATTTCAGCACCTCCGAACATTACAGAACGAAACTCATTCTCTATTGTCTTGATCGAATGTTCAATGAGCTTGACCGCCGATTTTGTGACTACCTGTCACACAAAAACAAGACTGAGCTCATTCTCGACACACAAACAGTTTTTTGTTAGGCCCAAATAAACTAACTTCAAGCTGTTGCACTAACAATACCAGTGAGTAGCTGTAGCTTCGAGCACTCACTCAGTGCCCTGAGACACCTCTAGAAATGGTTACGGAATACTATGGGCCAAACACGTTTAAATAACTTGGCTGTCCTCTCAATTGAGAAGAGTGTGCAGAAAAATAGGCTATTATTGATCTCACAGAGTTTTGGAAAGCTGCACTAATGCAGGATGTAACTCCAGTGTGGCTTGAACGCTGACAAATTTCTGATGATTAAAAACAGATGTACTAAAGAATGAGGACACATTTTCCAGAGTTTCAACAAAATCAGTAGCCTCTTATATACTGTAGATTTGCAGGTGTGGCATAAAACTAAATTAAGCTCATCTGCATAACATAACCTACCGACAGGCCTTGAAGGAGAAACAGGTTTCCTGTGTGGTCGTCTCCATCAAAGCCTGACGGTAAGTTTACCAGTCTGACGTTGTTCCTCCGCAATCTATCTTCCAGGCCACTCATTTTCTTTTGGCACCTTTCAATCTGGACAATGCAGTGGCTGGTGTCCTTTGTTTGACGTACATTTCCTTCCAATGTCTCAACTTTGGCAGACATATTCTCCACTGTATTTTCCTGTGCTGTAATCTCATCTTTAAGCGACCAAGGCATCGGGCTGTTTTCTGCAATGTACTCCTTGAATGGGCCTAGCACCGTTTCTAAGGCCTCGGATAACAACAGTTAAAACAACTGTGAAGGAGTCACTTTAGTTCTAAAAAATAACTATTTTAACGGATAGGTTTTAACAGACAGGAGCTCAATGAAATCCAACCAATTCGCAGCACACGGTACCACAAAACCTTCTAAGAACATTTTGAACCAAGAACAAATGGATGAATTCCAAAATTTTCATCAGATTGATTGTACGCATGCTTTACGCACAGATTTGTGCGTACGCACTGTTCGAGAATGAGACTCAATGTGTTCCAATGAATATGGTTGAATCATCTTAGTTGGTGAGGCCAATGATAAGACAAAGTAATGAATTTAAAAACCGATCTACTGAGTGGTCCTGTGAACATGAAACCCAGGTGAAGTGTCTAGTTAGACATCTCAAGCTACAGTGTGCTGTAAATCAGTCTGTGATTAATGTGCAGAAACAATTTTTTAGTAGGGAGGTCACCAGATTAACTGTATAGAAGGTTTTGCTGTCGTTTGTAATGTGAGCGGATACATTTGCTAAAGTGCACTACTCACCCATCACACATAGAGGTGCATACAAATTCCTGGTGATGAGGTATCAGAACAGGCTAGTCCCAGAATTTACAACCTGAGAGGCTTCACAGTGGTGGTCATATTTTCAGTGGACAGATGTAAAGACATATGGTGAAGGTTCAGAGCTAACGCACGAGCCTATGACACAGTAAAAACCAATTAAATTGAAGAGAACATTACATGAGAACCAATTAAAACGCGTAAAATACAAGACCTAAGGTTCTGGGATTCCCCTTGAGAGTACATGCAGGTAAGGAAAAGCACATCAAATTATCAAAATTTGTGAGCGTTCCCCTTTAATAATAATAATAATTATCATAATAATATATTTTATTTGTAATGCAAATAATTTTCATTGTAAAACAATCTCAAAGCGCTACATGGGTGTATGAAACAAAAATCTAAACAGGGATGTGAAATAACAGGGACATGCTACAAGAACCCGCTGACACTACCAGGAGAACTAAAACATCAACAAAAAAGAAGCACTTTCTAGAAAGCTTTCCTGTAGAGGAGAGATTTTAGGAGCCCAGAGTCTGTGGTGCCCTCAGGTGGTCGGGGAGGGCATTCCATAGGAAGGGGGCGGTTGAGCTGAACGCCCGATCCCCCATCGAGCGGAGCTTAGTCCTGTGGGTGTGGTGGCACAGGCTTCCACTAGACCTGAGGGTCTGTGTGAGGGTGAGCGGTTCCTTGGGGTAGAGAGGAGCAGTGCCATGGATGCATTTGACTGTCAGGAGAAGGGTTTTGAATTCAATGCTTTTGGACAGTGGTCCCCAACCTCAGTCCTGGGGGCCCACTGTGTATGCTGGTTTTTGTTCCTGCTAGTCTCTTGATCAATTAAGTTTGTTGAAAACATCTGTGTAAGTTTTCTTACATTTTCTTCTTTGAACTTATTTTAACATAATGCAGGTTTGGCTTGTTGCCATTTGTCATTGAATTCTTCATTTTCCACAAATGGTTTCTGTGACCAGCTGTTCACTTAAAAAAATAAGGCCCCCGCTGATTTCACCTGTCTACAATTGAATCAATTAAAAGATGTAACCTCTTTGTAAAGGAATCATGTGTCATACAGTGCATTACAGAAAATGAGAGCAATAGTGACTGATTAAATGTCCTGGGATGTGAACATGGGACGTTTATTGTTCATGGCATGCATAGCTATTTCTGACATATGGTCTTAACAGTGTGAAATCATGCTTTAATATAAATTAAAAGTGTCTAATTAAGAACAATTAACAGCTAGTTACAATAGAGAGGCTACAATTATGGTTGGAATGAAAACCAGCACACACAGTGGGCCCCCAGGACCGAGGTTGGGGACCACTGCTTTAGGAGATGGGGAGCCAGCGGAGAGATGCCAGGATTGGGTGATACGGTGATATCTCCACACTCTCATCAGGATCCTGGCAGCACTGCTCTGGGTGTACCTGGAGCTTCTGGAGGCTGCTGGTATGGTCACCGAAGGTCAGGGAAGGATCAAACCTGATGCCCAGGTTGGAGATGGAAGAGGAGAGAGAGATCTTCTGGCCTGTAATGGTGAGGTGGGTTATGGGAAAGTGCTGGACCTGGTGAGGGGTGCCAACAAGTAGAGCCTCGGTTTTACTGCTGTTAAGTGGAAGGATGTTTTTCTTCATTCATGCCCTTGTCTCCTCAAGGTAGGTGTTCAGGCATGTGCAGGCAGTAGAGGGGGCAGTTTTAAGGTACACCTGGGTGTCATCAGTGTAGCCATGGAAGCAATGATGGATTATTACAGTACATCCATGATCCTGATGGAGTGTCTGGAATGATTGCAGGAAGAGATGCTTTTCTCTCATTTTCCCACAGGGGTAGTTGTGATATTGGTTTCCTGTGTCATCTGTGAAATTCAAAATCAAACGAGGCTGTTTAAATAGATGTATGTCCAGTACTTTGTACATACATGCCCTGCTCCCTTTCCTGTTGCAGACTACTTCCTTAGTTCCAGAGAGCTTTTGTCTCTATACAGCCAATCCCCTTGTAGGCTGCTATATCTCCATGGCAACTCAGAAACTGTAACATCAATGAATGGGCTTCTCATTGATTGGTTGTTCTCTGTAGACAATTGGCATTAAAATAATTGTGGAACACAGGGCTCCTCAAAGGGTTTAACCTCAAAGCTGCCTAAAATGAGCACCCTCTGCTGGGCTGCCAACTTTGAGAGCTGACAAAGCGTGAGATTTGACCCCACTCACGTTACTTTCTCGTTTAACACAGATCTACCTATGGGAACTACATGTACACAGGCTTTGAGTCAATGGTACCTTATTTCACAAGATTAGAATAGAAGCATGAGAAGATAGTGATGTGCTATATGAAATGGATGGATTGTGTGAGACTCAAGTTCAATGCATGAGAGTTGGCAGCCCTGCCTCTGACATAGGCCGACTTTACACTGTTAGTTTAAATGTGTTTTTGGATCTGCTTTTCCCCAAAGCTGTTGTCAGCAACACGCGCATTCCTATGCCACATTTACCTTTAGACTATCACCAGATGTAGCGTGGAGATATTTCAGTTGACAACGTATTCCACAATACTTCGGCTACACATATGCACATGCAGGAAGGGCATGAGCTACATAGCAAGCCAAAAAACTAAATGGAGTTAAATTCAATGAAATAAAAAAAGTATACACCACACGTAAAATCGTCTGTTATTTTTGTTTTGTTCAAAAGCTCACAAACAAACTGTGGTGCTTTCTCATGATGCTCACAACAGATTAATGGATCTTTAGCTCTAAATATACCTTGAATTCTGGGATGGAGAATGAAGAGTAGCCTACATATATAACAACAACAACAACATCTCTGGATAAAAGAAAACGTTGCACACTTTTATGATGTGAAGAAAAACAATGTTATCACAAAATCACGAATAAATTAGGCTACCGTTCCAGATGTAAATATCGGCACGACAGTTGTCAGAAACACCTAAGTTACTGAGTAGCTAAGTAATTACTTATCCCGTGACTAGAAGTCAGATTCCAAGCCGAGCATGTGAGAAATACCACGCACCCTGCTCACGAGGCTGTTCTTCCACTCCGCTCTTCCGCTCAGCCAAGATTTCCCTCCCCTCCACTCAAAACCGTTCACTGATCATGGGGATTCCCTGCCCATTCTGGCCAAACCCGCTCACCGCTCAAAAAAAGGTTTGTCCAAAAGAATACTCGGAGCTGAGCCGAGACTGGGCGATCAGGCAAGGCTTTCAGGGAAGTGGCAAACCGGCAATCTTAAATCCAGTTCAAATAAGTTCATAGTGTCTATATTTACTTAGATCATAGTTTTCTTCTATATCAGACACAAGTTATATTTTCCTACCTGACATGTTTCGACGGCAATACTTCCGTCTTCGTCAGAGGGGTCACTGGATGGTATGTGACGTGTCTTAAGCATAAATATAAATAACATCAGCTGCTTAAGACACGTCACATACCATCCAGTGACCCCTCTGACGAAGACGGAAGTATTGCCGTCGAAACATGTCAGGTAGGAAAATATAACTTGTGTCTGATATAGAAGAAAACTATGATCTAATCTTAAATCCAATTAATAATGAGTTCCCAGTACTAGGTCCCTGTACCTAGCGATCCGCGTGCTGTTATTGGCAAGGTAACCCCCCATTCAGAGAAAAGTTTGTAACTTTAGGTTACCTTTTTAATCCAGAGCTTCAAACTTGCTTCAATCGCACGTGAGTCTCAGTCGCTCACCGGACGGCTCCCTGGTATCCCGTGGACAAACGCCAATGATTTCTCGTGAAGGTTGAAGGGTATGTCCTGTGTTCGACCCCCCTGGCTTCCGAGTGGACGTGCAGGAGAAAGGTGTTGTCCATGCACCATGCCCTCTTCCTCCGAGTGATTGCGCAGGAGAGAGGTATGCCCCGTTGTCAGTGCCCCCCTTCCTGATGTGGCTGACTGTGGCATGCAGAGGTGGCAACGCTGTGGCGCATCCGGGCACATTCAGCATTATTCACCACGGATTGGCTATACGCTCTTTGTGGCACCTCCCCAGGCCTGGAGGGGGGCCATTGTGGTAGCCGGCCTCCTGCTGGACTCCAAATGGTCTCTAGAAAAGCGGTCCCCTCTTTGTCTCTGACAAGAATCCCCCATGTGTGTTACACCAGGCTTCCTTAAACAGTCATAACAAACCTCCTGAAGATGAGTGACAGCCTGAAAGGGACCCATTGTTCAACACATGGGCTCCCAAGGATATTGCCATGAAGATGATAGCAAATACCTCCAGGCAATTGATATTTATATGTATCCTATTAACAGGGACTGAAAATTTAGTTATCTTTACGGATGAATGAAAGACTCCTATTTGCCCTGGTGTTCCACTCTGCAGTGCAGTAAAACGATCACATGGCTGGTCTCCTTGGGAGACCCAGCAGGTGTAGTAATTATTAACCTGCTTGACTCATCTCAATCAGAAGTCCTTCGTTTGTAGGATACGTAGGTACAAGGTTTCGGCTCTTGTAAATTCAATTCATAGGATTTTATGTTCATAGGACAGGGTTGCACTATGTTAACTGAATTAAAATCAAGAATACAGGAACAATTGAATATGAGCTCCTGTAAAATGTAAATGTTGATTTGAATCCTTAATAGAATTCGTAATAGTCGTACCCATATAATCTCCCATGTATAATGTCGTTGTCTGCACGCATTTCACATGTTCTTATGTATTTTGTGCCTTTGGAATATTATCATTAATAAATAAATATTTGCATTATTATTTAATTTGAAGGTGACAAGCAGAAGTGAAACTGACACATGACCTGCTGGAGCAGGAGGTAAGTTGTTTGCTTAAACTGACAGAGCAGGCAGGGGGTTCAGGGGGAAGACAGTTTACAGGCCCGGACGAGAGAGGAAACGGACATCCTAACTCCAGACCAGGCTGATTCCAATTGCCTCCTTGTCAGTCTGCCAACCAATGGACTGCTTTGTTTGACTTCTTACTTCAGGCATCCAGCCGCGCATCTGTAACTCTGACATGACTGTTCCCCCTTGTCAGCAACTCTGATACCGGTCAAGATCAATCGTATGTCTCTCGGTTCTATAAATGACTGCTCACTGAACTATTCGGTGTAGTGGGTTTGTTTCAGTGATATTCCCTTCTTGCTAGTGTCAATATCTTTGCCATTCTATAATTTGCTAAATTGACAGACACAAAGATTATGAATATCCTCATAAGCATTTATTCTAACCAAAGGTCAAAACACACATACTCACACAACCACACACATACAGACACACACATCTTATTGTGCTTGGCAAATGGGGATTTCTTGTGTGTCAGACATGTTACATAATTCATTTTGGAGTGTGAATCTTGCCTATACTGTGGTCTGCTCAGTTCCGCACTGTGGTTAACTCAGTTAACCACTCCCGGTGGCTCCAACCCTGGCCTTACTGCATTTCCTGAGGCTGACACTCCTTGTCCGCCTCGTTCTTCTCGTTTGGCACCTGGGATATCTGAACACCCAATGAAAAGTCATTCACACACTTTCAATGCACACTCCTGTAAATCTGGCCTTCATCTCAGCAGACAGCTGCTTTTCTTGTTAGAACCAACAGGAAAAAAGTTCACTCCCAAACTAATTCCACATCTGCAAGGTTCATTACCCCTAGCAGAAACACAGACACGCTGTCTCCATTTACATTGTAGAACCCTGCTTTATTTGAGCTCATTTCGTGTGGAAGGAAAAAGGACTTCTAAAACTTTGACATGGGCCTAGGTATACTGTATATGTACTCGTCTGAGCAATTTATTTCATTTTAGAACAAGACTTAATCATAATAATCATTTTAGATTATTTTTGGACCATGATTAGTCCTCTCAAATGCATGTTGGATCATTTTACTTGATTTTAACGTTGTTTAAATTTAGATTTAAACATTAGCATACTGTATACTTCTTTTGTGCACCATCCCTTGTCAAATTCAATATTTTGTGTAATTCAAATGTATTTGCTAGAATGTGATGAAGACCCCACCTTTCCCTTGGTTGACACTTTGCAGAGGAAGACTATGAAATGATTTAATATACTCAATAATGTCTCACTCACTTCCCCAAAGCAGTACCATGCAAGTTAATCGATTTATTCATAAATTATGAAGATTAATTTAGCTACAATTTGCTAGCTACCCTTCACCATTTCAACTTGATCTCAGTAGTAGTAAAGTCCTTTTAACTACACGCTTGACATAAGTATAATCATTATTACTATAATAAATACAAACACCTTCAATAGAGTGTTTCTGATGTAATATGGAGCAGGTGAGCTTTCCACTGGTGGCTGATTGCAAATAAGGGCATAGAAGTTAGCACATATGGGATCCCTTGAATTGAATTTGTGAATGTCTGATGTAGGAAGAGCAGAGTTTAATATCAGACTCTGTCTTTGGGCTTTCAGCCATAACATCAAATAGATTCAGAAGGAATTATTTAAAGTATGTTTAAGGCTCCCACGAGGCTAAGTCAATTCAGGTACTTGCCACAAGTGCCAGCTGGGCCCTGTATCCTGTTTTTCCAGCGCTATGTCATTAGCTGTGTACGACTGGGAGTCTGCTGTGTCCAGACACTGAGAGACATGCCTCTCCTCTCATCAGTGCTAGTTTTCAATTAAATCAAGAGCAAGTTTAAGGTGGCCTCCCGTGTGGTCCAGTGGTTACAACATTTGACACTGGCCACGGAGACCGGGGTTAGATTCCCGGGTTACGGCCTGGTGAGTGCCGTCTCGGAGGGGACGATGCTTCGCCTTCATCACTACCAGTCACAGGACTATGGCAGCGAACTCACATTACTAGGGTGGGAGTGACATAAAAATAGCGGGTCTAATTGGGAGAAAATGGGAGAAAATCTGAAACAAAATAAAAAATAAAAAATAAAAGCAAGTTTAAGGAATTTTTTAATCAAATAATTTAAAAAACACTCCCAAAATAATCCATTGTCATATTATGATGAAATGTCGCCAGCATTCAATCAACACCACCAAGCCATCTTAAGCAGAATAGTTGATTCATCTGGAAGATTCTTTATCTTTTTTGAATAGCAATTTTCCTTAAGATGGTGTTTGGTGGTCTTAGGTGTTTTTTATTTAATTCAGTGTATGTATTCAACATTTCTTCCCAACTTTGACTTACAAATACATTCAACTGTTACATTTTTTAATGCAAACCCACTTTTTCATTGATTTGTAATAATTGAAATCTGCCACATTAAATTGTGAGTGCTAGGGACAAATGTTGATTGAATCAAGGCTTTACTCTTTCATAAACAAAATGTAAAGAATCTCATATACTGTACAAATTCCAAAGTAGTAAGCTCAAAGTAAATTGTAATTTGAACTAATAAGTGGTCACAGACAATTCAGTTTCTCTTCTTATGCTGTAGTCTCATAAGATCACAGTGTTTAATATATCTCAAGCTACTAAATGATCTTGCCACTCTTCAAGCTGTTTTTATTTTGTTTTTGAACAATTTCCCCCATTTTATGCCTGGATTTAAATGGTCACTTGTGCCCCTTGAGTCACCACTGTGCCACCCACACCAGCGCCAAGAGCGCTGCAGCTGAAGTATGTGCACTCCAGTATCGATGTTCCCCCTACAGATCATATATTACTACAGGAGACTTAACACTAATCAGAGAAAAGTTGTCTTTGATTGAAAACTATTGATAGCCTATTGGCATCTGTTGCTTTCTTTTGTGGAACTAATGCTAATGTGAGAAAATATGGCTTGCTTTGCTTAAACCTACCCAGGTAGAATGAAGTGGATTCATTCTGGATTCAAACCTACTCTTACCCAGGTAGAATAAAGTGGAGTCATTCTGGATTCAAACCTACTCTTACCCAGGTAGAATGAAGTGGATTAATTCAGTTAAACGATTACAGTACCACAGCATTGACCAAAAGTACTGACTGGGGATCAAAAAATGGAAAACGGTAGATGTTATCAAGTGATTTTTCTGTCTGATTACATTAATATATTTCCTCTTGGCTATGAATTGAAGTTGATGTTCTAAGCAGTCATTTTACAATGACATAAACCTCATACAGTGTTTTACCTACCTGAGTCTTAAACATTTTACATTTACATTTGACATTTTAAGCATTCAGCAGACGTTCTTATACAGAGCGACTTACAAGATGTGCATTAATACATGGTAGGAACAAACATAGTTTGTGCTAGACATCAGTGCAGTAATACAGTGATAGGCATCGTTGTAGGCAGCTGCATACCATACCTGTAACACTGGGAAGGAAAAGGTTAGTAATTTTTTTTTTTTTTTTATGAGGAGTAAGCAGGGATACATATACAAGAAGTGTTGAGCAAGTAGGCAGTGGTGATGACAATTGGCTAGATGTACAGAATTCAGTAGTAGTGGAGTCTGAAAAGGTGGGTTTTGAGTCTCTGACAAATTGCGGAAGGTCGTTCCACCACCGAGGGGACAGTACAGAGAAGAGACGAGACCACGAGGAGCGGCGGCATGACAGTGGTAAGAAAAACCATGAGCAGAGATAACAGAACCAAGTGACTTGGTGTACAGGGAGAATAGGACGGGGCCTAGCATCGATCCCTGTGGGACTCTGGTAGAGAGGGTGTGGGGAGAGGAGAGGGATCCTCTCCAGGCCACCTAGTAGGACCGGTCAGCCAGGTAATACTTGAACCATGTCAGTGCAGATCCAGAGATTCCCATCTCGATGACAGATCGGGTGGTCCATGGTATCAAATGCAGCTGACAGGTTGAGGAGGAGGAGGACGGAGCTAAGGGATTGGGACTTGAAGAGCCTCAGTGGCTGCAAGGAGAGCAGTCTCTGTGGAGTGGCTTGCCTTGAATCCAGATTGGTTAGGATCAAGCAGGTCATTCTGTAGGAGATGAGCAGACAGTTGGCTATAGACAGCCCGCTCTAGTGTTTTGGAGAGGAATGGGAGGAGAGAGACAGATCGGTAGTTGGAAATGACAGCAGTATTCAGAGAGGGTTTTTAGAGGAGGGAGACGACATGGGCACTTTTGAGGGGAGAGGGGACAGAGCCAGAGGAAAGAGAGGAGTTGATAACATTGGAGACAAAGGGGAGGATGTCCATAGCAATGGACTGGAAGAGGGGGGAAGCAATGGGATCTTATGAGATGTTTACTTTGATGTTTACTTTGTTTGCTCTACATACAATGCAGACTGGGACTGTGGGGATTTTGCCCTCTCACAGGGTTAAAGAAAGGGACTGTGACTTTGGCTCTCACAGGTGTAAACAAAGGGATTGTGACTTTGCACTCCCAAGACTTGCACACAGGCGCTGCTCTCGTGCCAATCCTCACATCCAGATAGACAGTAGCTTTAGTACTGTGATGAAGAAAATACAAATGTAGGTTTACATTTCACGCATGAGAACCTGAAAGTAATATTGCAATATCCAAATATCTAAATATGGATTGTTTTTTTATTCTCTTTAGTGCTTTCCCCCATCTTAGTTCTCCATTTAATCCATTTAAAGCCCACAGCCAGTATGGTGACACTCTCCTAAATGTATGTGGAGATGTGGTGTGTGACATTCACTGTTATCTCTAATAATGTGTCATCCTTCATTTATCTTTCAACGGCTTCTTCCATCCTTTAATGAATCAGGTATACAGACATTATTGACAGGTTTTGGGACCAAAAGACTGCATATGAAATTAGTTGACCTTTCAAAACTACTTACATTTAAATGTCAAACAGTACAGAGAAATGGCCTTTGTTTAGAAACGTTACACTAGCTAATAATCTGTAGATAGGCTGTGATAAATACAGGTGTGAGTAATTTAATAACAGTTTAAAAATACTTTACTGGTCTAATGACCAGAGATGCTTCAAGTTTGAAAGGTTAATTGTTCTTCACTAGACAACTGACAGCATTTTAAATTATAGTATATTGACAAAACAAATTTTGTACAATTGGGCTTTTCTTCAATCCCTTGTGTTGTTCAGTGATTTCTACCTTGTTTTACTGCAGTGAGCACTGCATTAAGGAATCCTTGGTTGGAGCCATGGCCGTTAATGTGTGTTTGCATGTGTGTGTGTGTCTCTACTTGCTTATAAAAGTCTGAATGAAACATTGAGACCCATTATAAGTAAGCAGAGTACAATGAATGCAATAAATTGTGTGACAAAAACAGTCCTTACTGTCCAAGGAACAGGACGTTCTTCAAACGCTTCGATACACTGTTTTATCACAAAACGCCCAAGTTTTATCACAAGGGGTTGGTTTCATAGAAGAGACGCAGCACAGGCACTATGAAATATTTTTTTTTAAGTGACCTCCAAACCTCTAATGCTATGTGAGCAACAAACAAAAAAGTAAGACTTGCTAAAATGAATTAGCTAAATTAAAGGACTAAGCATGAAGGTTTTTTTTTTTTTTAAGGTTTATTACTTGAGCTTTCTATTTTTTGTATTGTGTGATTAACATTTTAATTATCTTCATACCATATTTAAATTGGTGCCAAATTATTGTAGGTACTACAATTTCAAATTATTACTAGAGATCAGTATTTATAATAATGAGTATCTCAAATTATTCAAATTACAGTATTTATAATAATATACTTTTCTAACATAGTATATTAAATATCAGAACCACTTTGCAAATTATTATTTATTTAAACTGCTGAAGTTCATCTTCAGGTTGCTGGAGAAAAAGCTTTTTCCTTTGTTAGCCTTTGCTTTTTATAAAGATATAAAACAAAGTTGTATATCTGTTGGAATAAGAATATGCAGAGAATGCTGCATATAAATAATTGTCCTAATAAAATATTTGTATAAAATACAGTTTGCAAATATATTCCTCCCAATGTGACTCTGTGTTCCTGTAGTAAAGTAAAAAAAACGTACAGTATCTGACCGATTTTCACCTTTAGTGTGGGGTGTTTCCCGGTATAAAGAAAAAAAAACACTCTCAAAAGAACTTTGATCAAACAAAGCCTGTTTATATCAGACAGTGGGCTGGCCATGTCAGTGCCACTGAACACATTTTAAGAGCTGGCAAAGCCCCATCCTGGCTTAGTCATAGGAGAAGAGAGAAGCACATGGTCTTTGGACAGATTGAAATAAGCTTTCATTATACCCCACTGTGGCTGTCGTGTGCAGTTAACCTCACAGGTCTGCTCCTTGATATGTTACCATCATCTTTTGGAATGTTTTTTCTCTGCAGGTCACTTTAAACTGGGTCACTGGAAAAGTAAATAACGAGGTGGAAAACGATGCCTGGCTCAAGTAGGTCATTTACAATGGGGAGCAGTGGGACAGTTCATTTAGCCATGGAAACATGCTTGGTAATAGCAGCCTTTAATTAAGTCTAAATGAATGAATGGTGATGATGCACTGTTATTATTATTATTTTTGTGTTGCAGGGAATTGTGGGTATTTGAACTGGGAGGACAAGGACATGCCGTGCTGTCTCGCTCCAGAGAGGGGTCTGAGTGCCAGGCTAAAATAACCTGCTCCTGGCACAGGATGGATGGCACAGACATCCACATAAAAGTACGTTGGATGGAGGAGCTTATTCTAATGGGCTGTATGTCAGCAGGTTTCGCGGGTTCCCTGGAGCGTGATTTTGAGACGGTCTCTGGAGTGCTGTGCAGGGCTGTCTCGTATAATTATTGGGTGCTAATGCGGGGCATCTGCCATAGGTTTGATAATTGGGGCTGGGCTGTATTATATAAGCAGCTCACCTGTAGGGAAAATGGGGAAAATGGGGAAACGGGGAAAACAAGCCATGTGGTGAAGGGTGCGGTCCTTGATTTATTCGCTTTTTGTTAATTTTGTTTGCTTTGGGTAAGTTTTTTTGTTTCGTTTGTTTTATTAGTGGATGTGTGTGAATGTCTGTGTGGTTTGTGTGACAGCGGGGTACCTGCCTGAAGATGGTGGGTTCACGGTGGAGTCCGGGGACCTGCGAATGAAAAGGAAAACAAAGGCAACATTAATTTAGTTTCTGCGGTGGAGAGGTGGTGGAGACTGCGGGACAAGCCGAAAGACAGGAAGCGAGGAACCGAGGGTGATGTTGGAGCTAATTAGGGGGATTTCCCCCAAATCCAGAGCTGACCGTGGCGAATGTGACAAGAGCTGTGTGGTGCTGTACCTCTTTGCATTCCAACCTGGACCGGTGGCGACCCTTTCCTGTGTGTTGTGTGTGTTTTTTTGTTTGTTGTTGTGGCAGTCCCCCACTGGCATTGCGGCATGGCTGGGGGCTCCACCGTATTTAACTTTTGTTGTTGTTCTGTGTTGTGTCTGTGGTGTCGGATGGGTGTTGTGTAGGATGTGAATGTGCTCAATAAGGGTTCAACTCTCCCCCTTTGAGTGACAAGGTGGGCCGATCAGTAGGCCAACCTGGGAGGCTATCAGTCCATGGAGTATGGGTTACATTTTCTGTCATGTGATGAGTTGTGGAAATTTCTATATTTGATGCGTGTTTAATCTGGAAGGGACAAGTTGTGCGATGACATCATTAGCAAGTGCGTGGTGTGCTGGCCGGCCTGGTGACACCAGGTTCCTCCCTGGTGATCTAAGCCGGGCTGACCTTCAAACGGCATGTAACCCAACAGGAAAGAGCTGCAAATATCTCAACATGGCCCAATGAAACTCCGGAGAACACACACATGCATGGAAACACACACCCACGCACACACACATGTATGTGCACAAACACACTCATATATATGCATACACACACCTTTGGCATTTTTCACGTTTTACTTTCTTACTCCATGGATATAATTGGGATCCACTGATCAACACAAAAGACTATAATTTCAAATAAAAAAACTACTCTAAAGCTTTTTGCTAATTAATTACAAATAAAAAACAGACAATAATTGATTGCATAAGTATTCAACCCTTTTTCTAAGACACACCTAAAACTCTGGTGCAACTGTCTTCAGAGGTCACGTAATTATTTGATTGACCCCAATTATTTGGAGTCCACCTGTGTACAATTAAGGTGTTTCAAATGATTTCAAATTAAATACACCAGCCTGTAAGAGGTCCCACAGTTGGTTAGTGCATTTCCAAACAAGAACTTCATCATGAACACCAAAGAACATTCAAAGCAAATCCGAAAAAAGGTTTTCAAAAGCACCAATCAGGGCAAAGATATAAGATTTCAAAGACTTTGAATATCCCTGGAGCACTGTCCATCATAAAGAAATGGAAAGAAATTCACAACTGGAACAGACCATCATCTAAAACTTAGCATACGTGTGAGAAGGGCACTTGTTAGGGTGTCCACCAAGGGACCTATGGCAACTCTGGTGGAGTTACAGTCTTCCATGGCAGAGATGTGAGAAACTGTCCATGGGACAACAACAAAGCCATTGTTGAAGAAAACTCACTTGCCTGGAGTTTGCCAGAAGGCATGTGGGAGACTTGAAACCAAGTGGAGGAATATACTATGGTCTGATGAGACAAAGATTGAAATTTTTCCTCTCAATATTAGGCGTTATGTTAGGCGTTAAGCCACATTGGAGTGATTTAAAAACAAAAAAATCTATGTCCTGGAGTGGCCCAACCAAATCGCAGACCCATTGACAATCTTTGGAAAGATTTGAAAATTGCTGTGCACCACCTGTGCTGAAACAATCCGAACTTGTGAAAAAAGAACACCCAAAACATCCTGTTATACAGAAAAAACAATGATGGAGTTTGTGCAGATATCTATTAACTGGCCTTCTGGCAGTCATGTACAAGTTAAATAACTTTGTTATGCCAAATAGCCAAATGTGCCAAATAGCATCATCTCCAATTAAATTAAATTCCATGATATTATTAAATCTGTAAAATATGCATTTATTTTCTTATAAACGACACTCTCATGGAGACAAAAGTGTACCATGCCAAGATGTGCTTCGTCTTAATGCAGAATACAGAAAGCATCATTTAAATTAGGTAAGCTTCAAGGACAAATGTTGATTAAAACCAAGTTACAGTCTGTACCTTACCTGAAAAAATTGTAAGCATCGCAGATAATATTAAATGCTGGCCTGGACTCAATCATCATTTGTCCTTAACATTTACTTGCAAATACATGAGTTTTTCCCTCAGAGACAGTTTGCGACAGTTCAGCAAAATTGGCTCAAAAAACAGTTTGTGAAGAAAAAAACTCAAATTTGCAGGTAAGTTTGAGTCAAAGTTAAGGAAAATGAGTCCAGGCCACTGCCATTTCCTGTGTTTGTGATTTGTACCTGACATGAGTCCTCAAACAGGAAGCACACTTTTTTGTGGTGGATGGCTGCTGAGTGTGTCTTGTGGCTGAGTGATTGCCTACCATAGGTTTGGTATGAAACTAATCCCATATCTCACCAATGAACCTTGATTTAAATCTGTAAAAATAAGATCTGTTTCTTAAAAAGGTGAAAGGTGTTGAAAGGTGAAAGCTGTTGCCCTCCAAAATGTTCACATATACTGTATATCCAGCGACAAGTTAAAGATTTTGTTTAAACTTTATCAGACAACAAATTCTAAAGACAGAGATCTCTTGAACGTGTTCCCATGAGAGATGAAATCAAATAAATTATTGCATGATTTTGTCATATATTTGGTTAAATAGAATTCAGCGTGCACATGGTGGCTCATCAGCATGTACAGCATATGCCACACAGGAGAACAAATGGCAACCTAATGAATGAACGCGTTATATGTTCCAGTTACATAATGCTCCTAGTTATTATTGTGCAAATGATGTGAAAATCTTGTAGTCCCATTTCTTGGAAGCTACCATACCAAAGGCGATACTTTTTCTTTAAATAGAAATACCACACGACTCTGAGCTGCTATGTACCTCGTGTCTGATGTTTTTGAACAAGCTGTGCTGTATCAGTAGGGTGGATAAGAGAGGTGAATAATAATTGAAGATAAGTCACAAAGGACGATTTATTTCATATCTGCAACAGAGTCGCTTTCTTTTAAGCATGTTTGATGACATAACATCGAAGAATGACACTAGCAAGACAGAGACCTCCTTATTACAAGGGGAGAGTGGAACAGCACAGATATCTCAAAACATTTCACAAGATCAAATTTACACTCTGGGTTTTACAGTAAATATTTTACTTCAGTATTTCCTGGAACATCTTTACAGTTATTATATTGTCTGTAGCACATTTCAAATGAAGTGGCCTTCACCTTTTCTACCATCAACCAAAAACTCTGTATAGGGTGTTGCTATGATAAAATATCACCTGGCAGCACCTCGGTAGCTGGCCTCTACAAAAGGCTTGTGATGTCAGACCAGAGCATTGATACTAACCAGGAGCAGTATTATTAGAGAGGGGATTATCCTATTAGCCTGCTGCTAATATTCTCAGTGCGCCGCAGCTGCTCATGTGACCGTAGCTTATTTGCAGTGGTGGCTGTCCGTCTCCAGTCAGCCAACACTTTATCTTCATCACAGAGTCACACGGGGCATTCCGCCACAGAGACAGACTTCATGATTACTTTATATGGGGGTGTCCTCGGCAACGTGGTCGCAGTCAAGGTTCCGCCAGGAGACGTCATTTGGGATTAGTACACAATGTCAGTCAGTGTGTAATGGAACAGCCCCTAACAATCTACATCACAATACAGAGAGCACTCAAACACCAACACAATCACTGAATTAATGTCTGGTATGGCCATTTCCATGTGATTACAAAAATAATATAATTTGACATTGGCAATGTGGATAGGAAGGTAGTTCCATTTTGCATAAAAAGAAGCTGGAGGTGTATGAGCGCAGAGACTGCGAAAGAGTATATCTGCTGTAATCACTTCAGAATTACATGATCAAATACTATTGTTATTTTTAGCATAGCTACAGGCCTCATGTAGCAAAGTGTGCTGTTATTTTCCAATACAGGAGAGACACTCAGAGGCAACCATAAAATGCAGGCACTTTAGTGAGGTTGTAATGTGCTGTCCAGAGCTTGAAGTGGGGTGGGGGAGTCAACAAACACCATACGGTATGCATTAAGCTGTGTGATTGAATCAATTTAGAGCCCCAAGGTGACATTATGCTATGCCTTATGGAAAAGTCTCCTTAGTTGAGCATAATTTCCACATTTCATTAAAAACGGCATTAGCAGCAGTTGCTTTGTACGGAACCCACTTAACGCTCAGCGCCATTGTGGAGGCTGCCATTAACACAGAGCATTCAGAGCTCCCTCTTGTTATTTACTGTGCGGTAACCACATCAACAGGTAATCAGCAGCGTATGGTGGGTTATTGCTAACTGGGACACCTTCTCCCTATGAGGTCATTAACTGGCTTATGTATGACTTAGCCATTCATTTTAATTAAAGAAACGAGGTGTTACATATAAAACAGGACAGAGAGAGCACTTTCTCCCTTGTTTCCCTGTCCCTTTTCATTAGAGTTATATCATAATGCAATCTAATGTGCACTACTCATAAAAACAGCAACTCACAGCAGGCACATTCCGGCTTATATTTGTAATTGAATGCAGTCAGTGAACATCAACATTAATATTTTCCTGGCGGTTCTTACCCAAAGAGGACCACATGTTTTTCTTGTAAAGTACTGAAATCAAAATAAGATTGTGATCTTTTAAAATCTATATCAAATGAACATTCAAAATATGTTACACAAAGGTACGTTGGCAAACACGAAAGATGTAACTCTTATCAAACAGACTCCACACAGCATTATTCTTGCTATGATCCTGCAACAGGATCCAAGGTTTTATTCAGGGAAACTCAATAAATGTGTTTGATGTTAAGATGTATGCACCCAGCATTTTACAAATCAACACTTTAGGGGGCCATTTATCTGGTGCTTGCTTGGTGGGCCCACCTGAACAGGGAACTTTCAGCGCTAAGCCCAAGCGCATTTTGATATATGAATGGAAGTGATGACATTGGAGAAAAGTAGTAATAACTATTTATAGAATTATCCTGCAAATGGGCCAGCATGCCTGAAAAGTTGCTAAAATAGCCAATCATGTATAGGCGATTTTAATTAGAATGGTGTGTCTTAAGCCCTAAAGTGCTTTTCAAGTCACCAATAAACGTCGTTATTTAAAGGAATTGAGTTGCAAATTGAATATTGATGTCTGCTCTTACTGAGAATGTGCACAATGTTGCTAGACTTTGGCTTGGATTGCTTGATGATGCAGACATGTATGAGAAAACATTCATGTAATAAGAAGTGCCCTGATGGGGACACACGATACCACTGTGCTCGAGGAAAACGTGTAGTTAACAAGCGACCGAGATTGTATGTGTGCTGACAGTTGCCACCTTAAAGCACCGCTAATTGGTCACCGCTGATGATGGACGAGATGAGGGCTCTGGCTGGGTTCACGTGTCCTTAGAGTGAGATGTGAAAGGGCAGGATGTGGTGGGGAAGTGCACCAGGGGCTGGATTGTTTTTGTGCTCGCGCACTCGTCTGTTTGTTTTAAGATTCAGACAGGCCAAAAGGACAATCCCGATGGACTGGCAGGCTAAATTGTGAGCTGTATTGTGAGCTGCCTTCACCCGGTCATTACTGTTGTCTGTTCCACAGCAATAGAGGATTGTTTTTCATCTGTCCTAGTCCTGCTG
The DNA here is from genome assembly GCA_029706075.1 of Aldrovandia affinis. Lineage (NCBI taxonomy): Eukaryota > Metazoa > Chordata > Actinopteri > Notacanthiformes > Halosauridae > Aldrovandia > Aldrovandia affinis. Next base: position 3,965,934 of record JAINUG010000045.1, on the reverse strand, counting down.
AGTGCAGATGGTAGGCCTGAAGCTATTCATTTACAGATTCAGTGCACCTGTAGCATTACAGGAGAGGTTTGCCTTATTATCTCATGTTGCTAGACTTGCTTCATTTGTCAAATGTTATTCTAAGAGGCTGTTTATACTGCTTATAAACAGATTATATATATATATATATATATATATATATATATTACTACATGAAAATGAATTATGACATTTAAAATATGGATAAGATATTAAGCGATTACTTAAAATATTCTGGCATCCCAAGGGGCCACACAGGGAAATGGCTGCCTGGCCCTTTAACTTGTGAGCCACAAGAGACATCGGAGACACACCGTTTCCCCACACAATTCGAAAGAGTTCGAGGATTGTTTTTTTCAATTGATTACTAATTGAAACCTGTTCGTGTATCGACTTTGGATTGTATGAGGACCTGTATTGGATTAACTTGGATTATGGACAAAGACAACGAGAGAAGGATTATGGGCTGTGTTTGAATTCTCCAATTACCCGTCCTTGTTTTGTGTTTCGTATAATTCTTCAATTGCCTAAGCCCTCTGAAAAGGTACTTGAGTGTCACCCCACCCCCAGTGGCACTACAATATATATAATTCACATGTACTTACAGTATTTCACATCCATTCCACAGGAGTCTTGCGGTTGCCGGACTAAATTACCTTCATCCCACAGGTGGGCTTAAGTCACCCAGTGCTCCTAAAGTAACAGCTGCTTTAGCTCCTCCCATAAATGCGCCATGGGCCCATGGGCTATTGGCTGTCATTGGTGAGAGACACGCCTATCCTACGATCAGTGATACTGCTTTCTCCTGTCATACTATGTGGCCTGTAGTGTGGAAATAGTCTCTGGCTCATGAACAAATGCATCAGAGGAATACCACTTGCCCAGGTGCAGGTGGCAAAGCAGAGAATTGAGAGGAATTATTGGACATTCCAGATTGTGGAGAACTCAGTCTTCTAATTGGTTAATTTCACAGAACTGAATACAAGCTCATTGGCTGCAGCATAAAATTGATTTCATTTATTTTGAGGGATGGAAGGTGCACTGTGTTGATTGAAGCAGAAAAGCAAAGTTGAGCCATAAGTACAATCTATTTATATTGCCTTTGTTTGTGCATTTACATAAAAGCTAATTTCATTTGTGAAGCCTATTTTTAACCTGCACCTTCATTTCTTTAAATGAAATGGTGTTCTGAACCAGCGGAGCTTTTTAAAACCGTCTTTATCGAGCAAAGATGTACACGTACATCACAGGTACACTAAATTAAACATGTCATTCCTTGCTATTTCAATATTCATTGATAGAATATGATGGAAAGTTGCTCATAATTAAACCTACGTGGATGCAGAAAACCAACCTTATACACAGATTTCTTATGAATCATCATCTTACTCATGATATGCTCACCCATACTCCCTGGACTGTGGCATTGACTGTAAATAAGGACGTTGCTAAAAATCGATCTTTATTTCCATGTCATTCATAAAAGCATTAGACCATTCATAAACCTTTTTACCTGGGGCAATTACTAGACAGCACAGCATGATTGATGGATGATTTGGAAAACAGTATAAACAATAAGAGCTGTTAATAATTAATCAACTTAATCAACAGTCTTAAAATAGCTGCTGTAGCCAACTACTCATTGACATCAAGGAGCAAATGGTGTTAACTGAATTATATAAAATTAGCACCTTTGAATAGATCGTTTTTGTTTGCAACACACTGTTGTTGCATTAGTGATGGTTACGCTAATTTCAACTGTATTTTTCATTGCTTTAACTAAAGTTCACTCATTCATTGGACGTATAAAACTAAGTAGTATTCTTAGATATTGCTAGATGTATGCTAGCTATGTGCCTCAAATGATAGTATCACATTTGCTTACAATGAGAAAACAACATTAACATTTTTATTTATTTATTAGTTCATACCTTCCTTTCAAATAGTCAAAGGCAATTGTAAATAGCACCAAATAAGTAAGATCATGTAAGAGATATTGCCAGTATCGTCAGGTCTGATTGATAAATACAGTTGTGTATCGGCAATGTGGAAGTGAAAAGGGATGTTGAGATATAGCCAAACATTTATCAATTAAAAACAGAATCCGTAAAGCAGACCCTTCCACAGGTAATGGGAGCAATGGAGGACACATTATCACCATCTGAAACTGAAAATATTCTGCCTGAAAGATACAACATAAATCAACTCAGAGTAGTTCCTGCAAGACCCACTTAGGTACTAAGTCGACTAACTAAAATAGCATGATCAGCTGTGTGAAAGGCATTCCTCTAGGTAAGGTCTAAGAGAGTCTGCTTTCGTCAGCAGGTCATCTGACACTATAAGTGCAGTTCCAGAGATGTCAGTGCTTCAGTACAAACGGAAGCTAGATTGGAAAAATTCTGAAACACTGTTATTACTACTTGGACAAATGAATGGGAATCACTGGACACAGAAAATAAGCACCTCATCACAAACCCAACCCCACAGCCCCCTGGTTTCAACCTCCAAGAAAAGAGTGGTCCACTCTCAACCGATTCAGGACCGGTCACGGCCCCTGTCTGCCTAACCTCCACAGATGGGGCATCAATGCCAGCCCCCTATGCCCATGTGGGATGGACCAAACCATGCACCACATCATCAAGGAGTGACACAATTCAGTGGAGGCCTGGCTACACTCCACACAGCAGGTGTGCAACTGCTTGGCTTAGGGACTTTGCATTTGCTAAATAAAATAAAATGAACAGCTTAAAAACTCAAGTCTAAAGTCTTTGCTGTAAGTATGATTATACAGGATGAGGCAATCAAGATGAGCCTTCTTCAGAAGTGTTGGAGTGGCAAGATAAATATTTTTGATCTGTGATTGCTAGAATGTCATCACACACAGTTAAGAACACTGGAAATCTGGTAGGAGTGGCATCAAGAAACCAGGTAGATGATTTTGTATACATCATAATTTCAGATAATACATTAACTGTCAAGTCAAATGGTTCAAATTTTACAATGTTTGGACAGAGTGAAACAAAAGGTCATTGGTGCGAGGGGGTATCAGCTTTACCAATGAAAAATGTCAATTACTTTTCACATAATTCATTGGATGAATCGAGGTTCACATTGGCAAATGGATGTATAATTCCATCAACAATGCTATGTAAGATTCTTGAGTTATATTACCATATAAGCATGGATAGGCGGTTATTCTTGATTATTTGCAGCACTGATGAATTTGAGATTTAGGTCTTTCTGTTGTGGTGACAGGAACGAATCCAAATGCGGACACAGACAAAGTTAGGATGGAGAGTGATGTTTTAATAATAATTGTAGTAGTAATGACAGAGGTAGTGGAGACGATGAGCTGGACACTGGAAGGGATGCACAGGAGGACAGACAGGATGAGGAAACCGGGAGGGGCAGCTAAGCGTGCAGGCAGGCGGGGCTGGCAGGACGGACAGAGCTGGCAGACGGATGAAGAATGAACCTGAACACAGGGGGGAACAACAGGAACAAGGGTAAACAAACATATAACACAACACGCAGAGAACAGTAAACACAGAGTCAGTTGTGGACAATTAGCATGGTGGCCTTCTATTACATTGAGGCCTTTCACTTACATTCTGTTTTATTTTGTTGTAATGTACAATCTCCTGTTTTTTTATAATTTTTTTATCATCAAGTCTGAAAATTAATATCAAAAGTGACGTGATGTGGATGAAGCTGCATTGCAAGCCAGCCATTACTGGCTCCTGGCGTTTCAGTTTGGCATCTCTTCAAGCTGTGGTGGCCGCCCTGGTTGAGCTGGCTTTGATTTCACACTGCTCCCTCCTATGTACACTACTGAACCACACACTTTGGCTGGTCCGGTGTGGTGTGCGCTGCCTGTCAGGGACGCGGTTCGAAACCCGAGTCTCTACCAGACCGGCCCTGGTCATCAGCCCGATCGGAGGCGGCGTTTGGCTGTCCGCCTCTGGGGGAGGGGGAGGGGGAGGGGTGAGCTGGCATGAGTCCATCGAGGAGCAGGGAAAAGGCGTCCGTGGTAGAATTCCGACTCCCGGAAATAGTGTCTCGACCCGGAGGACGGGCGACGGACCCGTGGGGGAGGGTGAATTGAGATAAATAGAGGGTATAATTGGCAACCAAGACATTTTATGTTGGTGTTGCCTTAACTGTGAATACTGTACAACCAAAACTCCAAAACTGAATACATTTCATAGAGGCCAGTGTAAAAAAGGCCACTGTGTTGTCAGCCATACAGCTCTGCTGTTGAATAGAATTTGTCTATTTACGGCAGGGCTGAGTCATCCTGTTGTTCCCTCACCTTGGCCAAACATGCTCGTGAGCATGTGATTGGTGCGGTGATGTGGAGAGTAGCGAGCAGAACTCTCTGCCAAACGTGGGAGTAGAATTGAAAGGCACTAACCTTTGTGAAGAAACACCCTTGAATCTATAAGAATAAAATGGGAGGGGAAATTCAGTGATGAAAGTAAGTCAACCATGACAACAGAGTTTTTAAAATGTTTTTCCATTTTGTGTTTTTGAACAGCTGCACCTGGTGAGGAACAACCTTGGAAGAGGAAGATGGAATATCTTGAGAATGGCTGATTGTTTTTATTTATTTATTTCAAATCCAATTTTATATTCTTCTTTTTTATATTTAAATCTGAAGAACCTTGTTGAAATAGCTGAGTGAAAAACCCTCACTCTTACTCACTCAGCTTTCTTTCCGTACTGCACTTATTAGTTTACCCTAGCACATTGAATGCACCACTGCATCTCGCTGCTAAAAGCTGTTCACATGTGCATCAGGATTATTTGTTAAACTTTTTTTTAAACATCTTTTTAAAAATTTCATATTTTGCCCAATTTGTAATGTCCAAACGTAATTGTAGGTTGGTCCCATCGCTGCAACATCCTCCGCTACATCCTCACACCATCAGCTGAGCTTCTTTATAAACTCATTTAGCACTTTTATCAGCTGAGCTGCATACATTTTCATATATGTGGCCCCAGTGGGGAGGACTGCTCTACCAACTGAGCCACAGAGTACCACATTATGCCGGAGGACTGCAATACTTATGCAGCTGGCACAGGTGATTGCAGGTGCTTGATCAACTAGAGGAGCTGCACGATGAGGTGGGGAGTATCATCCAGACTGAAGCACTCCATCCCCGAGTGACGCTCAGAAACACTCCATCCCTTATGTGCCCCCCTGTGGGACTGCCAGTAAAGTATGAGCAATAACAACACAGGGTGTAAAATATGAAGGTTATTTAAAACGTGCATGTCTTTGGAAAGAAACTATCCCAGGAGACCTTCTTGCTGTGGCCCAGCACCAGCCCCAGGGTGAAAATGGAAGGTTATTTAAAACATTTTCAAAGCAAAATGGACAGTTAACATTTTCAAACAAAATGTCCTTCCAATTTCCTTCCAATAATAGTTAAAATGTATTGTAGCGTTCTAGCTAGGCTAAATAAATAAATGAGAAAATAATAAAACAGGCAACAGTCTGTTTTCTCTAATTAATTAACAAGCTACTGTACGGTCGTAGCTCACGCCAAATAAAACCTACCCTTTTATTTAAGAGGGAAACTATCTGCAATCCGTCACTTTTCTGTCGACAAGCACCAGAACAAAAAGAGAGGGAACAAACTTGACACATCCCAATAAATATAAACCTGCAAGGCCAGCCCCCTTGCTGCTCCCCCAACCACAAGCCTGCCCAGCATTACTCATTCCAGACATTCTTGTGGTTGGCAGAGAGCAGGCTGATTGACAGGCTGGACACTGCAAAACCTGATATGCCACAAGTCAGTAACATGCAACAGGGACACATGAACCTAAATTTACATTTACATTTACATTTACATTTAATCTAATTTAACCTTGAACTATTAACTTCCCAGGGGGGTCGCTACAGTATTAATTCTATCGTTATAGCTACTGAGTATTCCTCTTTCAAGCAAACATGATCTCCTTAGAAAACAGCAAACAATTAGGCAAGAGATCAGGAAAATTAGGAAATTCTTATTACCCTTGACTACTATTGTTTTTAGGTGAAAGCCTGACAGTTTGCAATAATATAGGGGAGCAGAGCACCACAGAGGTTCAGATGATTCAAAGATGCTTTGTGAATACCACGGGCATCCTGACTGAGAGCCCTGAAGCCTCAATCTGAGATTTGCGCAGCCCTGATGGTGGAACAATGAAGACAGGATACAGATGCGCACTCACACATAGCTTTTGCTAGCATAGTGGCACAGTAATGATGGGCTTGCGCTTCTGAAACCAGTTCCATCTGCCCCGCTTTACAATTTTATGTCAGTTCCTAGTAGAAGGTAATGGTTTACTGGTCAGTGAGTAGACTGAGAGATGTATGAATGCAGCAGGTGGATCTAATTAATAAACGATCTGTGCCAACCAGACACTGTGCCTTGGCATATATTTAAAATAATTCATCAGTTTAGTGGAGAAGGCACATTCTGGGTACATTAAATTATGTATTTTATGTGGTGAGTGATGGGAACAATGGGCAGGGAAACAGGGGCATGAAATATGAATGTCATTTCTGTGTGCTGTACAGCGTTGGGTGGGAGGTACAGGAGAATGACAAACAAGCCTGAAATAGCTCTGTGATTTCAGTGTGGCATTTTGCTGGATAGTGCTTTAGGGTTGTAAGGATAATATGTTCCTAGAATGTCTTAGTGTATAATTATAATAACAACAACAACAATAAATAATACTATTTCATTATTACAGTCATGGCCAAACATATTGTCACCCTTGCATTTCATGTAGATGATGATCAATATCTTCTGAAATAATTGGAAATTGCAAAAACTTTTGGTCTTCACACGTCCATCTGTTTGATTTACATCAGCACACGATCAATCAATAATAATAAAAATTTAAAATAAATATTTTATGGCTTCAAAATTGAAAAGTGGCCATGACACAATTATTGGCACCCTTGGAGAAAATTGATTCTCGTTTGCAGTGTAATTCAACTCACCTGTGACAGGTTGCAGGTGATCACATGGTATAAACTAATCAATTATCCATTTTAAAGTGAGAAAACAGTCCGTTCTGCTACCCTGCTCCTCTTCCCAATGGTGAACAAGGCTATAAGGCCATCTCTAGAGACCTTGGCATTCCTGTTTCCACAGTTCGTAATATTATCAAGAAGTTTGCTGCTCATGGAATTGTTAAGAATCTCCCAGGACATGGGTGGTAAGAGGAAAATTGATCTCAGCTGTTGTAGAAGGTTGGTGCAAGGCATTGAAAAAACACCTTGCATGACATCCAAAGATCTCAAGGCTGCCCTGGAGAGGTCTGGGGTAATGGTTTCAGCCCATGCCATAAGCCTGACACTTAACCAAAAAGGGCTTTATGGTTGGAGGCCAAGGAAGACCCCACTGCTTAAAGATAAACACAAGAAAGCCAGATACATTTTTGCCTAGACCCACCTAAGCAAGCCTAAATCCTCTGGGAAAATGTTCTGTGGACTGGTAAAACCAAATTAGAGCTCTGTGGCAATGCAGATCAGCGCTTTGTTTACAGATGATGAAATACATATTTTAAAGAAAAGAACACCCTAACTACAGTCAAATATGGTGTAGGTTCCATAATGCTGTGGGGCTGCTTTGCTGCCTCTGATTCTGGACGCCTTGAACGTATTAAGGATATGATGAAATCAGAGGACTGTTCTGGAATGGCCAGCAATGAGTCCTGGTCTCAATCCTATTGAACACCTGTGGAGAGATCTCAAAACAGCAGTTCAGAGAAGGCACCCTTCAAATCTGAGAGAACTGGAGCAGTTTGTAAAAGAAGAGTGGGCCAAACTGCCAGTCGAGAGGTGTAGTAATCTCATGAATGGCTATAGGAAATGCTTGATTGCAGTTATTTTCAATTTCAATTATTTTAGAGAAAAATGTGTTGGTTTTTTTATGTGCAAGGGTGCCAATATTACGACTGTATAATAATAATAATTATAATAATAAAAAAAATGTTGTTGTTGTTATTATTAGGCAGCCAAGCAGCTAAGCTCCTGGAAGCCTATTGTTTTTGTTTCAATTTGTTTTGTATTTTTAACTCCACTTTGGAAGAAAGGTTGAGGTGCTCGTCTGAATTCCCTCCCTTTTTTTCTATGGCCAAGCATTATCTCTCTCATCTACAACAAAACACATTTTAAAAAAGTCACTCTATACTTATTAAATGTGTATATTTATGTGTTTATATATATATACTGTATATGTGTGTGTCTTTAGAAGACAAAAGGGTAATGAGACAGTGTAGTTCTAATGTTGTGTGTAAAACGCACACACATACACTCAAGATAATTATTGGAGAAGTGTGTGAGGACCTTAGACATAATGGTGGTGAAACAAACCATGTAAGTATTAGCAAATTCTCTTCAGAGTGCTTCTTCCTCTCTGATGTATCCAGGAGGACCTTAGGCTTACAGTGTAATGGCTTCTAATACCAACTTGTGGTGCTAATGGTCAGTAATAACGAGCCAGCTCATCTTGTAAATAACTAGGGGAGGCATAAATGGATGGATGAAAGAGCAGTAAGGGACAGTCGTTCAGAGTGTTTAGTTTAGTGTTGCAAAGATTTGTGCATGCCTTCAAAAGCACAACAGACATTTTTCTAATTCCTTGTGTGTGAATCAGGTGTTTCATTCATTGGCTTGGGGGTTTAAATGGGCCAACTCAATAGCCTATATTGTTTCAATGCTTTGCTGTGGATGAGTGTGAGAAACTTTCTTTCTAGAGAAATGTACAGGCTTATTCAGGCTTCATGCCAGGACTTGCGTATAATATCCTCCTTTTTTACATTAACCCTCTGAGGCATTTTACAATTTGAGTGAAAAAGGCACAACATATTTATAATTTCTCAATGCAGTATTATGGTAATGCAACGTAGACCTTCTGGAATAATACAATACACACTTCGTTTGGATCATGTGCATGTCATGTTGAGCTTGCATTTGTCAATGCAACTGAAGAATGAACCCAGACATGTAAGACTGTTATGTAATATATATATATACAGTATTTACCATTATTAAAACTAAGAAAATTAAGATTGTGTAACAGTCAGTGTGCTTGCTCTATTTTTATTTTGCTCAAAGCTGTCTGCCAGTCTTGATTTTATCTTCCATCATTCTAAGCCACTTGCCACAGTAAAAATATCTTGTTGCCATTTTCCATGAGGGAAGTGCTTTTCCTATTGTCAGGACTGCTTTTGTGTCTGCTAGATTGTATCTTCATCTGAGGTAAGATGAATTGTTTGCTTTTCTTCCTAGAATAACACATATTCTCAGGGTATGAAATGACCAATGGCTCTTGGGGGGTGCCCCAGATTTTCATGAATGTGCATGCGCACACACACGCTTGTTCCTTTCTTTCCTCACTTTATGGCTACATTGAAACAAATTATCTTTTTTTTTCTTTCAATTTATTGAAACTTAACAGGTTTATTAGTCAGGCAGATAGGTCTAAACAGTTTAAACTGTTTTTATGCCATTTAATTTTATGCCATTTAAATAAAAAATAAAAAAACATTCTAACAAAAAATTCAAGCCACTAAAGCAAGAATTACACACAGTACAACGTTTCGTTCAAATTAATTTACAAAAATATACATTAAGTACATTAGACTAATATTAAATCAAACTTCGTGAAGCATTTTGTAAAAAATGCATGATATCTAAGCTAATCGTTGTTTGTCTGCCTACAAGTTCATCACCATTAGCCATAATTGGAAAAATTACCCTTCAAAAAAGTTGGTGAGAAGTCGCCTTCTCTTCATCCTTTCTCTTCTCTCCTCCTCTCTCTATGTCTGACTTGGCCTGGTCTAGGCTGGGCTGAGCAAAGGTTGAGCTTACCACCTGACCTGAGCCGAGGAAGGCTGGGCTCACCTTAGATGGCCAGGGGCTCTATAGGTTAGGTATAATAACATTAGCAACCGGTAACGTTAGTGACTTGCATCATGAGTGTTAGCTGACCTAGCTATCTTGTAAACATTCTGCAAAAACTTAGCAAAATAAAATTCCCAAAATCACACAAATCAATTTAACCCTGATTATTTCTATCACCGACTGGCTATCTGTCACAGCTCTATGGCTGTGCCTAATCTTTGTATAAGAATCTTTGCTTAAAATAGCTTCTGCTGTTTTGCTGCTGGTTTAGCTGGACTATATGCATGTTAACTAGCTAGTAGGAAGCTCATAGGGATGCAGTATAGCGCTATTGTTACCCCAAAAAATAAAATGTTCATGATAGTCAAGAAAGGCCAGTGTAATGTTAGTTAAATGCTTGAGCTACTAGCTAGCATTAACTTTAGTATGGCAATTGTTGCAATACCTAGCTAGCACAATTATTTACTAGACTACTTCAACACGTAACATAATGCTCATGATGAGATTACATAACTGTGGAGGGCGTCGGTCTCTGCAACATGGGAGTGGCAGGGTTTCCTTTGTTTTTCCATGTTGTGGAGGCCTTCAGAGCAGTAAGATTTTCCGGGGTCAGATTTGGCACTCTCACAGGGTGTGAGAGCGTGAACTGCTGCCCAGAAGGTTGCTCCAAAGGCCATAATTGATTTAATTATTATTTAATTGATGTTGATTGGTAAGTGGTTAGTCTTTGTCTTGTCATTCATGTGTGTGTCTTGAGAAGTGTTCGTCTTGTCATTTATGTGTGTATTGTAGACTTGTTGGTGGGCGTTCATGTGGGCGTGTCGTTTGTGAGTGTTGGTGTTTGATGTGACTCTGTCGGGCATGGTGGAGCATGTCTGTAATCCAAGCTTCTGGGAGGCAGAGTCTGTGTGGAATTTATGTTGAGTTCTGTGTACGTTTTTCGAAAGTGATGGAGTAGAGTGCTTCCTGTGTGTGGGAAAGAGAGCGAGAGGGCGCACTAAGAGTGTCCGCCTCTCTCCCTCTGTGTGATCATGAAAGAGAGTGAGAGGGCACCCTGAAATAGAGTCCACCTCTCGCCCTCGGTGTGATTGGAAGAGAATTCGTACTCGGGCAGTGGAGAGTGTTTCTGGACAACGGCCCGAGAACTCTCACTGAAAGAGTGGGGAGTGTCTCGGGGCTGGTTGACAGAGAACTCTCACTGTGAGGAGTGGCGAGGGTCTCTGTGTGTTTGGGTCAAAAGAGAGCTCGGACTGAAAAGTTTGAGTGTCTCTGTGTGCATGGGTTTGGGAAGCACTTGAAAAGTCACTGGATATGTGTGTACCTGGTCTGAGGAGGCGCAGTGTCTTGTTGAGATGTGTGTAGAGTGTGTGTCGGGACAGTGAGTTCTACCCTGTCCCGGTAAGTGTTGATGCGTGTTGAATGTGGATGTATGACGGCGGTGTGGAAAGCCGCTGATTGTCTGTGTTCGTTGTGTTTTTCCCCGAAAGGGGATTCCCCCCCTCAGAGGAGGTGGGCTTTCATTTAGTGTTGTTTATTTTAGATTGTTATTTTAGTTAATTGTTTTGTTAACTGTTAACTAGTTAACATGCATATAGTCCAGCTAAACTAACTGTTAATTGTTAATTGTTTTGTGTTTGTGTTTGTTTTATTTTAACCTGCTCCCCCACAGTTTTTTTATTAAAAAAATAAAGATCCGGTCCGTAGACCGGCAAAACCCCACTCCTCTGCCAGTTCTTACCATCGGCTGCTCTGCTCCAGTCCAGGGATTGTCACGTGGTGTGTGACAATAACACATACTTTTATCTTTAGCCCGTTTCTCCTCTTCTTCTTTTCTTTTTTCTAAACTGAAATCCCGAAGGCTTTGATCTTTTCATTTTGGCAACATACCTCAATGTGTGTGTGACACGATTGTTTGTGTGACTAAACGATTGCCCATCAATGCAGGGTCAAGAGACTAAACCATTTCACCTTGGTGGTGTACAGACTCATTTTCATTTATTATTATATTTTAAACCAGGCAAAATCGCAGCTGTATATCGGGGAGGGAGAGGGGGGACCTTACCACAAGGAATAATAACAAATTAAATATAATGAAGCCAATATTGTTGTGCGGTGGGGCACATATCTGTATTTTATATCTGTAAAAGTTTGTACTTTACTGAAAATGCAATAATAGGCAAAATAACAGCGATTATATGGTTGAGCGGGGGCTAGCGGATATTACTTAATAAAATACTAGCACAACGGAAATATTTTATTATATGGGAAAACGTCCGTCATTGTGGGACAGTTCAAACGTGGGACATCTGGTCACCCTATGTGGAGCATCACGTGCGCATCAATGAAACTTAGTTAATATGGTTAATAAACACGTTTAATATATGTGGATTTGATGGAAATACACAAACTAAACTAATGTAACAACTACTGTATATCAGGTTCTAGACATAGCCATAGCCATGGCACGTACACATGCACACAAGCCTACACTTGCACGCTAGTTTAGTTGAGTTTAGTATTGCTACATGTTACGCTGCACAATTATGTACTCCATTTTATCATAGTGAAAGTATGTACTAAATCTGAATAAATCAGTAAGACCATTGAATGTGATAGAGATAAAAAAATCATCCACTGCATTGTTTTAAATGAAGAATTTCAAGGCAAGACAGGTCTTTGTAAATGGAAAAGCATAACATTTGCAGGAATGTCAATCAATTAATAATTTATCTAAAGATAGAATATGTTAATAAATAAGCCTGATGCATAATGAACACCTAAGTGGTTATTACTTGCAAGAAATGTACAAAGTGTCTGTTTGTAGTAGCAAGGAAATATTTTTCCATCTGTGCCAAGGAATAAGGTCAATACACACTCAAATGGAAATAATTATTCCTTTTTTTTTACAATGGGCAGTTCATTCAGATTCTAATTGAAATACTCTCTGCATCACCAGTCCAGAATGGGGTTTTGTCCCTAATGTAGGAAATAAACCGCATAGAAATTACATGCAAAACACTTATAGTAACAGAAGGGAAAACCAGTAACTGCACATAACAAAATTGTTCAATACGTATGACTCAGGGACACAAAAGTTGTTCATATGAGTAATGGCTGAGAATATTCATTTACATTTACATTTTAAGCATTTAGCAGACGCTCTTATCCAGAGCAACTTACAAGATGTGCAATAATACATGATAGGAACAATCATAGTTTGCGCACGAGGTCAGTGCAGTAATACCGCCAGTGGTGGGCCGTGCATTTCACACCTAGGCCTTCAGTAGTGCTCCGTCTGAATCAATCCACCCCTCAATAACTATTTTATGGCTATAAAAGCCATCTTATTGTTATGTTTTGAGTGTCTGTTCGGTTTGTTTTTGCACTTTGTTTATTTATCTTTCTTCAGTCATGTTTAATTCTTGTTCTGTCATGCACTTCGGGAAATTCTGTTTTGTTTTTTCCGTCTTTGTTTCTAATCTCGTTTTACTTCCTTCTTACTTTCTAATTATACTTTGTATATATTAGTTAGATGTATATAGTACTAACCAACTAATCTACTAACATTAGGGATTTAGATTAAGTTACTAACACTACTAATCACTCATTATCTCATGCTTCTAACTATCACAGACGGGGAACAGAACGAGAATGAAACATGACTGAAGAAAGATAAATAAACAAAGTGCAAAAACAAACCGAACAGACACCCGTTACCGTTGCATCGCAGATAGATAACTCATGTATCCAGAATAAATGCCTTTACTGAAGAAACAAACCTGGGATGCTACAGTTGCGACACACATAACAAAGCATCAATAATAACCTCATAAAATTGCGATATTATTTAGGAAAATAGCAACATTTTACTCATTTATTTACCAAAAATCCTTATTATTTGTACACAAAATCCATCCTCCTTTCTTTCCTCAAAAAGAGTTCAATTACTCTGTCGTACAGATTATCCGTGTGTTTCAGTTCCATCAAGTCCTTTTCTATCGCCATCGAAGCTAATGCTGAAAGTCGAGCCTGCCCTGTCGTATTTCTGGCATAAATTTTAATTCGCTTTAGGGCTGAAAATGTCCGCTCAAATGTCTGAATCACAGACTGATGTTAATTATATTTTGTCCATGAATACTTATTAAATAATTCCAAATGGTCTGTCCGCTTCCTTTCATAGCTTTTCCCCTGGTTGCGGTGCTTCCAGACGTGTATTTTCATAACCAATCACATTACATCATAGTCAGACACTCACTGACTATCCAATCAAAGGGTGTGAATACGCTGACGTTACCTAGGCCTTCTAGAAGGCCTTCGTGTCCCCAACTCAAAATCTGATTGGTTGAAGCAACAGTTTGATCAACACTTATTTTATGCTATAGGGCCTGCAGAACTGATTGTGAAGGCCTACAGGCAGATTTATTTGACCCTGGCAACAAATGATGGCTGAAATGTGATTGGTTAAATGCTTTAATATGAAAATACACGTCTGGAAGCACCGCAACCAGGGGAAAAGCTATGAAAGGAAGCGGACAGACCATTTGGAATTATTTAATAAGTATTCATGGAAAAAATATAATTAACATCAGTCTGTGATTCAGATATTTTTTAGGCCAGCAGAGAAGGCCTTGCAGGCCCTGACGGCCCACCACTGAATACCGCGATAGACATCGTTGTAGGCAGCTGCATACCATTTTATTTGTATTTTTATTTAACCTTTATTTAACCAGGCAAGCCATTAAGAACAAATTCTTGTTTACAATGGCGACCATATCTATAACACTGGGAAGGAAAAGGTTAGTAATTTTATTTATTTATTTTTTTCAAATGAGAAATGAAATATATATACATCCTCTTTATTATTAACTTTAAATATCCCCGTGTTACTACAAATAGGCTAGACTCTATATATACATTTTTTACGATTCTTATTTCACTTTTGATGAGCTTCTTCACAGGTAAGGACTGTCACACAGCTCAACCATATTTGCGATATCTTAACATAACTCCAATGCCAATATCGTTACCGATTAATTATTCAGGCATTTATTTTGAAATGAACTTCAAATGCAGCATGAGTTCCTCATTATGAATTTTGGCAGGAAGTCCTAATATAATATTGATTTAGATTAATCTGTCTGTGCACAATGGCCCCGATTATGAATGAATAATTGATTGAAAAATAATAAACTACCATCTGTTTGGTTCCACTCTCTATGTGACTTTGAATGGGGTCTTGATGACAGAATCTTCTAATAGTAGCAAGGGTTTTACATTATTCAGTATTTCAATCTTAATTGGTTTATGGAAGTTATCATTTCGATAGGAAGTCAAATCAACTTATTTGACATCCATATGGACTACTAACTTAAAGGAAGGCCATAAAACCAGGTGGTGTCTGGCATGGTGGGATTAAAACCATCTGCCGCTGCTATGAATGTGGCCTTGAGATTTGATGTCTTAGTTGTCTTAAGAAGGTGTAGGAGGCCTTTCACTTTGTCAGATGTGGGTTTCATAGCCAGCTGTGCACCCCCTGTCAACTATTGTTCTGCAGGAGGAGTGGTGAAAGGGGTTGGGGGGTATTCAGGGGACAAATAACTGGGGCGTTCCATATCTGATCCCTGCAGGCCCTGTATGAAGGGTTCTACCAGAGCCCACCATGGTGTCTTATAATCACACTGATCCCCCCATGGTAACATTACTTCCTGCTTTCCTGCTTTTGTTGTCTTCCAAGTATAATTCTATTATTTTTCCTGTAAACATTGCTTATCAGACAAAAGTTGCTGTTGAAGTTGCTGGGAATTCAGCCAAATGGGGCTGTATGGAAAAAAAATTACTAACCTTTTTCCTTCCCGGTGTTACAGGTATGGTATGCAGCTGCCAACAACAATGTCTATCGCTGTATTACTATACTGATCTCTTGCACGAACAATGATTGCTCCTACCATGTATTAATGCACATCTTGGCATCTGCCAAATGCTTAAAATGTAAATGTAAAATGAACCATGGAATAGGTAAACAAATTAATCATTGAGAATTGAGAAAAAGAAATGAGAACAAACTAGAAATATATTTTTTCCCAAACAGCAGAGATTCTGTACCCCTGTTGGTAGGAGTGTCAAATTACTTTCAAGGACACAAACCAGTCCTTAAATCTGTGCAGTATTACCTGTAGTGGCCTACTGATCTCATTATCACACAATGCTGGGTGATACAGACTGACAGCATTATGTATGAAATGGTAACCCTTAGTAATATACGTAGACAGACATAATAACCCTATAAGTGACCCTAAATAGTTTCCATAGCAAACTGACCCAGGCTGTAAATATGTTGACCAACCCCACATACAATAGCAAGTTGGCCCAGAGCCCAGGTGAGTTCCGAGGAAGAAGCCATGTTTGTCCTGTGTAAAATAACACAGTCTGGGGGCCTCCCGGGTGGTCTAGTGGTTACAACGTTCGACGCTGGCCACTGCGACCGGGGTTCGATTCCACTGGCCGCATGTGCCACCAGGGGGCGGAAATTGGCATTTTGGCATTTCCCCCCCAAAACACACTGCTTAATCTAGAATGATTAACATACATTAAGGCTGTAACGATTAACATATTCATTAAAGCGTTTAATCAACAAATGCCTTCGAACATTAGAAATATATTTTTGAAAGAAATTAAACAGGTATACGTTTACGCATTCAAATAAAAAGAAACCTGTTCACCACAGGGAAGTATAGGCAACAAAGAACCTTTAATAAAAAAAGGCTATTTAAAATAATCAAATCATAATGATATGATCATCATCACCCCATTTAAGAAACAAGAACATCCTCTGAATCCGGGTGTATAGATAAGCATAGGCTTTCACGTACCTGCGCCGTTCCTTTTTTATTTTATATTTTATTTCAAGCTCAGAATAAACAGGATTCTGCTCCTACTCCAGTTTCAATTACACTTATCACTTTATTATTTATTTTTGACTGAAACTTTTTGACTGAAACTGAAACTTAATAATAATGGAGTAAATCCTTAAGGCACTCTTGGCCCTGGTGTTCTAGACAGGGCTGTGAGGATTAGGATGAGTGACACGTGGCTGGGTCGTGTGTGATAAGGAGACGCAGAAACCTTCAGTCAGTGGTTTTCGAAAACCTGGCCGTGTCGACGCACCACTCGACACGTCTGATTGATCCGGGTTCGAGACGTCTGGTTGTGACCGAAGCGTGAATAGAGATATTAAATGTGTGCAGTACAAACTGCTGCAAGTGTGGAGGTGATTAATGAGTATGAGCCCTGTTTCCCATTACAGTCACCAAATCTCCTGTCCCCCAGTTTCAATTTTGGGTTTCTTTTTTAAAGAGATTAAATAAAACTACAAACAGGGAAAGAAAATGTTGCATTGTAATGCCAGCAAATAAGTATATACAGCTTACATTTCATGGAAATAAGGACATGGATTTAGAGAAGACCATAGTTCAGCAATTGAATTGTGTTGGCCCATGGGGTTGCTCTGATCTCCAGACCAGTGGTGGCAAACTTTAGGCTCCGAGCCATCATTGTCCAATGACGTTTAAAATCATTTTTAAAAACTACTTACGTAAACGTAGCCTTGTTTGGTGTAGCAATCAGTAAATCTTTGAGTCACTTACTGGAATGTTTAACTTGAATTGATATATTATTTAGTTTGTTTTTACCTGAGCTGTCATGGTTCAGTGTAATTCATGCCAAGTTTTATGTTTTATTCATGTCTCGTTTTATGTCATGTCATGATTCTGTTTTCATGTTACGTTTCTGTTCATGTTTAAAGCATAAGTGCACTTTTCCATGTTCTTTCCGCAGATCTTGCATTCATGCTTTCTCTCTCGCTGTCGCTCACGCTTCTCTATTGTTTCTAACCACGTGTATTCATGTTTCCTTATGTCCTTGTCTAAATTTTTTTACTAATTTACTAATGATTAGATAGGTTCATTGTTTCTGCTGTCTTTTTGTGCCTTTGCCCCGTGGAGCAGACTTCGGTCTTGACTCTTGCACCGTCCCTGACTACGAGCCTGCCTACCGTCCTCCTGTACCTCTGCCCCGCTGACAGCTACTCTGGTTTGTTTGATTTTTGCATGGTTTACCGAGTTCGAGACTGCCTTCTCCCTCGGTACTTTACTTTGGTTATTGGCTGGATTTTTTGGTTATTGGACTTTGCTTTTGTTTGACTATTGGACGTTGCTTTTGTTTGACTATGTTTCCTGGACATTCCTTTAATAAAGCCAAGTCGTGCATATCGGGTCCAACCCTCACGCACCCGTCTCATGAGCATTTTAAAATTGTACTAGTTATTATTCATAAACCTCTACAGTGTATTTCCCCTGCCTGCGCACGAACACAAGGTTTTTATATATTCAGGATTAAAGTTTATATATATATAAATATTATGGGGGGCAAACAGGCAATATAAATTAAAATCCTCAATATGTAAAAGTAGAACAATTGTATGCATTTATTGACTCAACATGGCAGATTTACATGGCCAATTGATCCATCAAAATAAATGGTAAAGCCTTTTGATGTGCCTGAGAATAAAGTTGCATTTATATAGTCAGGATTAATTTGTATATATTCAAATGTATATGTACAGTACTGTGCAAATGTCTTAGGCCAATTAGGCTTGAAATGGCAGTGTGAAGAGT
The DNA here is from genome assembly GCA_029706075.1 of Aldrovandia affinis. Taxonomy (NCBI): domain Eukaryota; kingdom Metazoa; phylum Chordata; class Actinopteri; order Notacanthiformes; family Halosauridae; genus Aldrovandia; species Aldrovandia affinis. Next base: position 3,947,331 of record JAINUG010000045.1, on the reverse strand, counting down.
TTTATATTTTTCATTTGTTTAATTTTATAATACTTTGTTTTAATACAATATTTGGTAAAGTATTGTAATTCCAACAGCTATAATAGCTTTGCAGTAGTAGGTTATACATGATATCAGCTTGGATGGAGGGATGAAGGGATAGATGGATGGATAGATAGAAGAAATGTAGTAGGTTGTAATTATACTTGTGTATAGAGGTATTTAGCTCTGTTAGTATTCTAATTCAAAGTATTGTAATAACTATGCAGTAGTAAGGCTTTAATGACATCATCAACTGGATGAAGGTATGGATAGATGGATGAACAGAGAGAAATGAAGGACTGAGACAAGTTTTACATGTTTTTTACCAGATACATACTACTTGATTTGGTAAAATGAATGTATTTTTGAGTATTATAATACCCATGCAGTATTAAGGCTTCAATGGCATCATCACTTAGATGGAGGGATGAAGGAAGGAATCGATGAACAGATGGGGAAATTAAGTACTGTGGTCGTTTTTTGGCTTGGTAAAGTATTGTAATTCAGCCAAATATAATAGTCTTGCAGTAGTAAGGCTTTAATTATATCATCAGCTGGATGGAGAGATGATGGAATGGATGGAGAGATAAAGAGAGGAAGGACTGAAGTAGCTTATACATGTGTTATACATGTGTATAGAGATTTACTGGCTCCCCATCGCAGCACGCATCAGATTCAAATCACTGGTGCTTGCTTTCAAGCGGCCAGAGGTACTGCTCCCCCATACCTCCAGTCACTCATCACTCCCTACACCCCTCCCAGACCCCTCCGCTCCGCTTCCTCTGGCAAACTGACTGTCCCATCCCTCCGGGTGCCTGGCAGCCGCTCCTCGCGGTCTCGCCTCTTCTCTGTCCTGATCCCTCGCTGGTGGAACGACCTTCCGCAATCGGTCAGGACTGCGGAATCACTTCCAATCTTCCGCAAGAGACTCAAAACCCACCTCTTCAGACTCCACTACCACTGAACTCTGTCCGCTAACTATGATTGTTCCTACCATGTATTAATGCACATCTTGGCGGCAGTGTTAGCATAATGGTTAAGGAACTGGGCTTTTCGTTCCTTGCGTGTCATGTCTTGTTTTTGCGTTTAAAGGTTGCAGGTTCGATCCCAGGTGGGGACACTGCCGTTGTTATTTCACCTTTCCTATTTGAGCAAGGTACTTAACCTAAAATTGTTTCCCTGTAAAAATATCCAGCTGTGTAAATGGATTGTATGTAAAGAAATGTAAACTGTGTAAGTCGCTTTGGATAAGAGCGTCTGCTAAATGCCTAAAATGTAAATGTAAAATGTAATCTTGTAAGTCGCTCTGGATAAGAGTGTCTGATAAATGCTTAAAATGTAAAAATGTAAAATGATTTACAGAATATGGCTTGGTAACATAGTGTTATTCAGACTATTATGCATACAGACACCCTGATTGGCTGTGGTGTTGTGTGATTACATCATTGTTCACTCTCCTGCCATTTGCCTTGCTGGCGATCAAATTTGTACCAAGGGGCCACGCTATGAGATATTGAGTGAAGCAAGCATGGACATCTGCCCTCTACTGGTAGGTATGCAGTACAATTTTGTTTCCACCAAAATCAATGGGGGAAAACATTTTTTTTAAATGGAGAAATAAATGACATTTCAAACTTTGTTTGTTTTGAGAGATCAATAGTAATGTCAAGAAGTAATGTCCAGAATATGATCTATGATATACTTCAAAACGTCTTCAGAAATGTGTGATACATCCTTTTTGTCATGCAGTCCCATGAAGATTCTTCTTAGCGCTGATCTACCGTATGTAATGAATGTTGCCTCCTAGGGGACCCACATATGCCTCTGGCAACTTTGTGGAGTTGTCCAATGGTGGTGAGGAGGTAGTTATTCCCCACCTCCAACACCGCAAACCACTGACCAGGTGGTGGAGTGGTGCCTTTGGTCAACCCTGGAGGCCTGTGGATTGGAGACTGAATGGGGTGAGCCGCTGCAGGCGGGTGACAATGCTACACAGTGAAAGGTGTTGTAATGGGAAAACAAATAAAGGAAATGTTCATATACTGTAATGGACCAACAAAATATTTAGCCTTTTTAAAGTGCTTTGTTGAATTAATTAATTTTCACATTTTTAAATTTTTAAATTGCATCAGTTGTTATGTTTACTTTAAATATTTATGGTTTATCAGACCTTTCATGTATCCACCATACCCCTGGTCCCAGTGAGATCCACCTTAGCCACCTTAGCCTGTGTATAAAAGCAAGTCTAATTATACACATCCATTAAGCTAATAAACCCGCAGACAAACAAGCAGAGGACAGTGGCTGGAGAAGGTCCAACTGCAAAATGGCTCAAATACAGGACATTCAAAGACAGAGATTTGGCTCCATTCAAATGTATCCATTCTAATGAAAAGGTTCCTCTCATGAAAGGTTTTTGTGGTTCTGTGTGGCTCAGTAGGTAGAGCATGGTTGTGGGATCAATTCCCACTGGGGCCACATTGTGGCAGCCTAAGGTGCTGCCCAAGGAAATGGCTACCTGGCCTTCAACTGGGAGATACATTGAGGCAGAGAAAGAGAAGAGAGAGAGAGCCCAGAGAGAGATGAGAGAGAGAGGAGAGAGAGAGAGAGAGAGAGAGAGAGAGAGAGAGAGAGAGAGAGAGAGAGAGAGAGAGAGAGAACCTGTGAAGTCTGTTGACCAGCCAGGATTTGGAGAGAGAGTTTGAAAGTGATTTGGATTGTTTATTGTGTTTGACCTGGATTGTGGAATGGAACTGGACTTTGATAACGGATAACAGATAACGAGTAGGATTTTGGACTTTATGTGTGTTGGATTCCCCGAATACCCCACCCTTTGTTTTGTGTGTTTGTCAAGAGTGTAGTTAATAAATTATTGTTTTGTTTATAATGCTGCCTCCTGCGGGTTATTTAACCTGCCTACGCCCTCTGCAAGGTCCGTGCGTGCCGCCCAACCCCTAGGGACACAACAACATATAATGTATGAAAAATGTATGCATTCACTACTGTAAGTTGCTTTGGATAAAAGCGTCTGCTAAATGGTATATATTATAGGTTTTGGTGAAAGTAGTTCATGTGTGTCGCTAACATTCATAAAGATAACAATTTTAGAACTTAAGAATTATGAAGCTTCTCTGCATGGTTTAATTGGATGAGCAGGTAACAAAACCAACAGCATTGACAGACGTACAATGCGTGTTTAACGCAGGTATATATATCTTGTTATAGGGTTGTATATATATGAAGAGTTCATACTCAAAAACTCGATAAACGCTATTCCTGCCAAAATTAAACCAAACAAGTCATGATCGAGATCACAGTGATGATTTCCAAATCGTTTTGTTGCGAAACTATGTGTCATGCTTTATGTACAGTTATTAAATGTTTTGTTGCAGAAACCGATACACACCGGGCCCTCTTGTTAGCACAAACCGAGATATTCACTACTGTATTTGATCCTTTAAAAGACACAACGTACTAAATTTGCACAACCATGCAGGACAATTCAGAGCAAGGACCTACGAAGCGAAAGAAGACAAGATAATATCAGGGCAGAGACCGAACACAGTCCCCCCTTTAGCAGAAATGATGCATTCCCACATTTGGGAAATTCGCAGTGGTCAGCACGACCAGAGTGCAATGGCTCGCCAGGTTCTTCAGTCTCGCTCTGGGTGAACCAATTTCAATTCAGCAATATCTGCTGTTGATGCAAAACAAACTGAAAAATATCAGAAAAGTCTGTCTTTCTGTTACTTTGCTTACATCAATTTAGGGTCACCCTTTTTGGAACTGATAAGTTATATCAAGAAAGCACGATAAAAACTCTTCAGTCATTTTGATTTACTGGAAATTAATAATCTGATTAATTAATTAAATTTCATTCATTATTAAACAAATTGATATGCTTTTGCATCCAAACTCTTCATATATATATATATATATAAATATAATTAATTGCCAAAATAAAGGAAACACTTGGGCAAATGAAGTGTTCTGGTGCCTCTGTTATGTTGTGGGGTTCATTTTCCTGTCATGGTTTAGGTCCACTCAACCCCTTAGAGCACAAGATAAATGCCAGTAAATGCAAAGCCATTCTGAGTGATTATGTTCATTAAATGGTAAACTATTTTTTTTCTTGATGGGACTGGTCTCTTCCACGATGACAATGTCCCATCCACAAGACACGAGTGGATACTGAATGGTTCAATGAGCATGAAAACAATGTAAATCACATGTCGTGGGCGTCTCTGTCACCAGATCTCAACTCAACTGAACACTTATGGGAGATTCTGGAGCGGTGCCTGAGACATTGTTTTCCTTCAGCATCAACAAAACACCAAATAATGGAATTTCCTCATCCTCCGCATCCCTCCAATTGTGTTCCAGACACTTCCTGTGGCATAGTCTGTGCCAAGGTGCATTGAAGCTATTCTGGTGGCTCGTGGTGGCCCAACAACACTTTTAAGATGCATTTTGTTGTATGTTATCTTTATTTTGGGAGTGTATACCTGTATGTATATATGTATGTATGTATACATATATCATAACAACCCTTTAACAATTTTCTCTCCTCTCCGCTTTCTCTTTCTCTCAATTTTCTTTATACTTATATAAGTATAAAGCACCTGAATTCCTGAATGAGAATAATGTTTGTCTCTCCAATAGTGCTGCAAGAGCAGGAAGCCTCAATTAATGCTAAAAGGCTGTTGACATGTCTGCTTGGCTTTTGAAATTCTGCTTGGCTTTTGAAATTCTGCAGTATTAATGCAGGTACTGTGAACCCACACTGTGGGGTACAGCATTCTGCTTGAGTCAGTTCTAATAAGGATTAGTGGCTCACAAAGAAAACCTTAAGACAGACATACTGTGACAACCTGTTCTGGACAGCAACACCAATATGAAAAGGCCTGTTGTGTAAGGCGAATCTGAAATGGGTAATCGTTGTGCCGTTCTTATTCACATGCTTGGAAGCTAATGCTAAGAGCTTACAAGTTAAAACCCATAGCATGCAAAAACTGTTAGCTAGCTTCCATGATGTTAAATTATGAAGTACAAAGCACAGAACTAATGTAATAATATAATATATAATATAATATAATAATAATACATAGAACTAGAGCTTAGAAATTCAACAGGATGTCTAAAATGTCTAAAAATGCCTACAATTTTAGGCTGAGCTTTGATATGTTGATTTTCTGTGTATGTGTGACTTTCAATTTCAGATTACAGTAGCCACCCATTGCAATTTTAAAAATGCATGAAAAGCTTGGCAGCAGGCCTGGGAGATGAAGATAGCCGCTATTTGTCACAGGCCAGAGGTGGAAGCAATTAAATCGTATTAAGTCATTCTCCTTGCCTCAAGCCTATATAAGGCAACTGTTTCTGTTGAAGTAAATACCTTTGGCTTTAAATAATGCTCAAGGAAGTTAACAGACATGTCACGGCTGGGGAAGATATCGCTGCACGCATCGGATAAGACTTACACAAAATGTCAAACTTTGAAGAGGGGCACTGACCATAGGAAGTGTTCACATACTGGAAGTGAGTGCCTCTGTGAAAGACGATACAACCCTCCCGAGTCTTGAATCGCCACCCACGGATTTTCAATGGGGCCATTCTGTGGCTCCAGTGACTAAGACAGCATGCAGGGCCGCGTTCTTTCTTTTGCTGGGCTACAGGACATGTACGGAGGCACAGAGAAAAGGAGGGTGAATGTGTAGCTCGCACCACCAAGAAGAGGCTAGGCAGGTTTGTGATCTGCCTCAACAGACACTTTGTTGGTCGATTAATTGTACGGATGTGATTTTTAGAAATTATATTTCTCTAAAAATGGAAGGAATTATGAAACGACACTTTGAAGCGAGAGTTTTGCTGAGATGTTTGTTTACGGTTTCAGTCACGTTTCTTTCTGCATATAACTCGAAATCAAGACTGGCGTGTAATCTTCCTTTGGGAGGTTGGAATTTTTGCACACTGTTTCTAATTAGGGCTAAAAAGGGGTGTTGATTATTTTGTCATTTTATCATGTATATTTTAAAATATACACAAATAATATTTTAAAATATGACAACTAATGCTTTAGTTGGTTAATCGGTCCAAATAATAGATTAATCATAACAGCCCTGTGCACTATACATCTAGGGGTTCTCTGACGCAGGATAAAGAAAAGGTTAACTCGCTGAAGGTCCACGCGCTCAAGAGTTGATTAATGTGACAGGGTTTGGCACAGTAGGCAACTCTTTAGAAAGAGTTTGTTTGGTATGGGCAAAGACAAGCTCAATTTGACATTGATTGGTGAGAAAGAAACAGACAGACTATGGTGAAACATTTTCCACACCACCTGTTGCTGCATTGCACATCCATGCATCGTCGAGAGAAACGCTAGTCCTGAAAAGTAGCGCCTGCATTAGTATGTCCCTTCACGCATTAGTATTAGCACCATCGCTGAATCCGTGCCGTCCACTGAATGCTTCCTTCCGTCACACAGGTCATTCACCCTACTGTAAACACAGCCAACCCTGCCTTGGTGATAGCGGTCGTGTAGCGGTCATGCCTGTCAGGATGTTGCGCCTTGACATGAGGCCTAGCCTTTTGGTAAAGCGGTTGTTAACACTGTTTTGTGGAGTGCGAGGCTAGGATTACATTCCCATATCCATCAAATAAGAATTTTGTCATTAAAGCCCCCACACTTTACACAATATTTAAGGCTAAATGCTTGATCACATTTGTAAAAGAGAAATACGAGATCTAACTGATCTGGGGCCATATAATTCAAGTGAAACAAGAACGTTGGCTGAAATAGCATAGGAATTCAGTTGCAAAGCTTTGAACTTACTTTTGGCTCACAGTCACCACTCCGTTTCTTTAGTTTTTATAGGGCATATTATGTTACATAAAGTGATATTTTCTTAGCTTTATTGTTCCGATGGTCAAGCCACCAAGCAGTAAGTAATTGAATCCCTTATATTCATGGAACAAATAAAGAGATAAAATGTTCACTTCTTTGGTACACTCTACATTGACATCTTTGCTGTTAATGCAGTTTGTCCCCATTATTATTATCATCATCTTACTATTATTAGTGTCTATTATAGGTCTATATTTCTTAGGATGTTGCAGCCTGTAATTTGGCGAAATGACCCTTCATCGCCATAAGTGTTTTCTGTACTTTCTCCCTCTTGATGTGAGCTATAGTTCCCCAAACAATTAAAAAATTTTCCAACCTGGTTTTGGTTTGTTTTTTCCTGATGTTGGAAAGATCGCTGGATGTCTTTTCCTGGTGCTCAGTAATTTGCCTCACTTTCCACATCTGGAATATTAATTTCATTAAAACCAATTTGCTTTCGTTTGGAGCAAACGCGCAAAGTTGTCAAGCTTTATTTTCCCTCAAAGTCATGCAGAAGTCTTTGAAGACTGAGGGCCAGATTTACCAAGGTGACATGTGATAAGAGAAATAAGCGTGTTCACTGTGGTTGCAGTCACGTTAAGTTAATTTGTGGTTGCAGTCATGTTAACTTTCTGAGAGTAGTTATGTAAATCAGGTGACTACTAAATCGGGAGCGCCTTGTTCTCTCAGTTAGTTAGCGGCTTACATGTCACAGCGTACAATGGACTGTATGTGACCAAGGTCAAGGTCATAAGGACACATGACCACAAAAGCTTCTGTGGGTGATTAGAATTTTTTTTTGAGGTATGAAAGCAGGATTGTGAATCCAATAATGTGTCAAAGAAATGACCTTTTCTGCTGCTGCGCAAATGAAAATTGCAAAATGCATTTTTTGCTGATCGTAGTGATCACTGTGCAGACACGGCCAGGCGTAACACACTGTGAGAGGGCTTAAGGGGGACGGGGTGTGGAATTCCGCAATGTAACTATATTAGGTAGGGCAGGCATTCATAGCTTTGTTGTGCAATATGCTATTCAGTGAGAAACAGGCTACCAGATCAAAGGCAACTAGATTGTGAGGCAGCTTTTAAAACGTATGATAATGGGTGTGTGTTCTGTGTTGCAAAAAAGTACAACTCTAGAGACTACTAAAGATCATCAGTGTATCAGTCTTTCCCTCTATTGTTCTATAAAATTGCATCTGTCTATTTCTGTCTTTGATCTATTCTGTGAAATTATATACAAGTTCATAGATAAATAATAATGGATTGTATTTTTATACCACGATGTAAAAGCATTTTACAGCAGCACTGAGCAATCATGTTATACAATCCTGTATTGTGCTCAAAAAACAAATCCTATGCTTCAAAGATCATGAAAATTCTATACAACCATGAAGACTTGTGTAGTGTAAGAGACATATATATATACACAGTATATATATATATAATATTGCCTTCAGTAAATTCAACAGAATAACCGATGAAGCTAATCTTCAAATCCCCTCCAAAGTATTGGTGCTTACAATCCCAATTACACATATGCGTATAACAAATGACATATGTTTCAAGCGAAAAGGCGCATGTTGATGCAATGTCTTAGAAATAGTGTAGTTTTAATTTGTGAATTTTACCCATTATGACTGGTTAGTAAATTGCACAAACATTCTGGCCTTTTCATCCCAATGCCCACACATCACAATATTCTACCTTAAACATTATGCCATTTTTGACTATACATAGCACGTATAACATATAGGGTATATGGGTAGTTTCTTTAAAAAAGAAAATTCATTAAAAAAAAAGATTTTTTAAGCTTTGTGCTTTATGCTTTGTTTTTTATGTCACCAATTTGTTGAAATACCATACAACAATAAAGCTTGTAAATGAAAATTGGATTGCTAGTGTGGAGGAAGAAATTGTGTATCGAGTTGGAATGCTAGACCACATCCACAGGGGACGGTAGACACTAATTAATTCAGTGTGACGCTGCAGTACGCAAACTGCAGCGCCACAAGTCAGAGACAAAGGGCGTTTTGCGCCAGAACTTCAAAGGAACAGTTGTTTGTCCCCATGGCAGGAAACCTCCTTCCCATTGGTTTAAGACCCTGGGAGGGCTGTTCTAACAACCTGTTATATCTTCATGTTAGCCCATAGCTCCATTTACCTGTAAGTTAACGCCCTGTTACTTCCCCCTTGTGATTGTTCCCTCCCCTTCCGTCGCTTGGATATAAATATTCATTTGAATTTGAAGGCGGGAGATTCGCCGTCCTGCGTGACACGGGTCTCCGTGCAGCTGCTCGTAATTAAAGCTTTAATACTGTTTAAAGGAATTCTCTCTGATCCTGCTGAGTTATTTTTTCCACGACAATTTGGTGCCTTCGACCCGGGAATGCAGACACTCGACAGAATGGCCTTGCTTCCACTGATGGGACCAGACATGCGCCGCTGCGCAATAGAGAGAAAGGTTGGGGCCTTATTCAAAACCCATTATAGTGGTATTTGACTGTTCCCGTCAGTGAAGGTGAGTAACGCAACAGAGAGTCTCGCGTTCCGCAATTACAGGGACACAGGAGAGAGTTTGTTTAAGCAGTATACTGAATGTTTGAAGAGGTTCACCGATAACAGAGGAACTTCGACGAAAAGTTTAGCTATGGTTATAGTCGGAAAAGGCGGATCAGTTATTGGATTAGGTATTTAAAATGCTTAGCTGATAAACTTATTGATCAGGACTTGGTAAGCATTAATGTGATTGAACAGTACGGTTAAAGGAACAAGCTATGGTTATAGTAGGACCGGTGGATCAGTCTGGGGATTAGGTATTCAAAATATTTAGCTTCGGATACGAATGATCGCGTAAATCTGGTGATGCGGTAGGCGAAACGAACGGGCAGGTTAGGTCGAAAATAGGTTGAAGGGAGCGTCTGTTATATCAGGGAAAGTAAAATATTCCATAAATCAGTAGCACAATTATCTCCATTTGGTGTTACGAATGGGGTTGGAATAACTTTTGTGGAAATGCCGTGTCGTTGTCACGTTTAGAAGTATTTGAATGAAAAGAGGAACCGAGCGAAGAGGGTCACGGACAGCTCAGGTAAATGTCGGCTTGGAGCGGTCCTGAAAACCGCGCGTGCGTGTTGTGAACCCGAATGGCGGAAGGGTCCTATTCAAAGTTTGTGCTACTGATCAGTAGAGATGTAGACAGTATTGATCATTCTCGCTAACCTGTAGTCAGCTAACCTAATATTCGCTGAGGTAAAACATATTTCCGTAGGTAGATTAACTGTGTGCTCGAGTGAACTCTCATAGTACCATCCATCGTGATTTAAGATGCGTACAATGGATGAGGACGGAAGTGCGGTTTTGACGCGCACACTGTGGTAAAGCAGAACTCGAGTATCACCTTCAATCTACAAAGCATGCTGTGTTTAATGATGGTTAAATTAAGCTAGCAGTAATATTTTGAAGCATCATTATAGTGACTGCGAAGCTGATTAAATATCGAGGGTATAACTAACAGATCTAACTAACAGCGTGGTAGCATCCTGGATTATGTGTATATTATGTACCCAATTTTATTGTTGATTAGAGATAGAAACCACAGGCGTTTAATGACCAGTGTTAACCTCCAGTTAAGATGGGGAAGCCTCTGTTTGCCGCAGGGGAAGGGTGAACCAAAGAAGGGTGATCCAGGGATTCCGACCACTTTGAAAGGGGTCGAGGTACATCGTTTACAAATGGCTACAGTCACGCATAGATGATTTGATAGCCGATTACAAGGGCAGACTAGCTGTCCAATCACAGGCACGCACAAAGCGTGACCTATTCGCTGACGTAGTCGGCCTATTCGGTGCTGGTAACTCAATATCGAACACATACTAATTTACTGCTTAGCCATATGAGGTTCAACCAGACCAACATGGCAGGTCATGAAGTAGCATGTAGAATGTACGCCTAAGATATGTTAAAAAAAATGTTTAAACTACAACGAAAAAAATTGGGGTGAATAATAGTATTCATAAAGGAGGCTATATCCCATTAGAATTGGGTCTGGGTCGTGTCAGAAACTCCTGGGAAAACTATAGTAATAATAATTACGTATGTAACTTATACAAACAAGTGACTCCAAGATTAAATGAATCTTGGAAATTAGTAGGACTGACCCAATCTAGTCTACTGGTCGATTGTTTGATCGATGGACTATTGGGCGACCGAGATTTATTTCGGTCGCGCAGAAAAATTCAAACTTATATAAGACAAAAGGGTTTCGGCCAATCGGAAAAAACGGACGGCAGTTAGTCGACCGAAATTCATTTTGGTCAGGAACAGCCCTAGAAATTAGGGTATGCATACCAGAATAAATAGGACTGAGTGAATGTGCGCATTTGTATGTCTATGTATGTATATGTGTGTGTACACGTGCGTGTCCGTCCAGTTAGATGGGGAGATCTTGATGATTAATGATTGCACATCTGACTCTGTTAAGCCACTAACTCACTTTTGCAGTAACCCCTGTTGACCCTGTTGTTTTCCAGATGGAGGTAGAGCATTCCGAAACGGTGTACCGTTTACGGAGAAGGGATGACTGACAAAGAGTGTTTTATGTTGTGCTGTTCCACGCAATATGTTGTACCATGTGTGCATACCGATTTGTATGTTTTTGATTTTATTTCGAAGGTTTCCATCATTGCCAATGCTTGTCTCACAAGTAGACGTAGCAAGCCCAAAAATATATATATATTAGACGCAATCAAAAATTGGAAATGGGCCGGCAATGATTGCTACCTTTACTTAGATGGCTTATGGCGCTGCCGACTGGCCATCCGGTTGCGCCAATCAGCCTATTGCTGTACTGTGCTCGCATGTATCACAGTGTGACGCATGTGAGCAAAGGGGAAATGATGGCAGCCTGTAACAAAAACTGGGACTGGAAAAACATTTAAACCAAAATTACCGTGCTAGCACAGCAGACATGGGAAAATGGTATCACATGTCAACAATTCGATGTGGAAAATCCAGCACCAGCAAAACAGGCCTCATATCCTCCCCCCTTAAGGTATAAGGTAAATCAAAGATTTTATTACGAACTGCAGCATAACCAGGTTCCACCACCAGAGTTCCACTCAGCACCCAAGGCACCAGCATGCATCACCACTTTTATCCGGTCGGAGACATGGGCATGCATCTGATGGATGATGCAAGAAAGGTATTGTGTGATGCTAACGAATTGCATAGGGGTTCTACAGTAACAGGTGGAGGAGATCCAGACGGCCAGGATGACTCCAGACGGCCAGGATGACTTCACCCGGCACTCCCCGAAGCCAAGCGACTGGGACCCAGCAGTAAAGTGCAAAAGCCAGCCCACCTGGAACCACTACACAACGAAGGGAAGCCCCCTCCAGATGCAGCACCGTTTTGTTCCTGTTTCTTGGCCTGCGTGGCCCATCCCTTCCCAGACAAAAGGGAAGTCGAAGTTGAGTACTGAGGAGGGCACGTGCTAGACAAACCTCTCCCCTCCCAGGAAAAAAAAGTACGAAGTACGCTGAATCTGGACCTAGAGGTTCCAGTGAAGATCGCAAGAAAAGAAGTAACAAAGAATACACACACCATACACACTGTTAATGTTATAGATGTATCATTTATGTTGTTAATGTTAGCCATGAAGGTAAAACAGGCGGTAAATGGATCAGGTTGTTGTGTCTGTTTGTTAGGCAAACATACAATTGGCAAAAATGGGTAGACCTGTGAGGGCCTGGCTGTTTAGAACAGCAAACTAATTCAGCCCCAGGTGAGAGGTGTAGCAATCTCCCATGATAGCGGGTAACCTCACACTGAGTTGTAAGTGTCTCCCTCAAATAGGTGGATAGGAAGAAAAAAAAGCTCTCCCACAAAAGCTATTGGCTATTTCCAGCTCTATATACAAAACCATATCCCCCAGAGATGAGGGTGAAAAGCTCTAGGCACCAACGGAGTGTCTACACAAGTTGGAAGAATTTACATGAGGGTCAAAAGCTCTAGACACCAATGTAAGGAAGTGTCTATACAAATGTAAGGTAAGGTTTGTGCAGATTGTAAAAAATAGCACAAAAGGGGGGATTGTGGAGGAAGAAATTGTGTATCGAGTTGGAATGCTAGACCACATCCACAGGGGACGGTAGACACTAATTAATTCAGTGTGACGCTGCAGTACGCAAACTGCAGCGCCACAAGTCAGAGACAAAGGGTGTTTTGCCCCAGAACTTCAAAGGAACAGTTGTTTGTCCCCATGGCAGGAAACCTCCTTCCCATTGGTTTAAGACCCTGGGAGGGCTGTTCTAACAACCTGTTATATCTTCATGTTAGCCCATAGCTCCATTTACCTGTAAGTTAACGCCCTGTTACTTCCCCCTTGTGATTGTTCCCTCCCCTTCCGTCGCTTGGATATAAATATTCATTTGAATTTGAAGGCGGGAGATTCGCCGTCCTGCGTGACACGGGTCTCCGTGCAGCTGCTCGTAATTAAAGCTTTAATACTGTTTAAAGGAATTCTCTCTGATCCTGCTGAGTTATTTTTTCCACGACACTAGTCAATTTATGCTTTCACTGGCAAGCTGGAACCCTCACCGTTATTTCTTTGAACACCATCAGTTTTCAGTGTCTTCAGAAAGTAAATTAAAGTTTTTTGACAGAAACAAAAGGCAAAAACACATTTTTGTGTTAATATATGCCATTTAGTATATAAGTGCAGTGTTAATTGCACTTAAGTGTTAAGTCCAGATCAAACAATATCGAGTGCGCGTTGAGAGGAGGATGATCCTGTCCTCTCTGGGTGACACAACGGCCAATTAGGCACCGCTCTGTGCCGCTGACAACCACCATTAGGAATATATAAAAATTCAAAAGGGAGCACCATTCCCCATCAACATCGCAGCCCAATTTCTTATGAAGAAAATGGTGTTTCTAATCAGCATAATTATTATTGTGCAATAATGCAGCAAGTGCTCAATATATAAATGAATGTGTACAGTTGTGTGCCTCAGAAATGTGTCTTTGGAACAGCATGTTCTTAAAAGGGGCAGAAATGATAAGTAGGTAGTAATCACTTCCATTGTATGTCTACTTTACAGCGCCCTTTAAAGTAACTCCTCTACTTCAGTGCTTTGAACAGAGAGTTCCCCTTGATTGATCACAGGAATCGTCATATGAGTAGGTATGAGAAAGGTCTCTGAGAATTCAGCTGTAATTGCACTACTGAAGTTTTTCTTCTTCTTCTTTCGTGTATCGCCATCACTGACGGACCTTGGTCTGCCAGCTTGGCGATTTGGTGATGACATTATTTTTCACGAGCTTTCCGTTACTTGCAGGGGAGGCCCGCATGAAGGCTCACTTCTCCCCACTCACACACACACTCATACCTACGGGCAATTTAGACTCTCCAATTAGCCTACCGTGATGTCTTTGGACTGTGGGAGGAAACCGGAGTGAGAAACCCACGCTGACACGGGAGAACATGCAAACTCCACACAGAAAGGCCCCCGCCTGAACCCGAGACCTTCTTGCTGTGAGGCGACAGCGCTACCCACTGCACCACCGTGCCAGCCCGCACTGAAGTTTTTAATCTGACCTGATGATAAGGCCTTTAATCTTATAGGTTTCCCATTGGTTTAAGTGTATCCTGTCATAACTTCATATAAGATGTGAAGGCATCACTTAAACTGATAGTGGGAATGTTACTCTGGACATTCCCTGGTAAATCTAGAGATGGGATGGTCAGAGCCCTTAGATAAATACAACCAGTAGGTCAATGATAAGAGAATGTTGCACAGAGAATTATGAACTAGGGGAAACCTTCTTTTTTGGTCTTAAAAATGTTATTATTACATTTGGGCATGAATGCCCAAGCATTTGAATACTCCCGGCTGGTGTTCAATCAACCCAAGTTCACCCATGTCACCCCCAGGGCTGGACTGGGAGAAAAATGTGCCATTTCAAGCCACTGCAACTGTCGAGTCCAGAATAAATCTGTCGACGGGGGCGCTGCGCGAAAAGAAGCTGAGACCAGTTCTGGTTTATTACGTTCAATCAACCCTAAGTTCACCCCACGGCAAATGCCCGGTAGACTATATAGCCAGTCCAGCCCTCTACTCTCCTCTCTGCACTGGCTCCCCATCGCAGCACGCATCAGATTCAAATCACTGGTGCTTGCTTTTCAAGCGGCTAGAGGAACTGCTCCCCCTTACCTCCAGACACTCATCACACCCTACACCCCAGCCAGACCCCTCCGCTCTGCCTCCTCTGGCAAACAGACTCCACTACCACTGAATTCTGTACATCTACCTAATTGTCATCACCACTGTTTACTTGCTCAATACTTCTTGTATACAGTATGTATCCCTGCTTACTCCTCATTTAAAAAAATATATATATTATTTTCCTTTTCCTTCCCAGTGTTACAGGTATGGTATGCAGCTGCCTACAACGATGTCTGTCGCTGTATTACTGCACTGATCTCTTGCGCAAACTATGATTGTTCCTACCATGTATTAATGCACATCTTGTAAGTCGCTCTGGATAAGAGCGTCTGTTAAATGCTTAAAATGTAAATGTAAATGCTTCCATCAAACATTGTTATACAAATAACATTTGACTAGTGTCATTGCATTTTGGTCTTACATTTGAAATGTACCAAGTGGGATAAGTTGTTATTCCTCAGTCCCAGCTTTTCTCCCATTAGCCTCGGGCGGGGATGCTCTGATATTCCAGTGACCCCTACAGAATATACTTCAAGACTGTCAAAAAAGAATAATAACCTCCCCTCGCATTCATACATATCTGCCATTGCCCAGCACTGTGAAGAAAAATTATATTTTTGCCCTTCTCTAGATTTGGTGCATTAGATTGTCCACTGAAGCCATACTCAGACATTGCTCTTAAGACTTATAACACATATGAATCTTTGGGCCTACTGCACGCTTTTATCTCCTTTGACATTGCTGATAATGGAAACTGTGAATGTTTCTCAAAAGAATAAGGACTGCCGTGACTGTTATTTCGAGTGATGATTTTAAAAGCATTTTTATGGGACAGTATGCGATTGTTCGCTTGTTTATCAGGCACTAAGCTTTTAGCATGAGTTATGTATATAGGGAAGATTGAAAAGGGTGCTCCATTGTATTTTTTAATATTTATATGTCAGTATATCTTAGAAGTACTCTTCTTAAATGAAGGGGACAATTCCTAATCATTATTCTGGCAAGCATACCACCTGATTCAGGAAGTTACTGAAGCTACCCAGGGCCAGCTTCTATCATGGGTACTAGGATGGGCGACATCCAATCAAAATTAGCAAGTTGTTGGAATTGATGTGGGTGTACCAGTAGGGGGGGCTCTTCCCTCTGCAGCATGTGATAACATCATTATGGCAGGGATGCTTTCACGTGCTGTCAGGAGGTGGTATAGCTTGCATGGAAGTTCTAATGTCTAAATTACTTTGGAGCCAAAATTATTCTTTCATCTTATATCCTAGCATACCACATACAAATACACAGTTTAAATTTAAATTTGCAATGCTAATGGTTTTGTGTGAATCCAATCACAAAATGAAAAACCGATGCCATATATTTTTTTTTAATGAAATGCTATGAAATCTAGGGATTGGGAGGTAAAGTGCTGCAGATAAAGAAAATTATTTCAGAATGATGTTGGACGATTTTGCCACAAGAATAACTGATGATTGATGTATGTATTCCCCTGTGCTAATTATTCATTTTTCCCTCTGCATACTAGAGTTTCAAGTGTGTACCGGCCACATTGAGGTGGTATGGTAACCAGTTATGCATGATCTGACACATGTACAAATGTATGAACGAAATATAAGTACATCTAGACAGACAGATTTCTTTATGCCAATGACCATGAGAAATACGTCAATTGAAAATGTTAGTTTACATCAATAACAGCAATATAATCAAATAGTTAACAGCAAGAGGCAATAGCCTTCAAAAGTATTCATTAGAGTTCAGTCTTATTTGTGGTTGTCAGCATGAACATAACGCTGCATTTTGTGGTCTTGTGGATGTATTAGGCCAATTTAGTCCAGTCAGTCTAACTATAGGTGCTTGCTGGCAGGGGATTTCTGGCAGTAGAACATTTATGTAGCTGTGTTTTCTTCAGAGAAACAAGAAATAAGGTGACCTCCTGTGTACATGACAAACTCTTCTATTGACGTTATTGACCAATGAGAATGGAACATCTCTGCACATGCGGTTGCTACAGTGACAACAGAAAGGTTGTTGCCTTGGATACTGAAAAGGTAATTGCATGCAGCTCCCATTAAAGAAATGTTGAGAAGTATTTTTTTTTTTAATTACACAAAAAAACCTGCCTCTGAAGTATTCTTGGCAAAGTGAACCTTTCACATCAACATAGTTTTAAAATTGGCATCAATATTAGGCTAATTGTTGTATTCGAAATAAAATAAAAAGTAAAATGAAAAAAATGAAAAAAGCATTCTACTACATATTTTCAGATGAATAAAATTACACACAAATGAATAAAATGTATAATTGCAAAGCATTTTTTTAAAATAAAGATGATTAGGGATTGCTGCCAGGGATAGGGCTGGTTTAATTGGCTCGGGTTCCTCATGTTACCACTGTGTTTGTCCCTCCCAGTTTAATTTTGTTTAGGGACTTTTATGAGAAAACATTTTTATTACATTTTAAATTAATAGACAATACTGTTTATACTGTAAGAGAATTAGCGAATGCATCGCACAGAATGAAAGGTCAGATTCTCTACAAAGTTCAATAGTTTTTACACATTTCTTTATACAAATTCTAAAGTATCAGTGTGATTTGGTTATCCAGATCAGCTGAAGCAGGGGTGCACAACAAGGGCCAATTTTTCCAGGATTTCATGCCAACATCCATTCATAATTATTGAATTGGCCCACTCATTCTGTGCCCAATCATACGCCAGGCCTGCCGAGGTATGCCACACAACTGAGGTTTTTTCTGCAGTGTTGGCACTGTATGTGCAATTGTATTTACAGTATCTTACTCAGCTAGCGTCAGTCACATAGTTCAATGCAAGGAACAGTTCAGTTCAGCAAGGAACAACGCATTTGCACCGCATCTCCAAACAGCGGGACTGGGCCATTCTCCAGCTGACTGAATAAGCACAACACGGAAGGAAATTGGCAGCGCATCCTGAGAGGGAGGTCAGAGTCCAAAGGAAACATCATCCACCCTTGGTGCTGGTGGATATGAATTAATGTAGTTATTGATGGAGCTATTGGCTGCGGTGGCATGCTGAACCAGGATGCACAGCTATCATCACCTTTGCGGTTCCTAAGGGTTCCAGTTGAGATCGCTGACCGCTGAGGTTAAGTGGATTCACTGTGGGGCCAAACGCTACTGACTCAGCGTACCGTAAATATCGATACTCAAAACTGATATAATTGTGTTGCAGGAGAGGAATATTACATGTGTCTGCGAGTCAAGTGATATCCACTCTCGCTGAAGCTCCAGCACTCAGCGAGTGTAGTGGCCATCTCTCTGTCCTCGGCGCTCAAAGGCTCAAAGGCGGCTTTATATATGCCAGCTTTTAGAAAGCGCCATTATCTCGGCTTCTCTTCCATCCAACAGGACTCTTAAATAGGCGCCGTGTGCCCCCTCAATGTAATCAGGCTAATTGCTGTAAGTGGAGACAGTAAAACACTGCTTAATGAGGCTCATTTCCAGAAAGTGCTCTTCGCCATTATTCATTAAAGAAGGCAGAATGCAGAACGTGATAGTGAAACAGAAATGCTCCTAAAAGCTCTCTCTCTCTCTCTCTCTCTCTCTCTCTCTCTCTCTCTCTCTCCCCCTCTCTCTCTCTAGTGTTTTAATTTTGTTTTAACTTGACACCAAGAGGGACAGCTTAGTGTGACAACTTGAAATATTAAACTAACATAATTAACTTTTTAAATGGAAAGACATAGTTTTGCTCTTTTCAAAAATCATGAAACATTAAGATCCACAAACTCACCAGGGAGAAAAAAATCTCTGTGGCGCCTACTACTCACACTTAATCGCTTGGGGAAAAAAATGACTGCATATAGATTTTTATGCGGTCCTTTTAATAAGTAGCCATTTTTCCAGCTGGACTGTGGAAAAAAATGACACTCTCTATAAATCCTTTGCCGCTTCCAGTGCACAGTTATACTTCAGAAAAGACACACCAGTGCCTTCGTGCTTCTTCTCTGCCCGACAGGACCTCTGTAGGAGGAACAGAATGAAGAGAAGTGACACAAAACTTGGCTTTTGTGCTGAGCTGACACTTTCAAAAGCAACTTACACATAACTTTTAACACTCATATTTCTATATTGAAATGGTAGAATGGTTACGAAAGCATTGCTGGTGAGTTCAACAGCACTGTCAGCCCTAGTTTCGGAGTCGACAACATTATGGTGAAACTTTTTGCCTCTATTCCACTCTGCGTGCATTCTTTGTGGGTGGATGAGAGAATAAGCACACCGTGGAAAGGCAATTGAGCATTGCCAAGCTGTGGGGGGCCTTGACCAAATTACTGTGAGTTTGAAGTTTGAAGTCCCAGATTGGGACTGCTGCCTTACAGATTTACCAAACAACAGCAGTCCTGGGTTTGAATGTGATAGGCCATATGACCTGCTACTAAGAGTGAGACTAAGTGGATTGTTTTTCAAGTCTGTTTGAATAGGATATTGATCATAAAACAAGCACCTCCTTCCTGCCTGGTGGAAATAATGGAGTCCCGTCTGGTAATTTCAGCCTTTCAATTTCTAGCAACTGTCCTCCTCGGTGCCTACAATGGAGGCAATTAACCACTACGGTATGAAAGACTGTTTGTACTATCGACCCTGTCTTCTATAAAAAGATATCCCTATACTCTTCCTGCATCTAAGAGCTTGGAAAATACAGGGTTTTTTTTACGTTCAGTGGTTTATGTTTCAATATTGAAAAAGGAAGCACTTTCTAGCTATATGTTGCAGTAGCTTGCTATACAACAGCTACAGCCCATTTCAGATATTGTGCCAAGCAAGCCACTGGATTTACAACTTTTCCCCCTGTTGGTTTCACTGATTGAATAACATGGTGACACAAGTGGCATGCTGTCGATGTTCTCGTTTGTGCAAAAAAGGGAAGAAATCGGCCTCCCGCGTGTCCGACGCTGGCCAAAAATTCCCGTCTCGCCAAGTGTCGGCTCTGGCCGGGAGAAATTGGCTGTCAGGGAGGGGGAGGGGAGCCTCCCCTTGGCCCTTCTAGGTGCCCGTTGTGTCACTACCAGTCGCAGGACTACGAGCAAACTCACATTGCTAATTGATAAAATACATTAGTATTGGGAGAAAAATGGGATAAAATCACAAATGTAAAAAAAAAAAAAAAAGAAGAAATCAAGCCTCCCTTTTCTAAGAAAAATAAATCTTCACTGTAGATATACTTCCCATACTGAGCCAGGTATGTGTTTTACTTTCTGCCTTATTTTGCATACAGTAGAGCCTCTGAGATATGAACATGACAAGAAAGGTTGTTTGGAACTCAAAATACATCAATATGAATCATTTGAACCCTTTATTCATTGGAATCATTGCTTATGTATTTTTAATAAGGCAACATTAATACATTAATACTGTAAGCTACTTGTCTTGTAGCTATAAACATTCGTTTAAGCTATTATACAATCAAACATTAGAACATTCATTCATTTTTTTTCTGCATCAGCTGTCTGAAGGTTACATCTCCGCTGTCTTTGGTCTCGTTTGCAAATGGCTTGATTTTGTTCCGGCCCTTTATATTATATCAGCACTGTTGACTTTCACGTTGTATTCTTTAGCAATAATGCTAAAACATACTAATAAAACATGCCCTTTGTCTAATTTTGATAGTATTTAGAAGGTTTTTTTCAATAGAAAGTGTGACTTGTTTCTGTTTAATGCTCACCTTTTTTGCATCAATGATAATGAGGTCATTAATAAGCCGTAATAGCCTATGCCACTTCCGATTTCATCGTCTCTGAGGTTCTGCTCAGAATAATCAGAGTCTATAAAGGCGTGCTCCCAGAAAATTCAGAAGAGCATAGAGTTTGGAGTTGAGAAAATGAAAGGGTTCAGGCACCTTTAAATGACCTTCCAGCCTCAAAAATGATCTTCCTTTTATTTCATGAATGTAATGGCTTATTGTGTTTTCCAGCTAGATGTTCAATAATTCTGCAGGATAATGTGAAGGCTTGAGGAAAGGGATCTATTGAAGTAATTTGACGAACTGCATATTCTCTATAATAGTATAATAGAATAATTACACTATATTTGACCCGAGACCTTCTCCATAAATTACCACCGTGCCGCCTACAGCATTTAAGGCTTGAGGAAAGGGATCTATTGAAGTAATTTGCATATGTATAATAGAATAATTAAACATAATTTAAATTACACAGAAATGCAATCATTATTACTTTGCTTAAGCGCTATTCATTGTCTCAGGATTGGGTTAGCAGGAGGGTTACTTAGCTATGTGCAGTGCGAACCAGGCTGTCCTCTCCATTGTTGGCCACTTACTTGGGTGCCCTAGTTAGCAGGTAAGTGCCCTGTTGCTACGCTTATCTTGGCATCCTCCCCTCAGCTGTGCCCAGGTTCAACTCATGCCATTTGATCATGCTTGCACGGGTCCTGCTACAAGTTGACACCACTGCCTGATGATCGCACGATTATCATATTCCTATCCTCCCATTTTCAACACTGCATGAAATGGAGCAAATTAAGAATCCAGGGCGCTGTTCGGAAGTTACATTGCCACAATGTTCCTTCCTGTGCTCCCTATATCAGGAAATCTGTATCATAAATGTCAGGTCCTGAACCCAAAGCACGAGCTGTATGACTTATCGACACCCCTGGCCTGTGGTGACGAGCGGCCGCATACTTCTTAACCACAACGCCGTGGTGATTTGAGAGGAGGGCACCAGGATAAGCGTAGCCGCGGGGTACATACCCGTAAACGAGCAGTAAGCGAGCCGACAAACAAACGAGCAGCCAAAGATGGAGAGGATAGCGGGCCTAGCAGAGTTGCCGTCTCTGCTGTCCTTCCCCCCTCGATCCCCCCTTCGAAATCCCAGCAGGCGACGTGCGCAGCAGCGTGAAAGGGTCCAATTAAACTCCCAAGTGTGAGGGAGGTATCTTAGCAGCACAATAGAGCGGGGAAGCAGAGCGTCACCAATCCTGGACTAAGAGTAGGTTCCCAGATTCAGCTCAATGTGAGATGAGACTTCTCCCCCTAAACAGGGTGAGAGGGAAGAGTTGGGGGGAGTAGGACTCTGGCAGGGTGAGATATGTTACACCCTCGCCCCCACCTCCCCACCATTCACACCAGGATACCCTTGAACACCCCAGGTTTCTGGGAGAGGCTGATAAGACACACGTACATAGGCTTGACTCAAGCGTCACCAGCTAACTTTGTGCTTTGAAACTTTGAATTTCTATGTTGGAGAAGTATCTCTTTTTATGCTTTCAGAAGGATTTGACTAAATTTCCCTTTCTGTGTCTAAGCTACTTTGGCTTCACAGAGCATTAGAGTTACTGCACACGACATAAGAGTGTTGCTGCATTTTAGACCAGCCTGGACAAAATGTGAACGGACTCACTTCCTTACTAACCTTTTGTTGTCTAACAGAATATTTTCATAATATCCCTACATCTCTCTATTTCTCTTCCCCTCTCTTTCTTGCTCTCAAATTGAAATATGTTGCATTTGCAAGACAGGAGAAGCTATGTCGCTAAAGCACATGCAAAGACAACAGGATCAATGATCCTGTTTCCATGGCAAGAAAAAGGTGTCTGTACATTATAATAGTGCATCTTGAACCCTGATAAAATATTCTTGTCTCCTCTCCCTCTTCCCATTCCTAAATGGAAGGAACACATAGATTTGCAAAATGGTGGCAACAGAAATGTAGATTAACTGCTCTACAGGGACCTGCTAATGGTTGCTTGGCTGAATTGCAGAATGTATACTGTTTGAACCCTTATTTTGAATTTACATACACACACAAACATGTACACACACACACACACACACACACACACACACACACACACACACACACACACACACACACACACACAAACACACACATACACACACACATACACACACACACACACACACACACACACACAGCATGATCTATATACTGTGGCTTACAAAAAAAGAAAATCAATGACGTGACACCAAGGAGGGGTCGGAGAGGAGCAGAGAGGGCTGCTGCAGGGAGGTCTGAAATATCTTGGCCTCACACACAGGCACACCAACCTGAGGTTGATTAGTAATCACCCCAGGTGTTGCTCATCGCCTTGCTCGGGCCTATTAAAAGGGCAAGACCTTCTTGGATACCGCTGCTGCAAGTACTAGCTCTCCAGTTTTCTTTTAGTTTAGTGGCAGGATATTTGGCAGTATTGTGCATTTTCAGTTTTGTATTTTGAGCATTTTCTGTTATGTTTTCTGTTTATGTTTTTTCACCCCACAGAGGAAAAATAAAAGGAGGAGGAAGAATTTCACTCGTCTTTTTATTCTTGTTTATCCACTCTCCACCCAGCACAGTTTCCGTGCCTGTCAGAGAGCCGCAGAATGTCATAAAAAAAGACAATACAATCATATCCATTGTCTCTGCCACATTACATGGGTAGGCTTTGTGAAGGACGACATCCAACATAGTCAACTCTCGGTCCTACAGGCTACAGGTATTTGCTCTAATCTGACCAATCATCTGAACCACCTGATATCAATTAGCTCACTTCTTAAACCGAGTGGGTATTGGGATGACAGGTATGCCATCCGCCAAGTTACAGGTTGGCAGAACATACCCCATACTTACACAGCACTGAGAGTTTGGCACTTTTCAGGGTCTCCCACAGCAATAACTACCAATGGCCAGAGACAGTCCTTACAAACATGAACTTCTGTACCCTCTGACACAGCCACACTTTTCTTCTTCCACTTCTTCATCTTCTGCTTCTCCTTCTAACTGCCGATTACATAATCAAAAATGCTCCATGCCCCAAATTTGTAATACTCCCCATTGGTAAATATCTACTTCAACCAATAAAATCTGTTCATAGTTGCCAATTGAAGAACACACAGGCAAAAAAATATATATATTTTATATAAATAGATCAGGGTTGCAAAACTGGGGGACATTCCCCAAAATGTAGGGGTTTTGAAAAATGAATGGGATAAGTTTCAAAGCAAAACTGTATTGGAATCAATGATAGATTTTTTAGAAGAACATATGGGTGAAGTAAGGAACTTGTGAGGAAGGGGCGAACCCTCCTGATGTTGTAGAGCAAGAATCTACAGGAGTGTGTCACCGCCACGATTAGTGACATCAGGTAGTTAGTGGACTACATCATACATGGAGAGTGTATGTATGTGTGTGTCTGCCTGTGGCATGACACATAAATCTGATCTGCATTCAATAGGCAGAGTGCTACATTTCATTTTTCAGAGAGGTTGATTGAAGGGAAATTGTAAATACAGGTTTTGTTTCAGGGCTAATCCACAAACCACAATCACCAGTAACACGGCACAATGATCAGTGATTGTAAACAGAATGCAACATCACCCCCTCAGACAGCCGGAGGTTGTATATACGTGTATACATGTATGATGAGTACTTCAAAACTCCACTTCTCACGAGCTGCCACCATGCAAACTCAGTGCCAAAATGTTCGTAATTTTTTCTTCTGTGATGCGCTCAGAAAGGTGCCCTGTTTGGAAAGGTTATTTCGAAGGATACTATTTCATGAGTCAGGTTTGATTGATTTAGAAGTCAAATGTTCACAGTGTTGGCCCCAAAAAAGCTTGCATTCCTCAGACTGTGGGACTGCACTGACTTGCCTGAGACAACACCTGTCCAAGCAGTTCATTCACTCAAGGGAAAACTTGTTCAACTGGAATTATTTTCCCTAGACCCAAATGTCTCACTTCACATTTCTATCACCGGAATTAAATGCACAAACCTGTTGCTGTGTTTGACAGCCCTGTCTAAACAGGACTGGAGAGCTGGAATTGTATTTCACATTATCAGTACCATCTGGGGTGAACAACTGTGTGTACCACCCCCACTCTTTTCCTCTTTACCCTGTCCCCCCTCCCCTCTTGCCTCCTGTAGATCCCCTGCTTGTGGGCTACTGCCCCTCCCCCAAACCACGACAGTCCCATCACCCCCTTCCCCCTGCCCCATCTCCCTCCTGTTGCCATCTCTCCCCTTGCCCCCATCCTCGCTTCCCTTTCACCCTTCTACCCTAATGACCCCTCCTCTCCTCCCTCACCCACTCACCCATTTCTTTCTCCCCTCCCCACCCTTGGCCCGTCTCCCCATCCTAAAAAAACACCCCCA
This sequence comes from Aldrovandia affinis, assembly GCA_029706075.1. Classification (NCBI taxonomy): domain Eukaryota; kingdom Metazoa; phylum Chordata; class Actinopteri; order Notacanthiformes; family Halosauridae; genus Aldrovandia; species Aldrovandia affinis. The sequence continues at coordinate 3,922,040 of JAINUG010000045.1, read as the reverse complement.
CCTCTCCTCCCTCATCCATCGTCTCATCTCCCTCCCTTTCCTCCACCCCCATCTCCCCCTCCACCCCTTCAGCCCCTTGTCCTGGCTCAGTGTATGAAGTATCAGGTGTTGTGAATCAGAGATGGCTCCGTTCAGTTCTGGGTTCTCTCTTGCACACCAGTGAACACATGCTAGTGACTTCATTCCAGCTGTTTCAGAGCCTCACTCCCCAAAATCCCCTTCTGCACCACAGCACTGTCTTTCTCTCCTATAACTCTTGAGCTGGATTTAGTCATACAAATAGCCCTGCGTTTTCTCACATTGCTGCACATTATGTAGTACTGTTAGTGCTGTACATTATGTTATATTTACACAGGGAAAACCCAGCGCCAGCAATCAGACAACCTTCTACGCTTCTCCTGCCAAACGGCTGAGGATGCTGATGGAAGTGGCGTTGGTGGGCCAGTAGGGGGCACTGTGGCTGGAGGTAATGTCTTTCAGATGAGATCTTAACTGACTCGCTGCAGTCATTACAGATCCTGTGGCACTCATTGAGTAGGAGTTCTAACCTCTTTTTAATGAACAAAACTTCTGGTCTGGCTGGGTCCATCTGGCCATCTTATCATCCCCCCTATAGTTAATCGGTTGTGTAATCCCCAAGTTGCTTATCCATACGGAGCTGGTGTCTCTGAAACCAACGTGAAGAGAGAGAAGGGAAACACTCCAGAATTCTCGAAAGCAGTGTAAACTCACTGCCTAGCCAACAGCCCTCTGCTGGCTCCCAATGACCAGTAACATTGTACAGTAACATTGACCTTGTGGCTTTAAGTCACTGATTCATAACTCTGCGATTTGAAAAGTAGCTTTACCAGCTAAGGCAGTGGGTGGCAGTGGCAATAAATGCCAAATGAAGAGGGGTTAAGTAGTCCTAATGCTAGCTAAGTCATAAGCAAACAAAAACTGTTTTCATCCTAGAGGCCAATGTTTTACCCTGTTGGGTGAAAGAATGGATCCATTTTGAGTTGCATTAAAGAAACAGACATTACCAGACATTAATGAATGATTATAATAATGGATGGCATTTATATAGTGCTTTTAAAAAGCACTTTACCGCGAAGCGGGGAAACTCACCTCAACTACCAGGATGTGTAGCACCCACCTGGGTCATGCACCATTATCTGAAACTATAGACACTTAGCATGGCGAAACTATACCAGGAACAAGCTAACATAAAGAAAGAAAGGTACAAGCTAGGTGATGAAATCCCAATGTTTCAAGAAATGTGTGCTTAACAGAACACCAGATTGTTTAATTCAGCATACATGCTGTTTGAAAACAAAAGCTATTGACAATTGCATTTCACAACAGCACATTACTTTCAATGACAACAATCCACCTGGAAGCGACCTAGGAAAAAGTACGATTGAGCAACTTATTGCTTTGCTTAAAGGCCAGCAAAAACGTATTTTAGCAAGGCCTTAATAGGCACATTTTGAAATCATGTGGATGTAATGTAGACAAAGGTATTTACGGATGCAGAAATTGTTCGTACTTCCTGATTCATGAATGCAGAAATAAAGTATGCTGGCATTCCAAAACAATTCTAAAGCAAGTATTGGACTCGGACCACGATGAGGAAGGTGGTAGGAACCAGAATAAGCATTCATCGTAAATTACAGTGACTGCGATACCACCGTTACGGCATGCTTTAGCTTAGCTGTGGACATAAGCGTGAATGTGTAAAATCGCTCAACTATGTGTCTGGGTTTGTGTCTGGGTTTGTTGTGTAATGGTTTCAGAGGAACTGTTGTTTCATACCACAGGATACCAACGTCAAACTGAATGATAACAAATTTAGCATCAATTTAAATCAATAGTATTTTTACTGGCCTACTTGCATTTTTCCAGAGAACTTGAACTGGTAAAAAAATGGTGCACCAAACATATAAGGGAAAGAAAACAGATTGACGAGGAAAATGAAGAAATATACTAAAATTTGCCACTTTACTATTAATTATACACCAGGAGGCAAATGCAGCTAAATGAAATATTGTGAGATCAAAAGTGTGATCCAGTTGGTTGCGAAAGTATGAAAGTATTATTGTTTTAAGACCACTGCAAGACAGGAGGAGTAAGAGCTGGAATACCACCACCTAGTGACACTCAATGAAATGAGACGGCTATCTCGTTGCAAGGACCTTGAGAGATTTGGGGGAATTCTTCCTCAGATTAGTGAATTTGTTGAAAGAGGAAGGAGACAGACTTGGGAAATCCGTAGTGTGTAATTGCGTTCGTATTTTTACACCACTCGAATGCGTTTAATCTACTGCTGCGAGGGAACGAGACGCACACCCGTAACATTTTGCAGGTCAAATCTGCGCTTCAGAACAAGAACAAGATCAATCATACCTGACAGACAATTTGTTCACTTTACGCAACTGAGAGCAATCACCTCAGAAGATCCAGGAAATATCTGTAGAAATATTGGAGGATATGAGAGTGGAATTTGAAATGTATAGATTCAAAGTAATTCAAATGTGGGAACACCTTCCACATGCTAGTGATACTTCTGTCACACATAAGGGGAGAAACTCCACTTCAGCAAGACTACAGGGGTTCAGAAGATTGGTTGGTGTACCTGTTTTATGCAAAATATACAGTATGTAAATGGGTCCAATATTACCTATCCATTTTTCCATGGATTTGAAATCCAGGATGCCATTTGATTCAGCTGCAATATTTAGCTCTTGATGGACAGCAGGGTGATTGCCCCTGCTGCTTGAAATTGAGTTAAAAAATCTCTGGATACCACGAATGAGGGCTCTTTTTTCTGGCCCCATAACATAATTTTGTCTATAATTTTGAGGTTTTCTCAAAATCATAAATAATTTATGTTGTGGGGCCAGAAAACGTCTTGTTGCGTGTAAATGCTCACTGTGAACCTGAACTGTGAGATATATCACGCTGGAAAACTGGAGAGCTTCCCTGCAAGTGTCCCCTGAACAACGGCAAGGCACAGAGGTAGAGCTGCCCCTTTCAGCTGGTTAGGAGCCAATGGGTAAATATTACACACACACCACACACACACACATACACAAACACAAATGCTCAAATTAAGGACTAATCTTTTTTCGGGTTAGCTGTGAGTTAGTTATAATTTTAGGATAACTGGAAAAGCTATGGCTAAAGCCAAACAATGGTGGGTTCATAACAAACGCCTTACAAGGATTGCAATGACGGACTGCAAGCGCTGCATTGACAAAGTCAAGGAGCAACAGGCACAGTGTATGCATTCAATCTTGAATTGTTCTGCTCTTAAAGCAGTTAAACGGGTTACCTTTTGTGTTTTTCTACATGAAGTCAGAAGGTTTATTGCACAGGCATTCTTTTTGTTACCCCTTTTGCCGTTTAACTTTACATAATTAAACCAGAACATTTGCGGCACATCACACTAAGCATTATGTTACCTTACGGGTGGCTCTCACACTGACATCTTTTTACAGAAAAATTAAGAAGAATCACTGCTCTAAAACATGCTCGCGATGACATCATTTGCAGAAAAAAAGAACATTAATATATGGCATTTAGTAGATGCTTTTATCCAAAGTGACTTACAGTAGTGAATGCATACAGTTTTCAGTATATGTGGTCCCAATGGGAATTGAACCCCCAGCCTAAGTGTTGTCAACGCCATGCTCTACCTACTGAGCCACACGGAACCATTACCAAGACCATACCATGTTTCCAATCAGTTCAGCCATATTCCAATATTTTTTGCATTTGGCTGGCTATTTAATATGTAAATGTATAGTCACACTGATTAGTGTGTAATGGCAGTAACACTGCACTTGACTGATCCATTGAGGTGGATCATGTGAGGTGAGGCATTAACACAAGTGTAGTACTACCTACCTCTGGTGGTGATCTTAGGCATAACTGTACATCTACAGTACAAATTAGGACATTAAAACCACACTGCAGCTTGGAAGAGTTTTTTGTCTAGGTTTGAGAAACAAGGTCATTTCAAAATATACACTTATAGCAGATACAGAAGGAAAATAAATACCGGATAATATAGGCCAAGAAGGTATTCATCATCAGAAGGTAACAGATGTCCTTTAATTGGATAAGACACATTTGGTTCACATCTGACTGGACAATAAAATAATTCACAATCTTGCTGTGAATGTGACATGTTTCCAATATAGATTCTTGAAAATTCAATGATCATTTCTACCCAATGCATGATATACCAGCTGCATACAAAACTGCATTATATTATTGTATGGTATTAATGTGGAAAACTGTATTTTGCTGTTTTACAATTTAAATCACCTGCTCCTTGATAGATAAATATTTTCCTTCCCAGTGTTATAGGTATGGTACGCAGCTGCCTTCAACAATGTCTATTGCTGTATTACTGCACTGATCTGGTGCGCAAACTATGATTGTTCCTACCATGTATTGTAAGTCGCTCTGGATAAGAGCGTCTGCTAAATGCTTAAAATGTAAAATGTAAATGTAAAAATGGCCACCCTAAACAACATAACACCAGCACTATTGACAGTGAAGAAAAAGAAACAGAGCAAAAAACAAAAGTCGGGGGTCTCTTGAGTGGGCAGGTCAATGAAGGTACTCGCCACTAGCACAAGCTGGGGTCCATAGCCTCGACATCACAGGTTTAAGCCTGGTCTATGTCGTTGGCCTAGCACCTCCCCTCTCCGCACCTGCGCTTCCCGGTCACGTCTCCTGGCGGTCCTGGCTCCACGATGGTGGAATGACCTTCCTGTCGAAGTCAGAACAGCCGAGACCCTGGCCACCTTCAAGCGACGTCTGAAGACTCACCTCTTCAGGGTGCACCTCTCCGGTTTTGGTCAACTTAGGGACATAGTTGCTTAGTTTTACTTGTTTATGTATTGTATTAGGCTTAGGCATTATTTTCTGCATTGATTGCTTTATTGCTACCTTTGAATTGTGGCTACAGATTTACCTACAGGGTCCTAATTTAACTATGTGGTTGCTCCTAGCACCCAGGAACTGTACTTCCCACTAGGGTGGCTTTCAGCGAAACTGTTCTTGACTACGGTTAACACTTTGTTGTACGTCGCTCTGGATAAGAGCGTCTGCCAAATGCCTGTAATGTAATGTAATGTAATGTTGGCCCACTATGACCGGGATTCCACAGAGGTAGGACACAGTTGGCTTTGTCTTGCCAGGGGTAGGGTGGGTTTAAGCAGACCAGGGATCTTTATTTGACCACCACGTTAGTTCCCCCCAATGACTTGCCACTGCTAGGCACCCAGAAACAGTTCTCATCATTGATAAATACCCCTCTTCTAATAATTAACTCTCATGCGGTTTCACGAGGCCTGCAGTGGAAATAGTCACTGGCTATTCACATGTGTGAGCACGTCAGAGGACAACTAGTCCTCAGCATGTGGGCCTTGGGACTGGTCTCAGTCTTGTCATTATCTCCCAACTCTCTCACCAACACTTCCGCTCAGAAAGCACTATCACTGAAGACCTTATTGATGCCTTGAAGACACCAACACTGCAGTGCCCCTATCATTAATGAAGGCACGACCACTGCGCCAGGGCAGCTTGCTCACAAGCACAAAGCGCAGGCCGACACTAATAGACATGCAGGGAGAGGCGGAGAGGATGAGAAACACTTCCTGTTGCTCTGCTCTTTGGTAGGTTGTGCGTTGGTGATTGCACAGTGCGCCACGGTCAGGGATATGTCCTTAGTGAGGTCAGGGAACATATTGCTTCAGCTAGACTCCTCCCCGGGGTGGCCCTCCCCTGCTCGGCCACACTTCCTGGTCACGCCCCCTTTCTGTTCTATGACTCCCCATTGGAGGGATTGCTTCTAACAGTGGTCAGAACAGCAGAGCCACTGCCTATCCTGTCATACTGAACTTACCACTTTTGACTGCATCTAAGCCCTTGAATTATTCCAGAATACCTAAACCAGCACGTTATTTACTGTATTATTTGAGTTTACTTAACACTTATGTTAGGTATTGTTGTTATATTGTTTGCTAGGTTCATCTGTCTTATTAGGTATGTAAGCAATAGTTGTTTGTTTAGCACATCTTGTGCTATTATTTTCTTTGTGGGTGCTACTTCTCTTTTTTTGTGGCTTCAGTTCTTTGAAAACCTTCTGTATGTATTTCCGCTTTTGTAAGTTCCTCTGGATAAGAGTAGCAATGCAATGTAAATGTAGTTTAATGTTCTTCAGGACATGAGGCCTTATAGCAAACATTGTGACAAAGCCATAGGAACGTGTGGAGGAAAGCTGCACAGACTGACAAAGCACACTCGAGCCAATGTCCTATGTAATGCCATTCAATCACATTTGCTTGAACTATATTACTTATATGAACTTTATTTATATATGAATCCTTTATTTTACTGTTCTATAGAGTCACTTTTTCATAATCTCACCATACCTAATATATGCAATACAGCCTACATTTCTAAAATATTTAAATATGAAAGGTTCCCATTTCCGATTTTAATTGCACTGTGTGATTGTCTCCACAAGAGGGCGATACATACCTCAAGATCTGTTGCAATTATTTCTTTCTTGTTCCCCAATGAACTGTGTGTGGCAGACTCGATTGACACTTCAGATCATAAAGTTGCATTGTTGTAATGAGTGCGTAACTGAGTAACAAATGTTGCACAGCTGTAAATCAGCGCAGCGAGGGGCACTTGTTTGCTCTTGGAGTGGGTACTACAACAGTGCTGTGGGAAAGTTGCTAGTCCCATTCACACTGGCTTGGCAATACATGATTTAAGAGCCTTAAATGAGAGCCTTTTTTACTTGGATGTTTACTCATTCCAACCATAGGCAGACAGCCCTACATTTGGTTTTTTATTAAATGTTTTAATGGAAACCCTCTGCATAACACCCAACAAAAGATATTTAAGATTAGACGACATTCACTTTTAAAGGGTTCCTTACTGGGTGTAAAATGCTGTCCTGGAACAGTTGCTAGATTCCAATTCCTATACTAAATCCCCGAAAGAACCCCTCTGAATCTATTGTGTGTCATTGCCATGGCGAGGAGTCAGGTGGTCTTGGTCCTGAAGGTTGCCAACATTCCAAGATTTTCCTGGAGTTGTTAGGAATGAGGGACTCTTAGTTCACCTCTTCCTCTGGGTTATTGTGGAGGTCTGAAAAATGTTGTCGAAATTGCACGCAAGCAATTTCTTTCAATTACTATTTTATGAAGGGAGATGGATGCACTCAGCACATCAATGTGTTTTGTATCTTTTTTCCATTAATCTCAGAGCATGTGCCAGATAAAATCTGACTCTGCATTTAGGCAAAAGCATTGGTCTGGGTGTACATGTGCCTAGCATCTGTTATAAGAATAAACAGAATACGAAAGGACTGAATGTGAAAAATGCACCACCACCCCCACTAATTTTGTGGAATATTTGGTATTTATTTAGGAATATCATTGGTATAAATCAAAACATATTATCAAATTAATTTAAAAGCATATGAACAGAAGCCAGGTTTTCCTCCCACAATTATATCTCTAGAAAACCGCCACGTAGCCACGCACGAGCACTCATTGTGCAATTCATAATATGGACGTCCTTTGATTCAGTCGGATGGATGGAATGCACATCCTAAAAGAGAACTTGCTACACTACCTACCACACACACACACACACAACTGGGCTTCCTAACGTTCCAGAGTCAGGACCCACTTAATGAAGGAATAAAGTCATCGCAACCTATTTAGCACTGCATTATTCATTCGTTGTTCCAAAAGTGATGTCGTATAAATCAATGGCTATGCATGCATCTGATAAGAAATGAGCACTGGTTAAATCTCCTCTCGTAAAAGAATGCCTTTCCTCTGCCGAGTCTTATTTCCAGGTAATAAATGACCTCAGTGGAATCATATTTCTAATCTATATCCAATTAGAGGGGTAGAATTTGTTATCAGAAAACTGAATAGACGGTCTCTTCTCCCACACAGGGGGAGTAAACACACAGTGTTGTGGCTGCAACATTACTGATACATTCAGAGAACGTTGGGAATGGAGGTGTTGAGTCAAATAATTTATTTTTACTTTGGGCTCAAAGGAAATATCTAGGCTAAGCTATATATAGGGTTTTTAATTATAGCTAAACCAATGTGTGCATTCTATGATCATTTTCTCAATGTGAATACCGCTGCATTCTGGAAACTAAAAAAGGTTTGTATTATCATTTTCAAATGTACAGTAAAAGTACCATTCATGGCCAATTGCTGATTTTATTGGTACCCACATTTTATTCATTTTTTTGGCAACATGTTCCTCAATTTTAAGAACCAATTCAATATGGTAAGTTTATCTAGGTTTGTCCCAAACTGTCTGTTTGTCTGTGCATGTTTCTCATTAAAGCATACTGGGAATACATTTACTATTAGGTCATGCTCAAATGTAGTGCTTTACCAATAACAAAAGTGAGTTCAACAGGCAAACACTAAGCAATGTTTTTCAGTTGAGACAATGGGAATGTATAGTTGAATGCTGGATGCATCAATGTATTTCCCATCTAAAACAATGTATTCTTGTGATGTGCCAAAGACTTGTGATGTACCGGTCTCACCTATTTCCACTCTAAAGCTATGGTTTTGCTCTCACCTCATAAAAACAAGACTAATTTCAACATGAGCCTATACATAATTACATTTTTACTTTGCACTGCAGAGTACCAGAAACACTTGTATTACTGTATTATGCTGTATTGTACGTAATAGAGTAAATCTACTGCAGGGATTTCAGTTAATTGGCAAAAAAATACAATCGATTCTAAAAAGCTTTGCTGTGGTGTACAGCAGATGTTTTATTGATTAAAGGTCACATATGCCATGAACTTAATCCATTTTCACCTGATACATAAACCAAGTCTGGCACTACTGTCACTCCTGGCTGACAAAGGCAGGGCATTCGTTTTCTCAGCATCTGCAAATTACAAAATGAGCGTACTGCGTTGATAACTACAATCAAAATGGCAGAGGTGTAACTGCTGAAATGTGTGAAGGCAATGTCATGTGAAGACCAGATTGACTGAAACAAACTGTTTGTTCATTGGTCTGTCTGTTGAGCACTACTCACTCATCCAATGTAATACTTAGTGCCGTTTGACGATAAACAGACCGGAAACCCGGAGACAAAAAAGGGTGTTCAATATAGCCTTGATGAAATTAATGGCAAAATCAACACTCGCTCCAGTTCATTACATAAAGTTCAAGACATGACACTGCTGTTTGATTTGGTCTGGCCTTAATTTTCCTCAAAGACTTTAAAGAGTAATATATAGTTACCCACAAGGTGCAGGTACTGAAGTTGTTAGCCAATACTCAATGATTCAGTGAATAGGCATTTAGGTTATTAGAATTTAGGTTATTTAATTAAACTGTAACTGCTTATAAATTACTTTTGTAATTATTGTGTAATGAATTGCCAGTTGACAAAGACAGAGCTATTGCTGTGCTCGTTACTATTCCATTACTCAACAATTCCTTTCTCCTTCGAAATCCTCCTGGGCTGAAACTGACATACTTGTTCTTCACAGAACATGCCTTACCATTGGACTTCTTTAATCTTTAATTCACACAGACTTTATTTGATACAAATGCTTTGGCAGTGTGAAACTATTCTGGTAAAGCCTTTTGTGAAGGTGAAGTTCAGGCTAAACTAAACAAACTCTAAATTAACTTGTAAAATAATCGGCAGTGGTGGCCAGATATGTAGAGGTCTAGGTAAGGAGGCCTCAGGCCAGTCGCTAGCGCTCAAGTGATATACAAAACACGGTCACAGCACAGACCCTGATCTTGGATATGTGCAGTTGTTGCCTGTGAGATGCTCTTTCACCCAAATCGGTCATCTTAATCCACATTCATAATTCATATCTCTGTAATTGAAGAATGCTGGAAAAAATGCTGAAGAATACAGTTCTCATGTTGTCTGACTGGACAAGGAGCTATAAATCCATAATCCACATGCACATAGGGGGGGGGAGGTGGTTCCTGCAGGTCTCAGAGTATATCAGCGACTGATTTCCACCTGGATCAGTTGACAAAAGAATTTCCTGTTCAAAAAAGGTCTTCAGTCAGCCTAAATTCCAGCTACCTCTCTGCCCTCTTAAAATGGGGATGGCCAACCATGGCTGTATAAGCAAAAGGGACAAATGGTCACATCATATGAGATACGATTCTGCCTGAATGTATCCAGCTATCCCAAGCACTTAAGCTTCTGAGACTGAAGTAGCTGGCCTCTAGACTGTCTGACTATCTGGGAATGTCAGTTCGGGGACTAATTGGACATTTTAATTGAGACAGATAACATCTAAAGCACGGACATTATCTGCGTTCTGGCAAAAGTCCAATGTGCCTATTGTATGCCGTCATGTCAATAAGCGATAGAAATCACAATTGAGAAAATCAGGGCACCTTCAAATCAAGCTTTTACTGCTAGGTAAGGTAAACGGCATGATTAGCCTACACTAGTAGGCTATTAAACATTTAAAATGAGCTGAAATGGTAGCATACTAAATTTGCTAGCTAACTCATAAGAATCAATTGGGTTCTGCACACGAGTCTGTTTTAGACGGTTTCCAAAGCAAGATTGGCAGGGATCAGATGATCGCATCATCCGGTGCGCAGCTTCACTACTGTGGTAACAGAGCCAAATGTTATTGTACAGCTAGGCGATTCATAATCCGACGAACAATATATATACACTTAAGTCAAATAAAAAACTAAATAGATCTCAAATGTAGCCTATTTATTTATTTTTAAACCTTATATATGCATTTTGTGAATTTGTAAACTTTTATCTTAAAAAGCACGAACTGAGACCAGATACTGTATTTGCCATGCAATTTTAAAAGATAGTAGGCTACGTAGGCAATATCCGGCAGAAATAACAAAAATGGGTTTAACATGCCGACGAAGACATTCGTTTGTTTTCATGAATATATCTGGCGCCGCGAGGCACGGTCGCCTCGCTCGCTCTCTCCTTTATTTCATTTTCTCCACAGTTCCCCCGGTTTCTCCGTGAGAAGCGGTCACCTTGTGATGATGTGTGCAGTGTGCACACCCCGCCTCTCCCCCAGCTGATGCTAGCGCGGTGTCAATTTCTATTCGGAGAGGAAGAGAGTTGAGGAAGGGGGGAAGAAAACAAGAGGGTCTGCGGGGTAGCGCAGTCAGAACACCCATGGGTGGTTGTGTGGGCAGTCACCATGATTCTTCGGGCAGTTTAAACGAAAACTCTGACGGAACTGGAGGTAGGAAATGGCTCAAACGCGCAGCGGGGGGGATCATGTTTAGTTGTTAAAGATAGGTTTGTGGTCCATGCCGATTTTTTTCCGCCTTGCCGCCCCTTGTCTTCTCTACCCGTGGTGCTCCCGTTATTACTTGCAGTCGCTTGAAACGTTGCTTTCATATATCGGTGTTATTGCGCTATAGGCCGGACCTCGTACGATCTGAGTTCCCTACCTTTCTAAGTACTTACTTACTGTAATCGTTCGGGCAGATGCATGGTGGGCATGGTTTTCTTTTGTCTGTATCGAACAAGTCGTTTTCGTGTCTCATCTACGATTGAACAGTTACATGCTGAATGTGGGTCACTGTTTTGGCTTCGGGGTATACAATGACGTCTGGCCGAAGTGGCGCTTGTACTGTTTTATGGTTTTATTGATATGGATCGGATTGGTTTCAGGATTGATTGTGCTGTGTGTCAAAACAAAAAGCTTCGTTAGCTATAGTTTCCACAACTCTCCCCCGGTGTTGTGTGATTAGCGCTTGGGGAAGGGGGGCTTTGTGTCTATGTGATGCAAAAGAAACAGTTGACACTTGAAAGGTTTAACGCGCGAATTATTTACGATCGAGGCAGTTTAGAACAATGTCGTTTTGCCCCGAAATCAGGAAGTGGTGTCGTCTGTTGCTGACGAGTTACAGCCCTTCAAACTTAATGGTAAACAGGAACGGAGGAGAGAAACACTATCTGTCTACACAATCTATTTTTGCAGGATATTGGCTACAAGCTGTACATGATGCTCTTGGCAACGTCTATTGTTGGGGCAAACTGGCTCCCAGCACAGCTCCGAAAGGTTTTTTTAAAATGTTGGGTCACAGTAAAACGTTGTTTTTTTTGGTGTTTATTTGCAATTTGCAGTGCGTATTTTTGGTTTGCATTTTTTGTCAAGTTCCATTCATGCGGCCACCCATTTGCGTGTGGAAAAGTTTTCATTGTTCGACCGTTCACCTCGATGGCGTTTTTTGCGAGTTATGCATAGCCATCCAGGGAATTGTCAGTTCACACTGAAAGATGTTTCAGTTTCTTTTAAGTCTCGCTGGGTTTGTAAATGTTCTTTATATATGTATGTACGTATATATATCCTGTTATTGTTTATCCTGCTACTTTTCAATGGAGGGGCCTGTCGACCAAAATTAAATAATAGCTCCTGCTGTGAGTGTCATTAATAATAATGCTTATAATGGAAGTCTCTCAGGAGACGTACATGACTTTTCTGGAAAATCCTCAGTTTCAGCACAGTATTGTGCAGAGGTTGTGGTAGGTGTTCAGCATTTGTTGTGTGAGCGTGGGTCTTAGTCTGTGTGTGAGTGCATATGAGTTTTTGTGTGTGCGCGCGCCCATATCCATGTGCCAGGTTTGGAATAACCAAGCACAACCCCAAAAAGGCATCTCCTTGCTCAACGCCTGTCATGTTTCACATTCATGGCTGTCAGCGTTCCTGTTCAGTGTCATCTCAGTCGCTGAAGGAGCTGGTCCCTTCTGCGCAATGCCCATGCCTCTGCGAGATGCAGACTTCTCGGCAGTCACTGAGAGGGAAATAAATACATCTAAACGCAGATAGTGTTCACTTCTTCAACATTAACGATGATGGAACTATTTTCACGCCAGCGTTCAGTGTTCTCACAGACGCACAGGAACTGCGGTGGGGAGCAGGAAGCCCTGGCTGGCACCAGCTAAAGGGAAGTCATGTTTTTGCATTATTTTTAGTAGGGGCAAAACAGGAATTCGGGAAATCGAGACCGCTATGGACACTAGAAAGCCATGCCTCCAAAGTGTTTACTCTCTCTGTTTAGCACAAGAAATTCAACTGTAGCTGCCGTAGGTCTCTCGTGCCCTTTCCCCGTATTCCACGTCTTGTGAATGTCATGGCTCTTGTGTTGGTGTGCGCAGGTCCGTACGCGAGAATAAGCAATTACTTTCACCTCAGTTTCACAGCTGGATGTGGCTGTTGGCAGCTAGATACTGTTATTCGCCTCGATGTCTGCATGATCCTCCGCTCACCACCTGCTTTTCCTGGATGCGCTCCATCCACCACCCTGTTTCCTGTCAACACCGAGAGAGAGTCTGTACTGGTCTGGCCTTGACGCAGAAAAGGATGGAGGTTTAGGAATGATGTCTGTACATCTGGTCCAAACCCTGACTCAAGTTTAAAGTTGAAAGACTTTAGGCCTTTGCACGCACCAGTTGTTCGCCATTTCCCAGGGTGAAAACCCGCGTGGCGTTCGTCTCTTGACGTCCGCTCTTCCAGGCCAGAGCTCGAAGGCAAAATGGAAACAAAGGCAATTAACATGTTTTTTAACCCGGCAGACCGTAAAGTAGATTCCAGCTAGTTTAAGTAGCAACGTGTGCGTCTGCTTGGATAGAGGGCACTCGGCGTGGAATGAGCCCAAAGTAAAATACCCTTTGCAAATTCTTCAATTAGACTTCAAATGAAGACTTCTCTGCCTCGCGCCACAAGGTGTTGACGTTTTGTTTCGTTTACGAACGTGGGAAATGACTAAAGGGGCTCTAGTGAGACAGAACAGAGCCTGGGCTCTCCCCCCGGACACCTCTCCCACACCCCCACTCTTCCGGTGGGGTCTGCCACCGCTGACCGAGCCTTGTTGCCGTGGCGCCCCGGCGTCGCCTCTCAGCACCTCTGCGTCATCCGTCCTCGGCAGACGCGCACTCGGGCATTCATGAAGAAATTCAACTTAATGGGATTCTTACCACATGAGTCGCGGAGGCCCGCGTTCTGACTCTGCAGGGAGTTGGGCAATGCTGGAGGGGGAGGGAGTCTTCCGCCCTTCTCCCTTTGTACTTTGCCCACTCTGCGAGGCCGGGCTTCGCCTCGTGTTTGTTCGGCGCAAACGTTCGCGGGTGAGTGTCGCGCGTTTCGAGAGCGAGGTGCCCAAAACACTCCGGCCTCTTGTGCGTTAAGTTTGCCGTCAGTGCGCTGCGACTACATTCTGAGGTTTGGCGGCCTGCAGGTGAGAACGGCTGCAGTGGTGTGGCGATAAGAACGGAGGATTTTCATTCTGTGCGGCTGGTCTCCCTGTCCCGCTGCCTGGATGTAATAGCAAGGCCCGACGTGAGTGCACAAATTACATTTAAATATGAACAGCCTCGCCTTATACGAGCCGCTGGATGAGGCGAGGGAATGGAAACGGGCACGGGGGTTGCCGACACATCTTCTGCTCTGAGGAGGGTTTTTTTCTTCTCGTTTTCATTTGTTCGGTCTTTCCCTGGATTCAGTGGGCGGTAAAACGGTAAAAACAGCTTTCTGGGCACCTCTGTCTCTGAAGGCAGTGTCTGTTGATGTTGTGCCTGAGTCTAATAGTTGTGTTGCGCTTGCTGTGCAAATCAGCTGTAATCAGTGGGAGCGTCCACAGGGTCCGTTTTGGTCAGGTCACCTGAACGCAATTCTTGTCTTCTTGTGTTCCTGTGTTCTTGAGGGGAGTACCCTTTGGGGGAGTGTTGTATTCACGTCGGCAGGGGTCAGGGCTGCTGGGTCAGGGCTCTTCATATCCTTCCGTGCACTGGCTGTGCCGATAAAGCGCGGGGTTTCCACGAAAGTCTGTCCGCATCGCTCGGCTGTTGCTTCCAGGACCGGGAAGTAAGCCGCAGCCCCGCTGAATGTTTCATGATGTTCTCCGGAGCGCGAGGGAAAGCGCCAAGCTCCTCCGCCTCGCCCTGCCCCCGTGCGCGCGCACGGCCAAGGAGGCTCTCCGGTGTCAGGCTGACCTACACAGGAGGCGCGGGGGCGCTCTGGGCAGCCTCCCGCAGCAGCAGCGGCCAGCCTGGGTCCGGTTTCATGCCGGCGCGAGGAGGTGAGCGGCGGCGTGGGGAAGGGGCAGCCAGGGACACGATTGGGTGGGCTGCGGGCGCACGTTCGCCTGTGTGCAGCGGCCCCAGGCCCAGGCCTGGGCTTGCGGCGTCTTCGCTTATCCGCGCGGCTCGAAGCCCGAGACTGTGTCGTTGACCCTCGTCATGTGATCTGAGTACACCTGTTTCGACAGGCAAGAGAAACTCAATCGGATGTGTTCGTCTCCTCCTGGATGTGCAGTAGGTCGGGAAAGCTTGGCGTGGACCTAAACGCTCAGTAGCGGAGGTTTTCCATCTGTTCTAGAGTGTTTGATTCATGCTAATAATAAAAATAATCATCATCTTTATTAGGCCATGTTGCACACAGTTTTTTACACCGGGTAATTGGAGTTGATCTTTTCACATACCTCTCCTAGATGGATACAGAGCGCAGGGTCAGCCATGGTACGGCACCCCTAGAGCAGTTTAGGGGCTCAGTTAGTGCTCAAGGGCACTTCGGCAGTGCCCCAGGAAGTGAACTGGCATCCCTCCAGTTTCCAGTTAATTGTTTTTCGTTGGCCTTCCTGGGATTCGAACCAGCAATCCTGCCGCTAACCACTGGGCCACTGCCGCCACTGTCCCACTGTTGTTGAGTGCTGTGTCAGTTTGTCTTTGTTGGTAATGAGGCTTTGTCTGCCGTGTTGCTTGTCAATGAGTGCTTCATTTTGGAGAGTGATTTGTGGTTGAAATGTATATGCAAAACCAGAACTGTTACACAGAGGGTAACCGAAGCACTTGGACGACGAATCCAGGCTAAGCGGGCTCATTCAATGAGGTACAGGAGAGGATTGGCTCCAGCTGTACACGAAAGTGTCGGACACCGTCGCTGCAAGCAATCAGCATTTCCGTGGGCGAGCGATGCATTTGTTTTTCAGGATATCCGAGATCCTGGTGTCCTGCGATACGCTTTTATAATGCAAATCCTAACAATGCATCACCAGATTACCGTGGAGTAAAACAGTGGCGCTTAAAATGGAAACAAAAACAGAATCGCAGTACGTCATTTAAAGTATGAAAAGGTTCAAGTGGAAACAAAATCCGGACCCCATTGTGTTGCAGTGAAAATAAGTGATCAGTGCAATGATTCAGTGGCATATTAAAGGGGCTGATATAACAAATGTCGCTATGCTTACACAAAAGGGCAGTGCACGACATGGCCTGTGTATTAACTTCCACCAGTGTGAACTAAGTGGAAAGAAGTTAAAGCACACCCTGTTGGAAGATGTTTGAAGTCCGTTTCAGTTTGACGGTTTCTGGAGAGCCCTAAATATTTGTGTTTATGTAAATAGGTTACCTGAAAACCTAAGTGCCGTAGCATTGAGAAAATGTCGAGCTTTTTTGTTACACATGGTTTACACATGTAGTGTGGCTAGCTGGCCAGCTAGATGTCTGTAGCTGTCTTTGTTCGGTTAGCTAAGCTAATTTGATGCAGTTAGATAGGTTACCAGTACAGTAACTCGGTCGAGTAACAATGCTTGAGTTTCCCATTACTGAAGTTGTCATAAATTACGAGTAATTTGCAATCTAGACAGCTGTGTACAGAACATCAGAATGGGGGTTGGCTGCTGCTCTGCACATTTTACTTTGTAAAATGTCTACAAAGGACAATATTTATTGATTTTCTTTTGAGCCGTACAATAAATAATCCACCGTAAGGGTTTGAAAAGCCCCATCGTGAAGCTCTGTGTGTGTGTGTGTGTGTGTGTCTGAACATGTCTCTCTGTCTGTAGTATGCGTAAGTGCTCATGCATGCGTGTGTGTGTGTGTCTCTGTGAACATCTGTATCTCCGTCTGTAGTATACGTAAGTGCACATGCATGTGTGCGTGTGCGTGCGCTTGTGTGTGTGTGTCTGTGATCTCCATCTGTAGTATGCATAAGTGCTGTAGTATGCATCCAGGCGCACGCGCCTGGATGCATGTTTGCATGCGTGTGTTTGCGCATGTGTGCAGTGCAGTAAGTCTCAGTTACAGTTTTTGCCCTCTCCTTCTCCCCTGGCCAGTGTTGCAGCCTAAACTCCAGCTGATTGTCTGTCGTCACAGGAATGGAGGCTTGTCCGTCTGGGGCTGAAATCCTCGCTGAAAAGCAAATGTTAAATAACTCTCAGCTGAGGCTGAGGCAGCTCTCTCAGCGTTTAATGAGAGGGTGTTAACCAGACTCCCTATGTGGCCTGGAAATGGAGGGTTTGAGGACAGAGAAACGACATGTACAGTCACCACCCTGAATTCTAGAGTACAGCAATACAGAGATTAGCCTCAGTCTCTGGGCACAAAAGGGTCAACTTTACTGTACACACACACACACACACACACACACGCGCACACACACAGTATGCACAGGCACACATACAGTAAATACACATGCACACAAATGCGCACACTTTCCTGCACAGACACAAATACACAAACGCACAGGCACACACCCGACACAGAGCACAGTGACAGTGCCGTTCTCCCCTCCTTTGCGGAAAAGAAAGAGGGAATGAGAGAGGCGCTGGCCCTTTAAATCTTGCATCCAGATGGTACCCATTTGGGATTTTTGTGCAAATTAAATCCACACATTTTAATCTTGCAAAGACACGGCAAACTTTTAGCTTTCGCACTTTGCATCCATGAACTGTTTGCTGATGAATTGAGTTCTCCGACAGCCTCCGAACCTCACACGACGCCCCTGCCCTTCGGTTCACCCTAGTCTGGAGCCGTGTGCGTGTGGAGCATCTCATCATAAAAACACAACACCAGGGATTCCCACACCCTCCCAGCCCTGTCCAAACATCTGTCCAAACATCTTTTCCAGAGTCATCATCAGCACGGGGGCCATTTTGTGGTTTTGTCTGCGCTGTGACAAAATGCACTGTCTGACACATTATGTGTTTTTCCAGCTCCGACACAAAGAATGCTACCACAATGAAGTCTCACCACACGGCACGTTATTTCAGATGCTCCTTGAGTTTGAAGTTTTTGTCTCCTCTTGTATTTGCCACTAATTCATGGCATCCCTTGGTGAGTTTTCAATCAATCAATCAATCTTTATTTTTGTATAGCGCCATTTACAAACAGGTTGTCCCACAGCGCTTCACAATTGGCATTTACCAGAGGGAATCAAAAAAACAAAACCATTGAGACCAGTGTGGGAGACTGGAAAATTATTCCCTGACCCCTTAAAAGGCGGTCGAGATGAACTCCTGGAAAATTGTGGGTTACAGAGAAAAACAAAACAAATAGTCCTTGAGTTTTCCTGATAATATCCCCCCCCAGTATCACAGAGCCCTACTACCCCAGTGTTCTGATCCACTCGCTGGCTGTCACTCCAGCACAGTTATTGTGGTTTCTCAAAGTAAGAGTACCCAGAGGCCCAATGACCCACCAGGGCTGCATATCCCCCGAATGTTCGCCTCTGCCGTTGACGTTTGGCCTCTTTCAGCCGATCTCCAGGTGTGAGATGTTAGCGGGAGTGAAAGAAACAGTAGTCCTCAAGGACCAAAAACACAAGGGAAATGACCGTCAGGACCATCGAGCCCGTGAATACTCTGCAGAGTGCCGCGGACAAATTAATCTTTCATTTGTATCTTCATCGCTCACATGTAGCATTGTAGTGCTCGTCTGTCTTGTGGCACATTTCATTCAGCCTATTACGGCGTAACATCGGCTAAATCAGAAAAAGCCCTCCGGTATTAATAAGCGCATGGATTTCCTGTCTGCGGCTCCGAGATTTTCGTATTCGTTCGGTGTGTGTTGTGCCGGTGATCGCTCGAGGAAATCGCATCGAGCTTCCCGTGGCCACAGAGGCAGCGGGAGAATGAAGCCTTGTCCTTTGTTGCTTTGTTACTTGCTGATAATTGCACCTCCCTTTATCAAGAGGCCGCCGCTAATCCTCTGCCAGTGTAACAACTGATGGAACTACTCCACGGACACGTGGGGCCTGGGCACCGGCGCGTCGTCCGTAAGCCTGGGCGGATAACGGCCGCGATGTGTCGGCTCCAGTGAGATTAAAGGGATTGCCGCGTTTGGACATCTGTTGCCCCTGCGAGACCGGGCTGCAGTCTAAAGACAAAGCGTTATTGTTTAGAATGCACAATCGAGCGTGGAAGCAGTTTGTAGGTACTGCCATTTTCCAATTATACGGTTGCGAGGGAAAAAGGCAGAACTGCGACCTTGATGAAAAGTATAGCATTATTCAAATGAGGTGCAATGGCAGAAATGAATGATGATTCAGTGATAGGGAGCAACTGGAAAGGCAACATTACATTACATTACATTATAGGCATTTGGAAGACGCTCTTATCCAGAGCAACACACACATTGGGTTCAGTGGAGTCCCTCTGAACCCCGAACGAAACCTGCTCTTTTGTCTTTACGCAAGTCTAGCTCTTTGTTCTCGGTGTGATCTGACCGTTAGCATCCAGTTTAACCGTTTTTGTCAGTGTCATTATGGTTGTGTGACACTAATTGGCATGTTACACTCCTGAACCACTTCCTGTCCCTCTGCTGATTTAAACCGTTCTTCGACCCTCACCTCTTGATCACCGTTACCCTTCTCCTCGCTCATGGGTAGAGACTCGACTGTATTATAGTCATGATAACGCCAGGAGAGTAAACTCCCTAGTCAGTGGACTCATCAGAATCCTTCATGGTGAAAAAACCATAGCTAGCTATAGCTGCTTTATAACAGACCTCTTTAGTGTGGAATCCAGACGTTAGGCCTGCATCGTTTGCTCTGTGGCTATGGTTAGTCTTTTAGCTAAAACTCCAAAACTCCTGGCTTCTGAGATGGACCATAACTGAACGAGTGTGTTATTCTGTCTGAACACACTCTGAATTCGGTATCTAACTAACTAGGAGGGGAGGGGATTGAACTAAGCACAGCAGGAGTCATTGGCTACCACATTGGGAGAAAAACGGGGTAAAATCTGAAAAATTAAATAAAAAATATTTAGAAAGAGCCTGCAGCGTTTCAGAATGTCCTCTGTGCTGGCTGCCTGACGGTCTGCACATTGTCCATGACGGTTTGGATTTACTGCCCTCCGCTGCACGAGAGCGCTCTTGTAAAAGTTGATGTATTTTTATGGATTTGAGTCTATGTGGAGAGGAAAAGACACATCCCTTGTATGTGGCCAGAACGGTTGCAAAATCAAATGTCAACGTTTTCTCCCCTCAGAGAGAACTCAGGGCAAGTGTTTGATTGGACACCCAGGCAATGTAGAACCCCCACTTTGTTGGCTACAACGTACTAGTCTTTATTTTTTCCAAATAATCTTCTCCAGGGAATTGGCCCAAGCTCTGTATAGGAGAGGTTTGTGGGAAGGTTATATTGTATAGATGTAACCAAATGAACCACCTATAGTGAAATACTTTTTGCCTGAGGCATGCATTTCATTTGTATCTAAAGTAATTGTTTAGGTGTGTTGTTAAGTGTGAACGTTTATATTTTTGTGCCTATTCTGTATTGTTTGATCAATACGTACTGTCAAAATAATTATTAATATTAATTAAATGGTAAAATAATGTGTCATATTAAACCTCATTGTGTGCTAAAACATTAGTTGTGTTTTAGGTTAACAATGTACATTTGTTAATTTTATATATATATATATTTTTTTATAATAAATTTATTTCAGATTTTTCCCCGTTTTTCTCCCAATTTAGTAGCCAATTATACCCTCTATTTTAGTTAATTTTATATTTAAGGATATTAAATATAATGTTTCCAGATTACCTTTTTTAACTGCACATTGAGTTGACCAATACGTGGTTTAGGAGATACAGTGCTCTCCAGAATTATTGACACCCTTGGTAAAGATGAGCAAATAAGGCTATGAAAAAATGTATTCGTTGTCCATCAGCTTGATCTTACACGCAAAATATGAGAGAAATCTAACATTTAATTGAAGTAAAATGATTAAATTATTCCTTATCAAAAAATAAACATTTTCTCAAAAACAGGTGTGTCATGGGCCTCCCCAGTGGTCTAGTGGTTACAACGTTCGACGCTGGCCATTGCGACCTGGGTTCGATTCCACCGGCCGTGCCAGAGTCGGCTCTGGCTGGGAGTGCCATGAAGTTCGCTACGCACAGAAGTGGCTCTGGAGTACCGGAGTTACGGTCGACAGCTTGGCGAGTTCTGTCTCGGAGTTACGATACTTCGTCACAGGGCTACTGCCGGTCACAGGGCTAGAGGGGGAGCAAACTCCTAGGGGGTAATTGGCTACTAAAATGGGATAAAATCAGAAACAAATTATTTATAAAAGAAACGTGTGTCGCGTGTGTATATTTGGTGGGTCTATGAAATATTCCCGTGAGGCCTGTGAGAGTTCCTGGGGTTTGAATGGTGTTTCTCACAGGGTAAGCTTGTTACAAACTGAGAATCAGAATTAGAATCAGATTTATTGTCGCCAAGTACATACACACATACGAGGAATTTAACTTGGTAAGTTGGTGCAGTGGGCAGCACGGTGGGGCAGTGAATAGCACTGTTGCCGCACAGCAAGAAGGTCCCGGGTTCAATCCTGCCCGGGGCCTTTCTGTGTGGAGTTTGCATGTTCTTCCCGTGTCCGCGTGGGTTTCCTCCGGGTACTCCGGTTTCCTCCCACAGTTCAAAAACATGCACGTAGGCTAATTGGAGAGTCTAAATTGCCCGTAGGTATGAGTGTGTGAGTGAATGGTGTATGTGCCCCGCGATGGATAGGCGAACTGTCTAGGGTGTATTCCTCTGCCTTTCGCCCCAATGCATGCTGGGATAGGCTCCAGCCCCCCCTGCGACCCTGACCAGGAATAACTGGATTAGATAATGAAATGAATGAAGTTGGTGCAGTGCAAACTGCAGACAGACAAAACAAAACAATAAACAATACTGGGCGCTAGAGCTGTGCCATCTCTCTCACAGACACAGGAAGCACAGGGGGAATGTGTTCATTGGGACGCACAGCCTTGATGCACAGCCCACCCTCCCCCCGGTCACAAGCTGCTTTGAATGTGACAAGACAATGAAACTCACTGGCCTTGACAACGTGGGAAGAAATAGATTAGCTCGACAGTTGTTTCGCTGCCCTTGACCAAATGTGATGGTTGTGAAAAAGTGCTCCAGTACCTTTCATTCACACAGCCTGTCCATCAGTCACTGATTAAATTAAAGGGACATTTCTGTTTCAATTTAGTTAGCAATGACGTGCGCCGGCTTTATGGAGTGCAGATATCGATATAGTCTAGTCTCCGCGACGGTTGGACAATGCCTATAAGTGGATTGTTGAGATTCACCGTACTGCAGGTTTTCAAGACACGTAGACCTCGACGGAACGTTGAACCTTAACGGAAAGTAGAAACGCTCACCAACACAGGCGCCTGTCGTTTGTGCTGGGCACTTTCAAACAAACACTCTCTGGGGTTTATTTCCTCATAGAACCACCCAAGGGCCACTTTTAATTGTTAGACTTGTTTTCATTCGAACCCCCGGTGTATATGACAGGAAATTATCTGTGTGTGTGTGTGTGTGCACTGGCTCACAAGTTGCTAGCTCTCCCAGGAGTTACTGCCTGGCACTGTGGCGGCACTGAATTCCCAGTCTGGAAACTTCGGGGCGGCGGGAATGGTTCCAGAGCGCAGACGTCAGTTCCGAGAAGCGGGGATGTGTGGCGAAAGGCAGCCGGACCCAGCGAGGGGCTTTGCTATTGTTCCAGCGTCATCTCTAATGCCAGCCACATGTTCAGCTGCTAAATCTCTCCTCTCCTAATACTGGGATAGTTGGGTCAAGCTGTAGGCCTCGGTGCAGGTACTACTGGGCTTTTGGGGGGTTTTAATCTCAGACAAATGTTGAGTTGATGGGAATTTAGAGGCTAGCTTCTTTATGCATGTTGCCAGGAGGCTGCTATGGAGAAGTATTATTCCTCCTGCTCATTGGAACTGCATTTTGTACTGAAATTGATATCCGGTAATGGAATCGATCTCCGTCCACTGACTCAGGCAGCGATTACGGCGCATCGCAAACCGGAGCTGCGGTCTGATAATAGTAATGGTGCCCCTGTTGATCCGCATGTGCCTCTCCATGAATGTGCGCCTGTGTTGAGAGAGAGCTAGAGAGAGAGAGAGAGAGAGTGTGCACGCTCTGCTCTTCATCTCTCACGGGTGACAGAAGAGGCAATGGTCTCTAACCTCATTTCTCACACAGCGGGGTTGGGGGAGGGAGAGAATGAGGCACTCTTTCCAGGCTTCTCTGCTCAAGGGAGGTTTCTCTCTGTCTCCTTCTCTCTCTTTGACAACACAAACGCACACACACACGCAAACACACAGCTACGGGGTTCCCACACTGCACCAAAGGGACCCTTGCATTTACCGCAGGAAACACAACTGCCCACTTGAAAACCATGCACCATTAACGCCACAACCATGAGAAAGGGTGACTACAGGGGCCTTGTGAAAGGGTGAACGGGATTTTAAATGTGTTTTACCCAATGGCGTGAAAGTGACGGTGTTCCTCCCTCCCCCCTTGTGTGTCCCAGTGGCCCTGGGGCGCAACCAGCCCCTGAAGAGGGAGAAGCCCAAATGGAAGAGCGACTACCCCATGACGGACGGCCAGCTGCGGAGCAAGCGCGATGAGTTCTGGGACACGGCGCCGGCGTTCGAGGGCCGCAAGGAGATCTGGGACGCGCTCAAGGCCGCCGCCCACGCCTTCGAGAGCAACGACCACGAGCTGGCGCAGGCCATCATCGACGGGGCCAGCATAACACTGCCGCACGGTACTGCCAGCGCCCGTCCCGCCTCTCCTCCGCCTCTCCTCCCTCCGTCCCTTTGCCGCCCTTGCTTTTCTCTCTCGCACCGCGACTTGTCTCGCCCGTGTCTCCTCTCCCCCACATTGCATCACATTACATTAAGCAGACGCTCTTATCCAGAGCGACTTACAGCTCCTTTACAATCCATTTATACAGCTGGTTATTAACTGAAGCAATTCAGGTTAAGCGCCTTGCTCAAGGGTACAACGGCAGTGTCCCACCTGGGGATTGAACCTGCAACCTTAACATTACAAGCCCAGCTCCCTAACCATTATACCACACTGCCGCCTTCCCCTCGCTCTCCGTCTCTCTCTTTCCCATTTCCCGTGCCTGTCGTCTGTGTGTGCCCCCGCTCTTTGTATCTTCCCACCTTCTCTCCCCCATCTGTCTTTGACATCTCCCCGCGGCAGACGGTAAATGGCGTGAAAGGTCGAGAAGGAACAGACTCCCAGAACTCTGGCCGCGCTACAGAGGGATAAATACATGAGCGCGCTCACGGGGGCTAACAAGGCAGGAGCGGTGGTGGTGAGGGAGGGAGGGGCGGGGGAAGCGGCTGAGTCTGAGGGCACTCGGGGAGGGGGATGTCAGCCGCCGTTTTTCCCCCAGGGCGAGCGGCCTCCTGTGACAGCGCCAATGGAAGCTGCGGAGGACGGATCGCCTCAGTCCGAGCGCCGACGATCCCCGGCCCCTCCGGCCCGGCGGTTTCATAAGACCAAGAGTCCTGACGATTCCCGACCCGTCCGGCTCGGCAGGTTAATAAGACCGAGAGCCAACGGGCTCAACCACCGCTCCACTCCCTGCTGTGGTCATAGAAGTGGTTATGAAAATTCAAAGAATTATTTTTCATCGGACATACCGATCCTTTATAAGTCTGCCTCGTCATTGCCTTTCATTGCAGTGCCCTCATCTATAATGTGCTCAATAGAGAGTCTTACCTTTGCTTGTGTCTGCTGTTGCATCCACTTTTAGGCTACCTCCAGAGGGACTTGGACTGAGGAAGATATCGGTTATTGGCAGTCTAGCAGCAGCAGCAACGATAATAGGGTTGTGTAGCCTGGCAGCTAATCACCCTGGTGGTAATTTGCTAAAAGATGCATTATAATAGGCAAATGACTGCTCGTCTGCAATATTTTCAAATGACTGCAAAACTAGAACAACTAGAGGCAACTGTGGGTGAAAACACATACTCCTTGAATGTGATGTCCGGGAATTGGTTCAAGGTGCAAGACAAAGCAAATATCAATCTAGGGCATGAGCAGGCAGTTTCATCAAGGAACTATTCAGAGAGAGGCATACTATGGTCGGGTTGCAGTGCATAAACCCCTTATTACACCTAAAAATGCACGTTTGCAAGTTCAGTGTAAAGAACGCATGGTTTGGTTTAGAGCCACTTATGTTGGTGTTTCATTTATTTTGGCAGTTACCTGTACATCCCAGATATGATGGTCCCTATAGTAAAAACGTACTGTAGCTCACTCTGGTTTCTTGCAGATTAGCTGATTTTATATTTTTCACAACAAAGTTTTCTTATACTTGAATCGGGGTGCCTCGATACAGTAGATAGATATACAGTAGTTATAGTGTTCTATTTAGTAGGCAGTAGTAATTATGGGAAATTCACCGTTTTGTTTGTCTATATTGTGTTCTCATAAATGACCGGGATTATGTGAAATGGGAGACCAGAATAGAAAGTCTTAGCACGCTTATTTTAACAGGGCTGGTTCTGTCTGTTGCAGACCCAAATCATGGTGTGGATTTGTATTGTTGCAGTCATATGATTTGACTTCAGATTTGGCCCCGATTCGCTCTCGTAAACCTCCCTGATTCTCCAACTGAAAACGAAACCGACTACTCATCTGACAGTGATGTTAGTCTCTTTATTTCGAAACCAATCAACAAAAGATCAACAGTAGATTAACAAAATGACCTAATTATGACTAAGATTTAAAGGCAAAAGATTGTTAAAAAAAATTATGTATGAGTATCTCTCCATTAGGCCCCAGCTATAGTGACACAGGTCTAGCTGGCAAGTTATCATCATCGTTAAGATCATCCTTATCATTTGAATCAGGTGCTTTAATGATTATTAATACGACAAGAAGCAAACAAGTATTTCTTCCACACTTGTGTGTTGTTCGAGAAAAGCACAAGTTTTTCCGTAACTTTTTTGACTGTATTTCCGTTAACATTTTTTTTAACGCTGACGCATTCCTCAAGTTCAGCGCGGAAACTTTACCTTGGCATATTTCAGGCACGTAACACCATTATTTATTCCCATCACGAGCAGCTTGCCTGCCGTGCAGTACATGGTATACAGTATTTTGAATTGTAAGAGGTTTCGGTGGACTTGAAGGGTTTCTTCGTATCGTTAAGCTGGAGGATATACAGCATAAATATTCATGTCTGTTGGTCTTTGCAAAGTGTTTTTATTTATTTATATATATTTTTTTAAAACAAGCACTGTTTGAAAAAGATATTTCGCTACCAATGTCGACAAGGCCACTCTGCAACAACTTTTGAATCTCAATTTTTCTGGATTTTACAATTGGCCCTGTCCCATCGCCACGTTGTCCTCTGCCAATTTGGAAGGCCACACAGACACA